>CM042154.1:16896344-16968844 GCA_023376005.1 Doryteuthis pealeii
AGAGAGAGATCTCACGGGTCGTCTATCGGCTACCACCTCACTGGGTCATCTATCGGCTGAGCTACCATTTTTCCCATGAATATGTGGAAGAACAAGAAAAAACAACAGCAGCCTACATGCATATAAGGTTGATCATCTACCCCCTGATTGATATCTTGGGTATACTGATTATTTATTCTTTTCCTGGGGATGAATCATCTTGTGTTGAGTATCTGAAATGAAAGTTTGAGCCAACATTCCGCAGGATGCGGACCGGGTCCCCCATGTTGGCCAATCAAGGGAGCACCTGCCCATGGCGTCCCACAGACCCGAAGTCTGCGTTCCACGGCTGATATAATTTATTTTTAGACATTTTCATGAGGTGGTATAGTGTGGTTATACCTGACCCAGGAGGTTGTTTAAGTTCTGAGCCCCTGACCCAGAAAAAAAAAAAAAAAATTATTATTATTAAAAATTATTATTATTATTATTATTATTATTATTATTATTATTAACCCAGGAGGTTGTTTAAGTTCTGAGCCCCTGACCAGAAAAAAAAATTATTATTATTATTAAAAATTATTATTATTATTATTATTATTATATTATTATTATTATTAGCTAGTTAGAATCATTTAACGCTATTACTTTATCAATATTACTACGTTTAACATGTTGACTTAAGAGCTATTACAAAATGTGTCAATATGTATATATATATATATATATATATATATATATATATATATTTGTATATGTATCCGTTGTTGGAATTACATATACCAGGTTTGGGCATAGGTGTGAAGCATTAACGTACTATATTATGCTAATGTTGTTACCATAATATGTTAGTCAAGGAATAAAATATCAGAAAACTCTGTATTTTTTTTTTTTTTAGTTTCTTTTATTTAGATGTAGTGGTAAATTTTCAGGATAGTGAATCGTAGTAATGATCTATCTATCTATCTATCTATATATATATATATATATATATATATATATATATATATATATATATATATACTATTTCACTTTTATCTTAGTTTTCTGCTCTTTTTAGTTTAAGTTTCTCATATACGTGTATTTTGTTGAAAAGAGATAATTATAAAGTTTGTCCTCTTTCAGAAAAACCCGACTGTCGATGCAGTGTATCAGGGGATCCCCATTACAGAACATTTGACGGACAAATGATCCACTTCATGGGAATATGCAAGTATACATTGGCTTCATCAACAAAAGAAGCTTCACATTTCTTTGCCGTTGAAGTGAAGAATGAACACCGTGGAAATACCCGGGTCTCTTATACAAGAATCGTGGACGTAAAACTAGCCAATGTCACAATACGACTTCTACCAGGAAATAAAATGCTTGTAAGTGATAAATTTTATATTTTGAATATACTAAGTTTTATTATACTTTCCTCATCATTATTCTCTCTCTATTGTGATAACATAGACAGATAGATAATATGTAAAAATGGAATTGGAATTGAATCTGACGATATGAGGAAGAATGAATAAAGAAAAGAAAGTACAGAATGGATAATAAAAGATGAATTTAATCAATATCGCTTACACATGTGTTTCGGTCTGTTTATCTTTGTGTACACGATTCAAACTATTATTATCATTAAATAAACAAATGAAATGAAATAATGATAATAGAAAAATGTAAAAATGTAAAAATATTCCGCACACAGAGGAAATTCGACCTTCATCAGAGTGAAATTTTATTTTGAATGAAAAAAAAAATCGTTGGAGAAAAACGTTGGAGAAAAACGGAGAATTTAAAAAAAAAATTCTGAGAAATAGGGTATTTTTTATTGTCATATGTCTTACCGTACCGTGAAAAAATCTAATTACTCATAATATATATATATATATATATATAAGATTTTTGGATGTTTGTTTATTTAGAAACGTTGCTGATAAAGTATATTAAATTTTTACTTGAAGGCACTTACAACGCATGTATCGCATAAAATTCGATACTTTTTCTTATAAGAAAAAGTATCGAATTTTATGCGATACATGCGTTGTAAGTGCCTTCAAGTAAAAATTTAATATATATATATATATATATATTATATATATATATAAATTTATATATATATAAAGATATATATACTTTATATATATATATATATATAAATATATAAATATATATATTAATTAAAAAAAACAAACATTATTTCAGGTGAATGGCGAAAGAACATCACTGCCTGTCATTGAGGTCTTAGGATTCTCTGCTAAATTTGCTGGTGGTTGGATAACCGTGACTACAGAATGGGGTCTGCAAGTTCAATTTGACGGAAGACACCGAGTCAATGTGAAAGTACCGGGAAAATTTGGCAGCAATCTAACCGGGATCTGTGGTGATTGTAACGGTAAAAAGATGACCTGCGCACTAAAGATGGACAGGATGTGTCGAAAGATCGAAACCGATTCTCCAAGGTCGGAAAAAGTCATCAAGTCAAAGACGATAGTGACAGACCAGAATCCAAGTAAGTATCTTCGATCTGAAGGATACGTATTGATCAAAGAAATTGTGTTTGATGCAAGTATTTTGGATACAGAAATACAAACGTAGTGACATTAATTTGGGGCTTATATCGACATTATGTACACAGAATAGGGCGCATATGTTCTTTGATCGTAGCACCAAGGCCTTTTTCGACAGCGACCGACCACAATTCAGGTAAAGATCTCGGACCCGAAGGCGACGTATTTCCAAACATATTGATTAGAGAAATTCTGTTGATATAAGTATTTCGAATACAGATATACAAACGTCGTTCCGTTTAGTATAGGTCATTATCAACCTTTTATACCCAGGAATGATTTCATGTGTTAAAATTGTCATTGACCACAGGACACTGCCGCACAGTACCTCGTATTATAGATTTTATAGGCATCTGTAATTGATATATTAGCAATGGTTAAAGAAAGCAAACTAATAGATAAGTAATGCTAAAAATATACTAAACTCGCTCTTAATTTTCCAATAATGCTCGTCTCCTGTGGATGACAGTTAACTATATCCAGTGGTAAGGCTCTAGTTATATAGTTCAAAGTATTGAGTATCTGGCCGCCATCCTTGGTTTCAGATGTAAAAGGGACTAACAAATAAGTAAGTAAGTAAGTCAATAAGTATCCGGTGGTAAAGTATCCTTTGGTAAGTCAATAAGTCCTGTAACATAGTACTACGTTCCGTCGTCCAATATGATCCATGTAGTAATGATCTAAGGTTAAGAATCAGGCTAGTTTAAATACAACAACAGCAGCAGCAGCACTGCCAGTGATTGGACAATAGGCTGTCTTCCCTGGTCACGTGGTAGTCAACGAGTCTATAAGTAGAAGTGACTACTTGCCTCATGCCTTATATACATAAAAAAAATTCCAACACAAAGGAGCCCTTTTATTATGATTAATCCCACGTACAATGTGACCCGTAGTGGCCGTAGCTGCGTATAGATAAAAATATATGTTGGAAAAAATATTAGTATTGGATAGGAATGCTTGATACCATATGTCAGTGTGTAAACATACGTACTTATATCAAAAGGAATATATACCGTATTTTGCATATAAACGCACGGACATATAAACGCACTCCCATTTCAGTTGGTCAGATTCAGGAAAAAAGTTTTTAGTGTATTTAAGCATATATTGTTGAAAACTGTCTAGCTGTGCATTACACAAGCAGAAACATAGCTGTATAAAGGTAATTTGGCAGTTTAGGGTCGGTAAAAGTACTGAGCGTAAGTGAGTATCATAGAGAAAATTAGCCTATGTCTATGGGAAGTCTCGAACTTCACCTACAATGTATAAGACACAGGGCAATATTTTGAGCCAAAATACTGGAAAAAAGTGCGTCCTATATGCTGTCAAATACGGTACTTGAAAATATATAGCTGTTTGAAGCATTACTATTAGATAGGAATACTTGAAACCATTTAAATGTTTGTAAAATATTTGTATTAAATACAAGTACTTGATCCCATATTAGTTTGGGCTAAAATATTATAGATACAATAAAAAGTATGATTAAAAGAGGATTTCAATGAAACACTGAAAATATAAAGATATATTATTATAATTGAACATTTGGAATTGAATCAAATATCGTCATTAATTAAGACATAAGGTGTTTAAACGCCGTTAAATAAACTAACACAGTTTAAATGAGTTTACAAACGAAATCAATAATTCTCTTCAATTAGAAAACAAAAGATCAACAAATAACAATGTTACCAATAAATACAAGAGATGCTCTTAAAATAATGCTTCGTATCTATTTCCGCGTAAACTATTATATATATATATATAGATAGATTATAATATATTAATATTTTGAAGGCCAATACAATGTGTATGAAAAATAAAAACAAAAAGATGTTATTTTTGTTTTATCGATTTCGAAGCATGAACTTCATCATCAGAGTTTCGTATCAGTTTTCTGATGTATTTCAGGTCTTATATGTTTCTCCATGTGCTGTCCATTTCATTAAAGTCCATTATGTTATGTTTAACACTCGTGTCGGAGTTGTTTTGTCCAACTTATCATAACCATGAATCCAACAGTCCTATCGATTAGGAATAATTTTTAATCAGATCTATTTGACCCATAGATGGGACTCTAACTGGTACTACCAGTCTGTGTCAATGAAGAATAATACACAAAACATTATAAGCTACTTTTTAGGAAAAAATATGACTTCATATGCACCATTTTTTACATGTCATTTAAAAAAAAAGAATATTTAATGTTATCAAAGGTGTGGTATCATGTCAGCCTTCTTTTAGATAATATCCACTAAGAAAACTATAAGATCAGAAAATATGTAATGTGTACTATTTCTATTCAGCTGTGATGTAAGTGACGTCAATACAAACTGTACACCTACCCAAACTCAGAGATGCGATGTGATTCAACATGAAATATTCAATGAATGCAGAAAACATCTCGGCAATGATCGCGTCCAAGAATATCTGAACTCTTGTAAAATTGATGCTTGCATTATCATAAAGACACAACAAGTTTTAAACAAAGTTGTGTGTGAAGCAATTGAAGGATTCGTTCGTGAATGTGAACAGGAAGGATTCACTTTTAATTGGAGAGAGATATCGAATGCGGTAAGATTTTTTTCTCGAGTTTGCAAATTTCTTTCATTTGTAGGACCTTGGTTGTTTGGTGGTGTTTTGTTGAGGATGAAGAAGATCCGAGTTTTGATCCCCACAATTTAAATGTATAAGACTACGGAAATGAAGTTTCCATAGGTAACAAAAGAAGAAGACAAAATTGATAAAAGAAACAAAGTTTATATACATTAATTTACAATTGGTATATTCAATTGTTCTTTTAGTGATGTTGCAGACTGTATGTGTCTGTACGTAGTTGTGTGTGACAAGTGTGACATGTATTGTTTATATTTGTGTGACTGGTTGTGTCAAAATTGTAGCAGTTTTGTCTGTGATTGAAACTTGTGATTGAAATTTGTTGTTGTTGAGCGAGAGAGAGAGAGAGAGAGAGAGAGAGAGAGAGAAAATTGGAAACGAAAATACGAGACCAACCTGATATATCATTTTGTGTCTTCGGGTAGCGACTTCTCCCCATTGTGTCGATGTTGGGGGAGAACTTTCGCTCCTACTGTCGAGTTAGAGGGCATTCGCCCCAACTCTGTCGGGAAGGGCGTAAGCTCACACTGTAGTTTTTCAGCTCCATGGGCCTTTTTATAATTTTAATTATTCTGCAAAAATCAGCTGATCTTTGTTCATTCCATTCAAAATCAGCAGTTTTCTAATGACGTAGATATTGCCGTCTGAATGTTCAAATATCAGCTGATTCTGTTACTTGTAGCATTCCAATGACCGTTCAGTTTTCTATTGATATAAATATCATCATTGGAATGTTCAACTATTATTTCTCGTTTGTAAACAATCCTTTGTCCTTAGATTATCTACATTGTAAACAATTATCTGTTGTTTCTAAAATATTTCCAAACTAATATTATTTCGATTCTCTTTTGTTTACCTAATTCTAAACTCATGACATACCATTGTAAAACTAGTTATTTAAGAAAACTTATTTTAATTTGGTCAATTCCACATGCCGTAAAAATATAGGGGGTTATTCCCTATACATTTTACGACCCTCAGATTTCTTTATGGATTATGTACTATAGTCTTATTCTTTCTTTAAATTCAGCCATGACTTGTCCTCCGAATAAAATCTATAAATTCAATGCGTTGGTTTGTCAGCCATCTTGCCTTGAACCTCAACCAAAATGCGAAGAACGTGAGGAAGCTTGTGTGTGTAAAGCCGGATATGTTCTTAGCGGTGAAGATTGTGTACCAAAATCCCAGTGTGGATGCCTCAATAAAGGGACTTATATGAAGGTGAGTTTATTTATACAATAGTTTTATGTATATAATTATGAATTAAAAATTGATCATCTATGTTCTCCGTCGTGAGACAACTTGTTACATAATTATTAGATTCCTAATATTATATACAGTAGTGTAGAAATCAAAATGGCTGTTATAAGTTGCAGCCCACGGCCTTGAGGGATTTGAATGACAAGGCTTGACCTCAGTGCTAACCTTCCGGTGGATACAGTGAGAATCGGTGGAGGAGACCCTCTTCCCGTTTAGATTAGAAATAGATTTTAGTCAGTTGGCCAGAAACCACGACGGTGGTGAATCGGGTATTGCGCGCTCCGACTCGATCTGCGCAGGTAGTCTGGTGGGGGTTTCGAAATAAATATGATCTAAGTTAAATCGAAGTCTTGTGTTATTATCTAAAAACTACCAATGACACAGGGCTTCTCATATATAGTTTGTTTTATTTTTATACATATTTAAAGTTTACATTTCAAATTGTTTTATTTTTTAATCCTTTAATGAATTTGATGATTTTACTTACTTAGGGTACAAACTCACTAACATTGAATTTTTTACTCCCACCCCTCAGGCAATATGTATCAAAAATCTATTTTTACATCAGTAATATTAATGAAATAAATAGTTTTGAAAGTGTATTAAGTATCCCTGAATATTCCTGAAACAACTCGTCAATATTGATAAAATTGATAAAAGGATGCGCCAGTATCATGAATTCTATGAAAAGACTTGTTTATACTTTGAAAAAGCGTGGCAGTTATGAAAAAATTCAGTCAATACTATGAAATAATCCGTGAATATATACAGACATTCTACCGATATGAATGATATACTGCGTTGTAAAAGAAAAATGGGAAAACATAAGGATACTGCGTACTGTTTTGAACAAATACTGGAAGTAGGTTTCCCCTAAGGCAACAAGACGGCGAGTTCGAATCACAGCAAGATATTTTCCTTATTTCTAATCTGTAATATTTCCTTGATGTCGTCGGTGGAAAGCATAAGGAAATTGCGACAAAATGCTGCAAAAATAAAGTTACATTTTACGGTTGACAATGCTCCTTGCCTGCACCGCCCTCCCCGCAAAAAAAATCTTATTATAATGGAGATTATGTGTTTGTCTGTCTGTAACCAAAACTATATCACTACTCAAGTCCCAATTCCCTTAGTTATTTACGTCACATTCTACATGATTTTATTTTATATATAAATGTTACGTAGTGCCTTTTCTCGGACGGCACTAAATATCTATATATGTTATATACCTCTTACGTCTTACGCTGGTCGTCTATTATTCTGGCCGGATCTGGTATATCTTCTAAGGTCACGTCTGGTCTTCTATTGAGGGTTCCGGGTCTGGTTCCTGCTGGGGATCGTTCCTTATCAGAAGCCTTGTGTCATTGATAGCTTTTAGTAATAACAACAAGACTTCGATTTACTTTTGATGTTACTTTATTCGTAGAACCCCAGACCAGACAATCACGCAGTGAGCTCACATCTTACTAGCTTGGCTTCTAAGTTCTAACTCTAATTCTAACTGACTAACTGAGTATCCTTAAACCGGAAGGGGGCTTTCTATCGCCTTCCAGTTCTCACGATCATCCCCAGACCGCAAGGTCAGAGTGAGGTCAAACGCTGTCACTCACTCTCAAGGCCATCAGCTGTACTGATCGCCTTAAGGATTTCTATACTACCATAAAAAGATATTAGGGATCCATAATTATGTAACATAAACCTCAATTATTGATAAAATTCTTTTACATTATTAATACTGTTGTCCTTATCTATATACTAGTAACATGAAATTGTATTTATATATACAACACAATAGCGGTTTTCAATGTGAACGGGAAGGCTAATTTGCGTATTGACATTAAAAATTTGATTTTAATAAATATGTGGTTAGTATAATTGATTTTTAATTGTTTGATTTGATTTTAATAAATATGAGCAACAATCTCTTCAATAAATCTTAAAAGAAATTCAATAGCAAGAAGAAAAAAACTGTCATTTTATTCTTTATTTCCTATTTTAACTAAATAGTTAAATTAGGAAAATGTATCAATGAAAGACGGGAGTGATGGTGTATTGTTAAAAGTGTTAATACTTGATAAAACTCCGACAAAGTTTGATAGACAAAACATTTAATATACAGCACAGATTAAACAGGGTACATAATACATATGTGTACATAAACATACATACAACAGTAGTATAAATACGTATACAAGAGTAGAGATAATGACACATTCATGAATGGTAAAATACAAGATATTTAGGTATCAAGGAGATACCTAAATGTACATAAAAACGTAGTTACGGATATATGACTAAAGAATAGTCATATATCGTACAAGAGACTTACTAACAATGAGTGGCCAGTGTTAAGGGCCGAAGCCCCAACGAAGAAGGGGGTAGACAAAGTCTAACCCATAGTGGTGTCTCGTAGGTCGGCAGGCAAAGAGAAATAGACGTTCAAATCAGCCGCTTAAATATCAAAGGCCCCTAGCGGGAACCAGCGAAACTAAACGGGCAGACAACTCCCCAGGCGAATACGAAAATAACGCCTACAATGGAAAAGTAAGTTTCAGTTGTTCAATTTTTCCATTATACCCATTTCTGTTTCAAATCTTTTTTTATCTCCATTCTTATTTAGTTTCATTAGCCTTTCTAATTCAATATAATATTCTATTACATAAAAAAAATCAAATACTTGCGCCTGGAGGGTGCATATTTTTGCTAGTAAAAGTAAAGATAATAAATAAATAACATTTACCGTATTGACGGTTATAACCTTTAATTAACTAAAATCAATAAATTATATATCTTTCTTTGTTGAACTTAATTTGATTTCGCTTTTTCTTGCTTCTCTCATCTTGTAACAGGTGAATGAAAAGGTTGTAGATGCGACATGCCAGACACAAACTATTTGCAAAGCTGGTGGCAAACTGATCATTGTAAAGGTAGGACCTTGCCAAGGCAACACTGAATGCGGCATTGAAAATGGACAACGAACTTGTGCTTGCAGAAATGGATATTATCGCCGTAACGGAAAATGCTTCAATGCGGGTAATTAAGTTTGGCTTATTTATACTGAGATTCGTTCAAGGACGCAAAACAGTGAAAAGATAAGTGTTAAGGACGCAAAACCGTGTATAAGATAAGTTTCAGTTTATAAAATTCTGATATATATTGACCGTTTCTTTTTAAGTCAATGGTCAATTGTAGTTTTCTTTCTGCGGATTGGGCAGATTTTATGTTTATGATTGCTGTAAAAAGAATTTCTTCAACTTCATGAAGATAATTTTTGTTTATTTGCAATCTAGAAGGGATAGTGATAATTTCACAAGAACTGCTAGTTTCCATATAGAAAGTACAATGATGTTTGTTTGTAACAGAGAAAAGTTAAAACGATTGTAAATAGATAAAATATAGCAATATTGTATAAACTAACAAAAATATTCATTTTGGCGGGAGGTAATTAAGGGCAATGACAAGAAATGACTGAAACTAATAAATGAAATATAAAATAAGTATATATATATATATACACCCATATATATACCCCCCCCCATATATATATATATATATATATATATATATATATAAATAAATAAGTAATCCACAGACAGGTGTTTTGGAGTATCACTCTTCATCAGTGTGGTTATACCGTTTAACAGCTACCCCTGGCCGGTTCGAGACCGAATAAACTTTCGTTCGCCAATCCTCTTACTCGTACGACCATAGGCAACTGTCAAATATAGAAGAATATTTAATCGCTACATTTCCAAGCGGAAATGAATTCACTAGAGGCCTCAAACATATGTAAACAAAGCGAGGCTTAGCTGTGCGCCAGATACGGTGAATTCTGCAATTGTATTTAAAGTGCTCGACCAAATTGGGAGCATATAATAAATAAGTAATCCACAGACACGTGTTTCGGAGTATATATATATATATATATATATATATATATATATATATATATATATATATATATATATATATACACTCTCTCTATTTACTGGGAGACACTTCTAACCCTGTTTCAACCTAGGGTTCATACATACCCCTTTCTTTCCCCTTTTTTTATTTGTCCCTCTCTGGCTCACCCATTCGTTCTTATGAATTTCTTAGACAATCTGACTTTTATTCGTCGCCAGTGTATATACTTGAAAAGTACCGGTCGAAAAGGCCTTCGTGTATCCCCCTTTATTTTATATTTTATTCCATAATAAAATATTACCTCCTTAATTACATATGATTCCTCCACGTTTAGTGTTATATAAATTCTCCTGTACAAAAAAAAAATATATATATATAATATTAATAATTTTAAAGCAATTACAATGCACATAAAAAATAAAAACAAAAAGATGTTATTTTTGTCTTATCGATTTCAAAGTAGAACTTTATCTTCAGTGACGAATTCCAGGAATGGACGTGTTTTTTTTTATATCGTTATTTTTTTATGTTATAAACACGCGTCTCGTGGTGTTCTTTTTTTTAAACGCCACGCGGAAAGCCGTGATAGTCATTTAGCCGTTCATTCAATTTTAATTTTATTATTTTCATCTATTTATATATTTATGTATTATTCATTTGATATATATATATATATATATATATATATATATATATATATATATATATATATTTTAAATAAATAACAAAAGACTTAGAGATCTTGCATTATAGACTATTTCAGGGAGCTTAGACAAAAAAAAAAAAATCTGTTTTCAAATGCCTTAAAAATAAAGAATTCATCATTCGCATCTGATGAGTCGGGAGAATTAGACATTTTTGTCTAAGCTCCCTGAAATAGTCTATAATGCAAGATCTCCAAGTCTTTTGTTATTTATTTAAATATAAATTTGCTCTGTGACTCTAACAATAAGAGCACACATTGAGCTCTCAAACTGCGACAAGTTGTTTTAAAAAAAACCTATGTCGTAAGGAAGATTTTTCTCTGGACTTTTGGATTACATTATATATATATATATATATATATATATATATATATAAACTCCTCCGCACGAGTAGAATGAAGCACAACGTCAATTTCTTAAGCAGAGTTAATCAGTTTTAAATCAAAATTTTCCTTCTCTTAGACTAGTTGCCTAACCAATGTTAAACATCACAATCTACCCTACAAGACTTCTATTTTTAAATATCCAACCCGGTTTCCACGGGTAAGATGTGACCCAAGTCGCAAGTATGGAGCGTCCATCATGTATCAAATTCGCTTTTCACTTGTAATGGATCTAACTTGCTAACAATCATATCATTTTTGGTCAGGGTGAAAATATTTCCCGACATGTGTATGTCACTCTTGAAAAATTCATGATACATTTTCCCATAGGTGTCTTTATTTAGGAGAACAAAAGCCATATCATTACTCAGTCACAAAAAAACTGGCATAATTTGTTTTGTTTGTTTGTTTGTTTTGTTTTGTTTTGTTTTACGGCATATCAACCTCAGTGGGTCATTTAATGCCGATAAAGTTTTGAAATAAATCAATTCTTAATGGATAATACAATCTTTTTATAAATACATTTTTCTATTTAACCCATGGATGGGACCCTAACAGGTACTACCACTCCGGGTCAGAGTGGACCAGGGAGCAATGGTGATGAAGGGGTGCTCTACATTCCCCAAACCTCCAGAACTGGAACCTCACCATCAGATAGAGTTTAACGTCATTCCCAGGACATGTAGACCGGCAGCCACCGCCCTCTAGCACCCATATGATAAAAAAAGGTTGGGGCTTGCCATAAGGGCAATAGGGTTGGGAAAATCATATAGGTGCTAGGGCTTGGCGTGACCAGCCGATTGATTGGAGGGGGCTTCTCCGACCGACCGTCTAGCCCAAGATAGGGCCAAAGTGGAGTATTGCATGTGATGAACTGCTCATCCACCTGGGCTCTATCCTTAAGCATCACGAGTCGCCACCCACGGCCAACAGGTGGCCCTATTGGGGGAGTCTTACCCCTCTGCAGAGGTGCAGTCGGTGCATTCTAACGCCGCAGCCGACAGGGCGGTAATTTGTTTTGTTTCTTTTTATTCTGTTAATAATTTTCTAAATAGCCATGAAAAGAAATCTGTTTTATACCAGAACATCTGACAATTATTTTTCTAATAACTTGGAAAGGATAGAACATAAAACTATATGACAGCAAGATCCAGGAAATTATAGACTATTTTATAACACTAAAACATGACATATATTTTCATCAGTTTAAATACATCAATGTTAATGCCAAAAATCGACTTGTTGAAGGAGCTTACAATATACTGACTATAACCCAAATATATATCCTAGTATGACACCAAACTGCATCTGATGGTGAGGATCCTGTTCTGGACCTTACAAGATTGTAAAGTATCCCTTCATTTCCATTATTCCCAAGTCCACTATGTCTAGGAGTGGTAAGTTTATATGTTACTATAAAAATGTATTGCAAATACTTTTACAATAAAAATACATTGCAAATGATTTTACTATAAAAATGCATTATCAATTAATTAACTATAAAAGTGCATTGTAAATAGTTAGCCACCAAGATTCCGTCCTTAATCATCATGGTTCATCACCCACAGCCAATAGGTGGCTCCATTAGGGGGGTCTTAGCCACTGTAAAGGTACAGTTGATATATCTTACAGCCCAAGCTGACAGGGCTGCCAAACCTATAAGAAAATAAATCAGCAAAACAGAAAATAAATTTATCAATTCTATTTCATCGTTATCTTATGTAGTTAAGTGGTAAGTTTATATGTTAGCATGTAAACTTATTGGTTACAAATTTAGATTCAGGATTAGGTTCATAATTGTTTTTTAATAGATACGTAGATATATTATCGATTCTATTAACTACAGTTTTTTTTAAAGTGTCTCATCGGTATAGTTTGTCTATTTCACTCTTTCAGAAAAACCCGACTGTCGATGCAGCGTATCAGGAGATCCCCATTACAGAACATTTGACGGACAAATGATCCACTTCATGGGAATATGCAAGTATACTTTGGCTTCATCAACAAAAGAAGCATCACATTTCTTTGCCGTTGAAGTGAAGAATGAACACCGTGGAAATACTCGGGTCTCTTATACAAGAATGGTGGATATAAAACTAGCCAATGTCACAATACGACTTCTACCAGGAAATAAAATGCTCGTAAGTGATAAATTGTATATTTTAAGTAGAATATATTTTTTGTTGGATTGTCAAATTGATTTAATTTCCAATCACTAAAAAATGGGCTTTGATTTTATATGCTCGTAAATTCCTACCATAAAATAAACTGAACCCCCTTTTATGTCCGTGTTTTTGTATTAAACGTTTTATTTTTCTTGCACCCGTTATGTTACAATACAAAATATATTTTCTTTATTTATTCTAATATTCATTTCAATGTGCATATTCTAAAAGTTTTTATTTTGTGAGAATGTTTAGTTTTAAAGTGGGGGCTCGTTTTACAATTTAGGCATAAATTGGATCCTCCTTTTATGACCGTAATTTTGTTTTTTCGTCGACGATGATTAAAATCTGACGTTTTTATTTTAGAGTACCAAAGCCAAAAAAAAAAAAGAAATAACAACAACAAAAAGTAATATTCAACTTTTTACTCGTAAATTTCTGCCATAAAATTAGGCTTGGACATTTTATGGTAGGAATTTACGAGTAAAAAGTTGAAGTGTAAAAACGAACCCCTACTTTAAAACTAAGCATTCTCACAAAATAAAAGCTTTTAGTATATACACATTGAAGTGAATATTAAAATAAATTAAGGAAATATATTTAGTATTGTAACGTAACGGATGCAAGAAAAATAAAACATTTATTGCATAAACACGGACATAAAATGGGGGTTCAGTTTATTTTATGGTAGGAATTTACGAGCAAATAGTCGTTTATTACCCAATTCCGTTGACAAATCCTTCAAGAATTGGAAGTAAAACAATTTATCAAAGACTTCAAGTTTTTATATTATAACCCTTTGTTTTTAAAGCGTGCTATCTTAACGTTTTCTAACTGAAATACTATTTTTTAATCTTACAAAATTTCAGGTGAACGGTGAAAGAAAATCTCCACCTGTCAATGACGTTTTAGGAGTTTCTGTTAAATTTGCTGGTGGTTGGATAACCGTGTCAACAGAATGGGGTCTGCAAGTTCAATTTGATGGAAGACACAGAGTCAATGTGAAAGTTCCAGGGAAATTTGGTAACAACCTAACAGGAATCTGTGGTGATTGTAACGGTAAAAAGGATGACCTACGCACTAAAAACGGAACGGATGTATCGAGAGATCGAAACCGATTCTCCAAAGTCGGAAAAAGTCACCAAGTCAAAGACGATAGTGACAGACCAGAATCCAAGTAAGTATCTTCGATCTGAAGGATACGTATTAATCAAAGAAATTGTGTTTGATGCAAGTGTTTTGCATACAGAAATATAAACGTAGTGACATTAATTTGGGGCTTCTATCGACATTATGTACACAAAAAAGGGTGCATATGTTCTTTGATCATAGCACCAAGGCATTTTTCTTTATATAGTGTATCGAGGCTATTCATAATTATAATATAATAACACAGATCTATTTCTACTGAATAGAGAGTTTGGTTCTCAATGGACGACCCATACTTGTGACTGTGTCATTTCTGTTACGTTCGCCTATCGTTTCAACGTTTACAACGCTGTTCCATCAGAGACCAAAGAAAATGAGAGGTGCACATGCAAAAATTGGCAAAGAACAATAAGACATAATATATATTTTTATAACATAATTTTTATTCAGAATTTATAAGCTGGGAGGATGATGAAACGGACGCCGACAGGTTAGGGTTAATAAAGTCATTAGGCGGAATCTCTTTCATATCAAATAGCAATTTTCATAACGGAAGAAAATTTTACCTTGCTTTTATGGGTTGGTTCATCTTCTGTTGGTTATTCTTGGGATATGTCCTTCTTTTGGTTAGATTGAAGACGGAATAAGCGGTGCTTTCCTTCTCTTCCAATTTGTTGCATAGTCTCGTTAAGATTATAATCTTTGGAAGATATACTAAATTTATCTGGCTCGCATGAAAGTGATATCGGGGTTCCAACTGTCTGTAGTAGTCAACTTTTCTTCATGAGGACGATTTTCGCCCGTCCTCAACGAGGTGAGGGATCCTACTGTGTTCGCCGACAGGGTCCCGAGTGAAAAACTAAATTAATGATAGAGATCTCTTCCCTTCCACCAAAACGGAGGTGGGGTGTATTTCCGTTCACCCCTTTGCCTTCCTCCTCTTCAGAGGCCGGTCGGCGTGACACTGCTGGTCAAAGAAATTCTGTTCCGAATTGGGGTCATTTTATGGGACACGTACCTCAGCTCTGACGTCACAGAGTTTCCAGAATGTTCTGGGGTGTTCCCTTTTAACTTTCGAGTTACTCGTAATATGTAAAACCATCCTACCCATGATGAGCGGGTTGGGTAAATACCTACAATTGATACAAAGAGGTCAAAGTCGACAGCGATAAAAAAGAATTCAGATAAGCATCATGGAAAGCTATTGATCAGAGAAATTCAATTTAATACAAATATTTCAAATACAGAAATTAAAACCTCCTCGTATTTACATTGGGTCTCTATTGACTTTTTTTACTAGAATATTAATTATGAATACCATTGACAACATGTATGAATATAATAAATGTACTAATAAGTACATGTATGTAATATTTCAACAACTGCACCCTTTCCTGTATACATAAAATCGGCAGAGTATTATATTGTCGGTACCACCCGGACAGCGGGTGAGTCTATCCCCTTTTCACTAGTGCTAGACCAGTGATATTTTTTTTGTATCTGGAAAGGATCATCACACCTACCACCAGTTCCCTACTTTACTGAAATCTTTATTTATAGATTTCGAAATTGAATTAATGTTGTGTCCAATATTTAATCACATTTTCGTTTAGATCTATCTTTTCCCTGTGCAATAAATATCACCATGTAATAATATCACAGTTTGAGTATGGCCTAAATATTTTATGTGTGCTATCTTTATTCAGGTGTGATGTAAGCGATGTCAATACAAAATGTACCCCTACCCAAACTGAGAGATGCGATGTGATTCAACATGAAATATTCAATGAATGCAGAAAACATCTCGGCAATGATCGCGTCCAAGAATATCTGAACTCTTGTAAAATTGACGCTTGTATTTATCATAACGACAACAAAGTTTTAAACAAAGTTGTGTGTGAAGCAATTGAAGGATTCGCTAGAGAATGTGAACAGGAAGGATTCACTTTTAATTGGAGAGGAATATCGAAATGCGGTAAGATTTATTCTCGAGTTTGCAAATTTCTTTCATTTTACGACCCTCAGATTTCTTTATGGATTATGTACTATAGTTTTTATTCTTTCTTTAAATTCAGCCATGACTTGTCCTCCGAATAAAATCTATAAATTCAATGCGTTGGTTTGTCAGCCATCTTGTACTGAACCTCAACCAAAATGCGAAGAACGTGAGGAAGCCTGTGTGTGTAAAGCCGGATATGTTCTTAGCGGAGAAGATTGTGTACCAAACTCTCAGTGTGGATGCCTCAACAAAGGGACTTATATGAAGGTGAGTTTTTACATAGAACAGTTGTATGTATATAATTGTGAATGACAAAACGTGAGAAAACTTAGTTTATTCCTACCGTTCGGTAATTGTGCTAAGTCGAACTTGCCCACGGCTATCCCATCCGGCACGAGAGAAACCGTGGGTCAGAGCAACGGTTCCCGAGTTCATCGAACAACCTGCGGTGCCAATCTGTGTCTTCACGATTACGGCTGAAAGCGACCAACGTCACCATAGTATTACAAAAGGTGTCTCTTTTCGTTGCTATGGAGACTGTAATAGCAGTCTTCATTGTTGCCGAAAGCAGTGAAGGGATTTTCCTTGCTGTCGTGGCTTGTCGTTGCATACGTTGTGATGTACGCTAAGTGGGCAACGGTTCGTCTCAGGTAGGACTTGAACGTCTTTATCTCGTTTAAACGACTATAGAGAGTGAGTCGAGATATCGGCCATAGATCACTAGCATCATCAGTTGCTACATAGATTGGCGCAATTGTAGTTTTATTTAACGGATTTCATTGGAGTAGTGTGATTTCATTGATATAATCATTCTTTAATAGATTGAATAAATATATTTGTGTTATTTCGGATCATCAACGATATATCCATGATTCTAAAATGGATCTCTTCTCTGTTAACACAGTCTTATATGATATTTTTATTAACAAACACTATATTATTGAAACTGTAACTAGAAATTAAATTGGAAAATATGTATAAAGTGTGTATTCAATTCAATCCGAGAAGTGCTGAAGGATACTGATTTTGAGGAGCTTCTTACCTTAAAGGATCTGAGCGCATGGGAAGAATTTAAGTCAGTCTGTAGTGGCTTCCTTGGTAACACACGCGTACTAAATTACCAAGCCTGTATTGAGAAGTTGCTAAAGACTTATGAGGATATGGGATGCCGAATGTCACTCAAAATTCATTTTCTCCATTCCCACTTCAACTTCTTCCCTCCAAACCTTGGAGCAGTGAGTGATGAGCACGGAGTAAGATTCCACCAAGACATTACGAAGATGGAGAGCAACTACCAAGGCAAGTGGAACCCCGGCATGATGTGAGACTTCTGCTGGATGCTCTTGGGTGACATCCCAAAGGCAAAATACAGCAGATCATATAAGAAAACACACTTCTAACTGTCTGCGGTACTATGAATGGTATACAATGTGTCATCCAAGTGTATTTATTCCGTCAATGTTCTTGAATGTTTAGATTTTCTTAGAGAGATAGCTAATAAAAATACCTAATGTTTATTTTGATTTTATAATTCTTCGTTTGAAATAATTGTGGTAGGTTAGATTTATTATGCAGAAGTAATTCTCGAACTGCGCATGTTTCTATTGGGACGGGAAGTATCATACTATATATGATTGACTTTTACAACAATCCAAAGACCGCTGGCAGCATTAGTTTGAAAATAAAGCAAACAAAAAGAAGAGCGAACACAAACAGATGAGAACTTCAAAAGAAAATGTTGTATGAAAAAAAGAGCAGAACAAAATCAAGCAAAGTTCCGCAGTAGAAAAAAAAATGGGAAAACTTTCAATCTTAAAATCTGTTAGTAAGAGAATCGGTTTCAATATTTTGACATATCACTTCCGTCTTTAGTGCGCACGTTATAATTTTTACAATCACCAGAGTTTCCGGTTAACCTTCTTTTACTTTGACTGAGTGTCTTCCGTCAAATTGAACGTCTTACCTTAAGCAACCAATCCTTCTTGATGTTGATAACACGCCAGTGTCCTTCAACCTGCTCTTATCCCTTATCTAACATAACACTTCTCGATAATTTGACACCATAAAAGCATAATCCGTGTTCGTAACAATAATAACAACATATATGTCATTAACACAGGGCCGGGATAGCTCAGTCGGTAGAGCGTTTGGCTAGAAATCACAAGGTTCCTAGTTAGATACCGGTCCTCACCAACTCAGTGTATGAGTAGCACAGGGATCTGTGCCGTAAAGTAAGGAGCTGATGGTAGGTGTGGCACTCCACATCAGACGCAAAAACAATCTCCTTGGTCTAGCGCTATTGAAAAGGGGATAGACTCCATCGCTGACTGGCTGATACCGACTTTAGGCCGCCCGACGAATTTCTTTTTTTTATATGCCATTAACACAGATCGAAAGTAATGTTTTTGCTTAAATAAAAATTGGATTTAGTATTTTTGCCAGCCCAAGGCTTTTCGCGGGAATCTGCCTTATACTTGATTCACAGAGGTAAACGGAACATCAGTTCGGGTGGGTATTCTTTATTATTTTATATCCGCGATTCTTCCACGTAAATGTAGGTTGAGGGCACGAGTGTGTTACAATTAAAAGCAACTAAAATAGTTAAAATGGCTGACAATGCTTCATCTCAATAATAAAAGATGCTAATAATACTAGTAGTGTCAAAAATATAGCAACCTGGTGGTAGATATAAGTTCATATTTCTTAAATAACACAATGGTTTATGTTTGCCCCAACCCTATTGCCCTTATGGCAAGCCCCGACCCCTTTTTATCATATGGGTGCTAGAAGGCGGTAGCTGAGGGTTACATGTCCTGGGAATGACGTTAAACTCTATCTGATGGTGAGGTTCCAGATTTGGAGTTTGGGGAATGTGGAGCACCCCTTCATCACCATTGCTCTCTGGTCCACTCTGACCTGGAGTGGTAGTACCTGTTAGGGTCCCATCTATGGGTTAAATAGAAAAATGTATTTATTTAAAAAAATGCATTATCCATTAGGAATTGAATTTATTTCAAAACTTTATCGGCATTAAATGACCCACTGAGGTTGATATGCCATAAAACAAACCAAATCAAAATCAAACACAATGATTTATAAATTGCATATACATTAGTCTGTGACGTCTTGCGGGTATAATGCCTTGTGCATTGTAATAAGTTTCCTTGTAATTTGGTCCATCTGACGGAGCTCCTCTCTTGTCCATTTTAGGAATGGTCCAGAGTATCTTTCTTTTTAATCTCGTTTTCTGATAGGTTTATTGAACGACATATAAACCCCTGACCGGTTAATAATCCTAGATTTTATTCCTTGGTAAATGTTTGATTATAATAATAACTACATATATTCTTGAACTTGTGTTACATAAAAGATAGAGTGGTTTATTTATTTTGAAAGTTAGTGCAGACGTGTAGAAGTAAGAACAAATGCAGGGGTTCATGTCAGTAATAGAAAGGGGTTTTGAGAGGATAAAGATTTTTGAAAATTTAACAGTCTTTGTTCATTAAAATAAGAGCAAGTGGACACAGAGATGAGACAAACCCAAGAAACACCAAAGACAACCCAAGTCAACCTATGAAGAATAAGACCGGAGACATCAGTCCAGCATAGAAGATAGAAGTTAAAAGAACATATCATTGGCAATTCAGTCTCGAAAGACTATGATAAAAGTTTTTGTGTGCTCCTGATGTTGCAGCGCCTCCTGTGACTATGAAGTCCTATGTTTGAGAAACATTCTCGACCACAGATTTTGCAATTGTAGGTTGTCCCTGTAGATGATGATGTTCCGATGCTTTGTTGCCGTTGCTTTCTTATGGACCTCTTAGCTTCATGATGTTGTATCAGGGTGACTTCTGACATGTACAGTCCTCTATGGAGATTCTGCTACCACCGAGGGCGGTCTTGAGCCAAACCGCTATGGGTATTATGTACCCGTACAACTTGCTCCATAGTCCGATCATCGGCGACTAAACCGGTACCCCCACCAGGCTTGCCTGGTGAGGTGGGTGGCTAGACACCCAGCAGGACGAAAAACAAAACCTGTGAAAGGGCGGATGAAGCTTCCCGCTCAACGGCCATCTAAAAGAACATAGAAGATAAATATGAATATAATAAGAAAAATATGATGAAAAACTATTCAGAAATTTTTCCGCATTAATGTAATAGATATAAGTTCGTACTTCTGAAAGTAATTCAATGAAATATGAAATACAACCATTTTTATTTTGTTCTCGAAGTTAACTTTCTTTTTTCTTCTTTTTCTAATCTTGTAACAGGTCAATGAAGAGGAAATAGATGAGAAATGCCAGACAAAAACTATTTGCAAAGATGCCGGAAAACTGGTCATTTCAAAGCTTGCGCCTTGCCAAGGAAACACTGAATGCGGCATTGAAAACGAGCAACGTACCTGTACTTGTAAAAAAGGATTCTATCGCCAGAACGGAAAATGTTTACCACAAGGTAATTGTTGCATAGCCCTTCTTTACCGGCACTAAATCGTATATGTTATATACTGGCATCAAATGCTATATATGTTATATAGCGGCTTCTTCAAACTCACGCTGCTAAATCGGCGTACGTATCGTAAACGTTGCTGGTATACTGCTTAATGAAATCACAAGGCATGCTGTATGTAGTAGGAGATTGACTTTTTATTTCTCTCATCGGCTGTACGTGGTGGGTGTGAGTGGCGAGCGTTGACAATGGGAACTACTGCTGTTGGCTGGCGATCGGGGGGTGAAAGGGGGGGCTCACTGCCCGCTGGCAGCGATCGAACGTGCCAACGGTCACTCCGTCCGCTCTGTTCGCCGTCTCTTTGGGGTCTGTTTCTCTTTTTACTTTCTTCCGAGTTTTTTCTTCGTAATTCTGTTGTTTTTTTTGTTTTTTTGTTTTTTTTGGGGGGGTTACGAAATATAAGACCCGTGTTATTTTTTTTTCGGTGTGTGGTAGGTGAGGGGCGCAGAGCTTCACAATGAAAATGCCGGTGCTAGCCAAGAGCGCATTGTTCACAATGAGTGCCCGAGGGGTGTTTTGTTGACGGGAGACGCGAAGTGATGCTATCGGCTGTTCGCTGTGGTCTGTCTGCTGTCGGCTTGCCCTCTGGCTTTTTGTATTGACGACACGCCTACACATCTTTATCTTTTTGATCTGGACATTTGTTATATATTTCTTTATCTTTGCCCTGCTTCCTTGACCGGAAACTATTTCTTCCGCTTTCTCTTTCTTTTTAAATATATATTTTTATCTTTCTCTTTGTCCCTCAGTCGGAAGTTCCATCTTCCGGGCGAGGACAATACAACATAATTAGATATTCCTATTAATAATAACTCAATGACTTTAATTCAGATAAGAAACACTTGTGGTTGAACTTGATTTTGAATGACTAATAATTTTGAGAAAAATTGGTTGAATGGGACATATATATATATATATATATATATATATATATATATATATATAATGAAAAATTGGTTGAATGGGACATATATAATATATATATATATATATATATATAATAATATATATATATATATATATATATATATATATATATATATATATATATGAGAAGCGGGAGACTTAACGGAGAAGGCAGAAAATCGAGCGAGTCGCAAAACTTGACTGTCGATTGTTATAATATGATAAGTTACCTCCCTTCCACTTTGGATTGGGTTAACAATGAAAAGCGGTAAGCATGCGCGGAACGCTAGTATAAACATTGATGAATACCAGAAGCAGATGTCAATAAGCTGTATGTATAAATTCATAATAAATTTCCTATTATATATTAATACTGATTGAAAGTTATCATTGAAATAACACCACAACTTACAAATAAAATAGATACTACAATATGGTGTCAGAATAAAGCGAATCCTTGAAATACAAGAAGAAAATATTAACGCAAAACACAACTGCTTACGATCGCTTCGGGCATGGCGGATCTTACCGGCGTATCAACGCCAAACATGGATTTGGAAAGTATCAACCTGGCTGAGTCCTGGCGTAAATTCCAAACGACTGCAGAGTTAATTTTCCGTGGACCACTAAGAGACAGAGACGAGGATGTAAAAATAAGATACCTCCTTCTATGGGTCGGCGAGAAAGGTTGGGAAATATACGACACATGGACAGATATGACTTTTGAGTCTTTCACATCAGCATTAGCTGATGGTCTTTCACTGGAGTCTGGGTGATAGCAAGTCTCCTCAGGTCTCCAGGACTCTTCTGACTATTCTGGCAGATTGCAGCAGTGCAGTATTCTGGATGGTATCAATCTCTCCTCTGATTTCCAGATTTTCCAATCCTTTTTCCAATCCTTTTGGGACCGTTCCAAGTGCACCAACTACAATTGGTATCACTTTGACTTTCATATTCCACAACCTTTTCAGCTCTCTGGCAAGATCCAGGTATTTGTCCATTTTTTCATTTTCCTTTAACTTCACCCTGTGATCTGCTGGAACTGCAAAATCCACCAGTTGACAATTTCTTTCTTTTTTTCAACTCTAGGTCTTGTCTTCTTGCTGGGATAAGGTGGTCGGTTTTTATCTCAAAGTCCCTGAGAATTTTATGCATTTCGTTCTCAAGAATAGATTCTGGTTTATGCATATACACTTTTGTTGTATGGTCAAAATTTAATTTTTAGCATAATTCCCAGTGGACCACCTTCCCAACCCACATCGTTTTGTACTCCCGTTGTGCTAGTTTTCTACATTCGCATAATATATGGTTTACAGTCTCATCTATATCACCGCATAGTCTACATTTACAATTTTGTTAAGTCTTATCAATTTTTGCTTTGATATAGTTTGTCCTTATGGCATTATTCTGTACAGCAATTATTAGTGATTCACTTTCTCTTTTAAGGTTTCCTTTTCTTAACAATTATCATTATTATTATTATTATTATTATTGATTACACATTCACAATTATTCAATAGTCCCCAAAAGGTTGTTAGATTGACTGTTTCCTTTTTTTTTTTTTCAGAAAACCTGACTGTAGGTGCAGCGTATCAGGAGATCCCCATTACAGAACATTTGACGGACAAATGATCCACTTCATGGGAATATGCAAGTATACATTGGCTTCATCAACAAAAGAAGCTTCACATTTCTTTGCCGTTGAAGTGAAGAATGAACACCGTGGAAGTACTCGGGTCTCTTATACAAGAATGGCGGACATAAAACTACCCAATGTCACCATACGTCTTCTACCAAAACATAAAATGCTCGTAAGTGATAAGTCATGATTTGTTTATTTGTATCTATCAATCTGTCTATACATTTTGCTCATATCTATCTCTATATCAATCTAATCATGTATGGATAAATGTCTCTATGTCTCTCTCCCTTCCTACTCTCTGTCTGTGTGTCTCTGTCTGTGTGTCTCTGTCTCTCTTTCTCTCAATATATATGTATATTTATATACATATATACAAAAAAGTATCTAGATTTTTTGTACTTTTTGACACACCTTGTATTCTGCAAGAAATCAATGTCCCATTCATTGTTCATTTCTATATGGGTAAATACAGCTTCAAACTCGATACTTTTATGGCACACCTTGTATAATAGCTGGCTTTAAGCGACGTCCTCATGTGGACATGCTAATGTGGGCTGCCTAGCAAGGACGTACATTGACCAACTGAGTGTGGGTACTGGATGCTGCGCAGAGGACCTCTCAGGGGCAATGAATGATAGAGAAGGTTGACGAGAGATTGTCATGGATATCCCTGCTAATTGAGCAACATTATTATTTACTCCTTTTGAGTTTTCACATCAGCATTAGCTGATGGTCTTTCACTGGAGTCTGAGTGACAGCAAGTCTCCTTAGGTCTCCAGGACTCTTCTGAGTATTCTGGCAGATTGAAACAGTGGAGTGTTCTGAATGGTATCAATTCTTCCTCTGATTTCCAGATTTTCCAAACCCTTTTCCAATCCTTTTGGGACCGTTCCAAGTGCACCAACTACAATTGGTATCACT
Organism: Doryteuthis pealeii; assembly: GCA_023376005.1. Classification (NCBI taxonomy): domain Eukaryota; kingdom Metazoa; phylum Mollusca; class Cephalopoda; order Myopsida; family Loliginidae; genus Doryteuthis; species Doryteuthis pealeii. The sequence goes on from CM042154.1 coordinate 16,921,051, forward strand.
TTGACTTTCATATTCCATCACTTGTTCAGTTCTCTGACAAGGTCCAGGTATTTGCCCATTTTTTCCAATATATTACTCATTGTTTCGAATCAGATCAAATTTTAAAGATGCAAGCAATACTTGAAATGTGTAGAACAGGATTTTGAATAAGTGTTATTACTTGTACAACTTATTCAACCACCCTGTCGGCTGGGGTGTTAGAATGCACCGACTGTACCTCTACAGAGGGATAAGACTCCCCCAATGGGGCCACCTGTTGGCCATGGGTGGCGACCCGTGATGCTTTAGGATAGAGCCCGGGTGGATGAGCAGTTCATGACATGCAATACTCCACTTTGGCCCTATCTTGGGCTATACGGGCGGTCGGAGAGGCCCCCTCCGATCAATCGGCTGGTCACGTCAAGCCCTAGCACCTATATAATTTTCCCAACCCTATTGCTCTTATGGCAAGCCCCAACCCCTGTTTATCATATGGGTGCTAGAAGGCGGTGGCTGCGGGTCTACATGTCCTGGGAATGACGTTAAACTCTATCTGATGGTGAGGTTCCAGTTTTGGAGATTTGGGGAATGTGGAGTACCCTTTCATCACCATTGCTCCCTGGTCCACTCTGACCCGGAGGGGTAGTACCTGTTAGGGTTCCATCTATGGGTTGAATAGAAAAATGTATTAATAAAAAAATTGAATTATCCATTAAGAATTGATTTATTTCAAAACTTTATCGGCATTAAATGACCCACTGAGGTTGATATGCCGTAAAACAAAACAAACCAAACTTATTCAAGCACATCTTGCTTGATTTCCAACAACTGAAAATTATTTTTATTTCAGTTTGTAATGCTTGATATTCAGACTAGATGTCCATAATTGCTCAAAGAAAATTTAGTTAATTTCAGTGCTTAAATGTCAATTAATCAATTGTCAATTTGTATCTGTTGAAGAATAGCCTAAAAGGAGTAAGGGTCAGGTTAATTGCCCAGTGCTAAGGTGCCTCTAGAAAAATGTCGACGGCACCATTTTTTTTTGCACTGGTCATCGCATGAGCGTTGTTTGTGTGTGGCTCCCGACATAAAGATATTAATGATAATCCGACCTAATCTGTAAGTCTTCCCAGATTTTTAGGATGCTCATAAGTGTTGAGATTTTTTGATATAATTATTTATTACGAATATACATAAATGTGGCACAAGGCCTAAAGGGGGGAGTGAGGTAAGAGACTGGTCTTCACTATCCTATCTTTTAACCTAACTATTCCCATTCGTGACCGATTCATTCAACAATTTTCCATAAAATTTTCACCATAAAACTCATTCACACAAAAGTCACCAAAACATTCCATTCACTCTATGACAGTCCTACACTTAACCCATTTTTTGATATAAGGCATGTGTTAAATGACCACTCTTATTTATAGTCTCATCGATAATCATGTGACCAACTTCTTGGCCAATCACTGGCAGTACTCTGCTGCTGATATTATTATTTATATCGGCTGTTCTGATCTTAGCTACTCACAATACTTTGAACCTTCGTGGACGACGGAACATAGGATTATATCACTGGACCTTTGACACTACGTAGGATTCCATAACCCAGGACTTATTCACTTACCAAAGGATTCTATAGCTCAGGACTTACTTACTTACATTAAGTCCTTTTCAACTGGCGGTCAGAAACTTAACAATAAGTATTCTAGCTTTTTTAACAGTCTGGATGGACTTTTTTTTTCCTCCGATTTCCAGGAGTTTGTGACTGTAACCAGGACTCAACTACAATTGTTATTACTGCCATCCCAGAGAATTCCATACATCTCCTTTTTAAAGGGCAGATTCTGGTTTGTGCATAACTCCAACCCTAATATTCTATTCGTTTTATAATCTAACGCCCTTCTTCTCCATTTCATCCTCCTCTTTCTCTCCGTTGTTGATGTTGTTGTTCTTGTATTATTGTCTTAGTATAAGCCCTAATAAGGGGCCGGGTTAGCTCAGTCTGTAGAGCGTTCGGCTAGAAACCATAAGGTTCCTAGTTCGATACCGGTCCCGCCAACTCTGCGTATGAGTAGCACAGGCATCTGTGCGGTAAAGTAAGGAGCTGATGATAGGTGTGGCGCTCCATCTCAGATGCTAAAAAAACAATCTCCTTGGTCTAGCGCTATTGAAAAGGGGATAGACTCCCTCGCTGACTGGCTGATACCGACTTTAGGCCGCCCTGTCGACTTTACTTTACTTATAAGCCCTAAACAACGTCCTGTTTGAAAGGTATAACCATGGACTTTGCATTCAAGGAAAATAAATATTTCAATTAGTTTAAAAAAATCTTGTGTTAGCCATTTAATTGACATTTTCTGTAAGAACATTTTGCCGAGTTGGATCTATCTATTTAGGACTTTACGCAATTCTAGATTTAATACAAATGAATATATAATAAATGGAATAAATCCGACAGTATGATGAACAGAAATTGAAAACAATTATTAAATATAATATGTGTCTCAAACAGGTAAACTGTATACAATGCTCCAAAGAGCAACCAAAAAATATTTGGTAATAAAAGATAATAGTTTATCCCACTTATATTTGAAGGGTCTTCATGTGGTACCATGTGGTACCATGTGGTAGTAGGATATACTATAATTGTTGTATACCCTTCTCATTACTTCTATTCTTCTATTCTTCTTCTGACGTCTTTTCTATCTTACGTCTCTTCTGGCGTCTCTTCTATCGTCTTGGTGGTCGGTCGCACTCAACTCATTTCTTCTTCTAATCAGTCTTGTTACCAAGACATTCATTAATCACAAGACCGTGTTAATTTTCTTAAACTTTTATTTCCTTAACTATACATTTTGTGTAACTAAATATCTGACTAACATAGCGCGCGTATACAGAGTGAGTTACAATTAAGGCAGGACATCTTCACTGACTGACGTCCAACTGAAAACTGAGGACCCAACCAGGTCCCACGTGACTTCACACGTATTTCGCGGGCTTTCTGTACTATTCCATGGAAAGTCCCGCCCGTGATATGAAAAGGGCCAATATTATGCTAATCGATATCTGTTTCAACCTGTGGGGTTTATAAAGCATGATTCAAGTGAAATCATTTAAAGATTAAATGAAGACAATTGTAAAAGACGTTTTATAAAACCGGTTATCGTCAGAGCACATATATTGTTCAATGAAATGAAAGGAAGCGCGTGGTGTAATGGTTAAAGTCATGGGAAATGGACTCGTCGCCCCGAGTTCAAATCCTGACGTGGTAATTGCATTTCACTTGACGCTACTATCCTTGGGAAAGATATGAATCCTACTCTCCCTCCAGCTATGGGTAAATAGTAGGGCAGACTGGGCTCTTTAACCTTGGTTAGGCAACCGGTCTAGGAGAAGGAAAACTCTGAATTCAAACCTGCTGAACTCCGCTTAAGAAATTGACCGTGTGTCGCATCCTGCTCGTGTGGAGGGGTTGGTAAATATATATATTGTTCAATGAAAAGGAGGAAAGTTTAACCAAAATTTTCCTCCTTCTTTTCATTCAACAATATAAGAGAGACCCGAAGGAGAAGATGTCCCCAACCTAAAGACAAGTCGACACGTCCCGAGGCGAAAAGAAGATACGGAAATAGAAGATCGAATGCAACAAAAAAAAAGTAGAATGAAATAATTCGTCAAAGACTACACGAGGAAATAAATCATATAAATTTCACTTTTATATTGTAGCCTGTTTTTTTTTTTTATTTATTATTTTTTTAAAGTTTACTATCCTTACATTTCTGAAATAAAATACTAATTTCTAAAAATCTTTTACTATTTCAGGTGAACGGTGAAAAAACATCACCGCCCGTGAATGACGTCTTAGGATTCTCTGCTAAATTTGCTGGTGGTTGGATAACCGTGTCTACAGAATGGGGTCTGCAAGTTCAGTTTGATGGAAGACACCGAGTCAATGTGAAAGTTCCAGGGACATTTGTCGACAAGCTGAGTGGAATCTGCGGTGACTGTAACGGTAAAAAAGATGACCTGCGCACGAAAGACGGAACAGATGTGTCGAAAGATCGTGACCGATTCTCTAAGATCGGAAAAAGTCATCAAGTCAAAGACGACAGCGACAAACCAGAATCCATGTAAGTGCCCCGGATCTTAGAGACGCGCATTTCTCAGAGTAATTATATTGACGCTCGCATGTTGAATACGCTTACAAATCTTTATTTGTTAATGGGCTGCTATATACATAAGAGCTTGGTCTGAGCTTACGTAGCCCTGTCGACTGGGGCTTTAGAATACACCGACAGCACCTCCGCAGAGGGGCAAGAACGCCCTAATGTAGCCATCTGTTGGCCATAGGTGGCAACGCGTGATGCTAAGGAGGACTATTGGGGATGAACAGTCCATGACATGGAACACACCACTTAGACCCTTACTTAGGCAACACGAGCGGTCGGGAGGCCCCTTCCGATTAATCGGTTGTTCATGTCAAGCCCTAGCACCTACATGATTGCCCCTACCCTATTTTCTTTTTAGCAAGCCCCAACCCTTATCATCATATCGGTGCTAGAAGGCAGTGGCAGAGGGTCTTCATGTCCTGGAAATTACGTTAAACTCTATCTGGTGGCGTTTTGAGGAATGTGGAACACCCCTTCATCACCATTGCTACCTAGTCCACACTGACAAGGGGTGGTAGTACCTATTAGGTCCCATGTATGGGTTAAATAGAAAGATTGTTTATTAAAAAATGAGTATCTGTTAAGAATGAATTTATTTCAAAACTTTATCGGCATTAAATGACTCACTGAGGTTGATATACCGTAAAACAAAATAAACCAAACCAAATCTTAACTTAGGGTTTTATGAGCAACTGCCACTATCTTGTGTTTGTATTGGCACATACGAATATTACGTAGGTAACGAGATGAACAGTGTGATAAAAAAGTAAGGACGAAAGAAAACCAAGTGTAGATTTACATATTTGCCAACCCCTCCCCACGGATAGGATGTGACACAACGTCTTTAACAGAGTTTAATAGGTTTAAATTCAGTTTTCCTTCTGCTAGACTTATTGACTATACATTTATCACCCCCCCCTGCACGGCAGGGTGCGACACAAGGTCAATTTCGTAAGAGTAATTTAACAGGTTTGAATTCAGAGTTTTCCTTCTCTTAGACAGGTTATCTTACCAAGGTTGAAGAGCCCAGTCTGCCCTACTATTTACCCATAGTTGGAGGGAGTATAATTGGATTCATACCTTTCCCAAGGGTATTATGTGAAAAGCAAACGGTTTCGTCTATGATTTGAACTCGGGTCGACGACTCCATTTCCTACGATTAAGATTAAAGAGCGCAGTCTTTCCTACTATTTACCTATAGCTGGAGGGAAAATAGTTGGATGCACACCTTTCCCAAGAACATTAGCGCTATGTGAAATGCGAACGGCCACGTTCAGGATTTGAACCCGTCTCACCGTCTTCATTTCTTACGGCTATATCCATTCACAATCCGCGTCTAATGGTGTAGATACAGAACATCTGTTGAATGCAGAAATACGTTTTATTTCCTGCGATTCAGTTTCTGATGCGGTGGACATATGTGGAAACGCATTACGGACACAATGTGCGAGGTAGACTTTTTATATAGCAGAACCAGCTCTCCTCGTATATTTGAATGATTCAATCGTTCCACGTTCACGCCACTCTTTGTATTGCTCGTTTTCATAGCCACAAAAATAGAGCGAAATAAAAAGAGTTTATTCTATTTGGACTCACAGAATGTCAACCCCTAAAATTATGATTTATCTATTCAAAATCTTGGCATTTTAGACAGGATTAGCATGAATCGAATGACAATTTGGTTCTTCATTTCTTGGTTCGAAAACTGTATTGACAATGTTGTGTCCTTCATGTTTCCATCACCATGTAATACCCACCGTCTGTGTTTCCATCCATTGTTCCTCATTGGGAATGTTTATTAGAGAAAGTGTTGGGCAAATTTATACGATGGTCGTTTTCATAGCCACAAAAATAGAGCGAAACGAAAAGAGTTATTCTATGTACACCTACCCAAATTTATACGACTGAGTTAAATTGTAGGATTGATTTTATAGATCGATTTTATAGATTGATTTTATAATTTTAAGAACGCATATAAAAAAGATTACACTTATTTTAATTATATTTTAATTGGTTTCTATATAAAATCATTCATAGGATTGAGTTTTATACATTAAAGAATCAAACAATAATATTATAGATCAATAAAACCAAGTAATTATTTATTAAACCGGGTTTTGTTAAAACTAGTATGCAAATTAACCACACCATATATTATGTAAATCTTTATTTCTTAGTGATATATAAGACACATTGCAGGATTTTAAACGCACTAATAACAGGGGTTGTTTTGAGGCAAATCTAACTCGGATTTTCATAGAGACCTCATTATTAAATAAGATTTATTCTATATATTAATGATTTTTTTACTATAAATTAAATACTCATTCATGCAATTGCTAAGGGTACTGTGACATAAGCAATGACGTAGTTTCGGTTACAGACAGACAAGCACTGAATAACCATTATGATAAGAATTAAGAATAGTTAATTGGAAACTAAAAGTTTACTAAGGATTATTATTATTAGTTAGTTGAAACAATATAACTGTGCAAATAAATAATTTTATCAAATAGAAGTGGTTACCTTAAACCATATGATTGTGCATAGATATTTTGTATTATATGGGAATACATGATATCATATAACTGTGCACCCCCCACCAAAAAAAAAACACTTAAAACATAACTACACAAAAAATATTAATCTAATTTCCTAACTCTTAGGCCGCCCTGTCGGTGGGGCGTTAGAATGCACTGACTGCACCTCTGTAGAGGGGTAAGACTCAATTTAACATTTAAAATCAATTTTAAGACTAATGCAGTAATTATGGAGTGCAAACCTAAGATGCTTACCAATCGTCACTATTTTTATATATCTTATGTTTGTGCGTTTGTAAAGAAACGAATAAAGATAATAATATTTTTACTGATATTACACAGAACGAGACTAGCAATGACACTAAACTGCAACCGGTAGCAAGATTTAAATTCTGGAACTCTGGGGAGTGTGGCATATCCCTTAATAGCAATTGCTCCCGGATCCACTCTAACCGGGAGTGGTAGTGCCTTTTAAGGTCCAATCAATGGGTCAAATAGATCTGTTTTAAAATAATTTGTATAAGATAGGGATGCTTGAAACCATCTAAGTCAGCGGCAATTAATTGTAGAACGAATAATTACTTAAACCTATGTTGTTTGCAAGGGATTAGTAGTAGTAGTTACATGTAACCGTGTAATTGTGCACACACATTATTTTAAAAGTTGAATGGTAACTCTTGCTGTTTGAGATTTCTTTACTTGGCCAGAAACTTGTGCTCGGTCAACACCAGTACTGAGTGTATAATGTTGAAAGAATCGTAACACATAGTGATGTTGGATCACATAATTGACAATAATGTTGAAAGAATCGAAACATAGTAATGTTGGACAATAATGTTGAAAGAATCGAAACACATAGTGATGTTTGGATCACATAATTGACAATAATGTTGAAGAATCGAAACACATAGTGATGTTTGGATCACATAATTGACAATAATGTTGAAAGAATCGAAACACATAGTGATGTTTGGATCACATAATTGAAATAATGTTGAAGAATCGAACACATAGTGATGTAATGTTGATGGAAACACATAGTGATGTTTGGATCACATAAAATGTTGCCAGATGTAGTGCATGTGTTTGTTTTGAATGTAAACTTTAAAAATAATGTTTAGACCGGGTTTTAGCCGATGGAATAGTTTTATAATGTTATAAAATTAAAACTCGAATAGTGTCTAGAAATTTAATGTGTACTCTTATTGTTTTCATCACTGTCTCAGCTTTTAATCGATACCGAATTCATGTATTATTTATATCTGCATCAAATGTACTTGCGCCTTAAAAGAAACTCGCAAATCTATGATTAACATGTTTTATTCGGGGTGATTAGATTGTAAATGAGGATAGATTCCTAATGAAAACTCAAAATGTAAATTAAAATTGATGAAAATCTCTGCTTTCCATCGATAATACAAAAGTAATAAAAAAGATACAAATTATTTGTAAATTTAAACTTTTGTAACTTTAAAATCGTGTTTGTATTTATACCCATCTTTTTCCTGTGCAATAAAATGTACAATGTAATAACATTACATTTTGAGTATGGCCTAAATATGTAATGTGTGCTCTTGATTTGTTTCATGTCTATATTCTATGGTAAAATTTTATTTCCCTCAAAAAAGAGAGAATACCAGATCTTTCATATTGTTTGCTTTAAAATAACAGTTTCTGATGTGAGCAAAAAACCTGCATTCCATGAATAAGTTGTTGTATACTGGCTTCGAATTCCCGACGCTAAATTCGTGTATGTTAGTAGCGGATATCGTCACTAACCCAAAAGCGATGTATGGTAGTAGTCGGCTACTGAACTTCAATAACAACAGATACGCGTATACAAAAGAGGACTCTTCTTTATTTTCTTCGGTGTGTGGTAGGTGAGGGGCGCAGAGCTTACAATGAGAATGCCGGTGGCTAGCCAAAAGCGCAATGTTCACAATGAGTGCCCGAGGGATGTTTTGTTGACGGGGTCTGAAGTTAGCGGCTGCCAAATCTCAACTGCTCAACTCTCCGTCTAACCGTCCTTTTTCAATCTTTTCCCAGCATGCTCTGGTCTATTCAAATTACACCGGAACTGAACTGTGTGACCTGCAATCCTAGATTTGTCACCAGTCAATATGAAGTCCTTTGTCATCCTGCTATTGTTGTTTTTCCGGACAGTTCGTTTGACCCGGTCAGCAGTAAGCCTCCGATCTTACTCACTCTTCCTCTTTGTTCGATCCAGACTTCTGTCTGGAACATCCTTTGTTTCTCAATTCCTTTGTCTATTTGAATTTCTTTTCGCACCAAAAGAATTAAAACAATAGTTAATCTGCAACAAAGTGTTTAACTGTCAAAGGTCTTTGACATGTTCCACATTGTGGTTGTTGTTCTCGTTTGAGTATATAGGAGTGTGTTTTGTATGAACAATGCGTAATCGGGACACAATGACTTGTTCCTTTAAATATTTTATGTGTGCTATCTTTATTCAGGTGTGATGTAAGCGATGTCAATACAAAATGTACACCTACCCAAACTGAGAGATGCGACGTGATTCAACATGAAATATTCAATGAATGCAGAAAACATCTCGGCAATGATCGCGTTCAAGATTATCTGAACTCTTGTAAAATTGATGCTTGTATTTATCATAACGACAAGAAATTTTTAAACAATGTTGTATGCAAAGCATTCGAAGGATTCGCTAGAGAATGTGAACAGGCCGGATACTCTCTTGACTGGAGGGGAGTATCAAAATGCGGTAAGATCTACACTTGAGTTATCGTGTCTACTTTTTTTTTTAATGAATCTAATATTTCATTATGTACTAATTTGGGCGGACCTTAACTTTCAGAACCCCCCCCCCATCTAAAATGTTGTTTTTAATCTTTTTTTTTTTTCAACGGATTATTATCGATTGCACACCAATCTATTCGATTGTATAAAAAATTTTTTTAAATTATTTATTTTTCGATTTATCAGGTGTGCTCAGTGCCCCCTATAAGTTTATCGTTAACCGATCCCCCATATCGGAACCGCTGAAAAAAATTTTTTTCTTTGTAATTTCTTTTCTTTTTCTTCAATGGATTATTATAGTTTACACACCAATCTATCAGATTGTAAAAAAAAATTGTAAAAAGTTCTTTATTTTTCGAGTTTTCAGGGGTGCTCATTTCCCCGTATACGTTTATAGTAAGTCGGACACCCATATCGGAACCGCTCGATAATAAATAATTTGGGTTCTGTTTTTTCTGGGCCACCCTAACTTTAACACCTTTGCCCCAATTTCCTTTCGAGCGGTTCCGATATGTGGGGAACGATTTACTATAAACTTATACGGGGTGTGAGCACCCTTGAAAAATCGAAAAATAAATAACTTTTTTTAATTTTTTTTTTTCACAGTCTGATAGATTGGTGTGCAATCGATAATAATCCATTGAAAGAAGAAACAAAGATTAAAAACAAAAATTTTAGATGGGGGGGGGAGGTCTGAAAGTTCAGGTCCGCCATAATTTGTTATATGTTAATTTCAGTAATGACTTGTGTTCCGAATAAAATCTATAAATTCAATGCGTTGGTTTGTCAATCTTCTTGCACTGATCCTCAACCAAAATGCGAAAAACGTGAGGAAGCCTGTGTGTGTAAAGACGGATATGTTCTTAGCGGAGAAGACTGTGTACCAAAATCTCAGTGTGGATGCCTCAACAAAGGGACTTATATGAAGGTGAGTTTTTGTATAGAAAAGTTTTATACATAAAATTGAGAATGAAAAGGTGATCACAGCAATATAATTATTTGTTTTATTTTCGATGCTGAAAGTCATATTCAAAATTCTGAAAAGTGCATCCTATTATAATCCCCGTCTGTTATATATATATATATATATATAATATATATATATATATATTTATTTTACAAAGTTTTCACAGATCAATGTTCATTATAAACAGCGACCCAGGTTTCATGCCAAGGGGCAATCATCAGGCTGTTGAGCAAGATCCCATGGTGTTTGTTGAAGTTCTTTACTCAATGTCACATTTTAGACCGCAAATAACGTCGGTTAGTTCCGCGGACGCTATTATAGTTCGGATTTACTAAAAATAATTTTTTTCAAAATTTGCATTTTTTTGTAGTAATGCCAACGAAGTTACCTCCCTTTATTCGTTAAAAATAGACGTTATTTGCGGTCCAAAATGTGACATTGAGTAAAGAACTTCAACAAACACCATGGGATCTTGCTCAACAACCTGATGATTGCCCCTTGGCATGAAACCTGGGTCGCTGTTTATAATGAACATTGATCTGTGAAAACTTTGTAAAATAAATAAATATTAGCTCTTACAATTTGTGATTGAGCACTGTATTTTCTTTGTTTCATCACAAAAAAAAATTTGTTTTTACATATACCTATATATATATATATATATATATTTATATATATATAATTTAATATACCAAGCGTGTTGGTAAATCCTCGCGGTGAGAAAAAATCCAGCAAATAGTTTGATTGTAAAAATACACTACCAGACATCAGGGAGAAAAAAATTTTGGAAAAAAGAAAAGACCAAGATAGTCGTACCAACAAAAAATAATTTATTGATACAGTATTTCGCCAAAAGAAAAACAATTTATATGCATATATATAATATATATATATATATATATATATATATATATAATATATATATAACCGCTAGGAGAATAAGCTAATGAATAAAAGTGCTCAATACCTAAGTAGAGCAAATAATAAAGATAAATCTAATGAGTCAGACGAATATATATATATATATATATATATATATATATATATATATATATATTGAATGGAGTGGGTGTACAGATTTTTTAAAAGGTGACCCTCATTGAATTATAAATAATTATGCAAAAGATTACGCAAGATTCAAAGATGGAAGCATAATTTATATAAAAGCCTTTTATTCTGTGAAATGGTTACGGGGATACACAAAAAATCTAAAAGAAAAGTGGTCCAAGGATTAAAAGATTACCGTGACAGAAAGTCTTTAAGATTAGTGGTTGACAATGCTTCATCTAAAAATTAAATGATTCTATTAATTCTACGAAATTAAAGTAAAACATTCTCTGATAATTTCTGAAATAGCACTTTTTGCTCATTAACTCCAACACGAAGCAATATTTCATAATTTGCAGAAAAGGTGACTTCCGAAGTTCGCAGTACTGCAGCATTACTGGGGGTTTTGGTTTGGTTATGTTTTTCTTTATGGTTTATTTAATGGTAACATTTGATTTATTTGTAAATGTTCAAGTGAATCGTAACTATCTTTTCAATGTTTCATTGCTTGTTTTTGTTAAATTGCTCTTTTTTATTTATCTTGATCATTTGTTTGTACAGTTATATGATTTCAAGTATTCGTACCTAATTCAAAACAGTTATATCACTTTAAGTGGTACTACCTAATACTAATAGTTCATACAATTATATGATTCAAATAACTATTTCGTTTTAATAATAATTTGTTTATGCCGGTTTAGTTTCAAGTATAGTGATCTATTACTAAATCTGCAAAAAATTATATGATTTCAAGTGATTGATATTTCTTTTCTTTTCATGCAGTTACTCTTTGGCTAGTTGCTTTAGTATTTCTATTTAATAATATCTCCCATTAGAAACTGCTTGGTTTATTTAACGGCATAACAATCTCTTATTAATACCAAATTTGATTCCTTTGTAGATATTTGATTATAATAATAACTACTTATTTGTTCATCCTTGTGTTACATAATAGATAGGTTTGCCTATTTATTGTGTAATTTAGTGTAGAATTTAAAATAATGGTTTAGAAGTTAGAAATAATGCATAAGTATATCTGTATAATAGACAGGACCTTATCCCTTATTGGCATGTTAGCAGTTCTCTGATTGAGTTAGAAATTGGCTGTAGTTCCAGGCGTCGTAGCAAATTAACGCATAAGGTTGAAATTGGTTTTGGAAGAGTGAAATCGTCGAAAAATTTAATAGTCTTTATGTTTATTCAAATAAAAGCAAGAAGTGGAAAAAGAGATGAGAAATGTCCAAAATTTACCTCAGAAAATCTAAGAAAGAAGAGACCTGAGAAATCAGCCCAGCATAGATTATATAATTTAAAAGAAAACAGAAGATATGAATGAATGAATGAATGAATGAATGAACGAATAATAATAATAATAATAATAATAATAATAATAATAATAATAATAATAATAATAATAATAATAATAATAATAATAATAATAATAATAATAAAAGCGCTGGAAATGAATTTGGGTGAATTAGAAATCAGAGAAGAATTGAGACCATCCAAACTATAGCATTGTTGGGATCGGCTAGAATACTAAGCAAAAAATCCTGGAGACCCGAGGAAACTTGCTGTCACTCAACCTCCAGCAGTTACGAAAACATAATAATAATAATAAACAAAAAAGAAAGAACTTGTCAACTGGTGGATTTTGCAGTGCCAGCAGATCACAGGATAAAGTTTAAGGAAAATGAAAAAATGGACAAATATCTGGACCTTGCCAGAGAACTGAAAAAGTTATGGAATATGAAAGTGAAAGTGATACCAATTGTGGTTGGTGCACTTGGAACAGTCCCAAAAGGATTAGAAAAGGGTTTGGAAAGTTTGGATATCAGAGGAAGGATTGAAACCATTCAGAACACTGCACTGCTGCAATCTGCCAGAATACTCAGAAGAGTCCTGGAGACCTGAGGAGACTTGCTGTCACTTAGACTCCAGTGAAAGACCATTACCTAATGCTGATGTGAAAACTCAAAAGGAATAATAATAATAATAATAATAATAATAATAATAATAATAATAATAATTGCTATTCGATACTTGTTCCATATTAAAGTAATCCAAAGAAATTGTAACCTTTTTCCTATTATCAAATTTAATTTTGTTTTAATTATATTTTCTTTTCCTGATCTTTTAACAGGCCAATGAAGAAGATATGGATGTGAAATGTCAGATAAAAACTATTTGCAAAGGTGCCGGAAAATTGGTCTTTGAAAGTTAGCAGGTTGTCAAGGCAATACTGAATGCGGCATTGAAAACGGACAACGCACCTGTGTTTGCAAAAAAGGATTTCAACGCCAGAACGGAAAATGTTTCCCACAATGTAATTAAATATTACTTATGTTATTGTAAAAACAATTAAGGACTAAAAACACTATCTATCTTAATATATTTGATATGATTGAAAATTCATTTGAAATGTCCTCAAAACCTTCAATATCCGGGTTATGTCAAGGGAACTTGTCTTATTTATATTATTCTTAACGTAGGTTTTTTGTTATAAGTTAGACATATATTTTAGCTGACATTAAGTGATTTATTTTGTATATTGAAATAGAGCTCTTTTCGAAATATCAATTGGGATATCGCTGAGCTAGTATTTGTCCAATATAGGAAAACGTTCATCAATAAAACTTTTCAAGCGAAAAAGCAACAGCTTAACAAAAAATGTTTTAAAAAATATGTTTTAAAAAATATGGTATCGATTTCTAGTTAAATATATTGAGACTAACCCAAAACATCTGTGTAATTTTCAACCCGTCTCTTTCACAAGCTTGAAATTTATTTACAACCCATAAAAAATTCGTACTGCCCATATACACCCACCTCACACAAAAAAATTCTGACGGTATGTAAATATAGATATATAAACAACAAAAAAACAAGTATTTATAGGATATGTTTAATTCATGAAGAATAAATAGTGCTGCCAACGTTGGTACGTTACAGCTTTTTATATACATTGGATATATTAAACATCATCAAGGCAATATCATGGAGTGATTATTGTTATGAATTTGAATATAAAACGTATTGGATTGTAGTCTAGAGAAGTAAAGTAAAGTACACACACACACACACACACCAATACACACACACCAATACACACACACACACACACACACACACACACACACACACACACACACACACACATATATATATATATATATATATATATATATATATATATGATCTTGTTGTTAGAGATTCCATGTATGCTTCTCTATTGATATATATAAAGGATCCTGGAAACCTTTTGGTTGTACTAGAAACATGAAAAAGATAAGATAAAAAAATAATAACCTTTTCTATGCTTCCAATACAACTAAAGATTTCCAAGAATATATCGCACATACGAACAACAACACACACACACACACACACACACACACACACAATATATATATATATATATATATATATATATATATATATATATATATACATATTATGGGTATGTATGGTTATACCATTAAGTAGGTAAGGGTAGAAAAAATATATATGTGATATTTAGTTTTGTATGAATTAAACTTCATAAACAAATGTGTTGTTTCAGATGATCTCGGATGTTTCAAAGATGATCCTGACAGTAGAGATTTATGTTTAAAAATCTATGTATTTAATTTTCAAGTTGTTATTCCTTAATTTCTGAATATTTGAAACTGTATCAATTGAGGAGAAATCAAAAAGTATAATTATGAGCACAAATGTGACAATATATATGAATCTATTATTTCAGATGATCTCGGATGTTTCAAAGACGATCCTGACAGTAGAGCTTTGAAGTATTGGTCAAATGAAGTAGATAACGTAAACAATGCATTGAAAGATGCAGAAGAGCAAATCAACCATACGCTGGACTGCAGGTAATTGGAATATATTCATTTTAGTTTTGTGTAGATTCTCATTGTTAGTACTTAAATAGTGATCACATATAATCTGTAATATAACTTAAAACTTTGTTACTAAGTTCCTAATAAAAACCTTATATCATCCAGCAATACATGTTTATATATATATATATATATATATATATATATATATATATATATATATATATATATGTGTGTGTGTGTGTGTGTGTGTGTGTGTGTGAAGTAAATAACACACGATGTGTTTTGATATGGCTTTTTTTAGCCGACAATTTTTGGGAGAATATGTGCTTAATTGAAGACGTATCTAATTTTGAAAGTTAATTAATCAATAATTAATTAATTAGGCGGGAATACCTATTCGAATGTAACTAAAGTAAAGTCATCGGGGCGGCCTAATGTCGGTATCAGCCATGCAGCGAGGGAGTCTATCCCCTTTTCACTAGCGCTAGACCAAGGAGATTATTTTAGCGTCTGAGGTGGAGCGCCACACCTACCATCAGCTCCTTACTTTACCGCACAGATCCCTGTGCAACTCATACGCTGAGTTGGCGAGAACCGGGATCGAACTAGGAACCTTGTGGTTTCTAGCCGAACGTTCTATCGACTGAGCTAACCATAGGGCCGGATTCGAATGTAAGGCTAACAAATCGAGAAAAATCAATCTCTGTATGTACATTTCGGCCTATTAGGCCTCATCAGCAGAGCTATAGATAGGAAGACCGCCTTGTGCGTGATTCGAACCCTGACTGTCAAGCTGATATATATATGTGTGAATTATTTATTCAATCTATATTACTTAATTGCTGACTATTTTATACTGTAATTAGGAAAGACTATCAATTCCTGAAAAATCAAAGGCGTGTTTTTAATTATGAGAACAGATTTAAAAATACATATGAATCTATTATTCCAAGTGATCTTAATTTTTTCAAAGACGATTCTATTGGTAGAACTTTGGTCAAAATAGATTCCTTCTGTAAGATTCAAAGTGATAATACTTGAAGATAAAACCCCGACAAAGGTTGATAGACAAAACATTTTATATACAGCACAGAATAAACAGGGTACATAATACAGAGAGGTGTACATGAACATACATACATAAGTAATACAAAGTTACATGTAAAAGGATAAACATAAAAGCAACAGACATGAGACGAGGAATAGTCCATGCTGTATGAATCATGCAAAGCCCCAACAAGAGGAGAGTAGACCAGAGTCTAACCCATAGTGTCTCGTAGGTCAAGCGACAGGAAAAGAGAGAGGGAGAAAATTCAAATCAGCCGCTTAAATATCCAAGGTCCCTAGCGGGAACCAGCGAAACTAAACGGGCAGACAACTCCCCAGGCGAATACGAAAATAACGCCTATACATTCTATTTGTGCGTAGATTCTTATTATTCGTATTTATGTAATAAATCTATATAAGTTCTAAAGACAATAGAGTGGACAATTATCGTATTATTCCGACAGCAAAGAAATGTATCCCGTTTTTGCTTGCATTAACTCGGAATTTGTTTTTATGAGGTGAGCTTACCATCAGCTCCCCACGTTACCACTCAAATCAGATTACAAAGCTGTGCTACTCATGCGCTACGTTTTCAAGAGCAGATGCTCTACCCACAGCTAAACTGGCGTCTCGTCGTGGTGTAAATATTAACTTGCTAATCTCGCTGATCAGTTACTACTGAATAGCGAGTATGACCCTCGCCAGATACCCCATACTTCCGAAAATTGTGTTACATACTACCCGTGATGACAGAGTTGAATAAGTACTTTTGGTCCAGCAATGATAATGAATATTCAATCTGTAATATGTATATTTACTAACTCCTCAACACGAGCAGGATGTGACCCAAGGTCAATTTCTCGAGCATAGTTTAACAGGTTTTAGTTCAGAGATTTCCTTCTCCTAGACTGGTAGCCAAACAAAGGTTAAAGAGTCCAGTTTACGTGATCTTTAGAGGCGGAATATTTGGATTCCTACTTTTCCAAAGGGTAGTAGCCCCATGTGAAAATGTAAACAGCCTCGTCCAGTAAGTGAAGTCTAGTTGTGACCTGTTCCTACAACAGTGAAACAATTACACCACATGCCTCCTTTTTAATTTATGTTATAACTAATAACTTTACTGCTTTTATTATATAATATATTTTTAATATATAATAATATATTTAATAATATATTTAGTATAATAGTTTTTAATATATATAATATTTAATATATTTTTTAATAATATATATATATATAATATTTAATTATATATCTTATTATATACTTTTTCAAAAGGATGCAGATATCATTCAAGATAAAACTTTTGAATAATTTCGTTTTTCAATACATTATATAATATCTTATTATAATAGAGATTGTGTGTTTTTCTGTCTGTAACCGAAACACTATCACTACTCAAGTCACAATTCTCTTAGTTATTGACATCACATTCTCAATGATTTTATTTTTTATCTA
Source organism: Doryteuthis pealeii (assembly GCA_023376005.1). NCBI lineage: Eukaryota > Metazoa > Mollusca > Cephalopoda > Myopsida > Loliginidae > Doryteuthis > Doryteuthis pealeii. Next base: position 16,938,884 of record CM042154.1, read on the forward strand.
AACCTCAATTATTAAATAAAATTGTCTTACTTATTAATACTGTTAACCATGTCCACATACTGCCATATGCAATTATATCTATATATACAACAAAATAGCGGTTTTACAGTGTGAACTGGAAGGCTAATTTGCATATTAATATTTAAAAATCGAATTTAATAAATATGTGCTTAGTATTATTGATTTCTAACTGTTTGGTTTTATTTTAATGAATATAAGCAAAAATGTCTTCAATGAATCTAAATAAAATCCATTAACAAAGAAAAAATAACTGTCATTTTATTCTTTACTTCCTTTATAACATAAATACTTAAATTAGAAAAAATAACAATGAAGACGAGAGTGATGGAAGAGTAAGTTTCAATTGTTCCATTTTTTATATTATACTCCCTGTTTCAAATTTTATTATACTCCCTCTGTTTCAAATCTTTTTATCTGTATTCTTATTTAGTTTCATTAGTCTTTCTAATTTAATACAATATTTATTACATTAAAACTTAATACTTGCACCCCCGAGGTGCAATATATTGCTAGTATTTTTAATATAATATTATATTTGATATATTTTTTTAATATATATATATATATATATAATTATATTATATATTTTATTATATACCTTTTTCAAAAGGATGCATACATCAATCAAGATAAAACTTTTGAATAATTCCATTTTTTATTCCCAATTACTTTATATAAAACTAAAACTATTCGATCTTTATAGTGAGTTTCTTTCTATTTCAGGATGGGTATGGTTGTTGGTGTGGAGTGCATTATAATAAACATGGAATTTCCAGAAATTGCAACAAAAAATGTAAATCAGGCGAAAACTGTGGCGGATGGTCAACCAATAGAATTTATCGAGTTGGTAAGTCGACAACCCCAGCTTGTGAAAGAGGCCTCATTGATATAAAATATACTTTTTAAAAAATGAATAAATAAAAACAACATAGTTCCTGAAAGATATCAATGTTCAAGCGATCGATTTTCAAAATATCCACTTTTTCAAAGCATTGATCTTCATTATTCTAAGTAAGATTGGGTTTATTATGAAGAATTAATGAATCTTGTTTCTTTCATTGTATTTTTACCGAATTGCAACAGACATAAGATCAAAGGGATACAATTATGTGTTTTCTCATACTTGAACATATTCCATGTTTATAAAATATACTTTACAAAAATAAATAAATAAATAAATAAAAACAACATAGTTCCTGAAAGTTTGCAATGTTCAAGCAATCAATTTTCAAAATTTTCTTCAAATTATCGATCTTCATTATTCTAAGAAATATTGGATTTATTATAAATAATTAATGAATCGTGTTTTTTCATTGTATTTTTACCGAATTGCAACAGACATAAGATCAAAGGGATACAATTATGTGTTTACTCATACTTGAACATATTCAATGTAAGAATTTTAAAGACACTAGAATCTATAAATTTCAGAATCAACAGCATCATATTAATTGTTATTATCGATTTACAAATATAAATGCTTTTTTATATGAACCCTTATGGGAATTGAAGTTTTTTGTTCTGAAAATTTTGAATAGGTCGTTATTTAGCTGTTGTTAAATTAAAATCATTTTTTCTTCGCTTCGATATTATGTTAGTAAACATTTACCCTTGTGCAAATTAATGAAAACAACCGTTTAATTTTTTTTCGTTCCCTATACGGTCAGTTTTAGACCTATGAGAGTGACAGGGTGCAATCGATTCCTATTCTTTACCGAGAGTAGGTCAGTTGCAGTGGTGTTCAGTAATAAGAATCTATTTTCTAGGTGCATGGGGAAATTTGTTAAACCTTGAAAAATATTGCGTCATCCATGATTGAATCTGATATTTATCACGTGGGGAAATAATTGTCTTGATTGTCGATTATTTGTTCAAGGCCATTGTCTGCGATGTATGTTACTCCAAAGAAGCGTACGAAAATTGTAACGCTGTACGAACATACTGGCAAGCCTTACAGAGAGATTGCAGATAAGTAAAAAATAACAAAATTATTCATTTTGTTTCAATTAATTTGCACAAGGATGTATTAATAATTCATGGCTGATAGAATATTTACTTTCAGTAGATTCATGACGTATGAAATCAAAATTCTAAAAAGCAGTTTTTATCAAAATTCAAAGTCTTAATTGGTTTCAATGAATTTTAAGAAACACTCTTTTTACGTACAAGCAAAGTTAACAGTCATGAGTAAGTAGATTTCATAAATAAATACACAATCAAAAGTATATCGCTATGATACTTGATTTTATTTTCCTTTCAATTTAACTGCAGTTATTCTTAGAAATGAAAATTTACATTTTCAACTGACTTCATTATAAACATTGAACACACTTTTTTTATTACTTTTCAGCGACTCCAGATAAACGTAAGTAATTTTATGAGGAAATTATTTTTTCTCTTTGTATTATATGTAGGAACATTATTACCTTCAAAGAATAATGTACTAGGTATTATATTACAGCCAAAATAGCACTGAAAGCACCGGTTCCTGTTAGACCACCGTAGTTACGCCACCACGAGCCTGGTCAATAGTTAATTATGTGACCACTTAAGCAATAACAGGTTCTGTAAGCAAGCTGAGTTCTCAGTTTGTCAAGGTGACTTGATTCGGGATTAAATAAACCGGAAAGGTTTGGTATGCCGTAAAACAAAACAACCAACCTGGTTATAACGCTAAACTGTATTTAGTGGTGAGGTTTAAATTTAGGAGATCTGCAGAGTGTGGAGTATTTTATTGCCTTTAATCTCCGATCCTCTGTGGCCCGGAGTGGTACTACCTCTTAGGGTCTAATCTAGATCTGTGTGCAACCTAATGTAAATTATTTCTACCAGTTTATTGATACACATAAAGATAAGCATAAATCTAACATGAAACTAATTTATACCAGCTTATTAATACACATAAAGTGAATTAAAATTGTTTCTACCAGTTTATAAAACCAAACAAAGTAAGAATATGCATCGGAATAAAACTAAACCGTCTTCGGCAGAAAATGATCCGAGATGGGTTGACATGCCCTAAAGTCCGGTCAACAATAAAACAAAAAACTTTGACATGAAATAACCAAAAAGTTTTCAATTTTAGGAAAATTTGAACTAAATGTTGCAAATTAACGATTTTTATTTGTATTGATATTAATTAAGATATATATAAAATATTATATTTACATCGAAGAAATACTATGTATTCTATTTCCAATATTATTCTCATATAATTTCAACTGTAAATGTTTTTCTTAATAATATAAAGAGTTTGAAATAAAATACTATTTATTTATGATTTAGTAAGTGCTGATAGAATTAACGAATATGAACACATGGTAAAAAAATTATTTGATAATTCATAAAGTTTTGTGTTTTAATCTAAAGATATTATTCATATAGAACAAGAAAATGTAAAATATGGCAATAGATAATACAACTTTCGAGAAAATGAACCAGACCTAATGAAATCAGATCCAGATACAGACACAGACACTCACACACACACACACACACACACACACACACACACACACACATATATATATATATATATATATATATATATATATATATTAATTAATAAAAATTTTCAAAAATTATAATTTAAAATTAGACATAACGTGTAATTTGAAAACAGTTAATTTCCTTGACGTAACTTTCTAAACAAAGGGACGTGGAAACCGTACAGGAAAGAAAATAATATACCAATGTATATTAACATAAAATCAGACCATCCTCCCACAATTACAAAGCACATTCATAAATCTATAGAACATAGACTCACCACTAATTCTACCAATGCCGATATATTCAATAAATCAAAAATTATATATGAAAACGCCCTAAAAAACAGTGGATTAACTCCAAACTAGTTTACAAAGATAATAACAACAATGAAAATAATAATAATAAAAAATCAAGAAAGAGAAACATCATTTGGTTTAACGCTCCTTTCAGCAGAATCGTTAAAACGAATGTGGGGAAGATATTTTTCCAATTAAGGAAAAAACACTTAGACAAATCACCTACATTGAACAAACTCTTCAATAAGAACAACCTTAAAATAAGTTACTGTTGTATGAACAATATTAAAAACATAATTGATAAACACAATTTTAAGATATTAAATGGTAATAACAACAACCAGATTAATAGATGAAACTGTTTCCATACAAATAAATACCCATTAAGTGGCAATTGTTTGGCTAATAACATCATATATAAAGCCACAATCAAGGACAAGGTAAATAACAATAAGGAAAAAAACTTACATTGGTGCAACTGAAAACAATTGGAAAAATAAGGTGGTATAACCATAATTTAAGTTTTAACAACAAAAAATATGAAAACTGTACCACCTTATCCAAATATATATGGCAAATTAAAGAAAAAAACGGACAGAAAACCTATAAAAAAATGGGAAATAATAAAAAAGCCCAGGCATACAAAGGCGGACAACGTAAATGTGATCTCTGCATAGAAGAAAAATTGTGTATATTACAAAATACAAACAAAAACTTATTAAACAAGAGAACTGAACTCGTTTTGAAATGCAGGCATTTAAACAAATTTCTACTGTACCACTTACCACCTGATCCTAACTGATCCCTTAATTTTCTCCTTTTATTATATATATATATTTTTTTTAAATTCATCTGAATTTCCCATCGCGTGAAAACGCTTCACGTTTATATAAACGCTAAAAACTACTGTTTTTTAAGATCTCAACCATTTGACTCATCTGAGGATTGCATAACCATGAAACTTTAAGTTATGAGTCCAAATCATTCAAATATCATTACTATTGATTATATATATATATATAATATATATATATATATATATATATATATTATATATATGTGTGTGTGTGTGTGTGTGTGTGTGTATATATTATTATTATTATTATTATTATTATTGTATACACAGAAATAACCTACCTGAGTTTGACGATAAGGATCTTCAGGGTTAAATCCACTGTATTAATTAATATATTGATTAATTGCAGTTGATTGAGACTATTTGTTTTTGGAAATACAAAATAATAAAATGTATTTGAACATACCAATAAAACATACATTATTCAGCAATACATATTTACGTTTATAAATCTATTATTGTTATTACTTAATTTCTGAATATTGTATAGTGTAATTAGTAAACGATACCAATTCCTGAAATTAAGTGGAAATGTATAGTCATGAGAAGAAATTTTAAAAATATATATACGTCTATTATTTCAGATGATCTCGGGTGTTTCAAAGACGATCCTGACAGTAGAGCTTTGAAGTATTGGTCAAATGAAGTAGATAACGTAAAACAATGCATTGAAAGATGCAGAAGAGCAAATCAACCATACGCTGGACTGCAGGTAATTGGAATATATTCATTTTAGTTTTGTGTAGATTCTCATTGTTAGTAATTAAATAGTGATCATATATAATCTGTAATATAACTTAAAACTTTGTTACTAAGTTCCTAATAAAACCTTATATCATCCAGCAATACTTGTTTATATATATATATATATATATATATATATATATATATATATATTATATATATATATGAAGTAAATACACAAACGATGTGTTTTGATATGGCTTTTTTTAGCCGACAATTTTTGGGAGAATATGTGCTTAATTGAAGTCGTACCTAATTTTGAAAGTTAATTAATTATTAATGAATTAATTAGGCGGGAATACCTATTCGAATGTAAGGCTAAGCAAATCGAGAAAAAACAATCTCTGTATGTACATTTCGGCCTATAAGGCCTCATCAGCAGAGCTATAGATAGGAAGACCGCCTTGTGCGTGATTCGAACCCTGACTGTCAAGCTGATATATATATATATGTGTATTCATTTATTCAAATCTATATTACTTAATTTCTGACTATTTTATACTTTAATTAGGAAAGACTACCAATTCCTGAAAAATCAAAGACGTGTTTTTAATTATGAGAACAGATTTAAAAATGCATATGAATCTATTATTCCAAGTGATCTTAATTTTTTCAAAGACGATTCTATTGGTAGAACTTTGGTCAAAATATATTCCTTCTATTTGTGCGTAGATTCTCATTATTCGTATTTATGTAATAAATCTATATAAGTTCTAAAGACAATAGAGTGGACAATTATCGGTATTATTCCGACAGCAAAGAAATTTATCCCGTTTTTGCTTGCATTAACTCGGAATTTGTTTTTATGAGGTGAGCTTACCATCAGCTCCCCACAAATTTCAAAGGGATGCAGACATCCACAAATTATATATATATATATAATATATATATATATATATATATATATATATATATATATATATATAACTATTTAGTCTGTTATACAAATTATAATGTTGTTTTTTATGAAATAACCACGATAAAAACATCAATCAAGATAAAACAAAAGAACTTCGTTTAAATACATTAGTTTTTAATTTCCTTTAATTCTATATCTTCTATATAGTAATACGCTTGTATCTCCGCTAATTCCATATAAAACTAAAAGTATTGGATCTTATTCGTGGTTTTCTTTCTATTTCAGAATGGATATGGTTGTTGGTGTGGAGTGCACTATAATAAACATGGAATTTCTGGAAACTGCAACAAAAAATGTAAATCAGGCGAAAACTGTGGCGGCTGGTCAACCAACAGCGTTTATCGAGTTTGTAAGTTGCCAAGAAAGTATCCTTAACTTAGAATATAGTTTACAAAAATAAAATTAAATTAAAACTACGTATTTTCTGAAAGTTGATGAATGATGGTTCTGTTGGCTATCATTTCCGTGAACGGTACGAATATATAGAGAGCAAATCTCGACGAAAGTAATAACAAATAGACTTTATTGCTGGAGGCGACTCAAACAAAAATAATGCAAAACAATAGTGAATAATATAAAGAAGTCCTTATACTCTCGGATTATTAGACCAGTTCACATACCTAGGTAGTAATATCTCATCTACAGAAAGTGATATCAATATAGACACATAGAAAAGGCATGGACTGCTATAGAGAGATTATCAATCATTTAGAAATCTGATCCCTCTAAGATAAAGCGAAAATTCTTCCAAACTGTAGCCGTGTCAGTGTTACTGTATAGCAGCACCACTTTTAACGAAACGCTTAGAAATAAAGCGGACCATATGACCTTTAGGCACCCCTTTTTGATCTCGATTAAGAAAAGACATGTTTTTCATTTACACCGTCAATATCCGGTTGTTTTAACAGACGATTTTTAGATTTTAAAAAAATTTATAAAACTAACCCCTAACCCTAACTCCTAACCCTAACCCCTAACAAACAACTGGATATTGACGGTGTAAATGAAAAACATATCCTTTCTTAATCGAGATCAAAAAGGGGTGCCTAAAGGTCATATGGTCCGATAAAGCTAGATGATGACTGTAAGAGTCTTTGGGGATAGTTTTGAGGTTACTTTATAGAGAATAACGGTCGTCATTTATTGGTTTGCAAAGTTCCTCGTGTAACGAGTACACGGAATACGGGAGCAATGCCTCCCTGTCCTAATTAAACGGTGACACAAATGGTACTTGTGATGAGAGCATCATGATCATTTTTGAATGGCACGGGAGTATAAATATATACGTTGGTAGGAAGTGCATTCTGTTGCACGGTTTTCTTGGTTCAATAATGCAGCGATAGTCTTTGACAATTCGTTCAAGCTCTTAAAAAATTCCATAATTCCTGGTGCTAATGACAATTTCTTTCTTTCATTTTTAATTGTGTTCATTTTTCATTTATTTTTAAAATAGATGAAACATGAACACGAGTAAGAAAGAAAGAAAGAAAGAAAGAAAGAAAAGGAGAATAGGAGAAAGAAAGAAGGATGTAAAGAAGAAAGAAAGAAAGAGATAAGAAAGAGAAAAGAAAGAAAGAAGGAGATTAAAAAAGAAAAAAGAAAGAGAAGAAAATTAAAAGAAAGAATAAAAAAGATATGAAAGGAAGAAGGAAAGAAAGAAAGAAAGCATGAGAGAAAAAAAGAAAGAAACAAACAAACAAGAAAATAAAAAGAAAGAAAGAAAGAAAGGGGTAATGAAAGAAAGTAACAGCTAAACAATATCCAATGTTGTGAGTAAGATCAGGACACATTGCTGATCAGTTTAAGTCAATTCATCCATCACTCTTGTTTTTATTGAAATCTAGTGGAGTTGCCTACACAGACAACTTATTTCAAGAATTATCTTTGGAGGAGCGTGGTGTAATGGTTAGATTCGTTGGAAATCGACTCGTCGACCCGAGTTCAAATCCTGGACGAAGCTGCAGTTCACATACCGCTAATACCCTTGGGAAATGTATAAATCCAACTACTCTCCCTCCACTTATGGATAAATAGTTGGTCAGACTTGTTTTTTTAACCCTGGTTAGGCAACCAGTCTAGTGTTGCATACCCTCTTCATTACTTCTTTCTTACTTCTTTCTTACTCTATTCTTCTGGCCGTCTTTGGAATCTTATAACATCTTGTCTTGGTCTGGAATCTTCTAAGGTCTGGACTTTCTTGGGGACTTCGGGTCTGGTCTTCTATTGAGGATTTCTCTTTATCAGAAGCCCCATGTCATTGTTAGTTTTTAGATAATAAACACAAGACTTCGATTTACTTGATCTTATTTTATTTTTAAATCCCCAGCCAGACAATCTGCGCAGATGAGAACGGCGGCGCGTAATACGCGACTTACAACCTACGAGCTCGGCTCCTACCTTCTAACTGACTGAAACTTACTTACTATCTAAACCGGAAGAGAGGGTCCTCTCTACCGGTTCTCACGGCTATCCCCGGAAGATAGGGTTAGGACTGAGGTCAAGCTTGTCACTCAATCTTCAAGGTCATCAGCTGCACTTGAAACGCCATCTTGTTTTCTACACTATTGCATATAAATATTTGGTATCTAATAATTATGTAACACTAAGAGAAGGAAAACTCTGAATTCAAACCTGTTAAATTCCACTTGGGGTGTTCACTACTAGAAAAGATTCAGTCCCATTTAGTGATATATTTCACTAATATATCCTTGGAATCATGTGCAGATTCCATTTGGTCAGTTGATGTATCTGCACAGTGCTATTCAAATTAGCCAATATCGGTAAATACTGTGTGATTTTAATCATCATTATGAAAACGTTAATATGTGTAACATAATTATTGCAACCCTATTCATTTAGATGTAAATTACTTGTTTCTTTCTAATGTAAATCCCTTCATATCATTTCATTTAAACCTTCTTTAAATTAATTAGAAAATATATTTGCGTTATTCCTTTCGAGCTCATCTTTTTTCTTGTTAAAATAATTAAATCTTACTTTTCTTCATTTGATAATCAAATATAGTTAAATAAAACTAATCCCATTTTTCAATAAATGTTTACACATTTCTCTTTCTATTTTCTTACAGAAATACTTCACAGAGATATCGACAGATGAGGAAAAAAATAAAACCTAATGACATTGTATTATTGAGATTTTTCGGACCTTTGTCTTCATCTTTATTGTTATATTCACAACGTCTTGGATGATGTGCCCTCCAGCCTTCTTCTGGTGTTTTTCTTTTGGGGGCGAACTCGGAAACCTATTTGTTGAATTCGGAAGCCTTCATGTCGTAATTGGAAGCCTTCACGGAGATTCGAACCAAAACTTTTATTCAACCCATTGGGGTAGTTTGTTATCATTCCGTTAATCATGACTGGGCACAGTTGTTAAGCTATGTTTAAAAAAATTATGTTATTTTTGCCCCTAGCCAGGATTGAACCTGTAACCTACAGACGATTGTCACTTATAACTGTATTAACTCAACCCTTATATATATATATACATATATAAAAAAAAGATGAAGACAACCATCCGAGCATTCTAAATAGTACAAATTATCGAGCCTCTTCTCAATGGACTCAGGACATCGGATCATTTCTTTCAAATTGTAATCTGTATTCGTAAGGAAGAATAAAAACAAATAAACACAATGAGTCAAATATTTCTGAATATGTCTTTTCGGGTTTAAAATGGAAGATCGATGAAAAAAATGGATGGGACGAAAATGCAGCTCCAAATGAGAGAAAAATGATTGATTTTATTGATTTGATTGAAGTGTAAAATTAGTATATGTTATGTACATTCCCATGTGAAGGAATGTACAAGAATATACGAGTATCAGAAACTACGAGTCAAGTTTTTGCAACTGCTGAGAGAGAGAGAGAGAGAGAGAGAGAGAGAGAGAGAGAGAGAGAGAGAGAGAGAGAGAGAGATATGATGATGTTATCACGTGGGCAACTACGCATGGAGTCATCAGTGTGGTTCGGCCATCAAAAATCTTACATGCACGCATATTGGATGTCGTGAAAGGGATCTATCAGGGATGGTAGCTGATAGAGAAAATATTTCGCACACAGAGAAGATTCGACCTTCATCAGAGTTAAATTTTATTTTGAATAAATAAATAAATGATTCAACAAATAAATAATTCGAAATAAAATTTAACTCTGATGAAGGTCGAATCTTCTCTGTGTGCGAAATATTTTCACACAGATGAACTGACCGAAACACATGTGTAAGTGATATTGATTAAATTCATCTTTTATTATCCTCTATTCTTTCTTTTCTTTATTCATTCTTCCTAATATATATATATATATATATATATATATATATATATATATATATATATTTATGAAGAAAGGAAGTGAATCCGACGGTATGTAAGTATATTGAGAAAAATGAAAAAACACAGGTTAAATGGGTTAAGTGGTGAGTTTATTGGCCGACGCTGCAGTGTTTCGATCTATTAATTAGATCATCTTCAGGGCATTTGTTGGTATGTGGTAGGTGATAAGAAATTATTTATCACAGAAAAACATACATCCTTATTAACCAATATTTATTTTCACATAATTATAACCACACTAACACTATTTGCATAAACATTCATTAGCACAATATTGTCATCAGAATACAGCGTTCCATACTCACGCCATAAAATAGAATATTTGACGTCATATTTCAAAACCGTCTTTTTCAAACCTCAAATTTTTTTTAATAAGAACTGAATAACAAGGACTACCACTCGCTTTTCTCACTATTCTGTGATAAATAATTTCTTATCACCTACCACCTACCAACAAATGCCCTGAAGATGATCTAATTAATAGATCGAAACACTGCAGCGTCGGCTAATAAACTCACCACTTAACCCATTTAAACCTGTGTTTTTTTCATTTTTCTCAATATACTTACATATATATATATATATATATATATATATATATATATATATATATATATATATATATTTAATTCCGGTACTGATCGAGAGCGTTCTGTACCTTGTAATTACTGATATATTCATTTCGTTTTTCCGCTTACAATGTTGCTTTGAAAAAGACATATTCATAATGTCGAAACAAATATCTGTCAGCAAAAATGTTTAACATCTTGTTGTTTTTCTATAAAACTTTCTTACACACACACACACATATATATATATATATATATTAATACTCGTGTTCCTTAATTGTACAACTGTTATCATCTTGCAACACCCTAGGGTTAAAAATGAGGCCGCCCAAATCGTCCAAGACGAAATCCAAAAATGTAAATTCTGATAATCTGGTGTTGCTTATCTGCCGAATTATTTCTTATGGGAGTCGTCACCTAAGCTAAATAATGAACATTTCCATCAGTACGTGGTTCGGAACTCATATCATGCTAGACTGGGTTACACCCCTTTCGTCACACAAAATTATCATTCCTCCATTTTTCACAAATCATACAGTCTACAGAATTCGAGTCCCGAATTGTAAAAAAATTCTTCTTTTTTTTTTTTTTTGAGAACTAAAAAAAAAAGCAAAAAAACAAACAAACAAAGAAATAAAGAATCTATATCTTAGAATTAAATATATAAATTGTTAGCACTGGATCAGTTGTACACCACATTTATCAAGATCCCGAATGAGAATTTTAGTAAATTTTTTTCACTTATAGCAGAGATAGATATGATTCATTCAAATTTGAAAAAAAAAAATTCCTTTTTAAAATAGGAACTATTTTTTCATTTATATATAATATATATATATATATATATATATATATATATATATATATATATATGTGTGGTGTGTGTGTTGTGTGTGTGTGTGTGTGTGTGTGTGTGTGTGTGTGTGATATTATTAGTAGTAGTATTATTATTAAATCTTTATTAAAAGATATCTTACTTGATGGTACTCTATCAAGGTAGACTGTGAATTGAGGGTCGTAAATTTTTCCCACACTCTACCAGACAGATGTTAGTTGAATATGAAAGGAAGTTCACTGTATATTTTTTTTCATTTTTCAACTAGGATTAATACTTTTGATAAAAATCAAACTCTAAGGAAAACTTAATAGGTTTACTAGCAACGAGAAAACCGAAACTAAGTGAAACTCTGGATGGCTTTGCAGGGGACTTTAAAACTAAGACTATATTACAATTTCAAAGACCGTAAGCTAAACAATGTATTTGGGATAGCGGCGTGCTGTACCATAGAATAGATTGTCAAGCCATATGTAAAATATGTTCTAAATTGCTAGAGCGTGTTAGTCTGGAGTAACAAATTCCACCGTATCTTATACCAACTAGCAAATATATGCACCCTCCGGGTGCAAGTATTTAAGTTTTGATATAATAAAATATCATATTAAATTAGAAAGGCTAATGAAACTGACTAAGAATGCAGATAAAAAGATTTGGAACAGAGGGGGTATAATCGAAAAATAGAACAACTTTGAAACTAACTATTCCATCATATTCCATTACTCCCCTCTTTCATTGGTAAATTTTCCTAATTTAACTATTTAGTTAAAATAGGAAGTAAAGGATAAAATTACAATTATGTCTTCTTGTAAATAAATTTCTTTTAAGATTTATCCACGAGATTTTTGTTTATATTTCTTAAGATAAAACCAAACAATTAGAAATCAATAATACCAAGCACATATTTATTAAAATAAAATTTTAAATATCAATATGCAAATTAGCCTTCTCGTTCACACTGTAAACCGCTATTTTGTTGTATATATAAATACAATTGCATGTTATTAGTACGTAGATATGGTCAACAGTATTAATAATGTAAAACAATTTTTATTAATAACTGAAGGTTTAAAAGAATGAAATCATGGAGAATTTGACGTAAATAATTAAGGGAATTGTGACTTGAGTAGTAATATAGTTTCGGTTACAGACAGAAAAACACACAATCTCCATTATAATAAGATATAGCAGTAAGTAAATCAATAATACTGGGTGGATTTTTATATACTGCGAAAAGTATAACTATAAAAACTAAAAGGTTGAACGTCTTACTCGGCTTGACCGTTCGGAACTTTATTAGCGAAAATGTATTTTTTAGAATTTAAAACTAGAAATGATTCCCTCGAAGCATGTAACTTTAGCACAGTCTAAGGGTCAATCTAAAGAATTCATCTTTGAGTCTTAAACTTAATAGACTTGTGACGGAGAACGAGAAAGGAAAGGTAGCAAGATATTGTCCTGCCTGCTGGTGTTACATAATTATGGATCCCTAATATCTTTTTAAGGTAGTATAGAAATCCTTATGGCGATCAGTGAAGCTGATGGCCTTGAGAGTGAGTGACAATGTTTGACCTCACTCTCACCTTGCTTTCTGGGGATAGAATCGTGAGAACGGAACCCCGATAGAAAGCCCTTTTCCGGTTTAAGGTGGGCAACTCAGTAAGTCAGTTGCAGTAGTTAGTTGCAGTTAGTCAGTTGAGAGTTAGGACTGAAGCTAGCAAGATGTGACTCTCCGCGCGCATTTGTCTGGTCCTGGGGTTCCAGAATAAAATAACATCAAAAGTAAATCGAAGTCTTGTTGTTATTACTAAAAGCTAACAATGACACAAGGCTTCTGATAAGAAATGATCCCCAGCAGAACCAGACACGGAATCCCCAGATAAGAAAGACCAGACGAGACCATTAGAAGACCAAGATAGAAGACTAGACGATCAGAAGACGGCCGGAAGAATAGACGAGAAGAATAAGACATAAGAAGTATACAATGTATATCTATATGGTACCGTGACGAACGGCTACGTAACACTGGGATCGAACCCGCGTCCTCCCGCATGCGAAAACAGATGCGATGTAGGAACTGGAAGGACGCGAGGTTTGACTGACGTGCCCGGATGTTTGGCTAATATGCCCATAAAATAACAAGTGAGTCAAGCGCTGGGCAGTCAGCAGTCAGCAGAAGCAGTCGACGACGAATCGCTTTTCAGTAAAGAAATTGATTTTAGTCGAACAGAAACGAAACAAAATAGGAAATGTGATTTTGAACTGCTAAAGATTATTTCGACTACGACGACGGATTTTTTTAGCTGCTAGACGAAGAATGTGTTGACCAACAGAGGGTCTGACTTGTGAGAAGACGGAGAACTCGCTTGTTTTTGGTTCCCCCTTGGCGGGAGCTTGTTGATTCGAAGGTCTATTTCGCCCCATATATTTTCCCCCTTCTAATAACTAATTCGTCTAAATGCCATGAAAAACATGTGCTGTGGAGGAACATCCATAGGATGCGAAGCCGAAAGCTATGAAATCTTGGGGCCTTAGTCTAAAAAAAGACATTTATTGACATAGATAACATTTTAGCTGACAAAATTATCAAACCAAGTAAGTATTTACCCAACCCGTTTGTCAGAGATATGAATGATATGACACAAGGTCGACAGTATGGGGCATCCAGCGAAAATAGAACTACCTATTCAGTAGTAATGAGTCGGCAAGTCCTAGCTTGCTACTGTTACACCGCGAAAATTATAACTAATAAGTCCAATAGGTGTCATACAGTATTAAATTTCGCGTACATTTTATTATTTATAAGGAAAAGAACAAAATGCAGTGTTTGATTTTGACTGATTAAGTAATATTCAATAATTAAAAATCAATCGTCCCATTTATGGGTGAAATAAAAAAAAAATGTTTAAAAGTAATTCTTGGTATAATCTCCCACCTTTTGCTTCTTTGCGGTCGTCCAGGCGAATATAGCATTACTCTACCTTCAAAGTAAAGCTAATTCGACCCCATCCACGTGACACATCCTACCCGAAGCAAACAGGTTGGAAAATACTTACTCGGCCTTTGAGTTTGATAAAGCTTAGGCGTAAGCCAGTTAAGCCAAATACAATATAATTACAGCCAACATGTTTAAATATCACAGAAATTCCAGAGTAAATGTTAAATGTAATGCCTGTTCAAAAAGTATTGTTTAGTACAATTGTAAAACAAACTTCTTAACTCTGTAATGAACTAAAAAAAAAAGAAAAATGTCTGAAAATCTTATTTTAAAAGTAAATAAAAAAACTGTAATACTATTTTTTTCATTCTTATTTTTTATTTATTTTGCGGACTTATTTATTCTTAGGTTCTTTGTAAAAATGACTATATTTTTCGCTTAACTCAACAGAAAGAAAGGAAGTTATGTTTTTGTATTATAAGAAATCATTTTTTAGAACAAAATATTTTAATGTTTAGCACTAGCTTATTTTACACGAGATTTATTGACCTGGAGATATATAGACTTTTAGCTGACAAAATTATCGAAAGAAGTATTTACCCGACTTGTTCAGCATGGGTAGGATATGATACAAGGTCACCATTTTGGGGTATCCAGTGAGGATCGAACTTAATATTCAGTAGTAATGGATCTGTGATAGTCGCTTGTTAATCATTAGAATATGAAAATTATCGAACCAACTATTTTGCCATGGTATGCCCAGGATGACTTTGTTAAATGCAAAATGAGAATAATCATGCGGAGATTTTCTCTCTCTCTCTCTCTCTCTCTTCTCTCTCTCTCTCTCTCTCTCTCTCTCTCTCTCTCTGTTACGTTGTAATATTCACGGCACTAAAACGATACATGTACCGTAGTCCTTTTTTTTTTCTTGGTACTAAAACCCCAAAGGTCACCGTGCTTAAATGGTGCCGATAAGAAAATCATAACACGAGAAACATGTCGTCACAACTGCCAGCCTTTATTCTCGTGCTCGTATAGTGGGCTTCTACCAGAGGGGTGGAAAGGCAGAGAGAAAGAGAGAGAGAGAGAACACTACTAGATTACTGGGCTCTCATGAGGTCCGTACCATACCACCGCCGCCGGCAAAAAGAGGACGAACCCTTTCTTTTTTTCCCCACGTCACCACGTGACTTCCGGTCAACCCCGACTTCCGCTTGCCACTCAATTCTTCGTTCGGGGTCACGCTACGGTCAAACCATCGTCTATCCTTTTTTAAACCTTCATCATTTCTTCCTCCTCCTTCCATTAGTAGTCCTAGCTCACAAAAGTCAGGAATATACCCATCTTGCAACTCTCTCTCCTCTCTCTCTCTCTCTCTCTCTATATATATATATATATATATATATATATATATATATAATTGAATCATATTACCATGACCAGACAACTCGGCAAACACCATTTGCGACATCCAGAGCACTGGACAGCTGTTTCGACCTCCTTTGGTCTCATCAGCAGTGCATACCACAATCTCCACCACTAGAGATTGAACCAGTGGACCACAGAGTGAAGATCGGAAACTCTACACACTCATCAACCAGCCCATGCCACAAACAGAGAATGCCAAATCATCTAGTCAATGGTAATAGTAATTCAAACTGCGCAGCCACTTAACCTGTATTTGCCGTGTATCCCATCACAGGATTACAGAGGGCAAGGTCACCTCCAGGACAACGACTTCCCAATTCGGGACCCAAATCCCTATGAAATTTAATATATATATATATATTATATATTATATATATATATATATATATATATATATATAATATATGTCTCGGTAAGTGCGTGTCGTCCTATAACTCAGAAAAGAATTGTCATTTAGCATTGAAATTCCGCATACATAGTAATAGGATTATAATAAGAAAAAGTACAAAATTTAGTTTTTCATTTTTACTAATTCAGTGATATAATTCAATAATCTAAAATAAATGAATAAATTTCTGAAACTCATCACAGTAAGTAAAATTAAAGTAAAGATGCACGGCAGCCAATGGCTAATTTGCATATGAACTGTCCCTCGCTTATAAGATGACGGACGATTCGTCTCTCACCTGGATGGCAATGTTTGACGCTCTCTGGGTCGGCAAGAGGTTCTTCAGAGCGGGATTGATCATCAGAGTACCTCCGATTCGGTGATTTGGAAGAGTCTATTGAATACGTTTTATTTCATTGCACTGTCGTGTAAATTGGTGAAGGTTTCTGGTTCTCACGGAAAAATCTTTTTTCATAATGACCAGTTCAGTATGTAGCACTGTAGTTCCAGTGCTGGATATGATGACACAGTTTCTCTAGCTTCTTGGGATTATGAGAGTCGTGGTTTGTAATGAATGACAGAAGAGATTCCACGAAAGCGAGTTTCATCTCATTCATCAAGGATCAACTTGGGGTAAAGATCTGGTTTGCATCACAAACTATCACCGTTGAAATTCGGCAAAAGATGGCTAAACGTTCAGCATTTGTGCTGAGTAAAAGGTGGTGATCTGGCTTTTTTTGCAGATATTTCAATTTTAGTTTAGAAAGTTGAGCTTTTGAAAAACGTGTCAACTTATTCCGGGTATGCAAGGCTAGTTTGGTTTTTTTTTTTGTCCTTGGTAACTTTGAACCGCATATATCTGATCCCATATCGTCTACAGTTTTTATTTACACCATCCTTCCACGTTAGATTACAGGATGAAGTCCTCATATATGAGTGTGGTTTCAATTGTAACGAGAAAATGAAGGTCCTGACTTTTGTGAGCGAGAACTACTATATTAGAAAAGGAGGAAGAAAGAAATAAGTGAGAGAGTAATGAACACAAAACAGTCTGACCGGAGCGTGACCTCCCGAATGGAGAATTGAGTGTCAACCGGAAGTTTCGGGTGTTGACCGGAACCGGAAGTCACGTGGTGACGTGGAACAACGAAGAAAGGTACCGGTCTCTTTTTGCTTTGGGACGCGTAGGGGAACGGACGGGCCTCTGGTAGCTAGTATGGGGTCACAGTAATTTAACAGTGTTCTCTCTCTCTTTCTCTCTGCCTTTCCTCCTCTCCGACGAACCCACGAGACGAGCACAATAATAAAGGCTAGCAGTTGTGACTACATATTTCTCGCATTGTAATTTTTATCAACAAGATGACCGCCACGTGCCGAAGACATTTTTTATTACGGTGAATATATCGCTTTGGGTATCGTGAATACAACAGATACCACAACGTTACATATATCATTTTGGTACTGTGAAAATACCACAACGTTACACAATTTTCTTTTAGTTTTTTTTATTACTGTTATCATTATTTCGACCGATGAACTCTTCTGCCATTTTACTTCTTGGCGGGGATCAATACTAATTATTACGATTAAATGTAACTTAATTGTTTTCTTATATCATCGGATTTTTAATTTAATAATGTTTCATTCATTCCCCCTCGCAATATGTGTACATATGGGTTTAGTTTCCAATTTCATGTATTAACTGATATGTTTTGGTGTATAATAATCTGAAAGCATTTTGACAACGTCTAACATGGTTGACAGAAGTTTCTGATAGGGTAATGAAAACCAGTTGACCCAGCGTCTCTCTAGGTATGTACTACTCTGTAATTTTAACAAATACCTTATGTTCCCTTTTCATATATAGTATACAATTGTTAGTATTACCACACTACCAGCTGTGCATGTTTAAATATTCCTCATATTCCATACACACAATTTTAATCGAATGCTTTTTCGAAAATCAATGTTTTGTAACTTAGTACTAATTGTCAATTATTTAAACTAAAAAAGAAGTTTTTTAAACCAACTACCCTTTTTTTTCTTTTTCTTCGGTTATATTCATATTTCCTGTAAAAAAAACATTATAAATTTTTCATATATAGTATATATAATATAATATAAATTGTTAATCGGTATAACTCCAAAAATTTTTAAAAGAAACTATTCAAGAAAGAAATAATTTGGATTATTAATTTTTCCACCTAAAAATAAGGAGATATTTACCTATGAGCGGCTTTGTTACACTTTTAGGGGTCAAAAAGAGCTAATTTAGAGAAATGGACGAAGGGCTGCATTCACCTATGCCTAAAGTCCGGCGACCTTGGATCTCTAAGAAATGCGGAGGTATAATTCTTAAATAATATATATATATAATAATATACATATTACAGATTGAATATTCATCATCATTGTTGGACCAAAAGTACTTATTCAACTCTTACGTCACGAGTAGAATGTAACACAATTTTGGAAGTATGGGGCATCTGGCGAGGGTCATACTCGCTATTCAGTAGTAACTGATCAGCGAGATTAGCAAGTTAACATTTACACCAATTCTTAAATATTCTAAAGTTTATAATGCTTTTCTCCTCAATCACATCCAACCTGAACCGCCCTGTCGGCTGGGGCGTTAGAATGCACCGACTGCACCTCTGCAGAGGGGTAAGACTCCCCCAATGGGGACACCTGTTGGCCGTGGGTGGTGACCCGTGATGCTTAAGGATAGAGCCCAGGTGGATGAGCAGTTCATGACATGCAATACTCCACTTTGGCCCTATCTTGGGCTAGACGGGTGGTCGGAGAGGCCCCCTCCGATCAATAGGCTGGTCACGTCAAGCCCTAGCACCTATATGATTTTCCCAACCCTATTGCCCTTATGGCAACCCCCAACCCCTTTTTATCATATGGGTGCTAGAAGGAGGTGGCTGCGGGTCTACATGTCCTGGGAATGACGTTAAACTCTATCTGATGGTGAGGTTCCAGTTTTGGAGGTTTGGGGAATGTGGAGCACCCCATTCATCACCATTGCTCTCTGGGCCACTCTGACCCGGAGTGGTAGTACCTGTTAGGGTCCCATCTATGGGTTAAATAGAAAAACATGAGTTGATAAACAAAATTGTATTATGTATTAAGAATTGATTTATTTCAAAACTTTATTGGCATTAAATGAGGTTGATATGCCGTAAAACAAACCAACCAAACAAACAAACCAACCTGAAGTAAGGAAAATAAAAAAAAAACGGTTACGCATAAATCGAACAACAACATTTCAGATCCTAAATACTCTTCGAAATGTAGGTGTTCGAGCAAACAATCTCGTAGCTGCTGATCTACAGGAAGATACATTAGCACCATTTATATTTATAATTTGCCAAGACAACGTTCTCTGAGCGTCATTATATCTAATCGATCAATACATATTTAAAGAGCTGCTGAGCGTATGTATGTGTGTGTATGTCCGGAGGAAACTACGAAAATAAAACAATTAAAGACAATGTAAATACATATATATATATACCAACCCCTCCACACGAGCAGGATGCGACACAAGGTCAATTTCTTAAGCGGAGTTCAGCAGGTTTGAATTCAGAGTTTTCCTTCTCCTAGACCGGTTGCCTAACCAAGGTTAAAGAGCCCAGTCTGCTCTACTATTTATCCATAGCTGGAGGGTGAGTAGGATTCATACCTTTCCCAAGGGTATTAGCGCTAAGTGAAATGCAATTAGCACGTCCAGGATTTGAACTCGGGGCGACGAGTCCATTTCCCATGACATTAACCATTACACCACGCACTTCCTAAATACATATAGATATTCATATAGATATGACCAGAGATTTCTTTTCGTGCAAAAATAATGAAGATTTTGTTTATACCTGAAAAGATATTAAAAAATTAGGATTTGAATAGTAAAAAAGGAAAAGCTATTTGTTGCAATCGTGATTAAAACATAAATAATTCATGCAACGTCATAACAATCAATGGTTTGGTTTGGTTTGTTTTACGGTATATCAACCTCAGTGGGTCATTTAATGCCGATAAAGTTTTGAAATAAATCAATTCTTAATGGATAATACATTTTTTTATAAATACATTTTTTCTATTTAACCCATAGATGGGACCCTAACAGGTACTACCACTCCGGGACAGAGTGGACCAGGGAGCAATGGTGATGAATGGGGTGCTCCACATTCCCCAAACCTCCAGAACTGGAACCTCACCATCAGATTGAGTTTAACGTCATTCACAGGACATGTAGACCCGCAGCCACCGCCTTCTAGCACCCATATGATAAAAAGGGCTTGGGGCCTGCTATAAGGGCAATAGGGTTGGGAAAATCATATAGGTGCTAGGGCTTGACGTGACCAGCCGATTGATCCGAGGGGGCCTCTCCGACCGCCCATCTAGCCCAAGATAGGGCCAAAGTGGAGTATTGCAAGTCATGAATTGCTCATCCACCTGGGCTCTATCCTTAAGCATCACGGGTCGCCACCTACGGCTCACAGGTGGCCCCATTGGGGGAGTCTTACCCCGCTGCAGAGGTGCAGTCGGTGCATTCTAACGCCGCTGCCGACAGGGCGGAACAATCAATGGATCTGAGCGACTAACATTTTATTATAACTCTCTACCCAGGTAACACCGGGTAGCCGATTATACTGAAAGAAAAAGATAACAAGCAAGATATGGAGCAGATTTTTTTAAAAACATGTTGAGGTATTTACACAATACCGCAAATATAGGGCAAACAGCGATAATTGAACTCGCTATTCAGCAGTAATGGATATGGGATACTAGCTTGCCAAGAATTACACCATGATAGAACACCATTTCATTCACCTAATCCGTTCGCTACGTGTAAGATCTGACACGGGTTACCTAGTATGGGACATACAATGAGTATCTAACACGCTATTCAGTAGTAATGTATATATATATATATATAATATATATATATATGTGTGTGTGTGTGTGTGTGTATGTATATATATATATATATATATATGTATATGTATATATATATGTATATGTATATATATGTATATATATATATATATTATATATATATATATATATCGTGGCTATGACGGTTAGTGCTAACACTAAGCGTCATAGCCACAAAATACACGCGTGCTAATAATCGGCTGCAATTAAACAATATATTGATTATTTAAGTGGGTTTATCCCTGAAGATCCTTATGGGGAAACTCGAGTAGGTTATTTCTGTGTATACAATAATATATATATATATATGCCTGTATGTCTGTGCGTCACTGTATGTTTCTGTGTCTGTGTCTCTGTCTGATTTCATTAGGTTTGGTTTATCTACTTGTTATAGTTCATATTTTCTTGTTGTAGAAGAAGAATATTTTTAGATTAAAACACAAAACTTAATGAATTATCAAATAATTATGTCATTATTTAAACATTATTCAAACGAATAATTCCGTTATTATTTACTTATCCGAAATCTCTCTGTTAGGCTTGCCATTGTGTTCGTGCAGCGTTACAATTTTTATACGCTTACTTGGAGTAACGTCCATCTCAGACAATGGCCGTGGGACATTTATCGACAGTCAAGACAATTGTTTTTGCACGTGGAAAAAAAATCAGATTCAATCACGGATGACGCAGTATTTTCAAGGTTTAACAAATTTCCTCATACACCTAGAAAATAGATTCTTATTACTGAACACCATTGTAAGTGACCTAATCTGAGGAAAGAATAGATATCGATTGAACTCTGTTAATCTCGTAGGTCTAAAACTGACTATATGGTGAAAGCATTAGAACTAAATTGTTGTTTCAATTAATTTTCACAAGGGTATCTGTTTACTTATCCGCAATCTCTCTGTTAGGCTTGCCATTGTGTTCGTGCAGCGTTACAAAGCGAAGAAAATATTATTTTAACCTAACAACGGCTTAATAACGACCTATTCAACATTTTCAGAAAAATACTTAAATTTTATGCTCTAAGGTTCATATAAAAAGCATCTGGAGACACTGAAAAGTAATGAAAAAATTGTGTTCAATGATTGTAATGAAGTCAGTTGAAAATGTAAATTTTCATTTCTAAGAATAATTGCAGTTAAATTGAAAGGAAAATAAAATCAAGTATCATATCGATATACTTTTGATTGTGTATTTAGTTATGAAATGTTACTTACTCATGACTGTTGACAAACTTTGCTGGAACGTAAAAAGATTGTTTCTTAAAATTCATTGAAACCAATTAAGACTTTGAATTTTGATAAAAACTGCTTTTTAGAATTTTAAGTTTATACGTCATGAATCTACTGAAAGTAAATATTCTATTCAGCCATGAATTATTAATACATCCTTGTGCAAATTAATTGAAACAAAATGAATAATTTTGCTATTTTTTTTACTTATCCGCAATCTCTCTGTTAGGCTTGCCAGTATGTTCGTACAGCGTTACAATTTTCGTACGCTTCTTTGGAGTAACGTCCATCGCAGACAATGGCCGTAGAACAAATAATCGACAATCAAGACAATTGTTTCCCCACGTGATAAATATCAGATTCAATCACGGATGTCGCAATATTTTCAAGGTTTAACAAATTTCCTCATACACCTAGAAAATAGATTCTTATTACTGAACACCATTGTAAGTGACCTAATCTGAGGAAAGAATAGATATCGATTGAACCCTGTTAATCTTGTAGGTCTAAAACTGACTATATGGTGAAAGCATTTAAACTAAAGTTGTTGTTTCAATTAATTTGCACAAGGGTACATGTTTACTAGCGATGTTAACACACGAATAGGAAAGGCATGGTTGGCCACCAATAAACTACAGTCGTATGGAAATCCGACCTCCCTGACCAGCTAAAGAGACGATTCTTCCAGGCTGTGGTCATATCGGTACTGCTGTATCATGACTATACATTTCCACTTAATTTCAGAAATTGGTATTGTTTCCTAATTACACTACACAATATTCAGAAATTAAGTAATAACTATAATAGATTTATAAACGTAAATATGTATTGCTGAATAATGTATGTTTTATTGGTATGTTCAAATACATTTTATTATTTTGTATTTCCAAAAACAAACAGTCTCAATCAACTGCAATTAATCAATATATTGATTAATCCAGTGGATTTAACCCTGAAGATCCTTATCGTCAAACACGGGTAGGTTATTTCAGTGTATACCATTATAATAATAATTTTATTACAAAGATTAGTTCAAATTTTCCTAAAATTGAAAACTTTTTGCTAATTCATGTCAAAGTTTTTTTTTTTTTTGTTGTTTACTGGACTTTAGGGCCTGTCAACCCGTCTCGGATCATTTTCTGCCGAAGACGGTTTGGTTTTATTCCGATGAATATTCTTGCTTTGTTTGGTTTTATAAACTGGTAGAAACAATTTTAATTCACTTTATGTGTATTAATAAGTTGGTATAAATTAGTTTCACGTTAGATTTATCCTTATCTTTAAGTGTATCAATAAACCGGTAGAAATAATTTACATTAAGTTGCACACAGATCTTGACCCTAAGAGGTAGTACCACTCCGGGCCAGAGAGGATCGGGGACTAGAGGCAATAAAATACACCACACTCTGCAGATCTCCAAAATTTAAATTTAAGATCATCTGAAATAATAGATTCATATATATTGTCACATTTGTGCTCATAATTATACTTATGCTTTTTGATTTCTCCTCATTTGGTACAGTTTCAAATATTCAGAAATTAAGGAATAACAACTTGAATAATTAAATACATAGATTTATAAACTTAAAAGCTCTACTGTCAGGATCATCTTTGAAACATCCGAGATCATCTGAAACAACACATTTGTTTATGGAGTCTTACTCTTTACATTAATGAGACTTATATACTTATATATTATCACACAGACCCCTCCATATACACACACACACACACACACACACACACACACACACACACACACATATATATATATGTATATATATATATATATATGTGTATGTGTGTGTGTGTATATATATATATATATGGGAGGTCTGTGTGATAATATATAAGTATATAAGTCTCATTAAAGTAAAGGGTAAGTCGGTTTAGTGCCTGTCTAAATAAAGATATCGGTGGTCTGAAGAAGCTCGTGGGCATACTCACGAGTGGAAATGGTCCATAACCACGATACCCATGATATTTAAGGCCCTTTTTATTAACTAATATATAAATATATATATATATATATATATATGTTGTGTGTGTGTGTGTGTGTGTGTGTGTGTGTGTGTGTGCGTGCGGTTGTTTCTGTGTGTGCGATATATTCTTGGAAATCTTTAGTTGTATTGGAAGCATAGAAAAGGTTATTATTCTTTATCTTATACTTTTACATGTTTCCAGTACAACCAAAAAGTTTCCCAGAATCCTTTATATATATTCCAATAGAGAAGCATAGATGGAATCTCTAACAAAAAGATCATATATACATATATATATATATAAATATATATATATGTGTGTGTGTGTGTGTATTGGTGTGTGTGTGTATTGGTGTGTGTGTGTGTGTACGTTACTTTACTTCTCTAGACTACAATCCAATACGTTTTATATTTAAATTCATAACAATAATCACGCACGCGCACACACACACCCACACCCACATACACACACACATATGTGTGTGTTTGTTTGTTTGCGTGTGTGCGATATATTTTTGTATTTTTTTAGTTGTATTGGAAGCATGGGAAAGGTTATTATTCTTTATCTTATACTTTTCCATGTTTCAAATACAACCAAAAAGTTTACCAGCATCCTTCATATATATATATATATATATCACCAGAGAAGCATACATGAAGTGTCTAACAACAAGATCATATATATATATATATATATATATATATATATATATATATATATATATATATATATATATATATATACTTCACTTTACTTTACTTTACTTTTCCAGACTAAAATCCAATACTTTTTATATATAATTTTCCTAATAATAATCACTCTTTGATATTGCCTTGATGATGTTTAATATATCCAATGTATATAAAAAGCTCTAACGTATCAACGTGGGCAGCACTATTTATTTCTTCATGAATAAACACATCCTATAAATACTTGTTTTTTTTTTCTTCATATATCTATACTTACATACCATCTGAATGGTTTTGTGTGAGGTGGGGTGTATATGGGCGGTATAAACTTGTTATGGGTGGTAAATACATTTCAAGATACTCCCGGCTTGTGAAGGAGACGGGTTGAAAATGACACAGATGTTTTGGGTTAGTCTCAATATATTCAACTAGAAATCGATACCAGTTTTTTTACAAAAGGTAAACACATTTTTTTAAATTTTGTCTTAAGCTGTTTCTTTGTTGCTTGGAAAGTTTTATAAGTAATATTTAATTCTGGCGATTAAATCGTTTTTTACAAACACAGGTGCGTTGTCCGTTTTCAACGCCACATTCAGTATTGCCTTGGAATTCGTGCTAACTTCTCAAAGACCAGTTTTCCGGCACCTTTGCAAATAGTTTTTATCTGACATTTCACATCTATATCTTCTTCGTTGACATGTTAAAAAATCAGAAAAAGAAAATTAAATAGTAATAAATAACGATCTATTATTATTATTATTATTATTATTATTATTATATTATTATTATTATTATTATCAGGTTTTCACACCTGTTGGAGGTTGAGTGACAGCAAGTCTCCACAGGTCTCCAGGATTTTTGCTGAGTATTCTAGCCGATCCCAACAATGCTATAGTTTGGATTCTTTCTCTGATTTCTAATTCACCCAAATTCGATTCCAGAGATTTTATTATTATTATTATATTATTATTATTATTATTATTATTATTATTATTATTATTATTATTAGGTTTTCACACCTGCTGGAGGTTGAGTGACAGCAAGTCTCCTCAGGTCTCCAGGACTCTTCTGAGTATTCTGGCAGGTTGCAGCAGTGCAGTGTTCTGAATCGTTTCAATCCTTCCTCTGATATCCAAACTTTCCAAACCCTTTTCCAATCCTTTTGGGACTGTTCCAAGTGCACCAACTACAATTGGTATCACTTTCACTTACATATTCCATAACTTTTTCAGTTCTCTGGCAAAGTCCAGATATTTGTCCATTTTTTCATTTTCCTTTAGCTTCACCCTGTAATCTGCTGGCACTGCAAAATCCACCAGTTGGCAAGTTCTTTCTCTTTTGTTAATCAACACTAGGTCTGGTCTTCTTGCTGGGATTATTATTATTATTATTACTAGCAAATATATGCACCCTCCGGGTGCAAGTATTTAAGTTTTAATATAATAAAATATCATGTTAAATTAGAAAGGCTAATGAAACTGAATAAGAATTCAGATAAAAATATTTGGAACAGAGGGGGTATAATCGGAAAATAGAACAACTTTGAAACTAACTGTTCCACCATTTCCCCTTACTCCCGTCTTTCAGTGGTAAATTTCCCTAATTTAACTATTTAGTTAAAATAGGAAGAAAAGAATAAAATTACAGTTATTTCTTTATGTTAATAGATTTCTGTTAAGATTTATCCCCGAGATTTTTGCTCATATTTATTAAGATAAAACCAAACAATTAGAAATCAATAATACTAAGCATATATTTATTAAAATCAAATTTTTTAAGATCAATATGCAAATTAGCCTTCCCATTCACACTGTAAACCGCTATCTCGTTGAATATATAAATATAATTGCATGTTATTAGTATGTAGATATTGTTAACAGTCTTAATGATGTAAATCAATTTTACTAATAATTGAGGTTTAAATAAAATCATGGAGAATGTGATGTAAATAACAAAGGAAATTGTGACTTGTGTAGTTTCGGTTACAGACAGACAAACCCACAATATCCATTATAATAAGATTATTATTATTATTATTATTCATTCATTCATTATTTTGTGCAGCAATTATAAGTGATTCTGTTTCTCTTTTGAGGTTTCCCTTTCTTAACCATGTCCAAGTCTTTCCATGTGCAACCTCATCTATTTGTCGTTTGAAGCGTCCATATAATTGTTTCTTCCATTTTTGTTTTCTAGTCTTTGTCGTTTTTCTGTTTGTCCATCTGCCGTTTCTACTATTGTTGGTCGCCATAAGTAATTTGTCTTTGCTCTTCCTTGTGTAATCTTCAAGTTGTTGGATTGTGGTTTCTACGCATTTCTCTATGTTAGCAAGACCTCTTCCCCCTTCCTTTCTTGACACATACAATCTATCTCTATCATCTCTAGGGTGGAGAGCCTTGTGCATGGTCATTAATTTTCTCGTCCTTTGGTCTATCTGTCTGAGTTCTTCTTTTGTCCATTTTAAGAATGGTCCTGAGTATCTTATAATGGGGACAGCCCAGGTATTAATTCCTTTGATCAGATTTCTGCTGTTAAGTTTGGTTTCTAGAAGTTTTCTAATTCTCCTGAGATATTCTTTTTTAACTTTTCCTTTCATTTCTGCTTGCATGATATTGTCCGCTTCTAAAATTCCTAAGTATTTGTAGCTTTCATTTTCATCAAGAGATTTTATTATTATTATTATTATTATTATTATTATTATTATTATTAATTATTATTATTATTCATTCATTTATTCATATCTTCTGTTTTCTTTTAAAATACATCATCTATGCTGAGCTGATTTCTCAGGTCTCTTCTTTCTTAGATTTTCTGAGGTAAATTTGGACATTTCTCATCACTTTTTCCACTACTTGCTTTATTTATAAATACAAAGACTGTTAATTTTCGACGATTTCACTCTTCCAAACCAATTTCGAAAACCAGTTTTATGCGTTCATTTGCTACGACGCCTGGAACTACAGCCAATCTCTAACTTTGTATAAACCACTCAATCAGAGAACTGCTAGCATGCCAATAAGGATAAGGTCTTGTCTATCATACAGATATATACTTATGAATTATTTCTAAACTTCTAAACCATTATTTTAATTCTACACTAAATTACACAATAAATAGGCACCTATCTTTTGTAACACAAGGATGAACAAATAAGTAGTTTTTTTATAATCAAATATCTACAAAGAATCAAATTTGGTATTAATAAGGAGTGTTTATGCGTTAGATAGACTATGCTGATGACCTCGCACTTCTTGCAGATACACGGCACAGGCTGAGACACTACTGCATAGCATGGAGGAGGCAGCAAAAACATCGGCCTGCATGTGATCTCTGATAAAACAGAGTTCATGAGCTTCAAAAAGAAAGAAGGACATCTCCACATTAGACGGTAATCCCGTAAGCCAGTAGAAAAAATTCACATACCTGGGGAGTATATCTCATCTACAGATAACGATATTAATGCACGAATAGAGAAAGGCATGGATGGCCACAAACAAAATGTCTGTCATATGGAAATCTGAACTCACTGAGAAGCTAAAGCAACTCTCTTCCAGGCTGTAGTCATATCAGTACTGCTGTATGGCTGCACCACCCGGACCCTAAGAGGCGCCTCGAAAATAAGTAGTTATTATTATAAAATCAACATACAAAGGAATCATTTGGTATTAATAAGGATTGTTACTACCGTTGAATAAACCAAGCATTATCTAAATGAGGATATTATAAATAGAAATACTAAAACAACTAGGCAAAGAGTAATTGCATGAAAAGAAAAGAAATATCAATCAGCTTGAACATATAATTTTTGCAGATTATAAAAATAATAATCGATCTTGAAACTATACCGGCTCAAATAAATTATTAATTAAACGGAATAGTTATTTTGAACCATATAATTGTATGAACTATTAGTATTAGGTAGACCACTTAAAGTGATATAGAACTGTTTTGAATTAGATACGAATACTGAAATCATATAACATGTAGCAAAAAATCAATCGCAGATAAATAAAAAAGAGCAATTTAACAAAAAAGCAATGAAACATTGAAAAGATAATTACGATTCACTTTAACATTTACAAATAAATCAAATGTACCATTAAATAAACCATAAGAAAAACATAACCAAACCAAACCAAACCCCAGTAATTCTGCAGTACTGCGAACTTCGGAAGTCACTTTTCTGCAAATTATGAAATATTGCTTCTTGTTGGAGTTAATGAGCCAAAAGTGGTATTTTCAGAAATTATCAGAGAATGTTTTACTTTAATTT
>CM042154.1:16971344-17074635 GCA_023376005.1 Doryteuthis pealeii
AAATCAAATTTTAAATATCAAATAGCAAATAAGCTCCCGTTCATACTGTATGCCGCTATTTTGTTGTATAATATAGAATACAATCACATGTTATTAGTATGTAGATATAGCATCCGTACAGTGGGGTACGAGGTAAATACAATGTAGATATAGCCACTCGCCAGGGTCCAGTGGCTTCGGCGCTGGATCTTTTACAAGTTAATAGCGATTTAAAGGGCAGGGCTGGTTTTTGCCCGCGCCTGAGGCGCCCCTCTTGACTTAGAATGCCGACGGGATCGACGCAATTTTCACCTGCCACCCATGAGCTTCGGTTTGTGGGTGGTCCACGTTAATAGGCCTTGTCTCCCCCGTACGTAGTGGGGTACGAGGTAAATACAATGTAGATATGGTCAACAGTATTAATAATGTAAACAATTTATTAATAATTGAAGGTTTAAAGAATGACCATGGATAATTTGACGTAAATAATTAAGGGAATTGTGACTTGATAGTGATATGTTTCGGTTACAGACAAACACAACAATCTCCATTAAACACTAATATATAATATATATATTATATATTTAGTATATTCACCACAAGGCATCAATACAATAAACACCATTAATATGAATTACAGACATAATGACAGATTTCCAAAAAGGATTCTTACGAGGAATAATCACAGCCACCAAGAACAACCAAACAAATGTATCCATCCTACCATCCTACTCTTGACATTTTAGTAATAAACCAGTACAGGCAGTGGGCCCTCCCACTCTGTTTTACCTCGACTACTCCCGTTAACTCTCCCACTCACGTTAACTATTATACAGGGGAAGAAGAGAATCGTATATAATATAAGACAGGGATTGGTCTGTTGTTGACTTAATTGCTAATTACGGCTAATTAAAACCAATTAAACTGATTTTTTTAAAACAATGAGTAGTCTAAAACCAAATAATATCTAAGTATAAATATTGTGTCCATAACATAAATAGAAAAAATCCTTTAGGAAAGAAAGTTGATAATCTCAGCTTTAGTATAATAATAGAATAGATATATTTGTATATATGCATGTGTCTTTATGTGTGTGTGTGTGTATGAATGTGTATCTTAATAAGTAAAGTAAATAAAGTCGTCGGTGCGGCCTAAAGTCGGTATCAGACAATCAGTGAGGGAGTCTATCCCTTTTCAATAGCGCTAGACCAAGGAGATTTTTGCGTCTGAGGTGAAAGCCACACCTACCATCAGCTCCTTACTTTACGCACAGATCCTGTGCTACTTATACGCGAGTTGGTGAGGGCCGGTATCGAACTAGGAAGCTCGTGGTTTCTAGCCGAACGCTCTACCGACTGAGCTAACCCGCCCATACTAATAAGTATGAATGAAATATACTGTATGTATGTGTATTGTATTCATGCATATCAGCAAAGCTTTATGCATACATGTGTACGTATATGTATTATTTACAGCATAATCCTACAAAGAGCAGTTTTAAAACATTTATTACAAAACAATGAGATACACATATTTTCTCTTGTAAATAATTTTCTTTTAAGATTTATCTCCGAGATTTTTGCTCATATTCATTAGGATAAAACCAAACAATAAGAAATCAATAATACCAAGCACATATTTATCAAATCAATTTTAAATATCAATATGCAAATTAGCCTTCTCGTTCAAACTGTAAACCGCTTTTTTGTTGTATATATAAATACAATTGCATATTATAGTACGTAGATATGGTCAACAGTATTAATAATGTAAAACAATTTATTAATAATTGAAGGCTTAAAAGAATGAACCCATGGATAAGTTGACGTAAATAACTAAGGGAATTGTGACTTGAGTAGTGATATAGTTTCGGTTACAGACAGAAAAAACACACAATCTCCATTATAATAACTAGCAAATTATGCACCCTCCGGGTGCAAGTATTTAAGTTTTAATGAAATAAAATATCATGTTAACTTAGAAAGGGTAATGGAACTAAATAAGATGCCGATAAAAAAAATTTGAAACAGAGGGGGAACAACTAAAACTTGCTTTTCTTCTCTCCCGTCTTTCATTGGTAAATTTTCATAATTTAACTATTTAGTTAAATTAGGAGTAAAAATAGAATTACTGTTATATTGTTAATGGATTTATCCCCGAGATTTTTGCTCATATTCATTAAGATAAAACCAAACAATTAGAAATCAATAATACTGAGCACATATTTATTAAAATCAAATTTTAAATATCAATATGCAAATTAGCCTTTCCATTCACACTGTAAACGCTATATTTTTGTATATATAAATACAATCGCATGTTGATAATATGTAGATATGGTCAACAGTATTAATAATGTTAAACAATTTTATTAATAATTGAGTTTGAATAAAAAAAAATCATGGAGAATGTGATGTAAATAACTATGGGAATTGTGACTCAATTAGTAATATAGTTTCGGTTACAGACAGAAAACACACACAATCTCCATTATAATAATATATATATATATAATCTTATATAATGGAGATTGTGTGTTTTTCTGTCTGTAACCGAAACTATATTACTAATCGAGTCACAATTCCCTTCGTATTTTGCATCACATTCTCCATGGTTTTATTTATATTTAAACCTCAATTATTAATAAAATTTCTTCACCTTTTTATTAGTGTGTCCATATCTACATACAAATAACATGCAATTGTATTTATATATACAAAAAATAGCGGTTTGCAGTGTGAATGGGAAGGCTAATTTGCATATTGATATTAAAATGTGATTTTATTAATATGTACTTAGTATTATTGATTTCTAATTGTTTGGTTTTATTTAATGAATATAAGCAAAAATCTCTTCATGAATCTTAAATGAAATCCATTAACAAGAAAATAACTGTCATTTTATTCTTTATTTCCTAATTAACTAAATTGTTAAATAAGTAAAATTCAGCAATGAAAGACAGGAGTGATGGAAGAGTAAGTTTCATTTCTATTTTTCTCTATACCCCACTCTGTTACATATCTTTTTATCTGCCTTCTTATTAGACTTTCTAATTTAATACGATATTTCATTACATTAAAACTTAAATACTTGCACCCGGAGGGTGCATATATTTGCTAGTACATATAGTATAGTATAGTATATTCACCACAGCATCAATACAATAAACACCATTAATAAGAATAACAGACATAATGACTGATTTCCAAAAGGATTCTTACAAGGAATAATCACAGCCACCAACAACAACCAAACAAATGTATCCATCCTACCCAGGATATACATCACAGTCTTAAAGCATTTATTACAAAACAATGACATACAAACCAGCAGTACGCTAACTCACTTCAACAAAGGGGTATTCCACACTCCCCAGACCTCCAGCATTGAACTTCACTACTAAAGGCAGTTTAACGTCATACCCAGGACATGGGAAGCATCCTTAAATATCCTACCTTAAAATTAATGGGTATGTTCCAGTCCTCACAAAAAATCAGTTTAATTGGTTTTAATTAGCCGTAATTAGCAATTAAGTCAACAACAGACCAATCCCTGTCTTATATTATATACGATTCTCTTCTTCCCCTGTATATAGAGTTAACTTGAGTGGGAGAGTTAACGGGAGTAGTCGAGGTAACCAGAGTGGGAGGGCCCACACTCCCCAGACCTCCAGAATTGGAACTTCACCACTAAAGGCAGTTTAACGTCATACCCAAGACATGGGAAGCACTCTTAGATATCCTACCAATGAAAATTAATGGGTATGTCCCAGTCCTCATAAATACTTGAGTATTATACTGACTGAGTAGTCTGATACCACTAGCAATGGTTTACCTTTCTTCATGCTGCTGGCAAATATTGTATTTGGTTAATATTAATAAAGATCCCATTTCATTTCCAACCTCCATTTTGGTTATTTCCCATTTAGTAACCTTTGTTAGGTTACAAACATTTTGGCAATGAGGATAAGTTATAAAGGCTTGTGAATTATTGGGATCCGATAGAAATAATTAACTGAATATAATACTCGCCAACGGCATGAAGAAAAGTAAACCACTGATAGTGGTATAATACTACTCAGTCAGCATAAAGGTTGAGGAATGGTCATCATGCTTGAACTTCGAATGGTGTAACGTCTATGAAATAATCCCTCTACAAACGTAGAGTAAAGTAGAGTAAAGTAAAGTAAACCACTGATAGTGGTATAAGACTACTCAGTCAGCATAAAGGTACAAATAGTACAATCACATTTAACAAATCATACAAAAATATGGCAATACAGACAAAACTCTCTTTGGTCAACTACCATCCATCATCTACTATCTAGGTCTCCCTGAAACACACGCACAGACATACACACACCCACACACTCACACACACACACAACCACATATATATTATATATAATATATATATAATATTATAATTTTACCAACTCCTCCGCACGAGCAGGATACGACACAAGGTCAATTTCTTAAGCGGAGTTTAACAGGTTGAATTCAGAGTTGTCCTTCTCCTAGACTGGTTACCTAGCATGGTTAAAGACCCAGTCTGCCAGCTATTTACCCATAGCTGGAGGGAGAGTCGGATTCATACCTTTCCCAATGGTATTAGCTAAGTGAAATGCGATTAACACGTCCAGGATTTGAACTCGGGACGACGAGTCCATTTCCAATGACTTTAACCATTACACCACGCGCTATATATATATATATAATATATATATATATATATATATATATATATATATATATTATATAATATATATATATATATATATATAGAGAGAGAGAGGAAGAGAAGAGAGAGAGAGAGCGTTCGGCTAGAAACCACTGGTTCGATATCGGTCCTCGCCAACTCAGCGTATGAGTAGCACAGGGATCTGTGCGGTAAAGTAAGGAGCTGACGGTAGGTGTGGCGCTCCACTCAGATGCTAAATATAATCTCCTTAGTCTAGCCAAGTGAAAAGGATATACTCCCACGCTGACTGGCTAATGCCGACTCTAGGCCGCCCCGACGACTTTACTTACTTATAATTATATATATATATATACACTCACTAGATATACCAACAAAGAAGCATACGTGGACATCACAATGACACACACACAAATATATATATAATATTATATATATATTATTATTATAATGGAGATTGTGTGTTTTTTCTGTCTGTAATCGAAACTATATTACTACTCAAGTCACAATTCCTTTGTTATTGACATCACATCTCAATGATTTTATTTTCATTTAAATCTCAATTATTAATAAAATTGTTTTACATTATTAATGCTGTTGACCATATCCACATATTAATAATGCAATTATATTTATATATACAACAAAATAACGGTTTACAGTGTGAACGGGAAGGCTCATTTGCATATTGATATTTAAAATGTGATTTTAATAAATATGTGTTTAGTATTATTGATTTCTAATTGTCTGGTTTTATTTTAATGAATATAAGCAAATATTTCTTCAATGAATCTTATGAAATCCATTAACAAGAAGTAATAACTGTAATTTTATTTATCTTCCTCTTTTAACTAAATACTTAAATTAGAAAAATAACAATAAAAGACGAGAGTGATGGAAGTGTAAGTTTCAGTTGTTTTATTTTTCAATTATACCCCCTGTTTCACATCTTTTTATCTGCATTCTTATTTAGTTTCATTAGCCTTTCTAATTTAATACAATATTTTTACATTAAAACTAAAATACTTGCACCCGGAGGGTGCATATATTTGCTAGTATATATATATATATATATATATATATATATATATATATATGATTTTTTTATTTTCTCAATTTACTTTAAATTTCCTAGGTTAAGAGTTTAATTCTGATATTTTGTCTCAAATATTTCCACGATAATTTTCCACTTCATGAGCTCAACATGTTACCGAACATTGTTAAAAAATGTTTTTGAGAAAAATTGAATTCATTTGAAAAAAATTATCGATTAAACTGATCCACCTTTTGTAATATATTAATTCAATGTATAAAAAAATGTTGTTATCTGATGATTTATCTAAATATAAAAATATCGATGAAAACTATTCAAAATTTATATTGATCTTGGACACTTATCAAAACCCCATGAAACTTGTGTTATAAAAACCTATGTGAGGAGATTGAGAATCGCATTCACCGGCAACCATGTCTCCAATGAAAATTGTTTTGAGCGGACTCTGCGGTAAAAAAAAAAATATTTTTTATCTTATTCATTTTGATAGGAAAGCTTCCACAAAAACCCTTCAACATAAATACTATATTGTAAGATTAGTAGATTATTTTCTAGCCAATTCTTAAAAGGAATACCGTATTTGAAGCACTTTTTTTCCAAAATTTTATCTCAAAAATTGCCCTGTGTCTTATACATCGTAGCTTAAGTTTGAGACCTCCCGTAGGCCTTTTTATTATTATTATTATTATTATTTCCTGCTATTGAGATGACTTGTGTATGCTTATTGCTTGCCTGTACTGCCAAATTGCTTTTATACAGCTATGTCTCTGCTTGTGTAATGCACAGCTAGACTGTTTTCAACAATATATGTTTAAATACACTAAAAACTTTTTTCCTGAATCTAACCTGCTGAAATGGGGGTGCGTCTTATATGCTGTCAAATAGTAGGAAGCGCGTGGTGTAATGGTTAAAGTCATGGGAAATGGACTCATCGCCCCGAGTTCAAATCCTGGACGTGGTAATTGCATTTCACTTAGTGCTAATACCCTTGGGAAAGGTATGAATCCTACTCTCCATCCAGCTATGGGTAAATAACAGGGCAGACTGGGCTCTTTTGCCTTGGTTAGGCAACCAGTCTAGGAGAAGGAAAACTCTGAATTCAAACCTGTTAAACTCCGCTTAAGAAATTGACCTTGTGTCACATCCTGCTCGTGCGGAGGGGTTGGTAAATATATATATATATATATATATGCTGTCAAATACGGTAGATAAATAAATAAATATTAAATACAAAATCTTGTCCTTAAAGCCTCTGCAATGTTTATATAAAATTCTTAAACCTTATTTTTGATGTTAATAATTTCTTTTATAATAGAATGATATATATTTTTATCTTATTCTTATTACTTATATTCTTTATCTTATTTTTACTTTTTATACTATATACTGGGTAAAATATTTGACATTTAATCTTACCGATTGTAATGAACACTGATATTATTGATCGATATTCTTTTCTATTTTAGAAATATATTTGTCTCATTGTTTTAATATTTATATTAGAGGCAATTGGGATGGTAATTCACACACACACACACACACACACACACACATACACACACACACACACAAACACACAAACACATACGCATATATATTGTGTGTGTTTGTGTATGTGTGTGTGTGTTTTGTGTGTGGGAGTGTGTGTGTTTGTGTGTATTCTGTTCAGAATGCTTTTGCAGTTGACTTCACCCATGCTCATGTCACTCGTGCTGACCAATCTGGTTTGTTTAATTTCCCTATCATCAACACTGTTAGTTTTGGGCATAATTCGATTCGTTTTAATGCAATTAATTCTTGGAATACTGTTCAGTCGTTATTTTTTGATAAAGAAAAGATGAAGCTTGTTTCAGTAAATTATTTTGTCCTTAAAACACTTTTGAAAACTCATTTTATTGACTCTTATAAACAACAGATTTGCATTTAGATTCTCACACGGCTAATTTGTCTTATGATATATATGTATATGTTTACGTTGTGTGTTTCATGTATTGTTTCCTGTGAGCGTCCAAGGGTGGTCATGTCCATGGGATTAGCTTCACGCTATTAGGCATGGCCTCCCTTCAATAGTAGTTTAAATCAATAAAGTTTTTCTTTTACTTATATTTTTTTTAAATAATTTGTACTACTATTGAATAATAAATTTCTTATTTCTTATTTCTTATTTCTTATTAACTAAATCAAGAATTGAAATAATAAGTTGTTTTGTAGAATATTGATAGTTATATAAATGAAAAAAAAGGTTTATCATTTTCTATAATCGAGGACTGTAATTTTAACTTATTTTCTCATGTTAAATGTTGAATAATATTTTTTGTAGTTCTTGCAGTCGCCATGATAGTTGATTCTTCAGTTTCATCTTACGGTACGTGCACATATTTCCTGTCTTATTGATCCATTAAAATAACTTAAAATTAGTAGAAAAAAATTATCCTGTTAGGGGGAAATATCATCATTATCATCAAGTCATACTGGTTGCACAGATATACATGACAATCTCTCACCAAGGTTATTGATGAATGAACCAGGCTGGAGTGCCCATTTGCTGGTTTCCACAGAAGGATGAGGCTTATAAGTTCGTTCTTGATTCTTCAGAAAAAAAAGAAAAAAAACTTTATATCTGCTTTGTCAAATTTGATAATCATGAATGACTTTGGAAAAGCAAATAATTTTAGAATTTGTATTTAAAATCTTATTATAATGGAGATTGTGTGTTTTTCTGTCTGTAACCGAAACTATATTACTATTCAAGTCACAATTCTTTTAGCTATTTACGTCATATTCTACAGGATTATTATTTCTATTTAAACCTCAATGATTAATAAAATTGTTTTACATTATTAATACTGTTGACCATATCTACATACTAATAACATTTAACTGTATTTATATACACATTACAGTGTTACATTATTAACACTGTTGGCAATATCTACATATTAATAATATGCAATTGTATTTATATATACTACAAAATAACAGTTTACAGTGGGAATGGGAAGGCTAATTTGCATATTGATATTAAAAATGTTTGGTTTTATCTTAATGAATATTAGCAAAAATCTCAGAGATAAATTTTGAAAGAAATCCATTAACAACAAGAAATAACTGTAATTTTATCCTTTACTTCCTATTTTAACTAAATAGTTAAATTAGGAAAATTTAGCAATGAATGACGGGAGTGAGGGAAGAGTAAGTTTCAGTTGTTCTATTTTTTGATTATACACCCTCAGTTTCAACTCTTTTTATCTGTATTCTTATTTAGTTGCATTAACATTTCTAATTTGATACAATATTTTATTACATTAAAACTTAAATGCTTGCACCCGGAGGATGCATATGTTTGCTAGTATATTTAATTCTGTGTTCTTCAAAAATTGTGGAATGGTTTTCTTGAATCATTGTAGCAGATGATTCTTTTATTTTATTTTTATTTATTTATTTATTAATTTTAAATATACTTGTTTTCGGCCCTCGAAAAGCAGTCATTAGGTTTAATGTCAAGTCACTTGATATTTATAAAACATTATATATATATATATATATATATATATATATATATATATATATATATATATATATATATATGAATAGATTGTGGTACGAGCAAAATTTGAAAATGGTTTTGAAAAGCGTGTGCATTGTGAGATGTTATAATAAATACAATTTCACAATTTTTTTTTCTTCTGAAAAAGATATCTTTTTTTCGGTCACGTCTCATCAGAGAAGCATACCGTGACACTAATGTTTGTACGAGGAATAATGTGTAAAATTAGCAGATGTGGAAGTAAAAAAAAGAAACAAGAAAATATAAATTACGTAGCAGAGTTGTGAGAACAGGCAGAGTTATTATTAGCAATATTATTGTTGGAGGAGTGGTTGTTGGATCCAAATAACAGTAAATTGAAGTATTGTTTTTGTATACAAAGTTCGGGGCGGAATTTGTTGTTCAATAAGGATTCAAGAATTGAGAGACGAAATTCGTTGTCAGCGGCCTCTAATATATATATATATATATATATATATATATATATATATATATATATATATATATATCCGAAATTATGTCTAATCATTATTTACGATATCATTTTCATCATCCTCATGTCGCGCATGCAGCATGGATATCCATGACAATCTCTTGCCAACCTTCCCTATCATTCATTGCACCCGGGAGGTCCTCTACGGAGCAACCAGCATCCTCGCATATTTGGTCAATGTAGGTCCTTGCCGGGCGCCCCGCACTTGCTTGTCCATGTGTTGGCTTCCACAGTAGAATGTCGCTTATGAGCTTGTCCTTGCTTCTCCATCAGTGTCCTGCATGCCTTGTCCGTCTCACTCGATTAGTTTGTGAGATGGGGGGGGGCAAGTGACCGTACACCTGCCTCCTTGTGGGGTGCTGCTTCCACGACTGCCCGCAACATTCTTGTGCAGCTTCCATCTAGCTTATTATCAAGACGCTTCGTTAGGGTAAACGAAACGGTTCCTTTAAAAATATATAAGTTTTTTAAAGGAACCGTTTCGTTTACCTGATGAATGCTTTCAGCAGGAAACCATCGGTTGTAATATCGTTCCTAAATAAATAAATAAAAGCTAAAACTTTTATTTGTTACTTCATTGAACTATATATATATATATATATATATATATATATATATATATATATGCAAAGATGTGGAAACAACACCCTACGAGAAAACAGCTGTACAGCTACCTGCCACATATCACCCAAACCATCCGAGTGAGACGGACAACACACGCGGTACACTGCTGAAGAAGCAAGGACGAACTCATAAGCGACGTTTTCCTGTGGAAGTCAGCACATGAACACGCCAGTGTGGGCCTACCAACAATAGCGTACATTGATCAGCTCTGTGCGGATACAGGATGCTGCATAGAGGACCTCCCAAGAATAATGAGCGATAGGGACGGATGGATATCCGCGCTGACAGCGCGACATGATGATGGTGATGATGATGCTGATATATATATATATATATATATATATATATATATATTTAAAAGTCGACGGGGCGGCCTAAAGTCGGTATCAGCCAGACAGCGAGGGAGTCTATCCCCTTTTCAATAGCGCTAGACCAAGGAGATTGTTTTTAGTATCTGAGGTGGAGCGCCACACCTACCATCAGCTCCTTACTTTACCGCACAGGTCCCTGTGCTACTCATAACGCTGAGTTGGCGGGTACCGGTATCGAACTAGGAACCTTGTGCTTTCTAGCCGAACGCTCTACCGACTGAGCTAACCCGTCCCCTATATTATACTAAAGCTGAGGAAATGAACTTTTGCCACCTAAAGGGTCATTTGCTAGGCAGTGTAATGACTTAAAACACATCCCAAAATATGATTTAATCCTAAATCTAATTAATGTTTTTAAAAAATTCCTTTTCATTTGGTTCTAATTAGTCGTAATTTTCAACTAAGTTAAAAATCCACCGTTCTCTGTCTTTACTGTCTGTTTCTTTCTAATACCCACTTGCTATATATCTAATTTTATCTATTTGTATTAATGTGCGAGAGCGGGAAAAATTAAACTTCGTTTCCAGCAACATTGCGACTCTCTCTCTCTCTCTCTCTCTCTCTCTCTCTCTCTCTCTCTCTCTCTCTCTCTCTCTCTCTCTCTCTCTCTTCTCTCTCTCTCTGTGTCTCTCTACCCAGTGAGAAGACTAAACCAGTTAAACATAAGATCCAGCAGACTGACTGCTGGTGCCTCCTCTCTCTCTCTCTCTCTCTCTCTCTCTCTCTCTCTCTCTCTCTCTCTCTCTCTCTCTTACTCACTCACTCACTCTCTGTGTGTGTCTCTCTACCCAGTGAGAAGACTAAACCAGTTAAACATAAGATCCAGCAGACTGACTGCTGATGCCCCCCCTCTCTCTCTCTCTCTCTCTCTCTCTCTCTCTCTCTCTCCTCTCTCTCTCTGTGTGTGTGTCTCTTTACCCAGTGAGAAGACTAAACCAGTTAAACATAAGATTCAACAGACTGACTGCTGATGCCCCCCCCCTCTCTCTCTCTCTCTCTCTATATATATATATATATATATATATATATATATCTGTCAGTCTGTCTGTCTCTCTCTCTTTCTCTCTCCACCCAGAGAGAAGACTAAACCAGTTGAACATAAGATAATTGTTTGATTTCTAAAAGAAATGTAAATAGGATTCGTCTTGGTTGTAAAAGTAAATAAATAAGTAAATAAATAAAATTGATGTCATATCTTAAAATAATTCTTTTTTAAATTACTGTATGTGGTCATCATTGGCAATTCAGTCTCGAAAGACTATGATAAAAGTTTTTTGAGTGCCCCTGAGGTTGCAGCGCCTCCTATGACTATGGAGTCCTATGTTTGAGAAACATTCTCGACCACAGATTTTGCATTTGAAGGTTGTCCCTGTAGATGATGATGTTCCGATGCTTTGTTGCCGTTGCTTTCTTATGGACCTCTTAGCTTCATGATGTTGTATCAGGGTGAATTCTGACGTGTACAGGACTCTATGGAGATTCTGCCGCCACCGAGGGCGGTCTTGAGCCACATTTTCACAGCTGGAAGGGACAATGCCAAAGCACCTGAGATCATTTTTGCAGACATCCTTGAATCGCAGTAGGGGGCGACCAATCTGTATTTTACCAGATGTTAGCTCTCCATACAGGATGTCTTTCGGGATTCGTCCATCATCCATCCGACGTACATGACCCAACCATCGGAGACGATGTTGTCTCAGTAGAGAGTACAGGCTGGGGAGTTGCGCTCTCTCTAGGACTGCTGTGTTAGTGCTCCTGTCCCTCCAGGTGATGCCCAGTACACGTCTAAGCTAGCGAAGGTAGAAGGTATTTAGACGCCGCTCTTGGTGGGAGTATAAGGTCCATGTTTCGCTTCCATACATGAGGGTGCTGATAACACATGCTCTATACACTTGTACCTTTGTACGGATAGTGAGCTATCCTGTATGTGGTAGTAAAGCAAACAAACACGCTCGGACTTGTAGAAGCTTTATTCTACATAGAATACAGTGGTAGATTTTTGACCAGTTTATATAGTTATTAGAAGGGTAGGGGAGGTAACTCAGTTACATATTACACTATAATTATTGATTTTCAAAATTATCAAAAAAGAGGAAACAAAAATAATTGTGAGCAAAAATTTAGAAAGAGACAATTATTCAGACCAACATACTTTTATGTTTATTTTACCGACCCAGTAAATATTTTTATTATGAATGCAAGTAATGTTAAAATAAATACACAGATTTAACACAAAAGTTTTTTATATTCATTTATATTTTTTGTGAACGATAAAGACACGAAAAATTCTTCCAAATGAAAAATATTAGGCACTGGCAAACTTGCTGTAAAATCCATATTTTACAAAATAAATTGACCCCCACCACACACACACCGTTAAAAAATCACCAAAAATCAGGGAATTATCCGATTTTACTGAAATATTCTGT
Source organism: Doryteuthis pealeii (assembly GCA_023376005.1). Classification (NCBI taxonomy): domain Eukaryota; kingdom Metazoa; phylum Mollusca; class Cephalopoda; order Myopsida; family Loliginidae; genus Doryteuthis; species Doryteuthis pealeii. Next base: position 16,984,540 of record CM042154.1, read on the forward strand.
GTTGATTTATCAATGAATGAATGTTATAATGTATTAGTTATTTTATTTCAAGAATTCCTGATTATTAGGAACACCAGAGAGTGTTTTCGGACATATTTCTATCCAAGGGTAATTAGTTATGGAAATGTTCGTGAAAATCAGACCATTAATTAATTTTACATAGAACTTTTTAAAAATTCTTCTCATAACTTATTTTTGGCTACGTTAAATTTTAGTTGATTTAACGGTGCAAATATGGAAACCTTTTTTTTTTCAGTCATAATTTTCATTATTTTCGTAAGCTTAATTTTTTCTAAAATCATCAGTAGTTTGTTTAATGTTTCTTCTTTCGGATGGAAAAAGTTTTTTTCAAGATGATATTGATTTTTATGAAAACTTCAATGTGTTAAATATACTGAGGGTACATTTCACAGAAAAAATTGGTGGTACCTAAATAAGCACTTTTATCTAAACTGATTTTAGAAACAAATGGAAATGGTAACTTAATTTTTTTAAATCTGTCTATTTATTTATCATTAGAACTAGCAAATATATGCACCCTCCGGGTGCAAGTATTTAAGTTTTAATGTAATAAGATATTGTATTAAATTAGAAGGGCTAATGAAACTAAATAAGAATCCAGATAAAAAGATTTGAAACAGGGAGTATAATAAAAAAAATAGAACAACTGAAACTTACTCTTCTATCACTTTCGTCTTTCATTGTTATTTTTTCTAATTTAAGTATTTAGTTAAAAGAGGAAGTAAAGAATAAAATCACAGTTATTTCTTCTTGTTAATGGATTTCATTTAAGATTCATTAAAGAGATTGTTGCTTATATTCATTAAAATAAAACCAAACAATTAGAAATCAATAACACTGAGCACATATTTATTAAATACGATTTTTTAATATCAATATGCAAATTAGCCTTCCTGTTCACATTGTAAACCGCTATTTTGTTGTATATATAAATACAATTGCATATCGTTTGTATGCAGATATGGTTAACAGTATTAATAATGTAAAACAATTTTATTAATAATTGAGGTTTAAATAAAAATAACTAAGGGAATTGTGATTTGAGTTGTAATATAGTTTCGGTTACATACAGAAAAACACACAATCTCCATTATAATAAGATTATATTTTCAAGTTATATACATAAGAATCATGTTTATTTTATGTATAAGTTATTCAACTACCTCGTATTTTTACTTTTAAAATGTTATCATCGTTTTATACATTTACTTGTTATTGTAATTTAAAAAATAATTATATAAAAAGATGTTTGTTTATTATTAAAACATCGAAACAATTGCAGTAGATTGTATTTCACACTTAAATGTTAAGCTAGGTATACAAAAAAAATCCTTTGAGACGTTTTTAAAAACGAATTAGAATTAATTAAATCTATTATTTAAGGTCAAAATTTTGTCTAACTCGATAAGTAATGACCATCATTAGAAAAAATAAAAATATCATTACATATGTAGTTTATTTTTAATACATTTAAAAAAGATTTGTTTTGATCAATTTTGGCGCGATCCGCCATTCTGGCTCTTTTTCAAGTGATTTAAGCGCTTGTTTACAATTTTGATGTAACATTCGTGATTGAAAAAAAAGAAGGTAATTATCCGATTTTAATTAAATTTTAAGTATTGATTTATCAATTAATGAATTTTTAGTGCATCAGTTATTTTATTTCAAAACTTTAATTTAGTATTTTTGCTATGAAAAATTAATATATAAAATTCATTTAAAATATGAAAAAAGCCAGATGTTAAGTTTAAAATGTTATATTTTTAGATTCTAAAAATAAATAGCTACTTAAAGCAAACCTTATTTTATTACATCAAAGTATACTTTTTGAAGAAAAAACTCTATTGAAAATGTAACCCCCTCTTTTTAAGCAGAAAAAAATATCGTGTGTATAATTTTTCTTTTATAAAATAATAGACAATTAAATAATTATCGAAATGAGTAAAAAAGGAATCTACAAAAAATTAATTATTTATTATTTTCTTACATTTTATTTTTCGATTTTTGGTACTTATTTTCTCATAGAAAAGCCACCGTAATTTTTTTTCTATTCATAACTTCGGTCTTTTATCTCTTTATTTATACAGTAACTAGTAAAATATAAGACCAACTCGAAAAAAATGTTACGCCTCCAAAATAAGGGTGGTCAAAATTAAGTGACCTGAAAAAAATGAGAAAGTTTTGAAATAAAATAAGAAATGTTTTATAAAGATCATTCATTGACAAATAAACACAGGAAAAATTAGTTAAGATCCGATAATTCTCTGATTTTTGGTGAATTATTTTCTGGAGTCATTTTGTCAAAAATGCATTTTGGGCCCATTTTGGGTCTACCTATGTTAGGCTAAGTGCTACTAAAAAAAATTCGACAATTATATATATGTATCTATTTATCATTCTTTTACTGCTTGACAAAAAAAAATCGTAAATAACTTACAAAATTCACACAAACACTGGTTACTTATTTAAAATAATTAAAGAAACTAGCAAATATATGCACCCTCCGGGTACAAGTATTTAAGTTTTAATGTAATAAAATATTATATTAAATTAGAAAGTCTAACGGTACTAAATAAGAATACAGATAAAAAGATTTGAAACAGAGGGAGTATAATAAAAGATTTGAAACAGAGGGAGTATAATAAAAAATGGAACAACTGAAACTTACTCTTCCATCACTCTCGTCTTTCATTGTTATTTTTTCTAATTTAAGTATTTAGTTAAAAGAGGAAGTAAAGAATAAAATTACAGTTATTTTATCTTGTTAATGGATTTCATTTAAGATTCATTGAAGAGATTTTTGCTTATATTCATTAAAATAAAACCAAACAGTTAGAAATCAATAATACTAAGCAAATATTTATTAAATTCGATTTTTTAATATTAATATGCAAATTAGCCTTTCCGTTCACACTGTAAACCGCTATTTTGTTGTATATATGAATATAATTGCATGTTGTTAGTATGTAGACATAGGTAACAGTATTAATAATGTAAGACAATTTTATTAATAATTGAGGTTTAGATAAAAATAAAATCATGGAGAATGTGATGTCAATAACTAAGAGAATTGTGACTTGAGTAGGAATATAGTTTCGGTTACAGAGAGAAAAACACACAATCTCCATTATAATAAGATTGTGTTTGTGTAAATTTCGTAATTTGAAGATAATATTAACCTTTATTCAAATGTTATTGTGTTAAATATCCCCCTTTTAAGCGCTAATGATTTGTTATTTTTGTTTGTTTGTTTGTTTACAACATTGGGAATAATATTCTAACTTAATATTACGTAAGAAAATTTTTAATTCAGTTTTTAATTGCTTGTTTGAGTTAGAAATACAATGAAGAATTTTTTTTTCAAAAACTTTTTCGTGCGTGAGACAATTTTAAATTCAGTTTTTGTAATTGCTAGTTCACATATTAATTCAAATTTGATTCACTGATTAAAAATGGATATAATTTATTCCAAGAAATAAGAAAGTATTCATAAAAATATTGATAAAAATGTTTTCATTTTTCTTATTTACATATATAAACAAACGCAATCAACAACGCAGTAGAGATAGAGCGGATATATGGACACAGGCAGCAGGGTGGGGCGTGCCTTCTGATTGTAGCTATGCGATAGCTTTCTAAAAATCGTTTAATTTTTGTTTGATTAATTAATTATATCCCTTAATCAGTAAAAAAAACAATAACCAAATTTTGAGTGTTTCTTAGTTAGAACAATATCAATGTTTATGCAAGATTTTGAAACTGAGTGACCTCCCGTTTTGGAATTATAATTCGACACGTACATACCAAAATCCAATATATATATATATATATATATATATATATATATATATATATATATATATATATACCGGCTGATATAAATTTTTTCGGTTAACTTACGCTTCAAAAAGTAGTTTGGATGAAGAAAGGTTGGTAGATGAAACATATTTCTATTATTTCGAGTATTTTCTAAAAGATTAAAATGTTTTTAAATGTAATGCTTTATTTCAGAGGAGATTGGATGCTTCAAACATAATGAAACAATTATGGAAGGCTTTAGCAATACTATATACAATGTAGAAAAATGCATTATAATATGTCGAATAAGGGGTAAACGCTACGCTGGATTGCAGGTACGTCGAATATGTTAATTATATGTAAAAAAACAAGTTCTAATTGTTAATATTTAAACAAAGCATTGATGTAATACATAAATTTTTTTTTTCAGTTTTATATAAAAACCATAAGTTTCTACCAGGCAAAGCCTGAATAGAGAAGAAAAAACGTTGTATAATGGTTAGCAAGCTAATCTTGCAGATCCAGTACTACTGAATAGAAAATTCGATCATTGCTACATGCCCCATAAAAATCATCACATATAAATACCTTGGTGGGAGTTTAGGAATATTTTTTTTCTTGGTAGAGGAAATGACAATCATATATAACAATATAGTAAGACATTTTAATTCAATAATTTACAATATTTAAACTAAAATAAGATATAAATGAAGCGATTTGTTAAAAACATAAAACAAAATAAAAATAAATTAAATTAAAAATGCTGTGGAATATGAGGATGAAAGTGATACCAATTATAGTTGGTGCACTTAGAACGCTTCCTAAAAGCTTTTAAAAAGACCAGAGGAACTGGAAATCAGAGGTAGAATTAAAACCATCCAGACTCAGACTCCAGAGCAAGACCACCAGCTGATGCTGCAGTAAATAACAATCGTCAGAACTGTTATAAGAGTACTTGCCATCTCGTGGATTTTAGCATCCCAGTGGATTGCAGAGTGAAGACGAAACGATAAATACTTGGGCCTGACCCGAGAACTGGAAAAAACTAATCGTAACTGGTACCCATGGAACGGTCCCTAAGTATTTGGAGAAGAGCATGGATTAAGTGGAAATCAGAAGAAGAATCGAGACCATCCAAATACAGCCTTGTTAAGATCAGCTAGAATACTCAGAAGAACCACTAGTGAACAACCAGCTAAGGCAGGTGTGAAAAACTCATGGAATCAAATAAATAAATAATAATAATAATAATAATAATAATAATAATAATAATAATAATATCTCAGGAGAACTAGAAAACTTCTAGAAACGGAACTTAACAGCAGAAATCTGATCAAAGGAATTAATACCTGGGCTGTCCCCATTATAAGATACTCAGGACCATTCTTAAAATGGACAAAAGAAGAACTCAGACAGATACACCAAAGGACGAGAAAATTAATGACCATGCACAAGGCTCTCCACCCTAGAGATGATAGAGATAGATTGTATGTGTCAAGAAAGAAAGGGGGAAGAGGTCTTGCCAACATAGAGGAATGCGTAGAAACCACAATCCAACAACTTGAAGATTACACAAGGAAGAGAAAAGACAAACTACTTATGGCGGCCAACACTGGTAGAAACGGCAGATGGACAAACAGAAAAACGACAAAGACTAGAAAACAAAAATGGGAAGAAAAACAATTATATGGACGCTTCAAACGACAAATAGATGGGGTTGCACATGAAAAGACTTGGACATGGTTAAGAAAGGGAAACCTCAAAAGAGAAACAGAATCATTAGTAATTGCTGCACAAAATAATGCCATAAGGACAAACTACATTAAAGCGAAAATTGATAAGACCCAACAGAATAGTAAATGTAGACTTTGCGGTAATAGAGATGAGACTGTTAACCATATACTCTGCGAATGTAGCAAACTAGCGCAACGAGAATACAAAACTAGACACGAGTGGGTTGGGAAGGTGATCCACTGGGAATTATGCAAGAAATTAAATTTTGACCACACAACAAAATGGTATATGCATAAACCAGAATCTGTTCTTGAGAACGAAACGCACAAAATTCTCTGGGACTTTGAAATTAAAACGGATCACCTTATCCCAGCAAGAAGGCCAGACCTAGTGTTGATTAACAAAAAAGAAAGAACTTGTCAACTGGTTGATTTTGCAGTGCCAGCAGATCACAGGGTGAAGTAAAAGGAAAATGAAAAAAATTGACAAATATCTGGACCTTGCCAGAGAATTGAAAAAGTTATGGAATATGAAAGTGAAAGTTATACCAATTGTAGTTGGTGCACTTAGAACAGTCCCAAAAGTATTAGAAAAGGGCTTGGAAAGTTTGGATATCAGAGGAAGGATTGAAACCATTCAGAACACTGCACTGCTGCAATCTGCCAGAATACTCAGAAGAGTCCTGCAGACCTGAGGAGACTTGCTGTCACTCAGACTCCAGTGAAAGGCCATCAGCTAACACTGATGTGAAAACTCAAAAGGAGTAAATAATAATAATAATAATAATAATAATAATAATAATAATAATAATAATAATAATAATAGACCCCTGCCAGAAGACCAGACCTACTTCTGACTAACAAATCGAATTAGAGTGAACGACTGCAATTAAATTCAAAATAATTGTTTACTTCTTTTATTTTGTATTAAGTAAAAAGCAATCAATAGTTTCAGAAATAACATTAATTCAAAAAAGTTAACTTATTTTTTAATAAGTATTTTGAATTTATTTAAAAGTTAAATATCAAATTACTATAATTATTTGATGAATGGATGTTTATCTGTGAAGCTAAGGGATTAATTACTTAACTGTCCATAAAAAATGTATAATGAAAATAACCCATATTGAATGAACGATTGTTTATCTCGTACGATTGTTCAATGAAATATTTAATTTGTTTAAAAGTTTAATATCAAATTACTATAATTATTTGATGAATGGATGTTTATCTGTGAAGCTAAGGGATTAATTACTTAACTGTCCATAAAAAATGTATAATGAAAATAACCCATATTGAATGAACGATTGTTTATCTCGTACGATTGTTCAATGAAATATTTAATTTGTTTAAAAGTTAAATATCAAATTACTATAATTATTTGATGAATGGATGTTTATCTGTGAAGCTAAGGGATTAATTACTTAACTGTCCATAAAAAATGTATAATGAAAAACCCATATTGAATGAACGATTGTTTATCTCGTACGATTGTTCAATGAATATTTAATTTGTTTAAAAGTTTAATATCAAATTACTATAATTATTTGATGAATGGATGTTTATCTGTGAAGCTAAGGGATTAATTACTTAACTGTCCATAAAAAATGTATAATGAAAATAACCCATATTGAATGAACGATTGTTTATCTCGTACGATTGTTCAATGAAATATTTAATTTGTTTAAAAGTTTAATATCAAATTACTATAATTATTTGATGAATGGATGTTTATCTGTGAAGCTAAGGGATTAATTACTTAACTGTCCATAAAAAATGTATAATGAAAATAACCCATATTGAATGAACGATTGTTTATCTCGTACGATTGTTCAATGAAATATTTAATTTGTTTAAAGTTTAATATCAAATTACTATAATATTTTGATGAATGGATGTTTATCTGTGAAGCTAAGGGATTAATTACTTAACTGTCCATAAAAAATGTATAATGAAAATAACCCATATTGAATGAACGATTGTTTATCTCGTACGATTGTTCAATGAAATATTTAATTTGTTTAAAAGTTTAATATCAAATTACTATAATTATTTGATGAATGGATGTTTATCTGTGAAGCTAAGGGATTAATTACTTAACTGTCCATAAAAAATGTATAATGAAAATAACCCATATTGAATGAACGATTGTTTATCTCGTACGATTGTTCAATGAATATTTAATTTGTTTAAAAGTTTAATATCAAATTACTATAATTATTTGATGAATGGATGTTTATCTGTGAAGCTAAGGGATTAATTACTTAACTGTCCATGAAAAATGTATAATGAAAATAAACCATATTGAATGAACGATTGTTTATCTCGTACGATTGTTCAATGAAATATTTAATTTGTTTAAAAGTTAAATATCAAATTACTATAATTATTTGATGAATGGATGTTTATCTGTGAAGCTAAGGGATTAGTTACTTAACTGTCCATAAAAAATGTATAATGAAAATAACCCATATTGAATGAACCATTGTTTATCTCGTACGATTGTTCAATGAAATATTTAATTTGTTTAAAAGTTAAATATCAAATTACTATAATTATTTGATGAATGGATGTTTATCTTTGAATCTAAGGGATTAATTACTTAACTGTCCATAAAAAATGTATAATGAAAATAACCCATATTGAATGAACGATTGTTTATCTCGTACGATTGTTCAATGAAATATTTATTACAGCTTTGAATCAGTAAAACCGTAGATTTGATTAAATGTTAATTATTGAAATTCATCAAAAAAAGCAAAACTTATTTAATTAAAAAGAAGTTGGAATTTTCTCAAAAGTTAACTATCAAATTGCAATACTTATTATATGTATGAATGTTCAGCTGAGAATCTAAGTGATTAATTCTTAAACTGTCCTTATAAAATGTATAATAAAAAATCAGATTAATTGAAAGATTGTTCCTCCCTTACGATTGTTCAATGATTACAACTTTGAATCAGTAAAAACGTAGATTTATTTGTCCTAATTTTTTAGATGTGGCTTTTAGATATTGTACCACTTAGACATTTCGGGCTGTTGTCCTCATCTTCAATGTTACATAGACAACGTTTCAGTCGATGTGCACATCGGGCTTCTCCGTGTCTTTCTGGTCGTACTCAAGAACCTTCTCGTCTGTATAAGTAGAAGAGAGTTATCTGCCAATGTGTCTAGTCTGAATTGAGTTTTCTGCCCATGTGTCTAGTCTGAATTGAGTGATCTGTCCTTGGAAGGGAAAGTTTTTAAAAATAACAGGAGAAACGGCATTTTTGCAACGGGGCGCTCGACGTCCGAAAATGTCCTTCGTACTTTATGTGGTGCTGCCAGCAAGATTTTGACTTTATATTCCAAAATAATAATGGTTCCACCACAAATAAATATAGACCAACACTATTTGGAGCTCATGTGGCAACTTGTGGAACTACAACAGGAAAAATTGCATTCAGGAAGGAAAGACCAAATGTGCACACGTCCCTTGTTAGGAAACCAGAGAAACCCTTGATAGGACTAGATAAAGCAGACGGAGACTGGGCATATTTTATTGACACATGGGCCCGATACAAGGACGTGTGAGGATTGGAAAACCCAGCAATGAGTAGAAACGAGCTAAGCATGACCTGTGTTTCTGAAACATGACAGGACGCAGTTAACTGCCGTGCTTCATCTCGTGTGGAATGGGGAAGAATTTCAGAGAAGCTCTCCCGAGCTACCCACTTCGGTGACAATAGGGATAGCAATGATGACTAGAACCCACGCTACATTCGGACGGGTATCGAGGGATACAGTAAGCCATTGCAGTCGTCACATACATTCTATTGCAGCCACTGGAGCTCAGACTTGCTCGAGTGGATCTGAGATTCAAAGACTACTTGGATACCCATACGCATACCTCGTGCCAACAGACTGTAACAGCATAACAGACAGTCAACTACACGCCAAGGGCGTCTTATGTTTGCGCATAAGAGTTGGGTCACTGGAGACACTACAGGCTGTGTATATAGCAGACAACACGCTTGGCTTCTATCTATTATAAGTGGCTTTGAAGGATCTGAAATTATTGCCCCTCAACTTACCAACCTCGGTATCACAGAATAACGGATGGAATTAAAAGGGGTCCGTGCGGATGTCTGAGGAGAACATCCGTTCCATCGCGACCGGGTCCCGTTTCGACCAACAAGACCAACAGGCACCAACCAGAACAGTAGATAAAGAAACATTTAAAGTCAAGTGCATTCAATATATGCCCGCACCAGCCGTTACAAACTAGACAGGCAAACCATTAGACATTACGTTCGTCCCCGGTTCGGCACCGACAGCAAATCATACACCGATACCAGTCCCTCACCATCGAAAGAAGAGGATCAAGCAAGACTTGGAGAGTGACGTTGCACTAGGCATAATAGAACTTGTGTCTGTTGGCACACCAACTAACTGGGGCTCAATGATGGTGGTCTCACCGAAAAAGCAGGGCTCTCCCAGCCGCAAGATAGATTGCCACCACTACGAGGGAAACCCATCCCACCCCAGAGCATCAGGATACAAGTTATCCCCAGGATACAAGTTATCCTCTTCACGATTCAGGTGGGTTGCAGTCATCCATTCTATCTGTCATCACGTATAAGGATGAAGAAGGTTCAAGCTTTTAAACGATGTGTAGTGTGCATCAATAGCTCGAACCTACGTAGAAAAATAACCAAACATAAATATGTAAAATTTATCCCGCACAGCCTCCATAGCTCAGAGGTTAGAGCACTGGTCTTGTAAACCAGGGTTCGTGAGTTCGATTCTCACTGGGGCTCCATAGGGCCGGGTTAGCTCAGTCGGTAGACCGTTCGGCTAGAAGCCATAAGGTTCCTAGTTCGATACCGGCCCTCGCAAACTCAGCGTATGAGTAGCACAGGGATCTGTGCGGTAAAGTAAGGAGCTGATGGTAGGTGTGGCGCTCCACCTCAGATGCTAAAAATAATCTCCTTGGTCTAGCGCTGTATGGCTTATACCGACATTAGGCCACCCCGACGACTTCACTTTTATATATATATATATATATGAAAGTAAACAAACAGGCATACAGTCTGTTTGAGATGGTGATAGCCGACAATTTGGGAGAATAAGTGCTTAATTGAAGTCATACCTAATTGAAATTGAATTATATGATAATTAATAAATTAGGCGAGCATATCTGTTCAAATGTAAGGGCGTAAACAAATAGAGAAATTGTCGATCTCTGTATGTACATTTCGGCATATTATGCCTGATCAGCAGAGTTATAGACAGGAGACTGCTCTGTGTGTGATTCGAACCCTGTCTGCCAGGCTGAGAGGCAGGGATTCTAACCATTACACTTGCTGGTCTTTCCAAATTTTTATATATATGACTCTATTACGACACACATGCATCATGTGTATTTGTTCGTGTGTGTGTATGTGTGTTTTACCGAGAACATAACAAGGAAACATCATAAAATTTGATACACTTCTGGTGAAACTAAGATAATGACTCCGTTTGCCTTGCTGAAACCTGTTTATCTGCATCAGCTTTTTCTTTTTTTTCTTTTTTAAAATTGAAATAGATCACTGTTTAGGCCGGAGCCTATTTTAGTAGTGAACAGGTCTGTATTTAGAGTCTTAGATGGAGGGAAAATAGTTGGAATTCATACATTTCCCAAGGGTATTAGCACTTGTTTTCAAGACTCTTTTATCTTTTGTTATACGTTTATAATCATTATTATAAGTTTGTGAATGATAATTTCTTCTTTGAAAAAAAAAAAGCCAAAAAACCTACAAACATATACATATACAGCAGGCAATTCACTGACCGCTAATATTATCAGCAGCAAAAAAGAACTTGTCTTATCATGAAATTATTTTTAAAAAGACGTATTGTCTCTATCAATCTAATGTAATTGACTCTTAGTCCATATGTAAAAGACAATCTAATTTAATTGTCTCTTAGTCCATATGTAAAAGACATTCTAATTTTAATTGTCTCTTAGCCCATATGTAAAAACATTCTAATTTAATTGTCTCTTAGCCATATGTAAAAGAATCTAATTTAATTGTTATGTAAAAGACATTCTAATTTAATTGTCTCTTAGCCCATATGTAAAAGATAATCTAATTTAATTGTCTCTTAGTCCATATGTAAAAGACAATCTAATTTAATTGTCTCTTAGTCCATATGTAAAAGACAATCTAATTTAATTGTCTCTTAGCCCATATGTAAAAGACAATCTAATTTAATTGTCTCTTAGCCCATATGTAAAAGACAAATCAATCTAATTTAATTGTCTCTTAGCCCATATGTAAAAGACAATCTAATTTAATTGTCTCTTAGTCCATATGTAAAAGACAATCTAATTTAATTGTCACTTAGTCCATATGTAAAAGACATTCTAATTTAATTGTCTCTTAGTCCATATGTAAAAACATTCTAATTTAATTGTCTCTTAGTCCATATGTAAAAACATTCTAATTTAATTGTCTCTTAGTCCATATGTAAAAGACAATCTAATTTAATTGTCTCTTAGCCCATATGTAATCTAATTTAATTGTCTCTTAATATGTAAAAGACATTCTAATTTAATTGTCTCTTAGCATATGTAAAAGACAATCTAATTTAATTGTCTCTTAGCCCATATGTAAAAGACAATCTAATTTAATTGTCTCTTAGTCCATATGTAAAAAACATTCTAATTTAATTGTCTCTTAGTCCATATGTAAAAGACATTCTAATTTAATTGTCTCTTAGCCCATATGTAAAAGACAATCTAATTTAATTGTCTCTTAGCCCATATATAAAAGATAATCTAATTTAATTGTCTCTTAGCCCATATGTAAAAGACAATCTAATTTAATTTTCTCTTAGTCCATATGTAAAAGACATTCTAATTTAATTGTCTCTTAGTCCATATGTAAAAGACATTCTAATTTAATTGTCTCTTAGTCCATATGTAAAAGACATTCTAATTTAATTGTCTCTTAGTCCATATGTAAAGACAATCTAATTTAATTGTCTTTTAGTCCATATGTAAAAGACAATGTACAAAGGACGCGGACATTAAGACAGTCTATCCGGTAATATTTAGAAGAGAACTGTGGTTTCGTTCGCCAATTGAACTCGGGTCGACAATCCATTTCCTGAGACTCTAACCAGTACACCACCGCGCTAAGTTTCGAAATCATTGGTATTGCAAAAGCTTAATTCACACCTGGATGTCACCAGTTTCGCTGATGATGGTGAGCCTCACATGACTCATGTAGATCGAATCCTGATAATATTTACAGACTTCATGGATAACATTCATAAAGTGATAAAAATAAAGATAATTCCTTTGAATAATTTCATTTTTCACTTGTTAGAATTCTATATGGAAATACCGTTGAATCTTTTATTTTATTTTTCAGAATGGGGCGTTTTGTTATTGTGGAAACTCCTATAACAATGATGAGAGAAGTGATGCATGTACCAAACGATGCAAAATATCCGGCGAAATCTGTGGCGGGTATTTGACCAATTCAGTTTACAGAGTGTGTAAGTAGTTAGATCCGTTAAAAACATTCACACTAACTAGCAAGACTAGGAGTATTTACAGGGTCAAATATCTTATTATAATGGAGATTGTGTGTTTTTCTCTCTGTAACCGAAACTATATTCCTACTCAAGTCACAATTCTCTTAGTTATTGACATCACATTCTCCATGATTTTATTTTTATCTAAACCTCAATTATTAATAAAATTGTCTTACATTATTAATACTGTTACCTATGTCTACATACTGACAACATGCAATTATATTTATATATACAACAAAATAGCAGTTTACAGTGTGAACGGGAAGACTAATTTGCATATTAATATTAAAAAATCGAATTTAATAAATATGTGCTTAGTATTATTGATTTCTAACTGTTTAGTTTTATCTTAATGAATATAAGCAAAAATCTCTTCAATGAATCTTAAATGAAATCCATTAACAAGATAAAATAACTGCCATTTTATTCTTTACTTCCTCTTTTAACTAAATACTTAAATTAGAAAAAATAACAATGAAAGACGAGAGTGATGGAAGAGTAAGTTTCAGTTGTTTCATTTTTTATTATACTCCCTCTGTTTCAAATCTTTTATTATACTCCCTCTGTTTCAAATCTTTTTATCTGTATTCTTATTTAGTTTCATTAGCCTTTCTAATTTAATACAATATTTTATTACATTAAAACTTAAATACTTGCACCTGGAGGGTGCATATATTTGCTAGTATAATTAATAAGTAATTACTTATTGATCTCTGATATTATTTTTATTCTCCAATGTATCAAAATCCATCCTATGAATGATTTTATATAGAAACCAATTAAAATATAATTAGAAAAGTGTAATGTTTTTATATGTGTTCTTATTTAATTTTGTTAGTCTTTGTAATTTTCTATATTTCATTATATCAAAACTTAAATACTCTGCTGGGTGCATAGTCTTGTCGGAAATTCCATAGTGAATTATCTCCCCCTGCCGCTAGAGGGCGAATCGCCAACATCATATGTTGGCGTCAAAACCAAATTTCTTCACTTATCGCATAGCAGTTACTGGAGGAGAGTAATTAAATTAGAATGTATTTTACATATGTGCTAAGAGACAATTAAATTAGGAGCTCTTATTTCTACGTAGAATGGCTGTTTTGGACAAAGAAGGAACAAACACGAAAGTAAAATGCAGACACTTGTATTAACAAAAATTACATATGATTTGCAAATTTTATTGGTGTTTGCTACAAGATTTATCTGTGAGTTTAGCAGTGTTCTTGGAGTAGTGGTGATAAGAGAGGTATTCTGGTCGTTGATAGGAAATGTTGATAAGACGCTTCATCTCGGCAGTTTCTCGCCCTTCCCTGGTAACCGGTTCTGTGATAAGTAATGGTGAGGGATGCTATTTTAGAAGCTTCTCTCTCTGGTAACTGATCCTTTAAATGACGGTGAATGGGGTCCTTCTCAAATAGACTATTTGGGTCCTCAGCCTTCTGGTAAGTTCGCTGTCGAAACAACTTCAGAAAGTATGCTGTGGAAAACGCCTCTGTCCAAGTCGACGGTCAGTAGATAAGTGGGTCCTGTTTTGGGGCTAAGTGATTAAGCGTTTACTTTTACGTCTCTCCTCCAGTAACTGCTATGCGATAAGTGAAGAAATTTGGTTTTGGCGCCAACATATGATGTTGGCGATTCGCCCTCTAGCGGCAGGGGGGATAATTAACTATGGAATTTCCGACAAGACTATGCAACCGCATAGATTATGTAACAATAATTATCAAATCCCATCTAAAAAATTCAGAGAAATAAAGAAACACAATTCTTATAGATATTGATTTTGTTTTTGATAATTGGATTTCCATTTTATTTATTTTTAAAAATTAAGAATGAACAATAACATGCGTTTCTTTTATTAATTTTCAGTTTATCAAACGAGACGTAAGTAATTCATGAAATTAACTTTCAAATCTTTTGGGTTTGGTTTGATTTGGTTTGTTTTGTTTTACGGCATATCAACTTCAGTGGGTCATTTAATGTCGACAGAGTTGTGAAATAAATGCATTCTTAATGCATAATACAATTTTGTTTATAAACTCATGTTTTTCTATTTAACCCATGGATGAGACCCTAACAGGTACTACCACTCCGGGTCAGAGTGGACCAAGAGGCAATGGTGATGAAGGGGTGCTCCACATTCCCCAAACCTCCAAAACTCGAACCTCGCCATCAGATAGAGTTTAATGTCATTCCTAGGACATGTAGACCCTCAGTAACTGCCTTCTAGCACCCATATGATAAAAAAGGGATTGCCATAAGGGCAATAGGGTTGGCAAAATCATGTAGGTGCTAGGGCTTGATGTGACCAGCCGATTGATCGGAGGGGGCCTCTCCGACCGCCCGTCTAGCCCATGATAGGGCCACAGTAGAGTATTGCAAGTCAGATCTTTTTGATCAATTCGTGAAAATCATTTAATTATAATATAAGTGATAAATTTTATTCGTCCATAAAAAGATACGAGGATTTTCGTTTGAAAATTTAGACACATTTTCAAAACAGAGGGATGTTTTTAAACCTGTTCAAATAGACATATTAAGAAATAACAAAATAAATTTACATAGGAACTTACAATGTTCTATACATAAAATAACCATATATGGGTTGATATGCCGTTAAAATTAATCAATGAACCTACGTTGTATATGGTGATATTCCTTCAGGAGTAGTTGTATATCTGGGTGCTTCATCGATATATATATTTACCAACCCCTCCGCACGAGCAGGATGCGACACAAGGTCAATTTCTTAAGCGGAGTTTAGCTGGTTTGAGTCCAGAGTTTTCCATCTCCTAGAATGGTTACCTAGCCATAGTTAAAGAGCCCAGTCTGTCCTGCTATTTACCCATAGCTGGATGGATAATTGGATTCATACCTTTCCCAAGGATATTAGGCCATGTGAAATGGAAACAGTTTCGACACAGGTCAACGAGTCCTTTTCCTACGACTCTTACCATTTGACCACGCCCCTCCTATCGATATATGTGGCATTGTTACGTCACTACTTTATGGAAAGGGCATTAATTGGAATTTACTGTTACTCCTTGGGGTCTCATCACTTCATGTTAACAGTCAGAATAGGTATAAATATATAAATTAAGAATACGTATAAACGTATAATTTCAGGAAAAATGGGATGTTTCGCCGAAAACATACATATGAGAGCATTATATCTATCGGTGGGTAAGGTGACAAACGTCGAACAATGCGTTGATAAATGCAGAGATGCAAAACGACCATATGCGGGAATACAGGTAAGTGAGGAATTTATCTTTATCATATCTTATTATAATGGAGATTGTTTGTTTTTCAGTCTGTAACCGAAACTATATTACTACTCAAGTCACAATTCCCTTAGTTATTTACGCTACATTCTTCATGATTTTATTTTTATTTAAACCTCAATTATTAATAAAATTGTTTAACATTATTAATACTGTTGACCATATCTACGTACTAATAATATGCAACTGTATTTATATATACAATAAAATAGCAGTTTACAGTTTGAACAGGAAGGCTAATTTGCATATTAATTTCAAACATTTGATTTTAATAAATATGGCTTAGTATTAATGATTTCTAATTGTTTGGCTTTATCTTAATGAATATGAGCAAAAATCTCGTGAATAAATCTTTAAAAAAATCCGTTAGCAAGAAGAAATAACTGTGAATTTATTTTTTACCCCCTATTTTAACTAAATAGTTAAATTAGGAAAATTTAGCAACGAAAGACGGGAATGATGGAAGAGTATGTTTCAGTTATTTTATCTTTCGATTATACCCCCCTCTGTTTCAAATCTTTTTATCTGCATTCTTATTTAGTTTCATTGGCTTTTCTAATTTAATATAATATTTCATTAAATTAAATACTTGCACCCGGAGGGTGCATATATTTGCTAGTAGAATTAAAAGAATTAGGGTAATCTGAACATTAGCTACATAAATGGGAGTAATCTCCCCTTGTTTATTTCACTTTGTGTCCTTAATTGTGCTTGCGCATTATTTGAAATGAACTTAATTGTTATCAAGAACACATTTCATGAGATTTTTATCTTTAAACATGCAATTGTATTGATTCGAACAAATTTGTATTTTCAGTGTAGATTTACAGTAAAATGAAAATGGCCGACTATAAACAAGGGGAGGTTACTCTCATTTATGTAGCTAATGTTCAGATTACCAGAATTAGTATAAGTGCCGTATTTGTTTTAATATGTAATTGTTTTAATATTTAATATGTAATATCGTAGGCAGAAAGTAAAGTAAGAGATTGGACTGTTCTTGGAACCAATTAAAACGGATTTTTTAAAAACATAATTCAATCCTAAAAGTAAGGAATACTTTAGTATAATTTTCGTGTCATTAAACTAAACAGTAAAAAAGCCTTTAGTAAACAAAAGTTGCTTCACTCAGCTTTAGTATAATAATTCATATGATTTGGCATATTTGTTTTATAATTCTTAAATTTATAGTCCAATCACATAACGTTTAGGAAATTTATGCTAACACCAATCCCGAAAACAACATGAAAGAAGATATCTTACGTCAGGTATGTTCAAAATAGGGTTCGCAGTAATCTTTCTTATTGCCCGCAGCTTCGGTCTTACAATGTATCCTTTATAGATATCTTACATGTTTCTGTCATAGGTGTTGTGTCGTTAAATAAGTAAGATCGACACATGTAAAAATTCAAGGTATTTATTCCAGAGTATATATCTATATTTACCAACTCCTCCACACGAGCAGGATACAACACAAGGTCAATTTCTTAAGCGGAGTTCAACAGGTTTGAATTCAGAGTTTTCCTTCTCCTAGACTGGTTACCTAGCCATGGTTAAAGAGTCCAGTCTGCCCTGCTATTTATCCATAACTGGAGGGAGAGTAGGATTCATACCTTTCCCAATGGTATTAGCACTAAGTGAAATGCAATTACCACGTCCAGGATTTGAACTCGGAGCGACGAGCCCATTTCCCATGACTTTAACCATTACACCACGCGCTTCCTATTATTTATTCCAGTGAATGGTTAGCTCAGTCGGTAGAGCGTTCGGCGTTCGATACTCAGCGTATGAGTAGCACAGGGATCTGTGCGGTAAAGTAAGGAGCTGATGGTAGGTGTGGCGCTCCACCTCAGATAGCGCTATTGAATTATACCGACATTAGTTGACTTTACTTTACTTACTTTATAATATGTTACACGGTTGAGTACATTAATTAATGTAAATAATAGTTGTAAGTATTTTTCTGACCCTGCACCAATCTGGATTAAGAGAAGGAATTTTAACGTGGGAAGCTACGGACAAACTGAAGCTCATGAAGTGGCTAGTGTAAAAATGCATGAATCCCTTCGATATTCTTCTTTTTTGGGGCCTCTGGCACAAGGCAATAACTGTGGCCCTGCGTCTTTTAGACTCTGCTATGTGCTGCCTGGGGAACGTCCATGAACAGTTATTTGCAAGTTGCGTTGTTTACCTTAACCCCCAATCAAGTCAGAATGCGACACAAGGTCTTTCTTAACGTGCAAAGCTGCGTAGAAACGAAACTCATGCGTTTGCAAGTAAAAAATGCGTGGACCTCGTCAAAATTTCCGTTTTGGGGCGCCTCAAGCAATACACCCAGCCCTACCTGTTTTAAACGATTTGCAGATGCTGCCTGGTGGGAACGCCCCTAGTAATCACGAACACTTATTTGTAAGTTGTTATATATATGACAATCTTTTTGGAACGTAGATATAGAGGAAAATATAGGGGTGCAAAGAAAATAAAAGGAAAAAGACAGGGCGAAATAAAAGGGGAAAGGAAAGTAAAAGAGAGTCAAAATTATCCTGAAGAACCATTCGGGTGAAACCTAGGTAGACTCATGCATGTCTTCATGATTATGCTCGACTTGGCGTATGTAAAAAAGATAGATAAACCAACAAAAACAATTCAATTCCTGTTTAAAACTTAATATTTATTCTTTATTTAATCAAAGACTTCATCATAATGAATCTAAGAATCTTTTTGGAATGCAGATATTGAGAAAAATATAAGGGTACGAAAACAAAGGAAAGAAAGAAGACAAAGACTGAGTGAAAGAAATGGGGAAAGGAAAGAAAAAAGAGAATACTGTAGCTTTTAAACAAATCAAGGATATATATATATATATATATATAAAAGGAAGTTTGGTATGTACGTGTCGACTTATAACTCACAAACGAGTGGTTATTCAGATTTGAAATCTCTCATAGTACTTGATATGCTTATAACTAAGAAACACGCAAAATTTGGGTTTTGATTTATAATAATTAAGCGATATAATACAATAATTAACAAAAAATTAAAAAATACAGTATACACACCCTCCACCCCACCCTACTCACGTCGACACGAGTTTAGTTTTAAACTTCCCAGACAGAAGACTGTCGTTGTATGAAAGAAAATACGAATGTTCATTTCAAAAAACAAAAACTAAAGCTAAGCTGACACACCCACCCATCCCGCCTCCGTCGGCACAATTCATCTTTGAAGTAGCATCAACACAATTCATAACTGTAACAAAAAAGTCAGTTCTACAAATAAAAAAAAAACTCCCACCCACTCATCGGTACAGGCTTAATATTTGGAGTGAGTACATCCCTGCACCTACTTCAAACAATTTTTATTTCCTTAGGCTTTGAACTTCTATGAATATGGTCGTAGAAAGGCAAATGATACTCATATGTATTTTAAATCGATTATATGCTGAAGTCATATTTGTTTTATTCATTATTGCTGGGTATTCAAATTATTTCTAATTCATTTTTAAACATACTTTTAAAAAAGTGTTAAAATTTTATAGTTCGGTCATGGACGGGGTAGTTTTGCTAGTATATATATATATATATATATATATATATATATATATATATATATATATATATATATATATGCTGTAGATAGAAGGAAAGTGGTCAAGAAATGAACAACTCAAAACAAGTCACAGCGTGAAACAGTTTCGTCCGTGTTCCAGACGTCTTCAGACGTCTGGAACACGGACAAAACTGTTTCACCCTGTGACTTGTTTTGAGTTGTTCATTTCTTGACCACTTTCCTTCTATCTACAGCATATCGTCGGATCCTAAACCCATCCACTCTTCCTTCATATACATATATATATATATATATATATATATATATATATATATATATAAGAGATTTATCCAAAACTTGGAAGTAAGGGATGATTCTATATGTGATTTCTAAGATCCACTGTACTAATATTGATGATCCAGTATGTATAAATACAGCGAATCTTTAAATCACTGAAGATAATTAGATAAAGATAAATAATTAGAGAAAATATATAAATTAAAAATAATCATAATAATGATAAAATAAATTAAAAATAATAATAATAATAATAATAATAATAATAATAATAATAATAATAATAATAATAATAATAATATTAAGATAACGTAAAGATAATAATAATAAAAATAATAATAATAATAGTAATAATGATAGGATAAATTAATTAAAATAATAATATAATAATTGGAAAAAATATATAAATTACAAATAATCATAATAATAATAAAATAAATTAATAATAATAATAATAATAATAATAATAATTTTCTCTAATTATTTCATTTTTTTATTATTATTATTATTTTTATTATTATTATTATTTTTATTATTAGTATTATTATTTTTAATTGATTTTATTTTCTATTATTTATTATTTTTTAATTTTATTTTTTTTATTATCTTACTATTAATTTATTTTATTATTTATATCATAACTAGTATTTTCTTTTATACATCATTATACTCTAATGGTTAAATTAAAAATTTTTTTATTTACTTGTCTATTTATATTTTAATATACTACTCTGTTTTTTCTGTCTTGTCATTTTTTGTCTGTCTGGACACCCTAGAAGTCAACCTTGAAATGTATCTCTTTTTTTCATTCACTTCCTGTTTCTATGGTTACAATCCTATACTGTTAAAAATATATATATATATTTTTTTTAATTATTTTTTGTTTTTGTTTGAATTTATGTATATTCAGCTCTTTGGGTTTTTTGTGATGTGCTTGTCCATAAGTGAATTGAGACCCATCTGTTGAGACGAAAATTTGGGGAGCCAGTTTAAATCAACTTAGATTTATATGGGCCCCAATTTTCGTCGAAATAAATTTATTATGGGATTACGGTGTTGAGTTCTTCCTTCCTTTATTGATATATATATATATATATATATATATATATATATATAGAAAGAGAGAGAGAGAGAGAGAGAGAGAGAGAGAGAGAGAGAGAGAGAGAGAGAGAGAGAGATTTCACCACGCTTTTTGTAATTGTTTTTAATGTTGTTTAATCTTGTGTGGGGGATGCTGCTACTCCACAACGAATATTGGATGTATTAATCTATTTTTCTGTTTTGTTTTTGTTTAGAAAGGAAGTGACTGTTGGTGTGGACATCTTTATAATAAGTATGGACCTTCCACTAACTGCAACAAATATTGCAAAGCCGTGAGAATTGTGGTGGAGTGAGAGCGAATATGGTTTACAGAGTTTGTAAGTGGATGGATCTTTTACAAAATTGTTAAATCATAACTACTAACATTGAGACACATAATAGATTTGCTAATAAGTAGTTTGTATTATGGTGGTGAGTATGGTGTTGTTTGATGTCAATATTCAATAAAAGTGTTCAAACATTTAAAGACCATAAATAAATCAATCACAATGGCATAGAAGACAAAACTCTGGATTAAACAAACAAAATTGTATTAACAAAATGTATACAAAAGGTAGCATTGAATACTGGGCGAGGTTCCGCCAAAGTTCTTTTTTTAAAGTTCAAATATAAAATGTAAGCTGGTATTTCACAGTTCAAAAGTGAGAAAGAAAAGGTGAAAGTTTAAAGTCAACTCAAAAGCAGTCAGGCATAAGTTGAATGACTATAAGGTTTATCTCCGAAAGCATAGGTTATTCAAAGAGATAGATAGATAATACCTTCAGCATGTAAGCGAAATGTTCTTAAAAAGAGTGACGTGAATTCCCTTAGGCAAATGAGATCTTTTCTGGTTAGGATCCGAAAGGCTGGCTTTTTTATAGTCCAGCGTAGGCTCCAAAAGGTGTCTATTTGAGAAATTTTCTTATTAGGCGGGAACGCCTCTGATTGGTTGAATTTTACGAATTTTATTTTAAATTTTATTTTTACTAAGGTTGCGCGATCACATGCGCAAACTACTTATTTTTGTCATTCGACTTCTGTCTGTTGAATCGATAACTTCCGGATCGCCACAGTATCAATAGGATTTTTTAGACACTTTTATACATCTTTACTATTACCTACTCTACGTTTCGGCCGATTTGTCCCTGGCCTTATTCAGATGCTTCTTGTTGAGCTTAGGAACATTTTTGTTGACCTCTGTTGTCTTCATGGAACTTCAAACCGAACCCTTCATTTAACCCACCGGTGTATACTGTCATTATCGCCCGAAGTTAGGATTGAGCATGCAGATAATTGACATTGAGAACTGTATTTACTCATCTCTTCTATCCATTGCGGCATGTGTCTAACTGGACAATTGTGGGTGAATTTTTGGAACTAATTTTTACCAATAATATTTACCTTCATAATTGTTAATGTTTTTTTTTTTTGTTTTTTTTCAAAAACTTTTACTCACATTGTGATTTAAAAAATTCAGACGAATAATTAAATAGTATTATTCATTGCTTAGGATGTATTTTTCACAGATTTTATCAGCGGACCTGAACTTTCAGAACCCACCCCCATCTAAAATTTTTGTTTTTAATCTTTTTTTCTTTTTTTCAACGGATTACTATTGATTGCACACCAATCTATCCGATTGTAAAAAAAAAAATTAAAAAGTTATTTATTTTTCGAGTTTTCAGTGGTGCTCAGTTCCCCGTATAAGTTTATCGTAAACCGATCCCCCATATCGGAACCGCTGAAAAAAATTTGTTCTTTGTAATTTCTTTTCTTTTTCTTCAATGGATTATTATCGTTTACACACCAATCTATCAGATTGTAAAAAAAATTCTAAAAAGTTCTTTATTTTTCGAGTTTTCAGGGGTGCTCATTTCCCTGTATAAGTTTATAGTAAACCGATCCCCATATCGGAACCGCTCGGTAATAAATAATTTGGGTTCTGTTTTTTTCTGGGCCACCCTAACTTTGACACCTTTGGCCAGTTTCCATTCGAGCGGTTCCGATATGGGGGATCGATTTACGATAAACTTATACGGGGAACTGAGCACCCCTGAAAACTCGAAAAATAAATAACTTTTATTAATTTTTTTTCACAGTCTGATAGATTGGAGTGCAATCGATTATAATCCATTGAAAGAAGAAAAGAAATTAAAAACAAAACTTTTAGATGGGGTGGGGGCTGAACGTTCAGGTCCACCATTTTATCTTATCCGCCATCTGCATTTTCTTGGGCTTTCTAATTTGATTTCTTCTCAAAGTAACTAAAATAACAAAGATGAGGAAACTAGTCAGAGTAAATCTGTGAATATTAACAATAACAGTTTGTTTAATTTTAAAGAAAATACACTGATACCCAGAAAAAATATTCATTCCTAATGGAAAGTTCGCACATCTTAGTGTTTAACGTGGTGGACTACTGTAATATATTGTCTGATCAGTGCACCCAAGGATCGGGCTGAATAGGAAGTGCATGGGGACCAGGTGCAGCCTGTAAACGAAAACAGGAAGTGGCCCCGACCCGACCCTTTGCACCTGGAAATGCAGGTGGATGTTTGACATGATTTCAGTGCAGAAATCTGTAGGCGTAGCCCATAGCCAATGAAAACAGCCTACGTGGGCGAAGAGGCGTATCTACAGAAAAAACTGGGTAGGTGTCACGAACAAAGAGGCGTGACACCGGGGGTCAGACTACAATAAAAGAAGCCCGTAGAGATCGATTAGAGACAACGATCAGGTTCGAGATCACTTGAAAAGAACTCCCGAAGCCTCCACATTGCGTAACCCTGCCCACGACTCTCAGTTGTACACAACCGGGGAAAATAAACATCTCTTATATTTTCCTAAATACAAGTGTTTGTATTTTTTTGACGGGTCCAGTGCGTAACACTACGACATCTGCAGTAAGTCAGATTGAAATATAATCGCTCTATTTGGGACTGATAATTTGGGGAAATGTACAAATCCCCTTATCATTTAGCTATGGGTTGAATAATACCACTACTATACTTTTACAAGAAAGTATATGGTAATAAATAACCCATGGAAATTGAAATGCCATTAAACAGAGAAAACATTACCGACCATTCATGATGCTATCACATTCTGTCATGTGCTTAACTGATTTAAAATAATTTTTGATGAGAATATTAAAAAAACAACAATAAAAGAGCAGTGCTAATTTTTAATGGAAAATTGTATATTTACAATGGAAAGTTCTATTGTAAAACGTTCTCGTTGCCAAACAATTATTGTTATAGGCATTGGGCTCGACTATTTAAGCTCATACCCCAAGAGAATACCAGGTGGATGAGCAGTTCATGGCATGCAATACTCCGCTTTGGCCCTATCTTGGGCTAGACGGGCGGTCGGAGAGGCCCCCTCCTATCAATCGGCTGGTCACGTCAAGCCCTAGCACCTATATGATTTTCCCAACCCTATTGCCCTTATGGCAAGCCCCAAACCCTTTTTATCATATGGGTGCTAGAAGGTGGTGGCTGCGGGTCTACATGTCCTGGGAATGACGTTAAACTCTATCTGATGGTGAGGTTCCAGTTCTGGAGGTTTGGGGAATGTGGAGCACCCCTTCATCACCATTGCTCCCTGGTCCACTCTGACCCGGAGTGGTAGTACCTGATAGGGTCCCATCTATGGGTTAAATACAAAAATGTATTTATAAAAAAGTGTATTATCCATTAAGAATTGATTTATTTCAAAACTTTATCGGCATTAAATAATCCACTGAGGTTGATATGCCGTAAAACAAAACAAACCCAAACCCAAGAGAATATGTTTGCCTTTCATATATCGCTAACCCGTTTGGTAATATTCTCCCTTTAGCTATGGGTAAATAGTAGGGCAGACTGTGCTCTTTAACTTTGGTATGACAACTAGTCGAGAGGAAAGAAAACTAAAAATTCAAACCAGTTGTAAACCTGGAGTTAAATGGGCTCCCCTAGGCCATTTATACCTAAGACATACTCCATATGTAGCCCCCTCCCACGACCAAGCCAGTTTAAGGTACCATTTTTTTTTAATCCCTCATGGGTAAGGTGTTTTCATTGAGAGTGGTCCCTATCAATAATCACTAGAGACACACCTACTTTATGGAAGGACTTAACTATATGTATATAATTTGATTTTCCAAACGTTAAAAAATATATACTTATTTGTCTTATTATCATAACAATTTTTCCTTTTATTTCAGACATGCCATTAATAGGTAAGATATACTTATTAACTCATTAATTTTGCGTGTTAGTCGTGAGTGGATACCGATGATGCTTAAGGACGGATTCCTGATGACTGAAAAAAACATTACATACGACACTCCTCTTTGCCAATTAATTATCGTCCTAAGTATGGCGTTAAACTCCATCTCGTGGTGAAGCTACAGTTCTGGAACTCATCGGAATGTGCAGTACCCCTTCCTCGTTATTGTGCACAGGTCCGTTCTAGCTCAGACTGTTAGGGGTCCTATCCTTGGATTAAAATGATCAAAAATGAATATAAGAATGTTTAAAACTTTGAATCTGAAGAAAAAAATTGAATACTCAACAAGAATGAATAAAACAAAATGTCTTTGGCATAAAATAACCAAAATGTTGACATGCCGTAAAATCCAATCAAATAATCAAACTATCTGATATGATTACCTTCTATGAATAAGGGATAAAGCAATCTTTACACCCAACAGGAAAATGAATATGGTGATTCACCGAATAAATTTGAACTAAGCTTAAAAGCCTAGTTCAAATTTATTCGTTGAATTATCATATATCTGACATAATGATGATACTCATACACATTCACACACGCACGCAAACACACACACACACACACACACACACACACACACACACACACACACTGGTGCAATATCGATGTACATTATTTCCAAGAGGATTTGATTTATATGTTATGAAATTATAATTTTTATATGTTTTTATATAATTGTTATGTTATGAAATTATAATTCTTATATGGTATGAAATTTATGAGTTATGGATTTGATTTATATATTTGATATATCGATGTACATTATTCCCAACAGGATTTGATTTGTTGGTTAGGTTCGTTGATACTTTTGTGAGTTTGAAAATCAATCATCAATTCATGACTATATAAGAAAAAATAACAACTACACCCTTGGGCGGATTAATTGAAACTAATAAATCCGTGATCTCTTTGTAAAGTTTGCCAGTGTGTCCTTGTAGCGTTACAATTTATCAAAATATCACAAACAATGTGTGATATTTTATATTGTGTGATATTTTATATTTTATATTGTGTGATATTTTATATTGTGTGATATTTTATATTGTGTGATATTTTATATTGTATGATATTTTAATTGTATGATTTATATTTTATTTTATATTTTATATTTTATATTGTGATATTTTATATTTTACATTGTGTGATATTTTATATTGTGTGATATTTTATATTGTATGATATTTTATATTGTGAGATATTTATATATTGTATGATATTTTATATTGTATGATATTTTATATTGTGTGATACTTTATATTGTGTGATATTTTATATTGTGATATTTTATAATTATATATTTATATTTATATTATATTGTGTGATATTTTATATTTGTGATATTTATATTTATATGTGAGATATTTTTATTGTGATTATTTATATTTGAGATATTTTATATTGTGTGATATTTTATATTGTATATTGCCACACGACAACAAATCAAAGGCCGAGACAATAGTTTCTAGGCGTGATAGAAATCAGATGCAATCACGCTGATGAAATAATTTTCAAGTCCAAACAAATCTGATCATCATCATCATCATTATGTCGCGCTATTAGCACGGATATCCATGACAATCTCTCGCCAACCTTTCCTATCATTCATTTTCCCAGGGAGGTCCTCTGCGCAGAAACCTGCATCTTTGCTTAGTTGTTCAATGTAGGTCCTTGATGGGCGGCCCACACTAGCATGTCCGTGTGTTGGCTTCCACAGGAGAACGTCACTCATCCTTGCTTCTCCAGCAGTGCCCGGCATGCCTTGTCCGTCTCACTCGAATGGTTTGTGAGTGGGGGGCAGATGGCCATATAGCTGTTTCCTCATGGGGTGCTGCTTCCACGATTTGTTCAGGACTGCACGCAGCATTCTTGAGCTGCTCCCGTCCAGCTTATTCTCAATGCGCCTCGTTAGGGTCCAGGTGGTGCATCCGTACAGCAACACTGATACAACCACCGCTTGGAAGAAATGTCGCTTTAGCTTGTCAGTGAGATCGGATTTCCATATTACTGATAATTTGTTTGTGGCCGACCACGCTTTTCCTATTCGTGTATTTACATCGGTTTCTGTGGATGAGATATTACTACCTAGGTATGTGAATTGTTCTACTGGCTTAAGGGGCTTACTGTTGAGTGTGGTTATGTCTCCTTTTCTTTTGAAACATATGTACTCGGTTTTATCGGAGTACTACAGAACACCTGTTGCAATATTTTTGGGATATAAGGCGTGTGATAGATGCCTACTTCTAAATATAGACTCGTTGACTATCACGTGACCTGAGAAAGATTCCTATTGTCCAATCAATGGCAGTGCTGCTGCTGCTGTTGTTGTATTTATAGAGGCCTGATTCTAATCTTAACTCATTGACATTTGGATAATCTTGGACGTCGGACTTACAAAGAATACTATAACACCGGATTCTTATTGGCTTGCTTACTTATTTTACTACATCTGGAACCAATTTAGAAATCCCCATCCAGACTGTGCAGAGTGTGAGTATGGCCCCACTGAGAGCATGCTGATCGTGACTTGCAATCTCTGTGGCTTGCACAGTACTGATCTAACACTTTCAAATCAAAACCAGAAGAGCCTTTGTTTCTCATTTCTCTACTAATTCTCACAGTATCTATCGGAAAAGGGGTTAACATGAGGTTAACATGTGCCAATCAATCTTTCATGATATCGTCACATACCCCCACTCCAAAAAAACTGCTAGCCGTAATTTCTAACAGTCATTTTGATTTCTACACTAATCCTACATAATTGTTAGGGTACTAACATTAACAATTTATGTTTATGGATACTCAACAACACCCCTGGAAATGACCTAATCTGAAGATAAAATTGATTACGCCCTGTCTCTCCAGTAGATCTAAAACTGGCCGTATGTTGAAAGAGTGGAAATTGAAATGGTTGTTTCAATTAATATGCACAAGCGTTTATATAAGTGAACTCTATTCATTAATTGTGAGTTCAAGACTATGTAAGACAAAAGTATCACCAATGAACGGAAAAGATGAAAGTACTTCTGAAAAACATAAATTGGATTGATATTTGATAAGTGAAATATGTGTATTTGACAGAGGTGTGGGTAGTGTAATGGTTATGAGTGTGCAAAATGGAATCCATAATCTGAGTTCTAATTCTAACCAAAGCTCTTTGCATTTATTTTGCACTAATAGCATTGGGACTAACATGAATCCACCCCCACCCCATATATGGGTAAAATAGCAGAGCAGACATTTGCATAAGAGTGAAATTTAGAACTGAAAATCAGTAAACAAAATGTAAAATATATTTTTGAGATAGATCTTTTGAGGAAAAAAATGTATTTACAAAGTACTCTATTTCATAAATAATTGTACAATGCATAGTTGCATGTATTAGGATATACATATATATGTATGTATGTGAGATTTTGAAAAATCACAAAAATCCAGATGTGTGTATATGCAAACTGGAAACAGAGAAAGTAGATTATGTTTGTATACATGCGTATACATTTGTTTGATAAATATTCACTAAATGTGAGATTTTGCCTTAATTTAAACACAACTTTCCTTTTTGGTATTTCTAGGACAATATTTTCAAAAGTCCAAAATGAAATGAAATGACGAGAAAATAGATAAGTTCATACATTATGTGAATAACGTCAAGCATAAAGAAGAAATTAAACTTTTATAAAACGTATATTTTTAATGAAACTAGCAAAATAGCTCCCAAATTTGCTCAGGACGTTATGAATATTGATTTGAATTTCATAGAATTTTCATAAATAAAAAAAATAGTGCATAAACAATGTTTTTATTTTGGTTTACTTTCTATAAAAAATGTTTTTATTTTGGTTTATTTTCTATAAAAAAAAGACTGATAAAAATTAGATGAATTTGCAAAATCAGCACTAACAGATTAGTTGAAGTCTTATAAACATTCATGGGGCAAATTTATTGTTAACTTATGTAATGAATTGTGATGATTTTCGCATATAACTCTCACTATTTCTAGATATAATTAAATATTTAAAATTAAAATTAATGAATAATCAATGACTAAAATAAAAGCCAAACTACACATTGTTTAGAATGCATTATTTTTAAATTTGCTCAGGACTTTATGAATATTGATTTGAATTTCATAGAATTTTCATAAATAAAAAAATAGTGCATAAACAATGTTTTTATTTTAGTTTACTTTGGAAATTCTTTACAAGAAATGTACTTGAGGGGTAAAATGGAAATAGATATGAGTCACCCTAAAAATTTTAGATCTTCCTTTTTTTCTACACCTTAAAGTCCGAAGAAAAAATATGAAAAACAACACTCGAGTGCTAAAATGTACTTGCATTGTTCAGAGGTCTAAAATCTGGGTCAAAATTTAAATCTCTAAATTTAATCAACATGGGAAGAAGGGTTACGCTTCCAGAAAAAGAAAACCAACCAGTCATTGCTGTATGCTTCGAGAAGCTTCTTGAATGAGAAAGATTGGTTTGGATTGTTTTGTTTTACGGCATATCAACCTGAGTGGGTTATTTAATGCCGATAAAGTTTTGAAATAAATCAATTCTTAATGGATAATACAATTTTTTTATAAATACATTTTTCTATTTAACCCATAGATGGGAAACTAACAGGTAATACCATTCCGGTAAGAGTAGACCAGGGAGCAATGGTGATGAAGGGGTGCTCCACATTCCCCAAACCTCCAAAACTGAAACCTCACCATCAGATAGAGTTTAACGTCATTCCCAGGACATGTAGACCCGCAGCCACCGCCTTCTAGCACCCATACGATAAAAAGGGGTTGGGGCTTGCCATAAGGGCAATAGGATTGGGAAAATCATATAGGTGCTAGGGCTTGATGTGACCAGCCGATTGATCGGAGGGGGCCTCTCTGACCGCCCGTCTAGCCCAAGATAGGGCCAAAGTGGAGTATTGCATGTCATGAACTGCTCATCCACCTGGGCTCTATCCTTAAGCATCACGGGTCGCCACCTACGGCCAACAGGTGGCCCCATTGGGGGAGTCTTACCCCTCTGTAGAGGTGCAGTCGGTGCTTTCTGGCGCCTCAGCCGACAGGGCGGAAAAAGACTAGAGTCGTGGATGTAGGAAAAACTCCAAAGAAGCAAATTCGTGTTATTATCTTATATTCGTGTTTAATCATTATTTCCATTACTGTATACGGTTACAGGTATGTCTCAATGAAGTTGGGAACGCGTAATATTCGGTGACGAACGAAAACAATCTTTTATTTATAACATCATTAATTTTATATAACCTTTTTACGATGCCTATATATTCATAATTCCAGAGTACGTTGGATGCTACTATGCTGTCGACGAGGCAAAGATGATTGACAAAGGATCGGTGAAAAGTGTCATGGAATGCGTTGCATTATGCCAGAAAGCAGATACAAATCTCGCCGGATTGAGGGTAAATGAGTAGTTATCAATTTAATATGAACTTGTATTCTTATGTTTGTATTCATATGACATTGGCCTAAAGAATTTAAAAAGATATGTATTTTCCCATGATATATTTTCATTTTGGTCTAATGATTTCTAGGTGCCAACACGGCCTACTAATATTATACGGCCCCACATGATACATTAAGAGGCAAAAAATAACAGGCCGATTGGCCTGATAGTCAATCTGTAGGTTTAGGCTGGAAAATATTAAATGTATACAAAAATACACAAACAGTTTTCTTTTTTTTCTTCAGAAATGTAATATGAAAAGATTAACCATTTTTGTAAACAAATTATCGCGAAAAACTTTAAAAAATCAATATTTAAATGCAAAAAGTTACGCGTTAGTAATTTACCAAACTAGCGTCTTAGGCATCTGATACAGTAAGAGGCAAAAAATAACAGGCCGATTATATTTTAGATATAATTAAGTCTTAAAAATAAAATTAATGAATAATCAATGACTAAAATAAAAGCCAAACTACAAATATTGTTTGGAATGCATTATTTTTGTATTACTTATATTTTCCGGACTGTTGTCCTTATCTTTATTGTTAACATGTAATGAATTAATACGATTTTCTCATATAAGTGACACTAATTCTAGATATAATTAAGTCTTAAAAATAAAATTAATGAATAATCAATGACTAAAATAAAAGCCAAACTACAAATATTGTTTGGAATGCATTATTTTTGTATTACTTATATTTTCCGGACTGTTGTCCTCATCTTTATTGTTAACATGTAATGAATTAATATGATTTTCTCATATAAGTGACACTAATTCTAGATATAATTAAATATTTAAAAAATTAAAATTAATGAATAATCAATGACTAAAATAAAAGCCAAACTACACATATTGTTTAGAATGCATTATTTTTGTATTACTTATATTTTCCGGACTGTTGTCCTCATCTTTATTGTTAACATGTAATGAATTAATATGATTTTCTCATATAAGTGACACTAATTCTAGATATAGTTAAATATTTTAAAAATAAAATTAATGAATAATCAATGACTAAAATAAAAGCCAAACTACAAATATTGTTTAGAATGCATTATTTTTGTATTACTTATATTTTCAGGACTGTTGTCCTCATCTTTATTGTTAACATGTAATGAATTAATATGATTTTCTCATATAAGTGACACTAATTCTAGATATAATTAAGTCTTAAAAATAAAATTAATGAATAATCAATGACTAAAATAAAAGCCAAACTACAAATATTGTTTGGAATGCATTATTTTTGTATTACTTATATTTTCCGGACTGTTGTCCTCATCTTTATTGTTAACATGTAATGAATTAATATGATTTTCTCATATAAGTGACACTAATTCTAGATATAATTAAGTCTTAAAAATAAAATTAATGAATAATCAATGACTAAAATAAAAGCCAAACTACAAATATTGTTTGGAATGCATTATTTTTGTATTACTTATATTTTCAGGACTGTTGTCCTCATCTTTATTGTTAACATGTAATGAATTAATATGATTTTCTCATATAAGTGACACTAATTCTAGATATAATTAAGTCTTAAAAATAAAATTAATGAATAATCAATGACTAAAATAAAAGCCAAACTACAAATATTGTTTGGAATGCATTATTTTTGTATTACTTATATTTTCCGGACTGTTGTCCTCATCTTTATTGTTAACATGTAATGAATTAATATGATTTTCTCATATAAGTGACACTAATTCTAGATATAATTAAGTCTTAAAAATAAAATTAATGAATAATCAATGACTAAAATAAAAGCCAAACTACAAATATTGTTTGGAATGCATTATTTTTGTATTACTTATATTTTCAGGACTGTTGTCCTCATCTTTATTGTTAACATGTAATGAATTAATATGATTTTCTCATATAAGTGACACTAATTCTAGATATAATTAAATATTTAAAAATTAAAATTAATGAATAATCAATGACTAAAATAAAAGCCAAACTACAAATATTGTTTAGAATGCATTATTTTTGTATTACTTATATTTTCCGGACTGTTGTCCTCATCTTTATTGTTATAAACACAACGTGTCGGAATTAAATAAAGGTTTCGATTCGAAGTTCGGTGAAGGTTCTCGATTACGTCATGAAAATTACGGAGTTCGCCAAGAAGGTTTTCTAGTTCGACTAGAAACACATAAAAAAATGGTTGGAGAGTACATCGGTCAAAACGTTGTCCATATAACAATAAAATTGAGGACCACAGTCGAAAAACTCTAAATAATACAAATTATCAAGCATTATTTTGTTTTCTTTTATTTTCATAGCTTAGAACTCTTTCTTTCTTTCTTTCTTTCTTTCTTTCTTTCTTTCTTTTCGATTCTCTTTCTTTTTTCTGTTTTTCTATTTCCCTATGTTTTCCTTTCGTACTTTATTTTCTTTTGTATTCTTACTGAATTCTAATTTCCCCCCTCTCGATTTTTTCTTTCTTTCATTCTTTTTTTACTTTCTTTCTTTCTTTCTTTCTTTCTTTCTTTCTTTTTTTCTTTCCTTTCCTTTCCTTCTTTCTTTCTTTTAGATATCACATTTGAATGTTACTTTGTTTTTATATTTCTTTTTATGTTTATTTTTAGAATGGCAAGCAATGTTTATGTGGTGGTAGTTATCAGCGTGACGGACATTTCATATGCACATCGAAATGTAAATTAGGCGGAAATTGTGGCGGGCTTACTAAGTTTGCTTTTTATAAAATATGTAAGTTGATAAAACGTTTTAAAATATTGATAGAAATATGAATGATGTAGCGCGAGGTGTAATATTTAGCCTCGTAGATTATAAAAAAAGGCGAGACGATTCAGATCCTGTATGATGCTGTTTGTATTTCATATAGCGCGTATACCCTTGGAAAAGGTATAAATCCATCTATTCTCCCTCCAGGTACGGGTAAATACTAGGGCAGACGGGGCCTCATTGCCTTGATTTAGACAATCGGTCTGGGAGAAGGAAAATTCTGAATTAAAATCAGTTAAACTCCGCTCAATAAATTGGCCTTGTCTCACATCCTACTCGAGCGGCGGGGTTGGTATACACACACACACACACATATATATATACATATATATCTTATTATAATGGAGATTGTGTGTTTTTCTCTCTGTAACCGAAACTATATTCCTACTCAGGTCACAATTGTCTTAGTTATTGACATCACATTCTCCATGATTTTATTTTTATCTAAACCTCAATTATTAATAAAATTGTCTTACAATATTAATACTGTTAACTATGTCTACATACTGACAACATGGAATTATATTTATATATACAACAAAATAGCGCTTTACAATGTGAACGGGAAGGCTAATTTGCATATTAATATTAAAAAATCGAATTTAATAAATATGTGCTTAGTATTATTGATTTCTAACTGTTTGGTTTTATTTTAATGAATATAAGCAAAAATCTCTTCAATGAATCTTAAATGAAATCCATTAACAAGATGAAATAAGTGTCATTTTATTCTTTACTTCCTCTTATAACTAAATATTTAAATTAGAAAAAATAACAATGAAAGACGAGAGTGATGGAAGAGTAAGTTTCAGTTGTTCC
Source organism: Doryteuthis pealeii (assembly GCA_023376005.1). Taxonomy (NCBI): domain Eukaryota; kingdom Metazoa; phylum Mollusca; class Cephalopoda; order Myopsida; family Loliginidae; genus Doryteuthis; species Doryteuthis pealeii. The sequence continues at coordinate 17,019,191 of CM042154.1, forward strand.
ATTTTTTATTATACTCCCTCTGTTTCAAATCTTTTATTATACTCCCTCTGTTTCAAATCTTTTTATCTGTATTCTTATTTAGTTTCATTAGCCTTTCTAATTTAATACAATATTTTATTACATTAAAACTTAAATACTTGCACCCGGAGGGTGCATATATTTGCTAGTCTTATTATAATGGAGATTGTGTGTTTTTCTGTCTGTAACCGAAACTATATTACTACTCAAGTCACAATTCCTTTCGTTATTTACATCACATTCTCCATGATTTTATTTTTATTTAAACCTCAATTATTAATAAAATTGCTTCACCTTTTTATTAGTGTTGTCCATATCTACATATAAATAACATGCTATTGTATTTATATATACAAAAAATAGCAGTTTACAGTGTGAATGGGAAGGCTAATTTGCATATTGATATTAAAAATGTGATTTTATTAAATATGTGCTTAGTATTATTGATTTCTAATTGTTTGGTTTTATTTTAATGAATATAAGCAAAAATCTCTTCAATGAATCTTAAATGAAATCCATTAACAAGAAAAAATAACTGTCATTTTATTCTTTATTTCCTAATTTAACTAAATAGTTAAATTAGGAAAATTTACCAATGAAAGACGGGAGTAACGGAAAATGATGGAAGAGTTGTTTCAATTTGTTCTATTTTTCAATCATACCCCCTCTGTTCCAAATCTTTTTATCTGCATTCTTATTCAGTTTCATTAGCCTTTCTAATTTAATATGATATTTTATTATATTAAAACTTAAATACTTGCACCCGGCGGAGGGTGCATATATTTGCTAGTATATATAATGAACAGAGGATAAATGAGAAAAGTATTGGTATCAAAAGTTGCTAAATGTTAATAAGCAGAGAAGATTTATAATCAATAGTAATATTATGCATTTGGACTCATAACTTAAAGTTTCATGGTTATGCAATCCTCAGATGAGTCAAATGGTTGAGATCTTAAAAACCAGTAGTCAAATGGTTGAGATTTTAAAAATTGTTTTTTAAAATCTCAACCATTTGTCTCATCTGAGAATTGCATAACCATGAAACTTTAAGTTATGAGTCGAAATCCATAATATTACTATTGATTATATATATATATGAATATATATATATATATATATATATATATATATATATATATATATATATATATATATATAAGAGAGTTTCATAATTTGCTTGAAACATTGTGTATGTATTGGTTAGGAGGTTGATTTAGAAGGCTATCACAATGCAATTTGGAATAAATAAAAAATAATAATACTTTAACAATGGTGTTGTGTGTTTTTTGAAAAAAAATTCATTTGGGTAGAAATGCCATAGTTGGACTGCTTCAGTTCAATTCTTTTGATAAAGAGGTATTGCCTCGAAAATTCAAGAAAGAATAAAAAGAAATACAGGTCAACACACAACACCATTGTTACCGTATTATTATTTTTTATTTATTCCAAACTGCATTGTGATAGCTTTCTAAATCAACCTCCTAACCAATATATATATATATATATATATATATATATATATATTATATATATATATATATATATTATATATATATTCTAGTGAATGCTAATAACTGATAAGTAGTATTTACTCAAACTGTTCGTCAAAATTGGGATGTATTTAGCAATAATACTATAAATATCATCATAGTAACTACAAAATTAGTATCAACTAACAAAATTGAAAGTTTCCATCACATTGACACTATATTTCTTTACATTTTCTTTTCACACACACACACACTCACTTTTCCACGAGATAATTTTTATAAAACATCTCCTCACTTATGTATTGTATGTACACGTGTATGTGTATGTGCGCTTATATCCAGTGAACAACCAACACAGTGATTTTGTTTATAGTGGTGAAGGCTTGTGTAGGACCATTCCACACTTTTTGGCACAGTCGATAGGAAAGAATTGGTGCATCAAAGAATGCCACGATCCCAATCAACGACCGACCTCAGGAATTTTGAATTCAGAGTTATCCCTCTCCTAGACTGATTACCTACCCAAGGTTAAAGAGCCCAGTCTGCCCTACTATTTAACCCATAACTGGAGGAAGAATATATGGATTCATACCTTTCCCAAGGGCATTAGCGCTATGTGAAATGCCAACAGCTTGTCTAGGAATTGAACTCGAACCGACGAGTCCATTTTCCACGACTCTAACCACTAGCCCACGCGCCTCCACACACACACACACACACACACACCACACACACACATACACATATATATATATATATATATATATATGTATATGTATATGTATATATATAGGCCTCATATATATTAGGCCTCATCAGCGTAATGGTGTAAGGGTAAGAGGCTTGCTTGCCGATCCGACATGCAGGTTTCAAATCACACACGGGGCGATCTTCGTATCTATAGCTCTGCTGATGAGGCCTAATGCCTTACATTTAAGTAGTTAAATCCCGCCTAATTAATCATTAATGAATTAACTTTTTAACAAATTAGGTTTGACTTCAATTAAGCACATATCCTCCCATATATATATATATATATATATATATATATATATATATATATATATATATATATATATATATGAAAAAAGAAAGAAAGGAAAGAAAGTATAGAATGGATAAAAAATAATATTTTAACGTTATCAATTTTACTTACATGGGTTTCGGCCAGGAGTTTCTCCATGTGTACATTATTCAAACCATTATTATTTTTAATTAAACCAAATGAAATGGAATAATAATAATAGAAAAAATATATCCCACATTCTTCGTTCGTTTTGAAACTTATTTATATACCACTTTTTATTGACTTGCTACACGACAGTATAAAGTTAAGTAAACAAACAGATGTGTTTATATTTATAGAATGTGGGATGGCAAGCTAGTGTAACGGTTAGAGACTTCGCCTGTCAGCTTGACTGTCGAGGTTTCGAGTCACACACAGAGCAGTCTCCTATGTCTATAACCTTGCTGATGAGACCTAATAGGTCGAAATGTACATTCAGAGATTGACATTTTCTCGATTTGTTTAGCCTTACATTTGAACATATATGCCCGCCTAAATTCATTAATTATTAACTAATTAATTTTCGAAATTAGGTATGACTTCAATTAAGCACATATCCTCAAATATATATATATATATATATATATATATATATATATATATATTTGTGTGTGTGTGTGTATGTGTGCATGTGTATGCATGCATATATGCAGAATTTCCCGCTTTTCAATTTTAATTTTTAATTGTTTATGTATTTATTTATGTATTTATTTATTCTATTATCATTACTATTACTATTATTTTTTAAATATATTTTTTATTTTTTAATGTATTAATTTGAAAGCAATTACAATGCAAGTAAAAAATAAAAACAAAAAGATGTTATTTTTTGTCTTATCGATTTCAAAGTAAAACTTTATCTTCAGAGACGATTTTCGGAAATGGACGCGTTTTTTTTTTGGGGGGGGGGGTTGTCTTTATTTTTTTTCATGTTATAAACACGCGTTTCGTAGTGTTCTTTTTTTTTAACGTCACGTGCACACCCGTGATGGACATTTAGCCGTTCATTCAATTTCAATTTTATTATTTTCATCTATTTATATGTTTATGTAATATTCATTTGATATATGTATAATGAAATGTACATACTATGTACTATTTACTGTGAGGAACGTGTATTTTAATTAATTATGTATTCAGTGTTTAGCTCTAATCTATTGTTTATACTAGGACCTAATTTGGCTATTAATAAACTTTCTCTAATTATGTTTTGATTAATTATTATTTTTGTATTCAATTATTTTAATTTTTAATTTATTTAATCCATTCATGATTTATTAGGCCTTTCCATTTTAATAATAATACAAAATCATCAAAATTACAATACTACCCCACACACATACAGCTTATTTTAACTTCAATTAAAATATATTCGAATAAATAAATTTAGACATATTTAACAAAAACGAAATCCATTCACCATGCATTGCCCTTTAATTTTATCATTAATTTATTTTAAGCCTCGATTATAATAAGAGAATTACCGTGAGCACAATACACACCAACGCGCGTAACAACGCCCACTCCATAATAACTCTGATAAAAACAAAACTGTAGTGAGAGAGGAGACGTGCCTCGTGCAACACGGTGTGACGGAGAGGGTGGCCAGCGTGAAGACTTGCCGTATTCTCGAAGGAAGCGGGCTAGGCTTTGCCTGGCGTGTAGAACTGACCTAGAGTCGCACCCGCTTCCTTCAGATTATGAGAGCCGTGGACGATCGATGAAGTAGGAAATGGCATAGTGGCCCGGATGTGGGTGGTCGCGCCATGCTGGCGAGTGTCGCACATGCTGCATGAACAATTATGAGTGAGGAGCCTGGATGTGGTGAAATTGGGGTGTATTTAAAGGACTGATTATCACAGACCAGGCAGAACGACTTGCAGTTGTATTTTGTTGTCGAGACGAGCGGGACGAAGACATAGTTTTGGATATTGGATTTTTAGAGCGAGATACAGTTGGGAGTGGTTGGACTGTCGATTGGAGCCTTGAGTCAGACTTGACTGTGAGCCCTCCCCCCACTGATTATAAAAACATTATGAATAAACTTGAACATTTTATTTCTTAATGAAACTGCTTTTTAAAAATTATAACTCATAAAGTTATTAGACAACCGGACCTTAGTAAATACTTTAACACACGCCGACTCTAACTTATTATTTACATTTTGAATCCTTCAAAAAATCAACTTCCGGTGTGAGAGCTTTTGAATCTAAAGTCAGCGTTCCTTCGCAACGAACACATTAATGCAATAAACACACACGTGCGATCGACTGCTATTAATCGGTGTCTTGATTAATTCAATGGATTTAACTCTGAAGATCCTTATGGTGAAACTCGAGTAGGTTATCTCTTGTACCCATTTTATAATAAATTTGCTCTACTTAGTATTGAGCACTTTGTATTTTTTTTATATCGCTGACTTACCCACTTGAATTCCACACTTTATAATCATCGTGACCAAATTCGCCGGTAAGTCAACTTTTCCATATATATATATATATATATATATATTATATATATATATATATATATATATATCAAGCTCATACGTTTAACAAACAAAAGAAAGTATCCAAATGTGACCCTATGGCACTCTGGATATCTACAAGAGCCGTATCTCATATTCATGGTGCCATATACGGGCCAACACATGGAGGCGCGTGGTCTAATGGTTAGAGTCAGAGGAAATGGACTCGTCAACGCGAGTTCAATTCCTGGGCGAAGCTGTTGGCATTTCACATAGCGCTGATACCCTTGGGAAAGGTGTGAATCCAATTCTCCCTCCAGCTATGGGTAAATAGTAGGGCAGACTGGGCTCTTTAACCTTGATTAGGCAACCAGTCTAGGAGAAGGAAAACTCTGAATTCAAACCTGTTAAACTCCGCTTAGGAAATTGACCTTGTGTCACATCCTGCTCGTGCGGAGGGGTTGGTAAAATATATATATATATATATATATATATATATATATATATATATATATATGTATGTATGTATATATATGGGCCAACACAGTACTGGATGAGGATGAATTAATCTAGTCTGTGATTTCGCCCTAGAATCGGCGGCTGGTTGAAAAGAGTTGCAAAGTTTTGGCTACCCGCCCCCCCCCCAAAAAAAAAAAGAATATCAAGGAAAACTCGTATTTTCAAAAATATGTCTATGTTTTTAAACAGCCCACCTGTATTATTGTACATTACATGCGTGTTGATTAGTTTTGTGGGGGAAGAAAAAATGACTACAAACAATTTTCATGTTAACAAATTCCTTGCCGCAACAAATATGCCCTATCTAAACAGAATGTTATAAGCCTTGTGACAAGTGAATTATGGAAATCATTAATAGAATTGATATAAGTGTGTTTATTTTTGGTTTAATTGGACTATAACAGTTATTAGAAAGTGAACAGAATTTCTTTACTCTATTCTATTTCTAAAATAAACTAACATGTTCTTTCATTACTTTACAGATTCTAAGCCAACAAGTAAGTAATTTCACAATATTTGCTATTAACTCATTATAATGATTAATTTATATTGATACCAAAACAAATTAGTGTTACGTAGTGCCTTTTCTTTACCGGCCCTAAATATCTATATGTTATATACTTTCTTGCGTCTTACTCTGGTCGTCTACTCTTCTGGCCGGCTTGGTTCTTTTATCATCTATCTTGGTCTGGTCTTGTCGTGGTGTTTCTTGGGGACTTCGGGTCTGGTTTCTGTTGCTAGGGATTTCTTGTTATCAGAAGCCCTGTGTCATTGTTAGCTTTTAGTAATAACCACAAGACTTCGATTTACGATGGTGTTACTTTATTCGTAGACCCGCAGACCAGACATCTGCGCAGTGAGACTCACATCTTGCTAGCTTCGCTTCTAAGTTATAACTGTCTAACTAACTGAGTTGCTTACCCCTTAAACCGGAAGGGGGCTTCTATCGGGGTTCCGTTTCTTACGGTCTATCCCGCAAGGCAAGGTCAGAGTGAGGTCAAGCATTGTCACTCACTCTCAAGGCCATCAGCTGCACTAATATGATTTCTACACTATTGTCATAATCATTAGGTATCTAATGATTATGTAACATTAGCCCCCTATCCTTGGAAATTATAATATAATGACTGCTTCAAAATCTCTTCTAAAATTATAATCTTATCTGTATTGATACACGATTTAACATTAGAATATAAAAACATCACTTTTATATTCTAATATTTCAAAATAGATTCATATTAGAGTTTACTTAATTTGAAATTAAATTTACACTAATGCAATAGGGATGCATTTATTGTCATGTACTTTATATTTTTATCAATTCAAAAAAATGAAAAAAAAAAAAAAGATTTCTTAAAATCCGGAATTTAAAGATTAAAATTTAAAAGTTGTATTTGATAATTCATTAATATTTGTGATTCTTGCACTTTTTACAAAGCAAACATATTGATCGTTCATTTAATAAAATGAAAAAATATCTTTGAAAAAAGAAAAAAAAACTTTTTTTTAAATTATTAATCGGAATATGAAGGATGTCCTGGGAATGACGTTAAACTCCCTGATGGTGAGGTTCCAGTTTTGGAGGTTTGGGGAATGTGGAGCACCCCTTCATTACCATTGCTCCTGGGTCCACTCTGACCCGGAGTGGTAGTACCTGTTAGGGTCCCATCTATGGGTTAAATAGAAAACATGAGTTTATAAACAAAATTGTATTATCCATTAAGAATTGATTTATTTCAAAACTTTATCGGCATTAAATGACCCACTGAGGTTGATATGCCGTAAAACAACACAAACAAACAAAGGAATATGAAGGAATACTATTAAGTAAACTGATGACATGTACACTAGACAGCACATTTTTAGATCTGACACTTGTTTCCTGGCCTTTGATTCCAAAAATGACCCCAGTTTTTGTGTAACACATACATTTTTTGAGCAACAAGTCCATAAAATTACTGCATCTAACAAATCTGTTCTTATTTTATGGAATGTTTTAAAAATATACACATAATGGAAAATTAGCATTATCTGCGTTATTCGGACTATTGTCCCCATCTTCATTGTTATTTGTACAACGTTTCGGCCGATATGCCCTCCGGCCTTCTTCAGGTATTTCTTGTCGGACTCGGGAACCTTCTCGGCCTCGGAACCTTCTCGGACTTGGGAACCTTCTCGGCTCGGGAACCTTCTTCGGCCTCGGAACCTTTCTCGGCTCGGGAACCTTCTCGGACTTGGGAACCTTCTCGGGGCTCGGGAACCTTCTCGGACTTGGGAACTTCTCGGCTCGGAACCTCTCGGGACTCGGAACCTTCTCGGGACTTGGAACCTTCTCGGACTCGGGAACCTTCTCGGCTCGGGAACTCTCGGCTCGGAACCTTCTCGACTCGGGAACCTTCTCGGACTCGGGAACCTTCTCGGCCTCGGGAACCTTCTCGGACTCGGGAACCTTCTCGGGGGAACCTTCTCTCGGCCTTCGGGAACCTTCTCGGAACCTTCTCGGGGGAACCTTCTCGGGCTCGGAACCTTCTCGGAACCTTCTCGGCTCGGAACTTCTCGGACCTCGGAACCTTCTCGGGCTTCGGGAACCTTCTCGGACCTTGGGGAACCTTCTTTTCGAACTCGGAAACTTTCTTGTCGTATTCGGGAGCCATCACGGAACTTTGAACCTTCGAAAAGAAGGTTCCCGAGTCCGAGAAGGTTCCCGAGTCCGACAAGAAATACCCGAAGAAGGCCGGAGGGTATATCGGCCGAAACGTTGTACAAATAACAATGAAGATGGTGACAATATATTCTGAATTAATAATACAATTAGACAATTTTACCGAATGCCTATCACAAAAAATTACTTGAATATAGAAATAGAGATAATAAACATAAACCCTGATAATTCAGACGTAACATCATTTATATAGGACGTATATTCAGTTTATTTTTTAAAAGAACGGTGTTTGAGTAGTTTACCAATACGATTAGTAGAGTGCAAAAAATAAGATAAAAGAAAGAAAAAACGTTTCTACACTTTTTAACATTACTAGCAAATATATGCACCCTCCGGGTGCAAGTATTTAAGTTTTGATATAATAAAATATCATATTAAATTAGAAAGGCTAATGAAACTGACTAAGAATGCAGATAAAAAGATCTGCAACAGAGGGGGTATAATCGAAAAATAGAACAACTTTGAAACTAACTATTCCATCATTTTCCATTACTCCCCTCTTTCATTGGTAAATTTTCCTAATTTAACTATTTAGTTAAAATAGGAAGTAAAGGATAATATTACAGTTATTTCTTCTTGTAAATAAATTTCTTTTAAGATTTATCCACGAGATTTTTGTTTATATTCCTTAAGATAAAACCAAACAATTAGAAATCAATAATACCAAGCACATATTTATTAAAATAAAATTTTAAATATCAATATGCAAATTAGCCTTCTCGTTCAAACTGTAAACCGCTATTTTGTTGTATATATAAATACAATTGCATGTTATTAGTACGTAGATATGGTCAACAGTATTAATAAGGTAAAACAATTTTATTAATAACTGAAGGTTTAAAAGAATGAAATCATGGAGAATTTGACGTAAATAATTAAGGGAATTGTGACTTGAGTAGTAATATAGTTTCGGTTACAGACAGAAAAACACACAATCTCCATTATAATAAGATATCTTCGAATATTAATTTTCTGTACTTTAGAAAATCAACAAGAAATCAATAAAAATCAATAAAAAATTATAGGAGTAAAGTTGGTGGTATGTGTTGGAGTTCGGCCTCTAGGAGTAAAGTTCATTATGCTTCAGTGTTTGTTTGTTTGTTTGTTTTGTTTTACGGCATATCAACCTCAGTGGGTCATTTAATGCCGATAAAGTTTTGCAATAAATCAATTCTTAATGGATAGTACAATTTTTTTATAAATACATTTTTCTATTTAACCCATAGATGGGACCCTAACAGTTGTTACATTGTAATTATTATAAAGAAAAAGAAAGAAAAAAGAAAAAAGAAAAAAGAAAAACAGTCGTGGCAGCTGTTATACATTTTACCATCAGATATAAACATTTTACCATCTAAATAAACTTTAAAACTTGCGAGAAACAAAGTGATTAATATTCTTGGCATACTTGAAATGAGATGTCTTTTACAACTTTGTGGTGTATGTTATTGTGTTGGTATTATGTAAATCCCACCGCTGCCACCATGAAATGAGATGTCTTTTACAACTTTGTGTAAAAAGATAAAAGATAGAGCGAGACGAAGACGATTTAAAAACACAACTTACTTTTTATTCAAGTTTAATTATACTGATAAACGCAGACGACAGACACAGACGCTAGGTTGGTTGATCACGTGGTGTGTACGTGATCCTAACGAGCTGAAACAAAGATGATGTAAGGGGGACAACTCATCACAATACTCTCCACACAATTTTGATCATTTGGATAGTTTGGGTATCTTCTAGAAAGAAGAGACTAATCTCTTCAGATAAGAGCAGACAAAAGAACTACTTGTTTGGCCACAATTTCTCAAAGAAGGAATAAGTTATGGATTTACAGTTTTTGTACTTTTTCAAAGACAAGAACAGCAATCAAGCTTCTTCTGGGAATGAAATTTACTTCATTTAGAAATTCATAGTCAATGTTTATAGCATTTGTTGCCAAGTTTTTATAAATACAAGAGAGACTACCATAATGAATTGACATCTATTTTCATTAATAAAAAGAACTGGGATAATGAAAACCTGTTTGCTTGAAACAAGAAATCAATAAAAATCAATAAAAAATTAGGAGGTTGGTTTAGAAGGCTATCACAATGCAGTTTGGAATAAATAAAAACAGCCCGGTTTCGACTGGGGGTCCGGCGAGCTTCGGCCGCTGGACCGGGTTGTTTATAATAATAGCGTCGATCCCAGGGGGCCATCCCCCCAGGCAACACCTGCCCCCTCGATTTAAAGGGGCAGGGCTGGGTTTATTGCCCAGTGCCTGAGGCGCCCCCTTGAGGGGAATGCCGACGGGATCGACGCAATTTTTGCACCTGCCATTCCATGAGCTTCGGCTTGTGGGTGGTCCCACGTTAATAGGGACTTTGTGCCTGACCCGTACAAGTGGGGTACGCGGTAAATACAAAAAAAAAAACAATAATAATACGGTAACAATGGTGTTGTGTGTTGACCTGTATTTTTTATTCTTTCTTGAATTTCCGAGGTAATACCTCTTTATCAAAAGAATTGAACTGAAGCAGTCCAGCTGTGGCATTTCCCAAATGAATTTTTATTTTTTGAAAATGATGTTATTTTTTGAATAACTGTATTCTCGTGTGAACGTGAATGCGTTTATTTTTGTTTGTACGTGTGTGTATGTTGTAATGCGCGTGATATTGAAAATGCGTGTTGGTTGTGACTTATAATACCTCTTTATCAAAAGAATTGAATTTGTGTTTTGCGGTCTTGGTGATGTATAATATTTCGCGTTGGATGTAAAATCAATTTAATCATTTATTATTTACTCCTTTTGAGTTTTCACATCAGTGTTAGCTGATGGTCTTTCACTGAAGTCTGAGTGACAGCAAGTCTCTTCAGGTCTCCAGGACTCTTCTGAGTATTCTGGCAGATTGTAGCAGTGCAGTGTTCTGAATGGTTTCAATCCTTCCTCTGATATCCAAACTTTCCAAGCCCTTTTCTAATCCTTTTGGGACTGTTCCAAGTGCACCAACTACAATCGGTATCACTTTCACTTTCATATTCCATAACTTTTTCAGTTCTCTGGCAAGGTCCAGATATTTGTCTATTTTTTCATTTTCCTTTAACTTCACCCTGTGATCTGCTGGTACTGCAAAATCCACCAGTTGACAAGTTCTTTCTTTTTTGTTTATCAACACTAGGTCTGGCCTTCTTGCTGGGATAAGGTGATCCGTTTTTATCTCAAAGTCCCAGAGAATGTTATGCGTTTCGTTCTCAAGAACAGATTCTGGTTTATGCATATACCATTTTGTTGTGTGGTCAAAATTTAATTTTTTGCATAATTCCCAGTGGATCACCTTCCCAACCCAGTCGTGTCTAGTTTTGTATTCTCGTTGTGCTAGTTTGCTATTATTATTATTATTATTATTATTATTATTATTATTATTATTAACATTATTTCAGTGATGATTGGATGTTTCCATAAGCCTCCTCCTCTATATATGCCCAAGCGAAAAACCGTAAAAAACGTAAAAATGTGCCTTGACCACTGCAGTGGAGAGGGATATCAAGCTTCAATAACGGTAAGTGGACGATTTTCATCGGATATGGACTCTGATTCTTATTGTTCATGATTTTTTATAAAGCTGATGGTATTTCTCGTTTTTCATGAAAGTAATAAAAATAAAAATCCTGAAAACAAGATAAAACATGACATCTTTATGTAGATTATTTTCGTTTTTGTATTTGTAAGAATTGTGTTTAAAAATACAACTAGTTTCCTCGGTAGCACAGTAGGATGGACGTCAGTCTCATAATCATGAAAAATACGACTATACTTGGTTTCTTCCTCATTTCAGGGTCGTGGTAACTGTCGATGCGGACTTAAATTTGATAATGTTAAAACAAGTACAGGCTGTGACAGATTTTGTCCATCAAGCGAAAATTGTGGTGGTTGGAGCGACAATATTGTTTACCTTAATAGTAAGTATATAAATAATCTAAAAACACTTATGAACATGTGATTAACGATACTGCTTTAGCGCCAATAGATATTATAAGAGAGGGTCAGGCCCGCCACCAGATAGTATTAGAGAGAAACAAGAGCGCCTCCAGATAGTATTAGAGAGGGTTGAGAGCGTCAATAGATATTATAAGAGAGAGTAAGAACTGCCACCAAATAGTATTAGAGAGAAACAAGAGCGCCTCCAGATAGTATTAGAGAGGGTTGAGAGCGCCAATAGATATTATAAGAGAGAGTAAGAACTGCCACCAAATAGTATTAGAGAGAAACAAGAGCGCCTCCAGATAGTATTAGAGAGGGTTGAGAGCGCCAATAGATATTATTATAGAGAGGCCAGCCCGCCACCAGATAGTATTAGAGAGAAACAAGAGCGCCTCCAGATAGTATTAGAGAGGGTTGAGAGCGTCAATAGATATTATAAGAGAGAGTAAGAACTGCCAACAGATAGTATTAGAGAGAAACAAGAGCGACAATTGGATAGAACAATTGAAACTTACTCTTCCATCACTCTCGTCTTTCATTGTTATTTTTTCTAATTTAAGTATTTAGTTAAAAGAGGAAGTAAAGAATAAAATGACAGTTATTTTTTCTTGTTAACGGATTTCATTTAAGATTCATTGAAGAAATGTTTGCTTATATTCATTAAAACAAAACCAAACAATTAGAAATCAATAATACTAAGCACATATTTATTAAAATCACATTTTTAATATCAATATGCAAATTAGCCTTCCTGTTCACACTGTAAACCGCTATTTTGTTGTATATATAAATATAATTGCATGTTGTTAGTATGTAGATATGGTCAACAGTGGTTTCGGCCTCTGGACCATTGATATAATTAACGGCGTCGATCCCAGGGGGCCATCCCCCCAGGCAACACCTGACTCCTCGATTTAAAGGGGCAGGGCTGGGTTTATTGCCCAGTGCCTGAGGCGCCCCCTTGAGGGGGAATGCCGACGGGGTCGACGCAATTTTTCACCCGCCACCCCATGAACTTCGGCTTGTGGGTGGTCCCACGTTAATAGGGCCTTGTGCCTGACCCGTACAAGTGGGGTACGTGGAAAATATCATATCATGTAGATATGGTTAACAGTATTAATAATGTAAAACAATTTTATTAATAATTGAGGTTTAAATAAAAATAAAATCATTGAGAATGTTATATAAATAACTAAGAGAATTGTGACTTGTGTAGTAATGTAGTTTGGGTTACAGACGGAAAAACACACAATCTCCATTATAATAAGATGTGTGCATTTGTTTTGAGTTTCCTGGTGTTAGACTAAATATTAGAAGGTTGAACAGAATGTACTTTTCCCAGCTTTATTTTAAAAATAAACTGACTTATTGTTTATTGTCTTTTTCAGTTCCCTACACGTATCCAAGTAAGTGATTTCATGATTAATATTTACACTTATATGGTATCAAGTATTCTGAATAAATATAAGCAATTTTTAAACTGATCTAATAAGCCATAGAGGTAACCTTACGACTAATACCACCATGAGTAGACAGGGAGGCATTGACAATAAAGGATAACCCAAAACTCCCCAGAACTTCGAAACTAGAGCCTTTTGTGACACCAGTTCTCGATCTTTTTTTACATACCCCGTATATATATATATATATATATATATATATATATATATATATATATATATACCAGCGAAAACTACATAGGGATGGTGTAGGGTAGCTTTAAACAACGCTACTATAACCATTTAACATCCTTCAAACACGAAAATAAGAGGAACGTGACAGCGCTATCCAACAAAGTATGGCAGTATAAAAAACAAGAAAAACATTTTAAATTAGAATGGAAAATACTAGACCAATCGAAGCCATACATAACAAAAAAATGCTCATTATGCACAACAGAAAAATTCCGTATTCTTCAAGGAATAAACTCCGAGGAAAATTTCCTAAACAACAAAACAGAAATTTTCCGAGCATGCCCACACAGGAAAAAATTCTTAATATGGAATTGGACTGACCAAAACATCAGACCGCCATAATTAAGAATTCATATATAAATAAACACACATAAACTAAAATAAATATAAAAAAGGAAAAAATTAAAAATCACAATAAGAACAATGACGACAAATAGTGATGCCGTTGAATGACGAAAGCGAAATGCAGGAGCTATTAACGGATCGCGTGGACACGTGCCGGGAGTTTAAAACTGTCCATTTTTTTCAAAAGTCAAACGCCTCTGAAGACGAATAACACCGAAAAAATGTTATTCAGAAACCAATGGTAGGACTGACTTTATAATTATAAATAAATAAATAAATAAATAATATATATATATTTATATATATATATATATATATATATATATATAATATATATATATATTCTTAAGACATGTGTTATTGAACAACACGGAGTATTCTTTTTTCATTTTTTGTATGGATATTTTTCCCGTCTTCTGGCTATTCTTTTTTGAATCTGGATCGAGTTGATTCATGATATTTTTCATACTAATTTCCCGAGCGCTTTCGACTGTTGCTCCAGTCGTATTCATGGGGTTATGTAATTTGGTTTTTAGTTAATTTTTAGCTCTGTTATCTATGCTTTTATCAAATTCAGAGAGTCTATTATTTTTAAGAGGGGGGTTAGGTAAGTGTTAGTTATTGAAGATATTTTTGAAAAATATCATGAATCAACTCGATCCAGATTCAAAAAGGATAGCCAAAAGACTGAAAAAATATCCATACAAAAAATGAAAAAAGAATACTCCGTGTTGTTCAATAACACGTCTTAAAATATATATATATATATATATATATATATATATATATATATATATATATATATATACGGGGTATGTAAAAAAAGATCGAAAAAAAGATTGAAAAAACAAATGATGTTTACAAATGCTTGGGATCATCAGGAGAGAATGTGCACCGTTTCGAGGCCTTCCTCTCAACGGTTTTAAACGCACATCGGCACCCCTCACTGATGTGAGGTCCCTCGGAATATCTGTAATATATATATATATATATATATATATATATATATATATATATATATATATATAGATAGATAGATAGATAGATAGATAGATAGATAATTTTCTATAAACATCACGGATTTACCAACACTTATTGGTTACTTATTTAATAGTTGGAGTGTATTATGAACAATTTTGATATTTAATTTACACTTTTTATACAATTATTCACATTTTTAAACAATTTTACATCAGGCTCTTTTGAGTCTTATTATAAACTGTAATGCTTCTGATTTTTAAAAATTAAAAATAAAATTCATTTTATTTTTAAATAAAATTCATTTTATTTTTAATACAGATAACGCATTTTTTGAAAAATTCCAACTTTGACTAACTGCGTTCTGTTTGCGCATTCTTCTTCTAACGGTCATTTCATCCCGTTTTTGCTCTTGTTGAAGACCGATCTATTACATACGGTCGATACAGATATTCCGAGGGACCTCCCATCAGTGAGGGGGGGGGGACAATGTGCGTTTAAAACCGTTGAGAGGAAGGCCCCGAAACGGTGCACATTCTCTCCTGATGATCCCAAGCATTTGTAAACATCATTTGTTTTTTCAATATATCAAATTCACATTTTCGGATTAAATATCCCTTTTATTTTACACACACACACACACACACACACACACACACACACCACATATATATATATATATATATTATATATATATATATATATATATATATACTGAGGTGGAAGTAGGAGAAAATAAAGAAGGTAATGAGTTAATAGATTATTTACAACAATGATAATTATGTTGTTCTTAGAAAGATACAGGCTAATGTTTTATTGGCACGGTTAGAACATAAACTGTATGTCAAACTAATGTCACCACTGCTGAAAAGAATTGCTCACCACCTCACTAAGATCATATTGCAGAACAATGTTTTCGTTGATAATTATGAAGGCAGTAGAAGCAAATATTAATATGTAGCATCTTATGTAATACTTTCCGACGAAGAAATTTTCTTTGCTCTCAACGGGTATTTTTATTGGTCTTCTTACACTCTGGCATGAGAATCGTATCTTGATTCAAAACAATATATGCAGTTCAATGACATAGCCAGAATACCCCTTTTATTTGACGCATTTTTATAATTTTTGTCAACACAAAATAATGATTTAACGATTCATCAAAAAAGTTTGAAAGTATTGCGAGATTAAAGAAATATTTATGCAGTGTTATTTAATTGACATTGTTAGCATTTTAAAAACTGAAAATAGATAATTTCTTAAAATTATGAATTAAAAGTTTGAATTTTTAAAGTAGATTGCTAATACTTTAAAAAATGACATTTAGTAATTTGTTAAACTTTAGAAGCGTTCTTCCTTTTCAAAAACATATCAATCGTTCATTTAATAGATTAAAGTAATATATTTAATAAAAGGAAAAAAATAAAAAATTAATTTATCGACATGAGTATAAATGATTTCCTATAGATTCGTTGCTATATCCCAGGGTTGTATCCGAGAGTGACGGCGCCAAATGTAGTCCTATGCTAGTTACGGTACTTGATGAGATTAACAATCTCTTTTCGTGGCAACCACACGTATTTTCGGTTAGTTGTTCCGTAAAAAATCAGTTCTTTTGTTCACAATACTCTCAACGAAATGCTAGGTTGTTTGAAAGTAAATAAAAAAAATAGAATTATTATTATTTATATTTTTGCTTGAAGGCAATTATAATGCACGTATCGCATAAAATTCGATAATTATAGAAAATAATCTTGACAATAATTGCATTATAATTGCCTTCAAGCAAAAATATAAATAATAATTTATTCAACAATGCTTCTATAAAAACAAACATCCAAAATCTTAGAAATATTATGTTTGAAGAAAAATAATAATCATTTTTTTCTGTTTTAAATATTGAAAATGTTTTCCTGATTTAAGAAATTAACATTTTACTTCTAAATTGTGGTTAGCGCCAGAGAAAACTATGTAAATTCTGTATCAGAAATACCATTGAGTAAACTAGCAAATATATGCACCCTTCTGATGCAAGTATTTAAGTTTTAATGTAACAAAACAATTATATTGAATTAGAAGGACTAATGAAATTAAATAAGAATTTAGATAAAAAGATTTGAAACAGAGGCGGGTATAATCGAAAAATGGAACTACTGTAACTTACTCTTCCATCACTCCCATCTTTCATTGCGAAATTTTCCTAATTTATCTATTTAGTTAAAATAGGAAGTAAAGAATAATATCACAGTTATGTATTCTCGTTAATCGATTTCTTTTAAGATGTATCACTCAGATTTTTGCTCATATTCATTAAGATAAAACCAAACAAGTAGAAATCAATAATACTAAACACATATTTATCAAAATCAAATTCTTAATATCAATATAAAAATTAGCCTTCCCATTCACACCGTAAACTGCTATTTTGTTGTATATATAAATACAATTGCATGCTATTAGTATGTATATATGGTCAACAGTGTTAATTATGTAAAACAATTTAATTGATAATTGAAGATTAAATAAAAATAAAATCATGGAGAATTTGACATAAATAAGTGAGCGAATTGTGACTTAAGTAGTAATATACTCGTGATAAATAGATGAACAAATAGCGAGTGGTGCTACAAAGAAGGACGGAATTACTTAGACCGAAAGATGTTATAAATTTTATATATTCTAAATCAAATACTACAATGGGACAATTTTACCGAATGCCTATAACATAAAACAGTATTTGAATATGAATATGGAATTGATGATTATAAAAATAAACTCCAATAATTTTGATTTACATCATTTATATAGACTCCCTATATAAATGATGTTAAATCAGAATTATTGGAGTTTATTTATTTAGAGATTCAATTTGTTATAAAAACACAGTGTTTGGTTTGTTTACCAATAAGATCAGTAGAGTGTAAAATAGTGAAAAATATTGCCTTATAAGAAGCGCGTGGTGTAATGGTAAAAGTCATGGAAAATGGACTCGTCGCCCCGAGTTCAAATCCTGGATGTGTTAATTGCATTTCACTTACCGCTAATACCCTTGCGAAAGGTATGAATCCGACTCTCCCTTCAGCTATGGGTAAATAGCAGGGCAGACTGGGTTCTTTAACCATGGCTAGGTAACCAGTCTAGGAGAAGGAAAACTCTGAATTCAAACCTGTTGAACTCCGCTTAAGAAATTGACCTTGTGTCGTATCCTGCTCGTGCGGAGGAGATGGTAAATATATATAAAAGCATGCATGTGACTTTGCTATAAATGGATACTACAATAATTTACTATTGCAGCAAAATTGGGATGTTTCAAGCAAGGTCGTGGCAAAAAAGTATTTGATCCAGCAAAACATTTCATGCACGACGTAATCGGTTGTGCCGGGCAATGCAAGAACAAGAAGTTCAAGTATGGTGCGGCGCAGGTAAGTAGACGATATTCATTTTATATGGACGTTGATTTTCACTGTGTATATTTCGCGATGTTAATACGCGGATAGCAAAGGCATGGTCGGCCACAAATAGATTATCAGTAATATGGAGATCCGATCTCCCTGACAAGCTGAAACGACGGTTCTTCCAGGCTGTGGTTGTGTCGGTGTTGTTATATGGCTGCACCACCTCGACCCTAACTAAACGTCTTGAGAATAAGCTAGATGGGAGCTGCACAAGGATGCTGCGAGCAGTGTTGAACAAGTCATGGAAACAGCACCCCACAAGGAAACAGCTGTACGGTCACCTGTCCCCCATCTCACAAACTATCCGAGTGAGACGGACAAGACATGCAGGACACTGCTGGAAAAGTACGGGTGAACTCATAAGCGACGTTCTCCTGTGGAAGCCAACATATGGTACTGCAAGTGTGGTGCACCCAGCAAGGACTTACATTGACCAGCTATGCGAAGATGCTGGCTGTTCCGCAGAGGAGCTCCCAAGTGCAATGAATGATAGAGAGGGTTGGCGAGAGATTGTCATGGATACCCGTGCTGCATGCGCGACATGATGATGATGATGATATTTATGCAATAAATCCATATGTGTTATATAACTGATGATATTTCTAGTCTTTATGAAATAATGTTCAGAAAAAACATTCTAGTAGATAGATAAAACGAAATATCAATTGTAGACTATTTTCGTTTTTCTTTTGTAAGAATTCTATTCCGAATTCGACTATGGTAGTGTTACATAATTGATTGTTTGCCGAGGAATTATTTAGAGTTTCGTGTTGTTGGGTAATTGTGAATAATAGGAAGAAAATTCGCTCACTTGCATTTTTTCTATTTCTTTTTTGTCCTTATTGTTTTGGAGATGGGAAAGACTCCCAACCCAAAAAGCCACAATTTTATATGGTCTAATTATTTTGTGAAAGAAATGGAGTCTTAGAAAATATAGTTACAGGCATTACAAAACTCCAAAATATACACACTTCTTATGTTTCACATGGGGCTAGTCAAATAAGGTCACGTATGAATGTGTTTTTATGCGTATGTGCGTTTAACCGTACGTATGTATGTATATATATATATATATATATATATATATATATATTGGGAGAATATGTGCTTAATTGAAGTCGTACCTAATTCTGAAAGTTAATTAATTAAATAGATGATTGACAGGGCTTAACCCTTTGTTGACCTGTTCTATCGAACGTGGGAAAGTGAGTTTAGAAAGTCCATTTTTGGCTGTGTGAGGAACTGGACGGTGAAGGCAAATATCTCCATGCGTGTTTGTACTTGTTTTTTTTTTTTTGTTTTTTTTTTAAGTAAAATAAAGATCTCTGAATGGCGATAAAGTCTTGTATTCATTAATACAAACAAACAAGGGGCACCAGAAGAAATTCCAAGATACAAGAGGTTTCAGCGCAAACCAAAAACGGAAATTTAAGACCAAAAGATCAAACAGGCCAACAACTCATCAGCCCAGATTCAAGACGAGAATAACAGATCCAGATAAAGCGATTTATACCGATATAAGTAATACCAAAATAAAACAAAGATTATAATACATCTAGATACGTCTGTGTCACGAAGTGTCTGTCAATATTTTCAAGACACTCGGTAGTCGCGTGGATCCTGAGTGGCCAGGCTATTTACTCTCCAAGAAAACAGAAATACTTCAGGGGAAAAAACACAGAATGTTTTCTTTCAACAAAATTTAAAAAAAAAATATTAGTCATTAAGACAATTTGTGAGTGATTAATAATTATTTTATTTTATAAAAAATAATTATTATTTACTTTGTTTTTTTGTTTTTTTAAACAGACGGGTGCAAACGCACAAAAGTTCATGAACAGAAAAAAATACCTTATTTTTTTTGTTAACACATAAGTTCCTCTTTTTTGTTATTAATTCTTTCCTCTCCTTATTTTTCATTTCTCTTTCTTTTTCCTTTTAAATCCGGTTTTTAAGACAATTGTAGCAGGATGACTTGTGTGAGCTAGAACTGCTAATGGAAGGAGGAGGAATAAATAACAAAGGCTTAAAAAATAGTGATGACCCAAAAGAGGAGAGCGATGGTTTTGACCGTAGCGTGACCCCGAACGAAGAATTGAGGGGCAAGCGGAAGTCGGGTGTTGACCGGAAGTCGGTGGTGACGTGTGGGAAGGAAGAAAGGGTTCGTCCTCTTTTTGCCGGCGTCCGTCGTGGGCACAGACCTGATTAGAGCCCAGGAATTTAGTAGTGTTCTCTCGTTCTCTCTGCCTCCCCTCCTCCCTGGTAGAAGCCACTAGACGAGCACGTTAATAAAGGCTGGGAGTTGTGACGACATGTTTCTCGGGTTATGATTTTTTATCGGAGTTTTAGTACCAAGAAAGAAAAAAGGACTACGGTGCATGTATCGTTTTAGTACCGTGAGTATTACAACGTAACACAATTACTTCTTCGTTTTCTTTCCTTTTTCAATTAATTCAGTTTTTTTTTCAAATATTCTGATCTCTACAAACTTCTTTTTTCCCAAACTCAATCACTTTTCGTTTTTCTTTACTTTCCTTATTAATTCAGTTTTTATCAACAAATCTCTTTCTCCCGGTTTCAACTGTTTGTTTCTCTATCGTTCGTCCGTCCGTTTCTCTGAAATCTCCTGTCCCTAAACTAAACTGCCGTCTCTAAACTAAAAAAACCGTCTGTTTCTCTCTCGTCTGTCCGTCTATCTTTTTTTTTCGCGCCTCTTTTTTAAAACCAAAACAACCTAAGGGAATTAACCCCTTTTTTTTCTGCCAAGAGCAGCAACTCTTAACTTTGTCTTATATTATTTAAATTTTCAAATAGACACCCCCCTTACTATTATTAAATGATATTCTGAGAAATCTCAGTATATCATGACAGTCTGTAATATAACAGTGACTTTTCTCATTATTTCAGTATCCTCACACTTGTTATTGCACGAATACATATGATAGTTTGCAGCCTTCGAAACAATGTCGGCGTTTGTGTGGAGCAGGCAACGAATGCGGTGATAAATCGTCCTTTATGATTTACAAATATTGTAAGTCGGTTTTCTTTTGTTTTTGTTTTTTTGCATAACAACCAAAAGCACATTTTCACAATATTACACTAAACAAAATTATTTTATCTATTTACATTGCATGAGCAGTTCTTAAGAGATTTTGGCAAACAGTTAAATGATTTAAAGTATTTCTATCTAATATAAATGATTTGTACATAATTTTATCGTTTCACGTATTCCCATTTAACAGTTATTTGGATTCAAGTAAATACTCCTATTAAACAATGGCCATTTGGCTGCACGTAACCACACGGCTTCAAATAATTACTAAGAATGGTAAATAATTACAGATTTGACTTACCAAACGGCCGTGTTAGCTCAGTCGGTAGAGCGTTCGGCTAGAAACCACGAGGTTCCTAGTTCGATACCGGTCCTCGCCAACTCAGCGTATGAGTAGCGCAGGGATCTGTGCGGTAAAGTAAGGAGCTGATGGTAGGTGTGGCGCTCCACCTCAGATGCCAAAAACAATCTCCTTGGTCTAGCGCTAGTGAAAAGGGGATAGACTCCCTCGTTGACTGGCTGATACCGACTTTAGGCCGCCCCGACGACTTTACTTTTTACTGCTGTATAGTTTCATGTAGAGTCAGACGCATAGATTATAAACTTCGAATACCGTTACTAGTTGGATGACGTCCCTACATAGGTCTACATATCAAGAGTAGGTATTCTTTTTTATAACAGGGAAACGATCACTTATTAGGGATAAGAGAGACAAAAGTTTTGCAATATTTGGTACGTGCCAGTTTACAATTTTTGAAAATCAGCGGATTATAATTTCTGACTGCTTGGAATATATATATATATATATAAGAGAGTTTCATAATTTGCTTGAAGCATTGTGTATGTATTGGTTAGGAGGTTGATTTAGAAGGCCATCACAATGCAGTTTGGAATAAATAAAAAATAATAATACGGTAACAATGGTGTTGTGTGTTGACCTGTATTTTTTTTATTATTTCTTGAATTTTCGAGGTAATACCTCTTTATCAAAAGAATTGAACTGAAGCAGTACAGCTATGGCATTTCTTCCTAAATGATTTTTTTTTTTTTGAAAATGACGTTATTTTTGAAATAACTGTATTCCCGTGTGAGCGTGAATGCGTTTATTTTATTTTTATTTTTTTTGTACGTGTGCGTATGTTGTAATGCGCGTGACATTGAAAATGCGTGTTTGCTGTGATGTTAAGACTGTATCCTAGCGCAGGATTTTGGTACTACTCACAACGGGAATATCAGTTATTTCTCAAATATAACGTCATTTTCAAAAAAAAAAAAATTCATTAGGAATAAATTGCCATAGCTGTGACTGCCTTCGTTCATTCTTTTGATAAGAGGTATTACTCGAAATTCAAGAAATAATAAAAAAAATACAGTCAACGACCACAACCCATTGTTACCGTATTATTATTTTTTATATTTCCAGAACTGCATTGCATGCCTTCTAAACAAACCTCCTAACCAATATATATATATATATATATTATATATATATATATATATTAAATAATAATAAAAAATCATATATCTATATTTACAACTGCATAGGCTCATCAGGAGAGAAAGTGCTGCCAAAAACCGCAATAAATCTCTCCTGATTTAGCCTTATATATCAGTTTAACGATCTTTTGTTTTTTTGTTAGAATTCTTTTCATTATATCTTATTCATATATATAGTATAATATATATATATATATATATATATATATATATATTCTGATGGTGAGGTTCAGTTCTGGAGGTTTGGGAATGTGGAGCACCCCTTCATCACCATTGGTCCTGGGTCCACTCTGACTCGGAGTGGTAAGTGCCTTTTAGGGTCATCCTATGGGGTGAATAGAAAAATGTATTTATAAAAACATTGTATTATCCATTAAGAATTGATTACTTTCAAACTTTATTCGGCATTAAAATGACCCACTGAAGGTTGATTAATGCCACAAAACAAACCAAACCAATTGCCTGATAAAACGAGATTATAAGCGTGTGTGTTCATTGCGTTAACGGTTCGTTTGAGGAAGCGTTGGTTTCAAATTTAAATGTTCTCATAAGCAGCTGTCTAAGTTACTGCACTGAAAAGCGACTTAACACACTCACTTCACTCACTCATCTCTCTCTCTCTCTCTCTCTCCCTCTCTCTCGTCTCGTCTCTCTCTCTCTCACACTCACTCATAGACTCACTCACTCTTCTCCTCTCTCCTCTCTCTCTCTCTCTCCTCGCCTCTCTCTCCTTCTTAATACACTCACTCACTTCTTCTTTTCTAAACTCTCTCTCTCCTCTAATACACTCACTCAACTTTAATACTCTCACTCACTCAGCTTACTCACGTTACTCACTTTCAGTCTTCTCTCTCTCTCTTCTCTCTGTCTATCTCTCTGTCTCTCTCTCTCTCTCTCTCTCTCTCATCTCCTTCTCTCTTACTTAATACACTCAGTCACTCACTTAATAACAACGCAATCATTCACTCTTCTTTTTATTCTCTTCCTCTCTCTCTCTCATCTCTCTCTCTCCACTCACTCAATAGACTCACTCCTTTCTGTCTCTCTCTCTCTCTCTCTCTTCTCTCCTCTCTCTCTCTTAATACATCTCACTCACTTCTTCTTTTCTACTGCTCATCTCTCCCTCTTATACACTCCATCACTTAATACTCTCACTCACTCACTTACTCACTTCCTCACTCAGTCTTCTCTCTCTCTCTCTCTGTCTCTCTCTGTCTGGTCTCTCTCTCTCTCTTACTTAATACACTCAGTCACTCACATTAATACACGCAATCATTCACTCTTCTTTTATTCTCTCTCTCTCGTCTCTCTCATCTCTCTCTCCATCTCAACTCAATAGACTCACCACGTCTCTCTCTCTCTCTCTCTCGTTCTCTCCTCCTCTCCATCCTCTCTAATAACACTCACTCACTTCTCTTCTTTTCTAGCCTGCTCTCTCTCCCTTCTTAATACACTCACTCACTTAATACTTCTTTCACTACACTCACTTAACTCACTTACTCACTCAGTCTTCCTCTCTCTCTCATAATCTGCTCATCTCTGTCTGTCTCTCTCTCTCTCTTAACTTAATACACTCAGTCACTCACTTAATACACGCAATCATTCACTCTTCTTTTATTCTCTCTCTCTCTCTCCTCTCTCTCTTCTCCACTCACTCAATAGACTCACTCACTCTTCTGTCCTCTCTCTCTCTCTCCTCTCCCTCTCATCTCTCTCTCTCCGTCCCTCTCTCTCCTTCTGATGGTCCTCTCTCGTCTCTCTCTCTCTCTCTCTCTCTCTCTCATCTCTCTCTTAATACACTCACTCACTTCTTCTTTTTTACTCTCTCTCTCGCTCTTAATACACTCTACTCCACTTAATACTCTCACTTATCAACGTCAGCTTACTCACTTACTCACCTCATTCACTCTTACTCTTACTCACTTACTCACTCAGTCTTCTCTCTCTCTCTCTCTCTCTCTCATCTCTCTCTTCTCCTTACTTAATACAACTCAGTCACTCACTTAATACAACGATACAACGCAATCATTCACTCTTCTTTTATTCTATCTTCCATAGTGTCCTTTCTTTTATTCTATCTCTCTCCTGCTCCCTCTCTCTCTCCTCTATCTCAATCTCTATCTCTCTTCTTTATTCTAATCTCTCTCTCTCTCTCTCTTCTCTCNTTTGACTTACCAAACCGGCCTGGTGTTAAGCGTCAAGTCGGTAGAGCGTTTTCGCGAGATAGAAACACGAGGCTCTCCTCAGTTCGAGATGAACCGGGTCCTCGGCCACTCAGCGTATGAGTAGCGCTGTCATGGTATCTGTGCGGTGACAAGTAAGGAGCTTGTATCGGTAGGGTGTGGACGCTCCCACCTCAGAGATGCACCAAAAAGCATCTCCGTTGGTCTAGCGCTATTAGAAAAAAGACGGGGATAGACTCCTCCGTTGACGTGGCTGGATACCAGGACCTTTAGGCCGCGCCGAGGCGACTTTACTTTTTAACACTGCTGTATTAAGTTTCATGTAGAGTCAGACGCATAGATTATAAAGCTTCGCAACTACGCCGTTACATAGTTAGGAATGACGTCCGCACTACAATAGGGTGCTATCAATATCATGAAGAGTAGGTATTCTTTTTTTTATAACAGGGAAATCGATCACTTTATTAGCGGGAGTTAGAGAGAGACAATATAAGTTTGTAATGCAATATTCTGGATACGCTTGCACACAGTTAAGCAGATTTTTGAAAAATCAAACGGATGTATAAGTTTCTTGACGTGCTAGGAATATAAAAGGCGTATAGGTAGTTACGGTAAAGAGTAGTTTTCATACAATATTTGCTTGAAGCATGTGTGTATGGTTATTTGGTTAGTGAGGTTGATTTATAGAAGGCGCATTCAACAATGCCGTGTGGCATAAATAAAAATATTATAGTAATACCGGTAAACCAAATGGTGTTGTGTGTTGAATCCTGTAATTTCACCTCAAGTTTATTTTTATTTCTTGAAATTTCGAGACGTAATACGCTCTTTTATCAAAAGAATGAACTGAAGGGCAGTACAGCTATGTCGAGTTCATATCATCTATGATTTTTTTTTTTTTTGAAAAGTGACGCTTATTTTGATAATAAGCTGTTATTCACTCAGAGTGTGAAGCGTGTAATTGCAAGAACTTTTATTTTTTAATTTTTATTATTTTTTTTAGTACGTGTGCGTATGTTGTAAATTGCGCGTGGACATTGAAATAACTTTGACGTGATTGTGCTGTGTGTCTAGACTGTATCCTAGCGAACACGGTGATTTGAATTGTGATGTTCTTGTGTAGGTGTCATACTCAATAATGCATCCACATAAATTACTCAAGCTGCACTCCTACTCATGTTTTCCTCTCTTCAGTATATGTTAAGATGCGCTGTAATCTTAGATTGGGTTAAAACAGTAACATCTAAAAAACTGTTATAAGCTTCGCATTGTTTACATATTCTCTCGAGAATCCTTACTTAGATCAACTTCGCTATGAAGAACATTTAAATGTTCTAGAAAAGTCTCAGCGTTCGTCATACGTAAGTGAATCCACAGAGTGACAGGCACTCTATAACCCGATATATACTTTCCAGTCTGAATGATAGCCCTTTGTTCGAGCCTACGTTGTATTAATCGAGTGCCAAATTCACATTGTCCGGTAGTCTCGTAATTCAGTGGATTTTAACATTTTCTGAAGATACCTTTATCGGTGAACTGCGCAGTAGTTTATCAAGCTCAGCATTGGTACGCTATATTACGTAATATAGTATATATAATATAAAGTTATATTACCTATAAGTATGTATGACTTGGATTAAAATATAAGTATAACACATGCCATAAATATACGCTATATAGATGTATTTTAGACTAGTGTGTCGCATCATGTAATTATACATGTTATCATAGTGTAACGATGGTGAGGTATTATATAGAATATTATATACATATATGAGCAAAAGTAAACCCGGTTTAATAACCGGTACTAATCATATATGAACACAGTATTTTTGGGACGCACACTAGATAAGGTGAGAAGATTGGCTCTGAGGCAATGACATCGCTTATGACTAGGCGATTTGTTCACTATTACAAAATAAACTCTAAACGCTGGGTATAAGACAGGATGGGCTATGATAGAAAGCACAACGAGCAGCGAATAATAGTAAAATAATATATCAGCAGCGCTGGTACATATTAGGGTTATCGGTTCATACACTGTTTTCGCAAATGCTTGTATGTTTGTTGAAAATGTCACTAAGGACTATCCATGTAATCTGTAGGAAGTAAATAACCACGCTTTGGCGTGTTATCTTAGTTAGAGGGACCATTAGGAGTGGTGCAAGATTTCGTAATCTGTGAGTGACCTCGAGAAGCCGGATCTGGAGTTAATACAATCGACACGTTAGTAATATCGCGCAAAAACTTACCGCTATTAGAGATCAATAACGACAGATAGAGTTAAAGTAACCATAATAGGTATGTGGCACGAAGAGCTGAGAGAGGAGAAAGTGAGGTGAGGAGAGAGAGGAAGAAGAGAGATTTGGTAAACTGTGGAACATGAGAGAGTGTGTTAGCTTTCAGCCATAGTATTATTGTATGGTATCATAATAACTTATCTCTTATCTCTAATGTTAATTGTCAGTAGTCGCCTAAGCTTGGTTTACTGACGCTCCGCTGAGGGATTTTCGCGGTATCTATAGTGTGGTGTGTGTACGCTAAGGTTTTCGCAGTTGTCGATGAGGTCGCAAAAGTGAGTTCCAGTAGTTTTCATAGCATCTAGAGTTGTACTGAGTTCCAAATTTGGAATCGGCTGTGGGCGCAGAATATAATTGGTTGTACCAGCCTTACTGTAGTTTGGCTCCGAAGTACGAATAAATTGTAAGTAATAAGAGAACTAGCACAATGGTTCGGAACCTTGAGTAAGGCTTTGACTCTCTATCTTTGTATACAGTATGCAAGTTTTCTTTGTGGAGTTTATATAATCATAGTTTTAACAAAATAAGATGGTTACAATAAAGTGGGAGACGACTACCATATGTACTTATTAATACTTTGCTCGTTGTATTGTTTTAGTTATTTAAGCGGCATATCAACCACAGTTGGGATTCATTTAATGCCGATTAAAATTTTGAAATAAAATCAATTCTTAATGGATAATACTGATTTTTTTATAAATGAATGAGCAGTTTTCTATTTAACTCATAGCACTTGGGACCCCACAAGGAGGCACTAGTGCAGGTACGAACCCAGTCCTAAACCGAGGGTCAGAGTGGAGCCAGGGAGGAATGGTGATGAATAGGGGTGCTAGCCACGAGTACCCAGCAGAACAGACGCCAAAAAACGTGGAACCGATACACGCCAAGTCTAAGAGTAAGATTTAGAAGACGTCATATCCCCCGAGGGACATGGTAAGAGAGCCCCGCAGACGCACCAGCCTCTAAGAGTACAACTGCCATATGATAAAAAAAGAGTGGTGTAGGGGCTAAATGAGCCGCATAAGAGGGTGAAAATGGGATGAGAGGGGAATACGATTATAGGATGCATAGAAATGATTGAAAAAGAGGACTTAAGAAGTGAGGACAGAGAGCAAGCGGACTGATTCGGAAGGGGGGCTTCCGATTCACGCGAAGAGCGCGTCTAGCCCAAGATTAGGGGCCAAAGTGGAGTATTGCAAGTCCGTGAACTGTCTCACATCCACCTGGGCTCTATCCTTAAGCATCACGGGTCGCAACCCACGGCCAACAGTTGGCACCATTGGGGGAGTCTTACCCCTCTGCAGAGGTGCAGTCGGTGCATTCTAACGCCCCAGGCGACAGGGCGGTACTTATTACAGATATTGAAAATACTTTTTGAAGTAAACATGGCACATAATTTCTTAATATTAGTGTAATTCAAACTCTTACATAATTCATTCAAAATTATTGACTAGTTTTTGTTAGTGACAGTTTGTTTTATTCATTCGATAAGTACATGTTGTTAATTCAAATCAAATGAATGTTCTAAATTTTTTTTTCTGTATTTCAAATCTCAACAAAAGAAAATTATTTTTTATTTCTTCCCCAGAAATGCCCAAAAAAAGATGTCTTCAAAACTCGAAAGGATTCAGCTCCAACAACATGGTTTTAATTCTTTCATTTCTTTAATAAGTATTACTAATCTCTTTTATTTCTTTCATATGTATTTCTAAATTCTTACATTTCTTTTAATATATATTTCTCAAGAATAAAGCAAGGCATACAAAATGTACATAGTCGTTATGTATTGTTCTTTCACGTTGCTTAATGTTCTCTTAATATAAAATGATCGAAGTACGAACTGGCTGAATGTAGAAATAGGTCGGAAAGGTAAAACGGAAAAGTTTGGTGTGGGCATAGAATTTAATGAATTTAGAATTTACTAAGGATACGAATTATGTTATTTTTATGTTAAAACATGCAGTTATATCGATTCTAACCACTTTTCGAAACCAAGCTGGCTGACTTCTGATTTAGGTCGGAAAATTAAAACGGTAAGTATTTTGGTGGTACCAAATGATAATTTAACTACAGTCTATGAATTAACATTTTGCGAATTGGGTTACGGTTTTAGGGGGTTAAGGTTGTTTTTAATTACGTATTGCTTAAAAAACCCCAAAAAAATAACATAATTCGTATCCGTAGTAATTTCTAAATTCATTAAATTCTATGCCCACACCAAACTTTTCCGTTTTACTTTTCCGACCTATTTCTACATTCAGCCGACGAACTTTGTTAAATTAACACAAATAGTACAAAAGGACTGTTTTTCATATATATATAATATATAATATATATATATATATATATATATATATATATATATATATATATAATTAAACTGAAAAAAATGTACAGGATTTAACATCAGAAAATTTGAAAAGATATACATATTTTAACATATGAAACTGATTAAAATAATCACAATTAAGAACAAATTTTCAAAGGGTTAAAGGGAGATAACTTTATGAGTTTTTTTTAATAAAATACAGGAATTCAAAAATTCAAAAATATAATCGAATACATAAAGAGCGTCCGCAATAATCAACCGACGTAATTTGCGGTCCATAAACATAACAGCACAAAATGTCTTCAAATAAACACCAGGAGATTTATCAACCTGACGATGGTGAAATAACCAGAAACCTGGGTAGTTGCTTATGAAAAACTTTTATATTTAAAAAATTCAACAAATAAATAAAGCTCCTACAAATTTGTGGTTGAGCACAGTGATTTCTTTGTTTCATCCCAAAACAAATTTTTAAATATCTATCTATCTATCTATCTAGTCTATCTATCTATATATATATATATATATATATTATATATATTATATATATATATGTGTGTGTGTGTGTGGTGTGTGTGTTTAGAGTCGTGGAAAATGGACTCATCGATTCGAGTTCAATTCCTAGACGAAGCTGTTGGCATTTCACATAGCGCTAATACCCTTGGAAAAGGTATGAATCCATATATTCTCCCTCCAGCTATAGGTTAAATAGTAGGGCAGACTGGACCCTTCAGCCTGGGTAGGTAAACCAGTCTAGGAGAGGGATACTCTGAATTAAAAATTCCTGAGGTCGGTCGTTGATAGGGTTTGTGGCAACACTTGATGCACCAATTCTTTCCTATCGACTGTACTAATAGTGTGGATGGTCCAACACAAGCCTTCACCGCTATAAACAAATCACTGCGTGGACGTCCATTGTGTGAACACTCATACGTCGGAATCGACGGGAGAGTCCATCATATATACATTTACCAAACCACATATATTGATACCAAACCACAACGCACGTCCAGGATGTGCAGGTTTGAAGTCAGAGTTTTTCTTCCCCCTAGACTGTTTGTCATACCAAGGTAAAAGAGTCCGCTCTTTCCTTCTATTCAGCCATAGAATAGTTGTACTAGTTTTATGTGAAATCAGGCTATTAGGTTCAATTTTGTGCTAATACCCTCGGCGTAGGTATGACCTTCCTCTTTCCCCAGGTATATTCCTGTATTCTTCGGAAACGTGGGCGACTTATCGCCGTGGGACACATCACAACTTTGGAGAAATTTTATCATGTTTTAAACGTTGGGTGGCAATCCTCATGACGCCGATGCCCTGCAACAAGCCAACGTGTCCGGCATAGAAATGCGCATCCTATAAAACCAGATGCGATGGGCTTGACATCTTGCTCGGATGGAAGACGACAGACTCCCGAAGCAACCATTCTATGGAGAACACCAATGTGTAACACATCTGAGGCACAAGCCTGAGAAAAGTTTTTTTTCTTAAACCTTTGGTATATATGTTGATGACTCGGACAGAACATCTTTAGGGTTAGGGTTAGGGTTAGGAGTCGTAGTCGTGGTCGGAGTCGGAGTCGTGGTCGGAGTCGGAGTCGGAGTCGGCAGTGCCCGGCACTCACGGCGTTAGGCTTAGGCTTAGGACACGGCAGTGCGCGGCAGGCATGGCGTCAGGGTTAGACTTAGGACTAGGCAGTGCGCTGTAGGCAGTGCCCGGCAGGCAGTACCCGACAGGCACGGCGTTTGGAGGAGGAGACTTGTTCATGGTGTCTGTAAAAGGTTTGAATCATGGGGGTTCGAACACTCCATCCTGAAGTGGACTTTATGGGTGTATGACAGGGCTTGCCAGTTTCTTCAGTTGATAATCCAGTCTCTCTCTCTCTCTCTCTCTCTCTCTCTCTCCTCTCTTCTCTCTCTCTCTCCATCACTGCCTATTTTTCTATCGTGAATCTTTCAATTACACTGTCTCCTTACTTCTCTCTTTCCATCTATATCTGCCTATTTTTCTTTCTTCCTTCTATTGATAATTAAGTCTCTCTCTCTCTCTCTCTCTCTCTCCTCTCTCTCTCTCTCTCTCTCTCTCTCTCTCTCTCTCTCTCTCTCTCTCTCTCTTTACGTTACGGTCCCATACGATCAGAAGTTGGGAATCTCACTTGTCATGTGTTCAACAGAGTGTGTAAAAGCCAAGTTGGGTTACTGATAAAGGGAGTTGGAATGAATGTAAGAAAGAAAAAGAAAGAAAGAAAGAAAGAAAGAAAGAAAGAGAAAGTCAACAAAGAAGGAGAAAAACGCACAAAAAGAGAGACTGAAACAAAACAGAAAAAAATAACGTGAGAACAGAATGTAATTAGAAAGACAGACAGACAGAAAGAAAGAAAGAAAGAAAGAAAGAAAGAAAGAATGGAAATATAATAAAACAGAAAGAAAGAAAGAATGAAAAGAAAGAAAGAAGAAAAAGAAAGAAGAAAATTATAAACAGCTTCAAGAGAACCGAAGAAGCAAACATCAATGAAAGAAAAAAGTTAAAATATAAAGAAAAATGAAAGAAAGAAAGAAAGAAAGAAAGAAGGGTAGAAAGATAAACAGATAGACAGACAAAGAATGAAGAAAGATAGAAAGAAAGAAAAGAAGAAAGAAAGGAGTTGTAACATAAGAAAGAAAGAAACAAACACACACACAAAAGTTGAGTCGAAAAATAAAAAGAAAAGAAAAAAAGGAAAGAAAGAAATTGGTGATAAGCAAACCTCTTGTAGAAATGACCTTCTTCGGTGAATATTTGGCAATCACCATATATATATATATATATATATATATATATATATATGAGAAAACGAGTAAAATTAATAACATGTAAATTATTTATATATGAAAAAACAAAACCTTTCAGCCCCGGTATTCCCCGGGACTATTCAGGAGCTCAAACCTCTTTGGTATGAGCGGAATGTGATTCAACTTTGAATTTTAATTGGAGTACAGCTAATTTTGAATTCAGAGTTTTACTTCTCTGAGTCTAGTTGTATTACTATGTTAATAATAAATATCTAGCCCTGTGGCGATTAAATATTGTTAAGTATCTGGTCGGTATCCTTAGTTCCAGATGCAGTAAGTAAGTAAGCAAGCCAATAAGAATCCGGTGTTATAGTATTCTTTGTAAGTCCGACGTCCAAGATGATCCGAATAGCAATGAGCCAAGGTTAAGAATCAGACCTCTATAAATACACCAACATCAGCAGCAGCACTGCCAGTGATATGGCAATAGGAATGCCATCGGTGGTCACGTGGTATTCAACGAGTCTATATTTAGGAGTAGGCATCTGTCACACGTCTTATATCCAAAACATTCCAACAAAGATATACAAAAATAAGAACAGAATAAAAAAGAACAAACTCCCATGTGACCTTGACCAGAAATACCATCTGCGCAGGCCCGACAAAAAAAGACCTGAACCCTTCCCCAAAAAGGATCCCTCGGTCATTCCATCGAAGACCGCAACCGAGTGTAGTTCGTCTCTTAGCTAGGGTCATGGCCCTCGCTACCAACAACTATACCCTGTTCAATAAAGCCTTGAGTCGTAAAACTGCCTCTTGCCTTTGTCTCTTTCCTTTTCTATCCTTTTGTTTCATGCCTTCCATTTCAGCTCACCAGCCCAGAAGAACTAAGGACCAAACTTTTATATAGGGCTAAAATACCAGCAACCAACATACATTTAACATGGCTCCATGGTCCTACGATTTATCAGTAAGTGGGAAATGATTGGAACCGACAGATTCACACTTTTCCCAATAGCAAACAACTTCATTCATCATTCCTGTCTATTTTAACGAGCTTCAAACCCTTGAAACATTTATATATTTAAATAAATATATATGCCTCGACCTTAGAATGTGCGTATTTGTGTGTATATGTGTATATTTGTATGTATATGCCTGGCCTAGAAGTAATGTAATATAACGTAGTTAGTGTTATCTTTGGGTTATTCTGACCTGGAGTCACTGGCTGTTTCCTATGGGGCAGTAGCACCCGTCTGTTTTTGTTTTGCTGTTGTTATTTTTTTAATCTCCTATGTCTGTCTGTGCTATCTTTTCTGTTGGCTTCCTTTATCTCAAACACCTTTCTCTTATCCATAAAACTACAGGTTGAAGATTTCACGGAATTTTTTCATTCAAGGAATCACGCTTTATAAACTAACTTATAATTCCAATTTGGATATTACCGAGCTCGTAATTTCAACAGTTTCTTTTAGAATAGGACAAACTCTTAAGAGACATTTTTCTATGGAAATCAGCACGCCCGTGTGGACATGTGAGCAAATACATACATTGACCAACTCTGAGCAGACACTGAATGCTGTACAGAGGACCTCCCGAGAGCAATGAATGATAGGGTAAGGTTGGCGAGAGATTGTCATAGATATCCATGATTAAAATCTTAATTACCTGTAATTAGAAATTAACTAAGTGACTCTTCCCTTGTTTTTTTCCTTTGGTCAAATGAAAATGTTTACTCCAGTTTAAATAACTTATTTGGACAGTTTGGGTGAACTTTAAATTAATGAAATCATTTATCATGTGATTTTCAACAATCTAACCCGGGCTCAATGGGTGACCCAACGGGTCATGTTTCTTTCTGGTATATATATATTAATATTTATATTTTTGCTTGAAGGCAATTACAATGCGAATATCGCATAAATTCGATAATTATAGAAGATAATAATGACAAGTGAATTTCGCAAAGAATTACTCGGTGTGTAGAATTCTTTGCGAAATTCACTTGTCATTATTATCTTCTATAATTATCGAATTTATGCGATATTCGCATTGTAATTGCCTTCAAGCAAAAATATAAATATTATATATATACTTTATTCAACAATGCTTCTAAAAAATAAATAAACATCCAAAAAATCTTATATATATATATATATATATATATATATATATATATATATATATGGGATTTTTAGCAATTGCCTTTAAATACTGAAAACACTGGCTTATATTCTGCCACTTTATTCTGGGTTATTTTAGTAGACGCTCGTTGTTTAATTGTTATCATCGGAATATGACTAATCGATTCCAAATCCTGGTTGAGGCGGTTTGCATTTCACATAGTACTAATAACTTTGTGAAACTCTCCAGCTATGGGCAGACTATTATATTATATGCCAGACTATGCTCCTTAACGATGGTATCGCAATCAACCAAGCGGTACGAAAACTTTGAATTCAAACCTGTTAAACTAAAAACGAATACCATGTGTGTCGCATCCTGCTCGTTTTGGTAAATACATATATTTTGCAATATAATTGACTGAATATGCAGTTTATATATCTTATACCCTCATGTAAATGTTTTTTTTTCTCAGTTATATCTACGCATTTATATTATTTTGTGTATATATTTATGAAATTTATACGCTTAATGCATTTTATTCTGTTTCTTATATGGAAATACGGTGAGGAAATTAATCCGACAATATGAGAAGAAAATATTTTTTAAATATAACAAACACAGGATGTTATGATCAGGAAACAATTTTTAGTGTCAATAATTAAGCATTTCGGTATATTGTACCATCTTCAGGACACTGTTAAGTAATGTTTATGTGAGGAACAAAATAAACATTAAACATAAACATTACTTAACAGTGTCCTGAAGATGGTACAATATACCGAAATGCTTAAGTATTGATACTAAAAATTGTTTCCTGATCGTAACATCCTGTGTTTGTTATATTCTTAAAATGTTTCTTATATGTATATGTCCGACCCCTACCATGGACAGGATGTGACACAAGATCATTGTTTAAGAAGAGTAAAGTTAATTTTGAATTTTCTTCTCTTTTGGTTACCTTAGCAATGGTACAAAAAGTCAACCTTATTATTTGCCCATAGCAACGAGAAGGGCGGGGAGAAGAAATAGATCCATGGCTTTCCCAAAAGCCATAGTGTGCAGTGAAACGCAAATATTATCGCCCTGACATTGAATTCGTGACTCCGATTCTATTACCTACGACGATATCCGTTACGGTAAGCACACATCCATGCATTTATGTAGCGTTGCGGCTTAGACAAACACCTGGTTGGTTTGCGGATGCAGCTTCTAAGATCTTCGCTATGATGAAATCGCCGAAAACTTCTAAAATACATATGTTATCTAAAATACTTATGTTATGAAGTAAAACGAGTCGGACGAAATAGTATAGTAAATAATGTTTTTTGCCAGCAAGTTAACCAAATTGAGCAAGAGAAAGGGCGGTGAATTTTCTCAGAAGGAATTGTTGCTAGTCTGTGCACTTTGGCTGATTGCCCGAATCTGTATATCGGTTGAAAATGCGTGTTACTTTTTGTGAATTCAGCCTTTTTGTCCGTCAGAATCGCCAAA
Organism: Doryteuthis pealeii; assembly: GCA_023376005.1. NCBI lineage: Eukaryota > Metazoa > Mollusca > Cephalopoda > Myopsida > Loliginidae > Doryteuthis > Doryteuthis pealeii. The sequence goes on from CM042154.1 coordinate 17,055,665, forward strand.
GGCTTGTAGCAAGCTGGGTGTAGTATATATTTTTCTATAGGTTTACACAACTTATTAACTTTTAAACAAAACTCAACACAATGAAAGAAATCAACGGAGTCGTATTAAAACAACAATCTGTATAAAAATAGAATTACAGACATGTATAATAGCATACCGGGCATAGTCCTTTGTTTTATATTGTGGTATTAATAGTTCATATTTTATCTTGTTTTTCTTTGTTGATACTGGAGCTGATTTGTTGTGTGACCACTCGTCTTGTCATTCTCTGAACTACTGAAAAATTCCCGCTTTTCCTTTTTGGCGCTTGATTTTGAATTCAGCGTTTGTTGTTTTCCGTTACTGCATTTTTGGGATTCTTACTCCCCATTTTTAATATAATCGGCAACTGCCATTTTATTAACCATTACAGGCTCATTAATGCTGTAATTTTTGCTTGACCGAGTTCAGCCGGATTCACTCTACTTATTCATACTTCATGACCCTTATCAATATATTTCGTCTATTTGTTGCCGTTAGAGTTTTACTTTTCTATTGACTATATACGAGACTTCGTTATACTTATTGGCGTAGAAACGTGTATTTTATCCGTGGAGAATTACAAATATCGTGCGGCAGTACACAGAATAGAAATGTGGAAATTGTATTCATACTATGGTGCTATCTTAAAGTCAACTATTTATACGACGAAGAGATATGACAGAATTAGTTGAAATCATTACTTGCATAAAATGAACCAACCAAAAACAAGCGAAAGTTTTCAAAGGTTAGTCTAGGGGTATCAATATATTGTAGATATGATAACGTATCAGTGTTGTATCAGTGTTGTTCACAATCGCCATTGTCTTTATATCCGGGTTGAAAATATACAAATGGCGTAGTAAAATATGATTCTATCAAGCGCTGTTTAATGAATCTAATCTATACGAGAATTATATTCATTCTGTTTGTCTGCAAATTCTGTTGAACAAAAGTAATTTTTGAATATTAGGAATACAAATAAGAAATGTGTGAAATGATGATTTGTTTTTGTTTTGTTTTGTTTTACGGCATATCAACCTCAGTGGGTTATTTAATGCCGATAAAGTTTTGAAATAAATCAATTCTTAATGGATAATACAATTTTTTTATAAATACATTTTTCTATTTAACCCATAGATGGGACCCTAACAGGTACTAGCACTCCGGGTCAGAGTGGACCAGGGAGGAATGGTGATGAAGGGGTGCTCCACATTCCCCAAACCTCCAAAACTGGAACCTCACCATCAGATAGAATTTAACGTCATTCCCAGGACATGTAGACCCTCGGTCATCGCCTTCTAGCACCCATATGATAAAAAGGGGTGGGGCTTGCCATGAGTGCAATAGGGTTGGGAAAATCATATAGGTGCTAGGGCTTGACGTGACCAGCCGATTGATCGGAGGGGGCCTCACCGACCGCCCGTCTATCCCAAGATAGGGCCAAAGTGGAGTATTGCAAGTCATGGACTGCTCATCCACCTGGGTTCTATCCTTAAGCATCAAGGGTCGCCACGCACGGCCAACAGGTGGCCCCATTGGGGGAGTCTTACCCCTCTGCAGAGGTGCAGTCATTGCATTCTAACGCCCCAGCCGACAGGGCGGGTGAAATGATGAAATATGAAACATTTATATAACTCAATGAATAGTATGCCTTTCTAATATATTTGCATATACTGATCTGGTTTCCATACTATACGAAAATATAGCTATGTGCACTGTGAAAATGTATACGTAGTCTTATTGCAGTCAAATGTTTTGAGCAACTTAGAACAGAAATTAAACCTATATTTTCCGTTATTAGATATAGAACATTGTAATTTAATTCGAAATTCTTTCATAAAATCTTCATTTTATATTTGTTTTGAATTATGCGAAGAATTGGTTTGTATTTCCAGAGACCTTGGATTTAGAATCGAGTAATGAGAGCTAATCTATGTCTAGATGTTTGAGAATTGCGTTCATTGCACATTTAATTTTAAATTTTTGTGTAGTTGTTTCTTAAGAGTTTTTTACAAAGTTATATGATATTGTTACATAATCTATGCGGTTGCATAAGATTATTGTCAATCCCCTGTAATTCTGAGAGGATGACCCTTTTCATACCATGGCTGGGTCCTTCCATGGAAAATTACAGAAGCCCGCCAAAATACGTGAAGTCACGTGGGACCTGTTCGGTCCCCAGTTTTTCAGTTGGACGTCAGGCAGAGCAGTCGGCCATTTTAGGTCCTGCCTAAAACTGGAACTCACGCGCGCTATGTTAGTTAGAGGATTATGTATAGTTAAGGAAATAAAAGTTTGGATGATTAATATGTTCTTGTGGTTGATGAATGTCTTGGTAACAAGACTAAGAAATGACTACCAGCCAGCAAGAACATAGTAAAAGAAAGACCAGACCTTAGAAGATTCCAGACCAAGACAAGATGATAGAAGAAATACCAAAGACGATCAGAATACTAAAGACGGCCAAGAAATAGAATTAAAGAAAGAGGTATGCAACATTATAATTATTTAGTGCCAGTAAAGAAAGAGGTATGCAACAATATAAGGTATGCCAATCTAATACAAACAATTTGAGCACAATTTCGTGGTTTCAAGAAATCATATGTAATACTAATAATCCATACACATTTATGTGGTTTAAATAATTATTTCTATTTAATAAGTAAAAAAAGTAAAGTCAACGGGGCGGCCTGAAGTCGGTATCAGCCAGTCAGCGAGGGTGTCTATCCCCTTTTCAATAGCGCTAGACCAAGGAGATTGTTTTAGCATCTGAGGTGGAGCGCCACACCTACCATCAGCTCCTTACTTTACCGCACAGATCCCTGTGCTACTCATACGCTGAGTTGGCTATGACCGGTATCGAACTAGGAACCTTGTGGTCTCTAGCCGAACGCTCTACCGACTGAGCTAACCCATGATATCAGGCATACCTAGCAATTACAATTAATTTTCAATCATTTGCTTTTAACCAAAAGATAGAACATTAAGAGATACTATCGCTCCGGTCCAAGTTGGACCTAAGAGTAATATAAATTAATGGGTTATTACACAATCCTCATATCTCCAGAACTGGAGCCTCACCATTAGTTTATTGTGATGCCCAGGATAATTTTAGAGCACTTATCTTTTTTGCTAACTTTATGTGAGAGAAGTATGTAAAAAATATTGACAATTTTGATGAAGTTTTTTGAGTTCATATTTATGTGAAAATAATTTCTTTTATTACAAACATTAAATACAAAACTCTGAAATACAACTTTATATTGAGTTGAAAAATGAGTGTATGTTTATGTCGTCTATATCCTAACAAAGAAAATCTTATAGAGACACATAAAATTCATGTTTTTCATTGATAAAAACATATCAAAATACATTCTAGGTTACTTAGAAAGTTTGCCAGAATATTTTTATTGTTTCTAAAGAGGGACCTGAGCAAGAAACGTTTGGTATTTAGTGGCCTTGCTGCGGGGCCGATAAGGATGTCGACCCCACAGACGTTTGAATAAGTGAAACGACTGGAGACAATGAAAGAGACAAAGGCAGAGGACGTGGATGGCAGAAAGTAACCCGGTGGTCAATTTATTAGCGAGAATTGACAGAGGTAAATCGGCAAGTTGAGGATTCGACGTTCGAGGTTGGTCCCTCAACGTTCGGTCAGTCTTTCGTTGATCTGGGTGGATAGGTCGTCGGTTCTCGGATAGGCAGCTGGAATCCGGAATCGAGATAACAGTGCGTCTACGTCGTGGTCGGTCGGTAACGGTCTCGGTTGACGTCGTGGTCGGTCGGTAACGGTCTCGGTTGACGTCGTGGTCGGTCGGTAACGGTCTCGGCTTGCGGTTGGATCGGCTGCGAGCCCCGGTCGTAGTCCCGCGAGGACTGTTCGGGTACGAGCGTGAAACGTAACAGCGACGGACCGTTCGCTTAGCACGCGTGTTGCTTGGGTCTGATTGACCGCGGTTATGCGGGATTTCAGACCAGCTGGTACGTGTGCGCAAATGCCTCGAGTAGCTAAGTGTTTGCTCGGCGGAAGATCGAGTCGGATCTACTAAGCTAGTACTTAGCGTACTGTCGGCGAGGGACGCATTCGTGGTTAAGGAAAAACTGAGGTGAAAAGGGCCGACTGGTTAGCTCTGAAAAGAGTTGGGTTTGTTAGCTTTGAAAAAAGCTGGTTTGCTGGACTGGAACAAGGTTCGTGTCATCACAGCAAAGGAATGAGGCTGGTAGTCTAGCGGCAAAAGGCAAGCGGTCGGGAAAGGTGATTCGTCCGGAACAGGAATCAGGATCGTCGAGTTTGCTGGGTGGTTGGAACTGTTGTTGTCATCGCAAAACGACTTTCTTATATACACGAAATTTACCGGAAATATCGAATGACGTCAGGCAAAAGGTTCCTTAGCGATGTTGAAATAATGGAGAAGGAATGTAGGCTATGTGACACGATACATGCAAAGGGGTGGAGCTTAAAACAGCGAAACTGGATTTGTCTTGTCAGACATCGAAGTGTTGGAACATTTGGAACGTTTTTATGCGTACGTGCTTTAATGCGCGCGCGTTGGCCTACGTGCGTTCGTTTAGCACGCGTACGTTCAGAGAAAAGGGTCAAGGCTTTTGGCCCCGACTGCCTTATCAGTATCTTTCTAAAATTTGAAGTGAATACATCTTGTGTCATTGCAGTAAACGTGCAATAATTCAAAGTAGAATTATTGATGAATTACTGTATTTTCTCACTTGGAAGCATGCAGAGCTTCTTTATTTTAAGCCAGTGTATTTTCCTTTTCGAGGATACTTACCTTTCTTATGCTTGCCGAATTTTAGTGATACCAGTCTTGGGATGGAGATTTGCCTTCTGCTTAACAAGTTTTTGCAGTGGCGGCTTCTTCTTGTCCGATAATTGATTGACCCTATTTCATAATTGATTGACCCTATTTCAACAAATTCCAGGAATTCTTCTGCTGTTGCTTCTTCGTAGTGTGACACATGACCAAACATGAACCACCATCATTGCATCAGTCTTGTTGATAGTGAAATAGTTCAGCACATCGTCCGGGGAGCTGTTTTATTAGGCTGTTTAGCCATTGGTGTCCGGGGGTAATTCGCAGATGATTGCGGTCTTATAATTATTTGCATTTAGAGCTGCCCTGTTGTAGCAATAGTACATCGTCAAAGAAACAAATGTTACATTAACTAGTAAAATCTTAGATCAAATAATGAAAGTTCAAATTTGAGAAAAATTGGAAAATGTTACTTTTTTATTGTATAAAACATTGTCAATTAATTAAACTAGATGAGTTAATTATCTATTACTCTGAATGTTTGAGATGAGGCTTGAAGATTAGTATTTTCTGCGTTATTCGGACTATTGTCCCCATCTTCATTGTTATTTGTACAACGTTTCAGCCGATATACCCTCCGGCCTTCTTCAGGTATTTCTTGTCGGACTCGGGAACCTTCTCGGACTAGGGAACCTTCTTTTCGAACTCGGGAACTTTTTGTATTCGGGAGCCATCACGGAACTTTGAACCTAACCCTTTATTTATTCCACGCGGGTATCCTGTTCTCATTCCACTAACCATAGCTGGGGTAGGAGTTGTGTTAATTAATTATTTTTCTAACTGCTTTCACTCAGGATTGAACTCGGGTACCAGAGATAACTGTCACTTAGAACTGTTTAATTAATTATTTATGATGAATTATTGTATTTGTGACCTTCAATTTGCTGGTTGGCCTATACTGTTGATTCCATGTGTGGCTGTCAACAAAAGAACGTCACTTATGAGTTCGTCATTGCTTACCCAACAGATGTGATAAGACAAATAGGAATATCTATTGTGAGTTAATCATTTTTTGATTTTTCTCAACTTTTTATACATTTACGGAGATTAAAAAAAAATATAATTGGTTTTTCGTTACGGCTCTTAGGGGGAGTTGAGTTAACGTCGACAGGGATTTTCAACTCATCAACAAAAATAGAAATAACGAGCCAATAAAAGGATTCAATGAAACATGTCGTGTACTTCAGTAATTATAGCATCAATGAAACATGTGAATCCAGTCCGCCCTGTTGGCAAGGGCTGTGGGAAATACGCACATCTCCAAAGGAGTAAGATCATCTAATGGAACCATCTGCTGGTCGTGGATGGCGAAATAAAACAATTAACGACAAAATAAATATATATATATACACATTCACTATAACTAGATCTTGGTTTTTGAGCAAAATTAATGAAGATTTTATTTATACTAGCAAATATATGCACCCTCTGGGTGCAAGTATTAATGTCATAAAATATCATATTAAATTAGAAAATCTAAATAAACTAAATAAGAATGCAGATAAAATGATTTGAAACAGAGAGGGGTATAATCGAAAAATAGAATAGCTGTAGCAACATCTTCCATCATCCCCGTCTTTCCTTGCTAAACTTTTCTAATTTAACTATTTAGTTAAATTAGGAAGTAAAAAAATAAAATTACAGTTATTTCTTTTTATTAATTGATTTCTTTTAAGATTTATCTACGAGATTTTTGCTCATATTCATTAAGATAAAATCAAATAATTAGAAATCAACAATACTAAGCACATATTTATTAAAATCAAATTTTAAGTATCAAATGCAAATTAGCCTTCCAATTCACACAGTAAACCACTTTTTGTTGTATATATAAATACAATTGCATGTTATTAGTACGTAGATATGACCAGCAGTATTAATAATGAAAAACAATTTTATTAATAATTGAGGCTTAAATAAAAATGATTCATGGGGAATGTGATGTATAATAACTAAATGGATAGTGACTTGAGTAGTGATATAGTTTCGGTTACAGACAAACAAACACATAATCTCCATTATAATAAGATTTCGGAAGATATCTAAAAATTAAAATTTATAGAGTAACAGAAGGTAATTGAAATATGATGTTGATTGATTGAATTAATCGCCTCATTTACATTGTTGCTTTTTTTATTGTAAATTATTTAATTAAAATTTCTTACTATATTGTTATATATTTACGTGGGAATTTTATGGGGCATCCAGTGAGGATCTAATTTGTGATAAGTAATAATGGTAAATTTCACAGGACAAATTGGAGGTTCTTAATGCAGTCTGTGATTCGGTTAACAAGATGCAAGACTTCATTTCGGCCCTTAACTGGGTTAGACGAGCGGGCGAAGAGGCCCCACTGATCAATCGGATGGACATATCAAGCCCTAGTACGTATAGGATTTCCCATACCATATTCACATCTCCAAAGGTGTAAGATCATCCAATGGAACATCTGCTGGTCGTGGATGGCGACCCATAATGCCTGTTTGCTGAGCAGTCTGTGATCCGGTTAACAAGATGCAAGACTTCATTTCGGCCTTAACCGGATAAATATACTTTCTTATTATTTTTTTTTCATCTTCTTTCTTCTCCTTTTTCTTATTTTTCTTTATTTTCCATTTTTTCTTTTCTCTTTCTTTTGAGTTTTCTTTCTTATCTTTTAATTTCTTTTATTTTCCTCTGGTTTTTTTTTTGTTTTTTTTGTTTTTTGTATCTTTCATTTCCTTTTTCGACAGTGCTGTGGTCTGGATGCTAACGATTATTCTTCTTGGACTTTTAGATTTAAACGAATCATCAAATCCTGTATCTCAAAGTCGAGATAGTCGACAAAGTATTATATATATATATATATATATATATATATATATATATATATATATATTCACTATAACTAGATCTTGGTTTTTTGAGCAAAATTAATGAAGATTTTATTTATATTTGAGAAGATATCTAAGAATTAAAATTATATAGTAACAAGAATGTAATTGAAATATAATGTTGATTGATTGAATTAATCACCTCATTTATATTGTTGTTTTTTTTATTTTTTATTGTAAATTATTGAATTAAAATTTCTTACTATATTGTTATATATTTACGTGGGAATTTTATGGGGCATCCAGTGAGGATCTAATTTGTGATAAGTAATAATAGTAAATTTCACAGGACAAATTGGAGGTTCTTAATGCAGTCTGTGATTCGGTTAACAAGATGCAAGACTTCATTTCGGCCCTTAACTGGGTTAGACGAGCGGGCGAAGAGGCCCCACTGATCAATCGGATGGACATATCAAGCCCTGGCACGTATATGATTTCCCATACCATATGCGTCAAAATGCTCTTATGGCAAGTATCCAATTCTTTTTATCATGTAGGTGCTAGTAGTGGGTGGCTGGGGTCGACCATGTGTTTTATTATTACATATGAAGTTGCTTCTTCTAATGCATTGACATTCATGAAATTAATGAAAATCATTTCTACCAAGTTGTTGATACACATCTTATTATAATGGAGATTGTGTGTTTTTCTGTCTGTAACCGAAACTAAATCACTACTCAAGTCACAATTCCCTTAGTTATAGACGTCACATTCACCATGAATTTATCCTTATTTTAACCTCAATTATTGAAAAAATTGTTTTACATTATTTATACTGTTAACCATATCTACATACTAAGAACATGCAATTATATTTATATATACAACAAAATAGCGGTTTAGAGTGTGAACGGCAGGCTAATTTGCATATTGATATTAAAAATGTAATTTTAATAAATATGTGCTTAGTATTATTGATTTCTAACTGTTTGGCTTTATTTTAATGAATATAAGCAAAAATCTCTTCAATTAATCTTAAATGAAATCCATTAACAAGAAAACATAACTGTCATTTTATTCTCTACTTCCTCTTTTAACTAAATACTTAAATTAGAAAAAATAACAATGAAAGACGAGAGTGATGGAAGAGTAAATTTCAGTTGTTCTATTTTTCGATTATATCCCCCTCTGTTTCAAATCTTTTTATCTGCATTCTTATTCAGTTTCATTAGCCTGTCTAATTTAATATGATATTTTATTATATTAAAACTTAAATACTTGCACCCGGATGGGGCATATATTGGCTAGTGATATTAATAAAACATCTAACATTAAAATATTTTAAAAAATAGACATTTCAACCAAACTATCTTTCTACAAAAAAAGCTCCCCATTTTACCTCACATACTTAACAGCTCCCATAGTTAAGTCAGCGCCAGCATTTTAGTTAAGTCAGCTCCCCATCAGCTCCCCATTTTTACCGCGCATAGTTAAGTCAGCTCCCCATTTTACTAGTTAAGTCAGCTCCCATTTTAGCACATAGTTAAGTCAGCTCCCCATTTTACCGCACATAGTTAAGTCAGCTCCCCATTTTAGCACATAGTTAAGTCAGCTCCCCATTTTAATAGTTAAGTCAGCTCCCCATTTTACTGCACATAGTTAAGTCAGCTCCCATTTTAGCTCATAGTTAAGTCAGCTCCCCATTTAACAGTTAAGTCAGCTCCCATTTTAGGTCAGCTCCCCATTTTACCGCACATAGTTAAGTCAGCTCCCCATAAGTTAAGTCAGCTCCCCATTTTAGCACATAGTTAAGTCAGCTCCCCATTTTACCGCACATAGTAGTCAGCTCCCATTTTACATAGTTAAGTCAGCTCCCCATTTTAGTAGTTAAGTCAGCTCCCATTTTACCGCATAGTTAAGTCAGCTCCCCATTTTAGTCAGCTCCCCATTTTACTGCACATAGTTAAGTCAGCTCCCCATTTTACCAGCATTTTACTGCATAGTTAAGTCAGCTCCCCATTTTACTGCACATAGTTAAGTCAGCTCCCAATTTTACTGCCATAGTTAAGTCAGCTCCCCATTTTACTGCACATAGTTAAGTCAGCTCCCCATTTTACCGCACATAGTTTAAGTCAGCTCCCCATTTTACTGCACATAGTTAAGTCAGCTCCCCATTTTACCGCACATAGTTAAGTCCGCAGCTCCCCATTTTACCACACATAGTTAAGTCAGCTCCCCATTTTACCGCCCATAGTTAAGTCAGCTCCCCATTTTACCGCACATAGTTAAGTCAGCTCCCCATTTTATAGTTAAGTCAGCTCCCCATTTTACCGCACATAGTTAGTCAGCTCCCAATTTTACGCGCATAGTTAAGTCAGCTCCCCATTTTACCGCACATAGTTAAGTCAGCTCCCCATTTTACCGCACTTAGTTAAGTCAGCTCCCCATTTTACCGCACATAGTTAAGTCATACACATGATATTAATAAAATATCTAACATTAAAATATTTAAAAAAAATAGACATTTCAACCAAACTATCTTTCTACAAAGAAAGCTCCCCATTTTACCGCACATAGTTAAGTCAGCTCCCCATTTTAACCGCACATAGTTAAGTCAGCTCCCCATTTTACCGCACATGTCAAAACAAAACAGAACAGTATATTTCTTTCAACAGAAGTCACAGTTACTATATTTTGGCAATGAAATTTATTTGACTAATCGAAACGATTCACTGAATCGAATCGATTAGTTAGTACTTTTCAGTTATTATATTGATGACATCGGCAAGTTACGCAAAAAATGCGTATTTTTCCGCTTTTTTATCATTGATTATTATTTTTTTTTGTAAGTCCAGAAGAAGAAAAAAAAAACTGGTGAGAAATCTACGGCTGTCTTGTAACCATTGCAGCAGATAACGACTAATCATCAATAATCACCACGTGACTTTCAATTGTTTCCTGCTTATATATATAAACTCTGGTTTGCAACTAGAATAGCAGGTACGTTTTTCAACCAAGATGGACCCAATATGGTTAGCCCTGTGGTCGTTATACGGTAAGAATATTTTTGCTTTACATAAAACGAGAAACCATGATAAACATTTTTATTATACCCAATGGTAGATTTGTACACATGTCTATGTTATATAAAAAAAAACTTGTTTATGGGGTTTTTTGTGTAGATGTCTGAGTTTAAATTTATATTAATTTAAATGAAGTTCTTTGAAAAAAAAAAAAAGAATTTGAAAAATTAAAGAATTCTCGTAAATGAATAATTCTTTACTGAATTTCTGAGATGAGACATTATTATTATAAAATTATTATATAAAAGTCGTCGGGGCGACCTAAAGTCGGTATCAGCCAGTCAGCGAGGGAGTCTATCTCCTTTTCAATAGTGATGTCGTAAAGTTGGCAGAGTGGTCAATTGTTGGTATCAGCCGGATAGCAAGGGAATCTATCTCCTTTTCACTTGTGCTAGATTAAGGAGATTGTCCTTGGATCTGAGGTGAAGCATCATACCTACCATCAGCTCCATAATTTACCGCACAGATCTAAGGTCTGCTACTCAAATGCTGAGTTATCGATGGCCGTTATTGAATCTGGATCCTTGTGGTTCTTTGGCGGATGCTCTACTAACTGAGTTTACTCATTCTAATTTTTATCATAGTCTCAGCGTCTCAATCGTATCACCCTCCGATTTCTTTGGGGAGTTGTCAGTCATATTCAGTAGCCTTCTTGTAACTTTGAATCGAACAGTCTATCCTTTTGGTTTGGTTTGGTTTGGTTTGTTTTGTTTTGTTTTACGGCATATCAACCTCAGTGGGTCATTTAATGCCAATAAAGTTTTCAAATAAATCAATATACAAATGGCGTAGTAAAATATGATTCTATCAAGCGCTGTTTAATGAATCTAATCTATACGAGAATTATATTCATTCTGTTAGTCTGCAAATTCTGTTGAACAAAAGTAATTTTTGAATATTAGGAAGACAAATAAAAAATGTGGGAAATGATGATTTGTTTTTGTTTTGGTTTGTTTTACGGCATATCAACCTCAGTGGGTCATTTAATGCCAATAAAGTTTTGAAATAAATCAATTCTTAATGGATAATACAATTTTTTTATGAATACATTTTTCTATTTAACCCATAGATGGGACCCTAACAGGTACTACCACTCCGGGTCAGAGTGGACCAGGGAGCAATGGTGATGAAGGGGTGCTCCACATTCCCCAAACCTCCAAAACTGGAACCTCACCATCAGATAGAGTTTAACGTCATTCCCAGGACATGTAGACCCTCAGTCACCGCCTTCTAGCACCCATATAATAAAAAAAGGGGTTGGGGCTTGCCATAAGGGCAATAGGGTTGGGAAATCATATAGGTGCTAGGGCTTGACGTGACCAGCCGATTAATCGGAGGGGGCCTCTCCGACCGCCCGTCTAGCCCAAGATAGGGCCAAAGTGGAGTATTGCAAGTCATGAACTGCTCATCCACCTGGGCTCTATCCTTAAGCATCACGGGTCGCCACCCACGGCCAACAGGTGGCCCCATTGAGGGAGTCATGAACTGCTCATCCAACTGAGTTCTATCCTTAAGCATCACGGGTCACCACCCACGGCCAACAGGTGGCCCCATTGGGGGAGTCTTACCCCTGTGCATTCTAACGCCCCACCGACAGGGCGGGAACTCAGTAGTAATAATTTTCTGTCTATTTTGCTAACCATTACAACACGCAAGGAACGCTATGTAGAGAAATGTAGAATGTTCCTATTTAAGGTTGTTGATAATGATAACTTCAGAGGTTCTAATTTAACATGCTCATGCTGAGAATTAATTCATTTGTATTTAATAATTCATATAGTTGGTAAATTAGTTCATTAGTATTGCGTATTCTGTTCTAATTTTGCTTTCTTCATAATTTAATTCTATACTTATTTATCACCGCCCTGTCGGCCGGGGCGTTAGAATGCACCGACTGCACCTCTGCAGAGAGGTAAGACTCCCCCAATGGGGCCACCTGTTGGCCGTGGGTGGCGACCCGTGATGCTTAAGGATAGAGCCCAGGTGGATGAGCGATTCATGACATGCAATACTTCACTTTGGCCCTATCTTGGGATAGACAAGCGGTCGGAGAGGCCCCCTCCGATCAATGGGCTGGTCACGTCAAGCCCTAGCACTTATATGATTTTCCCAACCCTATTGCTCTTATGGCAAGCCCCACCCCATTTTTATCATATGGGTGCTAGAAGGTGGTAGCTGCGGGTCTACATGTCCTGGGAATGATGTTAAACGCTATCTGATGGTGAGGTTCCAGTTTTGGAGGTTTGGGGAATGTGGAGCACCCCTTCATCACCATTGTTCCCTGGTCCACTCTGACCCGGAGTGGTAGTACCTGTTAGGGTCCCATCTATGGGTTAAATAGAAAAATGTATTTATAAAAAAATTGTATTATCCATTAAGAATTGATTTATTTCAAAACTTTATCGGCATTAAATGACCCATTGAGGTTGATATGCCGTAAAACACAAACAAACTTATTTATCAAACACGGTTTTTTTGTTTCAGTAAGTTTACTTCAACTAAAATCATGCAATCTTCACAGATCAGAGAGATAGAATACAAAGTTATGAAAACTTTTTGAGCCCGTGAAAAAGAAAAAAGAGATTCGCTGCGTTCCTTTTCTTATTTTAAACCACAGAAGAAGCAGATGTCACTTCTGTGAATTTGGCAAGTTTCCCTCCATGAAAATGTCACCTCGTAAATGTCTCCTCTGAAATGTAAACTTTTTTCAGTATGCTACATCATTTTACTTTGAATAAAAACTTTTTTATCCTCTTCACAGTCACATTCGGGGCAAGCTCGGCACACGGTAAGTATATTACGTTATTCATTTATTAGAACCGTAGTAGAAATTTTTTTTTTAATTGGGGAGGGGGGTAGCGAAAAATTTAGAATTTGGCCTTAAGATATCTATCAAAACAACTGAGGTGGTAAGTACAAGAATAGGCTTAGTCATAATTTTAAAAGCAGCTTTTTTCGGTGGCGAAAACTGCTTGGTAGCGCTAGGAAGTGGCAGTCCTGCCTTAGCTACCGAAACTGTGTTATCACTCCTAGTTGGCAGCTGATGAGGGCAGGGTATCGCACGTGTTATCACACGTTGTATGATGAAAATTACGTTATTCATTCTTAGGACCGTAGCAGAATTTTTTAAATTTGGGGGGGGCGAAAAAATTTAGAATTTGGCCCTAAGATATCTAACAAAACCAACTGAGGTGGTCAGTACAAGAATAGGCTTAGTCATAATTAGGTTTGGTTTGTTTTGTTTTACGGCATATCAACCTCAGTGGGTCATTTAATGCCGATAAAGTTTTTCAAATAAATCAATTCTTAATGGATAATACAATTTTTTTTATAAATACATTTTTCTATTTAACCATAGATGGGACCCTAACAGGTACTATCACTCCGGGTCAGAGTGGACCAGGGAGCAATGGTGATGAAGGGGTGCTCCACATTCCCCAGACCTCCAAAACTGGAACCTCACCATCAGATAGAGTTTTACGTCATTCCAGGACATGTAGACCCGCAGCCACCGCCTTCTAGCACCCATATGATAAAAAGGGGTTGGGGCTTGCCATAAGGGCAATAGGGTTGGGAAAATCATATAGGTGCTAGGGCTTGACGTGACCAGCAGATTGATCGGAGGGGGCCTCTCCGACCGCCCGTCTAGCCCAAGATAGGGCCAAAGTGGCGTATTGCATGTCATTAACTGCTCATACACCTGGACTCTATCCTTAAGCATCACGGGTCGCCACCCACGGCCAACAGGTGGCCCCATTGGGGGAGTCTTACCTCTCTGCAGAGGTGCAGTCGGTGCATTCTAACGCCCCACCGACAGGGCGGTAATAATTATTGATCATCCTCTACACATTACTACAACAACCAGCATGACGTTTTTTGTTTTGTTTTGTTTTATGTGACATTGTTTATATTGTGTAATGTGTGAAAATAAACCATTGTCTTCTTGTCTTCCTCTTCTTCTTGAGGCCGCAAGTATGGTAAGTGGCAAGTACCCTGCACAGATATCTTTTTCTTTCTTGTATTTCGTTCTATAGTGTATTGTTAAAAAAATGTAACCTTGTAATAATATTGCTATGAACCTGTTCATATTTGCTGATTCCTTTATTCTTCAATAAAAAAGTGTTGCCTTAATTTTTAATAATCTTTCCTTTCTCTGTATTACATACATAGTTGTAACCAAAATTAAAATTGCAACACCTCTGTAACTAAAATAAACAGTGTCATACATATGTAACCAAAATCAAAATTGCATCACCTCTGTAACTAAAATTAACAGTGTAATACATATGTAACCAAAATTAAAATTGCAACACCTCTGTAACTAAAATTAACAGTGTAATACATATGTAACCAAAATTAAAATTGCATCACTTCTGTAACTAAAATTAACAGTGTAATACATATGTAATCAAAATTAAAATTGCAACACCTCTGTAACCAAAATTAAAATTGCAACACCTCTGTAACTAAAATAAACAGTGTAATACATATGTAATCAAAATTAAAATTGCAACACCTCTGTAACTAAAATTAAAATTGCAACACCTCTGTAACTAAAATAACAGTGTAATACATGTAACTAAATAAACAGTGTAATACATATGTAATCAAAATTAAATTGCAACACCTCTGTAACTAAATAAACAGTGTAATACATATGTAACTAAAATAAACAGTGTAATACATATGTAATCAAAATTAAAATTGCAACACCTGTACAGTGTAATACTAAAAATAAAATTGCAACACCTCTGTAACTAAAATAAACAGTGTAATACATATGTAATCAAAATTAAAATTGCAACACCTCTGTAATCAAAATTTAAATTGCAACACCTCTGTAACTAAAATTAACAGTGCAATACATATGTAACTAAAATAAACAGTGTAATACATATGTAATCAAAATAAATTGCAATCTGTATAAATAAACAATAAATCAATTAAAATTGCAACACTCTGTAACTAAAATAAACAGTGTAATACATATGTAATCAAAATTAAAATTGCAACACCTCTGTAACTAAAATAACAGTGTAATACATATGTAATCAAAAATTAAAATTGCAAACCTCTGTAACTAAAATTAACAGTGTAATACATTGTAATCAAAATTAAATTGCAACACCTCTGTAACTAAAATAAACAGTGTAATACATATGTAAAAATTTAAATTACAACGCCTCTGTAACTAAAATTAACAGTGTAATACATATGTAATCAAAATTAAAATTGCAACACCTCTGTAACTAAAATAAACAGTGTAATACATATGTAACCAAATTAAAATTACAACGCCTCTGTAACTAAAATTAACAGTGTAATACATATGTAATCAAAATTAAAATTACAACACCTCTGTAACTAAAATAAACAGTGTCATACATATGTAACCAAAATTAAAATTACAACGCCTCTGTAACTAAAATAAACAGTGTCATACATATGTAATCAAATTAAAATTGCATCACCTCTGTAACTAAAATTAACAGTGTTACACATATGTAACCAAAATTAAAATTGCATCACCTCTGTAACTAAAATTAACAGTGTAATACATATGTAACCAAAATTAAAATTACAACGCCTCTGTAACTAAAATTAACAATGTAATACATATGTAATCAAAATTAAAATTGCAACACCTCTGTAACCAAAATTAAAATTACAACGCCTCTGTAACTAAAATTAACAATGTAATACATATGTAACTAAAATTAAAATTGCAACACCTCTGTAACTAAAATTAACAGTGTAATACATATGTAATCAAAATTAAAATTGCCTGGATGCAGTTTAGTGTTATAATCAGGGCATTCATTTCTTCAGAGGACAGAAGTATTACGCCTCCGAAAGGGATGCAGTATATTCAAAGTCTCGCTGACAAGGTGGTATGTGTTAAATGCATATATTTCTAATCTGTTGAATGGATATATTTCAAAGTTTTGCGCATAGTAAGCGTTGTCTATTAAATGTTTTAGAAAAACAGTTTGTAGGTTGCTATCTTTTTAAGTCTAATTGAGTTTTCTTAACAGTTATATCGCTAACGTGTGACATGCTTCTTATTTGCCACATGCTGTTTCGTCAGAGTTTCTTATCAGAGTTATTTGCAATAATAGATAGAGTCGTGATATAATCTCAGGGTCACGTTTCTCTTACTGCAATACGCAGAAACTAAAGTTTTAGCTGAAAATGAATCAACGTTTTCAATCATATATATATATATATATATATATATATATTATATTATATATGAGGAAAAAATGAGTAAAGAAAAGAATGTAGATGGATAAAAATGAATTTTATCGATATCACTTTTTATCGATAAAATTCATTTTAATTCCATCTACATTTCTTTTCTTTACTCATTTTTTCCTCATATTGTCGGATTCATTTCCCATTCCATATATATTATATATATATATATATATTATATATATATATATATATATATATATATATATATAACAACAATTGCGCATTCTCTCTGATGATCCCATGCATTTGTAAACACAATGTCGGATTAAGTTCCATTTTATTTCCTTATTTATATATATAATATATATAATATATATATACAATTTATATATTATTATTATTATTATATATTATTAAATTATTATTAATGTAATTCCTCTATTTATGAAATTATATTATATATATATATATATATATTATATTATATATTATATATATAATATATATATATAGAATACTGATATATAATATATATAAGTACTAATAAGATTAGTATATATATAGTAATATTATATATATATATATATATATTATATATATTATATATTAGTTAATTTTCATAAAAGAGGAATTACATTAATAATTGATAATTGAATTGAATTACCATGAGTAGACAACTTGGCAAACACCATGTGCGACATCCGGAGCACTTGACAGCTGTTTCGACCAATGGTGTTTGCCAAGTGGTCTAGTCATGGTAATTTAATTCAATTATCAAAATGCATATATATATATATATATATATATATATATATTATATATATATATATATATATTACCCAACACCCTTCTGCACGTGTAGGATGCGACACAAGCTTAATTTTTTCAACGGGTTTGAAGTCAGTGTTACTTCTCTTAGCTGGTCGCCCTGTCGGCTAGCGTGTAGAAAACACCGACTGCATCTCTAGAGGGGTAAGGCTGCCCACAATAGGGCCTTTTGTTAGCCGTGGGTGACGAAGCGTTATGCTTAAGAGTGGAATCCTTTTAGCTGAGCAATCATAATGAATAAAAATAATAAGACAAAACAGGAATATTTCTTTTATGTTATTTATTTTCGAATTGTTCTCAACATTTTCGACCTCAGGTCATCTCCAGCAGAAGATTTCTTGTGAAAGAAACGT
Organism: Doryteuthis pealeii; assembly: GCA_023376005.1. NCBI lineage: Eukaryota > Metazoa > Mollusca > Cephalopoda > Myopsida > Loliginidae > Doryteuthis > Doryteuthis pealeii. The sequence continues at coordinate 17,073,790 of CM042154.1, forward strand.
TTTTTGAGAAAGATTTCCCTCCTTATCTGAAATTTAGATTTTAGTCATGCAAGTCTGTTCTTGAGAAAATGATCCGCTAGATGTTCACCGTCTTCTTTTGTGTTGTGTGAACTGAATTTATTATTTTAGTATTTGCCTTTTGGGTATTCGTGTCTCCACCGATGATCAGAACGTTGTGTTTTAGGAATGTGTTCGACAAGGAAGGAATATATATATATATATATATATATATATATATATATATATATATATATATATATATTTATTATATGGAGATTGTGTGTTTTCTGTCTGTAATCGAAATCTAAATCCACTCAAGTCACAATTCCTTAGTAATTGAACGTCACATTCACCATGAATTTATCCTTATTTTAACCTCAATTATTAATAAAATTGTTTTACATTATTTATACTGGTTAACCATATCTACATACTAATAACATGCAATTGTATTTATATATACAACAAAATAGCGGCTTACAGTGTGAACGGGAAGGCTAATTTGCATATTGATATTAAAAATGTAATTTTAATAATATATGCTTAGTATTATGGTTTCTAACTGTTTGGTTTTATTTTGATGAATATAAGCAAACATCTCTTCAATTAATCTTAATGAAATCCATTAACAAGAAAAGATAAGTGTCATTTTATTCTTTACTTCCTCTTTAACTAAATACTTAAAATAGAAAAATAACGATGAAAGACGAGAGTGGATGGAGAGAAATTTTCGGTTGTTCTATTTTTTCGATTATACTCCCTCTGTTCAAAATCTTTTATCTGCATTTTATCTAAGTTTTCGCATTGAGCGTTTATAATTTTAATACGTATTTCATTAACAATTAC
>CM042154.1:17074735-17144735 GCA_023376005.1 Doryteuthis pealeii
GAAAGAAGGTTAGAAAGAAAACAGACAGATAGACAGACAGAAAGAAATGAGAGAGAGAAGGAAAGAAAGAAAGGAGTTGTAACATGAAGAAAAGAAAGAAACAAACAAACAAACAAAAAAGAAAATTTGAGTCGAAAATAAAAGAAAGAAAAAAAGAAGAAAGAAATTGGTGCATAAGCAAACCTCTTGTAGAAAGACCTCTTTCGCGTGAAATATTGACGCAATCACCATATATATTATATATATATATATATATTATATATATATATAATATATATATATATATGAGAAAAACGAGTAAATTAATAACATTAAATTATTTATATATGAGAAACAAAACCTTTCAGCCCGGTTATTCCCGGGACTATTCAGGAGCTCAACCCGTTGGTATGAGCGCGAATGTTGATTGCAATTTTTGAATCTTAATTGGAGTACAGCTAATGTTGAATTCAGGAGTTTTACTTCTCTGACTCTAGTTGTATTACTATGTTAATAATAAATACTACGCCCTGGGGGATTAAATATTGTTAAGTATCTGCGTCGGCATCCCTTAGTTCCAGATGCAGTAAAGTAAGTAAGCAAAGCCAATAAAGAATCCGGTTATAGTATTTCTTGTAAGTCCGACGTCCCAAGAATGATCAAATAGCAATGAGCCAAGGTAAGAATCAGACCTCTATAAATACACCAACAATCATCAGCAGCACTGCAGTGATTGGCAATAGGAAGTGCCATCGGTGGTCCCACGTGGTATTCAACGCAGTCTATATTTAGGTAGTAGGCATCTGTCCACACGTCTAATACAAAAACATTCCAACAAAGATATACAAAAAATAAAAAACAGGAATAAAAAAGAATCAAACTCCATGTGCCCTTGACAGAAATACCATCTGCGCAGGCCCGACAAAAAAGACCTGGACCCCTTCCCAAAAAAGGATCCCCGGTCATTCCACCGAAGACGGCAACGAGTGTAGTTCGTCTCTTAGCTAGGGTCATGGCCCTCGCTACCAACAAGTATATCCTGTTCAATAAAGCCTTGAGTCGTAAAACTGCCTCTTGCCTTTGTCTCTTTCCTTTTCTATCCTTTTGTTTCATGCCTTCCATTTCAGCTCACCAGCCCAGAAGAACTAAGGACCAAACTTTTATATAGGGCAAAAATACCAGCAACCAACATACATTTAACATGGCTCCATGGTCCTACGATTTATCAGTAAGTGGGAGATGATTGGAACCAACAGATTCACACTTTTCCCAATAGCAAACAACTTCATCATCATTCCTGTCTATTTTAACGAGCTTCAAACCCTTGAAACCTTTATATATTTAAATAAATATATATGCCTCGACCTTAGAATGTGCGTATTTGTGTGTATATGTGTATATTTGTATGTATATGCCTGGCCTAGAAGTAATGTAATATAACGTAGTTAGTGTTATCTTTTGGGTTATTCTGACCTCATGCACCTGAGTCACTGGCTGTTTCCTATGGGGCAGTAGCACCCGTCTGTTTTTGTTTTGCTGTTGTTATTTTTTAAATCTCCTATGTTTGTCTGTGCTATCTTTTCTGTTGGCTTCCTTTATCTCAAACACCTTTCTCTTATCCATAAAACTACAGGTTGAAGATTTCACGGCATTTTTTCATTCAAGGAAATCACACTTTATAAACTAACTCATAATTCCAATTTGGATATTACCAAGCTCGTAATTTCAACAGTTTCTTTTAGAATAGGACAAACTCTTAAGAGACATTTTTCTATGGAAATCAGCACGCCCGTGTGGACATGTGAGCAAAGACATACATTGACCAACTCTGAGCAGACACTGAATGCTGTACAGAGGACCTCCTGAGAGCAGTGAATGATAGGGTAAGATTGGCGAGAGATTGTCATAGATATCCATGATTAAAATCTTAATTACCTGTAATTAGAAATTAACTAAGTGACTCTTCCCTTGTTTTTTTCCTTTGGTCAAATGAAAATGTTTACTCCAGTTTAAATAACTTATTTGGACAGTTTGGGTGAACTTTAAATTAATGAAATCATTTTATCATGTGATTTTTCCAACAATCTAACCCGGGCTCAATGGGTGACCCAACGGGTCACGTTTCTTTCTGGTATATATATATATTAATATTTATATTTTTGCTTGAAGGCAATTACAATGCGAATATCGCATAAATTCGATAATTATAGAAGATAATAATGACAAGTGAATTTCGCAAAGAATTACTCGGTGTGTAGAATTCTTTGCGAAATTCACTTGTCATTATTATATTCTATAATTATCGAATTTATGCGATATTCGCATTGTAATTGCCTTCAAGCAAAAAATATAAATATTAATATATATACTTTATTCAACAATGCTTCTAAAAAATAAATAATCATCCAAAAAATCTTATATATATATATATATATATATATTATATATATATATATATATATTATATATATATAAGGGATTTTTAGCAATGCCTTTAAATACTGAAAACACTGGCTTATATTCTGCACTTTATTCTGGGTTATTTTAGTAGACGCTCGTTGTTTAATTGTTATCATCGGAATATGACTAATCGATTCCAAATTCTGGTTGAGGCGGTTTGCATTTCACATAGCACTAATATCCCTGTGAAACTCTCCAGCTATGGGCAGACTATCATATTAAACGCCAGACTATGCTCTTTAACGATGGTATCGCAATCAACCAAGCGGTACGAAAACTTTGAATTCAAACCTGTTAAACTAAAAACGAATACCATGTGTGTCGCATCCTGCTCGTTTTGGTAAATACATATATTTTGCAATATAATTGACTGAATATGCAGTTTATATATCTTATACTCTCATGTAAATGATTTTTTCTCAATTATATCTACGCATTTATATTATTTTGTGTATATATTTATGAAATTTATACGCTTAATGCATTTTATACTGTTTCTTATATGGAAATACGGTGAGGAAATTAATCCGACAATACGAGAAGAAAATATTTTAAAAATATAACAAACACAGGATGTTATGATCAGGAAACAATTTTTAGCGTCAATAATTAAGCATTTCGGTATATTGTACCAACTTCAGGACACTGTTAAGTAATGTTTATGTGAGGAACAAAATAAACATTAAACATAAACAGTGTCCTGAAGATGGTACAATATACCGAAATGCTTAAGTATTGACACTAAAAATTGTTTCCTGATCGTAACATCATGTGTTTGTTATATTCTTAAAAATGTTTCTTATATGTATATATCCGACCCCTACCATGGACAGGATGTGACACAAGATCATTGTTTAAGAAGAGTAAAGCTAATTTTGAATTTTCTTCTCTTTTGGTTACCTTAGCAATGGTACAAAAAGTCAACCTTATTATTTGCCCATAGCAACGAGAAGGGCGGGAGAAGAAATAGATCCATGGCTTTCCCAAAAGCCATAGTGTGCAGTGAAACGCAAATATTATCGCCTTGACATTGAACTCGTGACTCCGATTCTATTACCTACGACGATATCCGTTACGGTAAGCACACATCCATGCATTTATGTGGCGTTGCGGCTTAGACAAACACCTGGTTGGTTTGCGGATGCAGCTTCTAAGATCTTCGCTATGATGAAATGGCCGAAATCTTCTAAAATACATATGTTATCTAAAATACATATGTTATGAAGTAAAACGAGTCGGGCGAAATAGTATAGTAAATATAGTTTTATTGCCAGCAAGTTAACACAAAATTGAGCAAGAGAAAGGGCGGTGAATTTTCTCAGAAGGAATTGTTGCTAGTCTGTGCACTTTGGCTGATTGCCCGAATCTGTTTATCGGTTGAAAATGCGTGTTACTTTTTGTGAATTCAGCCTTTTTGTCCGTCACAATCGCCAAAGGCTTGTAGCAAGCTGGGTGTAGTATATATTTTTCTATAGGTTTACACAACTTATTAACTTTTAAACAAAACTCAACACAATGAAAGAAATCAACGGAGTCGTATTAAAACAACAATCTGTATAAAAATAGAATTACAGACATGTATAATAGCATACCGGGCATAGTCCTTTGTTTTATATTGTGGTATTAATAGTTCATATTTTATCTTGTTTTTCTTTGTTGATACTGGAGCTGATTTGTTGCGTGACCACTCGTCTTGTCATTCTCTTAACTACTGAAAAATTCCCGCTTTTCCTTTTTGGCGCTTGATTTTGAATTCAGCGTTTGTTGTTTTCCGTTACTGCATTTTTGGGATTCTTACTCCCCATTTTTAATATAATCGCCATTTTATCAACCATTACAGGCTCATTAATGCTGTAATTTTTGCTTGACCCAGGTCAGCCGGATTCACTCTACTTATTCATACTTCATGACGCTTATCAATATATTTCGTCTATTTGTTCCCGTTACAGTTTTACTTTTCTATTGACTATATACGAGACTTCGTTATACTTATTGGAGTAGAAACGTGTATTTTATCCGTGGAGAATTAAAAATATCTTGCGGCAGTACACAGAATAGAAATGTGGAAATTGTATTCATACTATGGTGCTATCTTAAAGTCAACTATTTATACGACGAAGAGATATGACAGAATTAGTTGAAATCATTACTTGCATAAAATGAACCAACCAAAAACAAGCGAAAGTTTTCAAAGGTTAGTCTAGGGGTATCAATATATTGTAGATATGATAACGTATCAGTGTTGTATCAGTGTTGTTTATAATCGCCATTGTCTTTTATATCCGGTTGAAAATATACAAATGGCGTAGTAAAATATGATTCTATCAAGCGCTGTTTAATGAATCTAATCTATACGAGAATTATTATTCATTCTGTTAGTCTGCAAATTTCTGTTGAACAAAAGTAATTTTTGAATATTAGGAAGACAAATAAGAAATGTGGGAAATGATGATTTGTTTTTGTTTTGTTTTGTTTACGGCATATCAACCTCAGTGGGTTATTTAATGCCGATAAAGTTTTGAAATAAATCAATTCTTAATGGATAATACAATTTTTTTATAAATACATTTTTCTATTTAACCCATAGATGGGACCCTAACAGGTACTACCACTCTGGTCAGAGTGGACCAGGAGGAATGGTGATGAAGGGGTACTCCACATTCCCAAACCTCCAGAACTGGAACCTCACCATCAGATTAGAATTTAACGTCATTCCCAGGACATGTAGACCCGCAGCCACCGCCTTCTAGCACCCATATGATAAAAAGGGGTTGGGGCTTGCCATGAGGGCAATAGGGTTGGGAAAATCATATAGGTGCTAGGTATTGCATGTCATGAACTGCTCATCCACCTGGGTTCTATCCTTAAGCATTACGGGTCGCCACCCACGGCCAACAGGTGGACCCATTGGGGGAGTCTTACTCCTCTGCAGAGGTGCATTCGGTGCATTCTAACGCCCCAGACGACAGGGCAGGTGAAATGATGAAATATGAAAAATTTATATAACTCAATGAATGGTATGCCTTTCTAATATATTTGCATATACTAATCTAGTTTTCATACTATACGAAAATATAGCTATGTGCACTGTGAAAATTTATACCTAGTCTTATTGCAGTCAAATGTTTTGAATAACTTAGAACAGAAATTAAACCTATATTTTCCGTTATTATTAGATATAGAACATTATAATTTAATTCGAAATTCTTTCATAAAATCTTCATTTTATATTTGTTTTGAATTATGCGAAGAATTGGTTTGTATTTCCAGAGACCTTGGATTTAGAATCGAGTAATGAGAGCTAATCTATGTCTAGATGTTTGGGAATTGCGTTCATTGCACATTTAATTTTAAATTTTTGTGTAGTTATTTCTTAAGAGTTTTTTTACAAAGTTATATGATATTGTTACATAATCTATGCGGTTGCATGAGATTATTGTCAATCCCCTGTAATTCTGAGGGGATGACCCTTTTTATACCATGGCCGGGCCCTTCCATGGAAAATTACAGAAGCCCGCCAAAATACGTGAAGTCACGTGGGACCTGTTCGGTCCCCAGTTTTTCAGTTGGACGTCAGGCAGAGCAGTCGGCCATTTTAGGTCCTGCCTAAAACTGGAACTCACGCGTGCTATGTTAGTTAGAGGATTATGTATAGTTAAGGAAATAAAAGTTTGGATAATTAATATGCTCTTGTGGTTAATGAATGTCTTGGTAACAAGACTAAGAAATGACGACCAGCCAGCAAGAATATAGCAAAAGAAAGTCCAGACCTTAGAAGATTCCAGACCAAGTCAAGATGATAGAAGAAATACCAAAGACGATCAGAATACCAAAGACGGCCAAGAACTAGAATTAAAGAAAGAGGTATGCAACATTATAATTATTTAGTGCCAGTGAAGAAGGCGCTATGCAACAATATAAGGAATGCCAATCTAATACAAACAATTTGAGCACAATTTCGAGGTTTCAAGAAATCATATGTAATACTAATAATCCATACACATTTATGTGGTTTAAATAATTATTTCTATTTAATAAGTAAAAAAAGTAAAGTCAACGGGGCGGCCTGAAGTCGGTATCAGCCAGTCAGCGAGAGTGTCTATCCCCTTTTCAATAGCGCTAGACCAAGGAGATTGTTTTTGCATTTGAGGTGGAGCGCCACACCTACCATCAGCTCCTTTCTTTACCCCACATATCCCTGTGCTACTCATACGCTGAGTTGGCTATGACCGGTATCGAACTAGGAACCTTGTGGTCTCTAGCCGAACGCTCTACCGACTGAGCTAACCCATGATATCAGGCATACCTAGCAATTACAATTAATTTTCAATCATTTGCTTTTAACCAAAAGATAGAACATTAAGAGATACTATCGCTCCGGTCCAAGTTGGACCTAAGAGTAATATAAATTAATGGGTTATTACACAATCCTCATATCTCCAGAACTGGAGCCTCACCATTAGTTTAGTGTGATGCCCAAGAAAATTTTAGAGCACTTATCTTTTTTGCTAACTTTATGTGAGAGAAGTATGTAAAAAATATTGACAATTTTGATGAAGTTTTTTGAGTTCATATCTATGTGAAAATAATTTCTTTTATTACAAACATTAAATACAAAACTCTGAAATACCACTTTATATTGAGTTGAAAAATGAGTGTATGTTTATGTCATATATATCCTAACAAAGAAAATCTTGTAGAGACATATAAAATTCATGTTTCCCATTGATAAACACATATCAAAATACATTCTAGGTTACTTAGAAAGTTTGCCAGAATATTTTTATTGTTTCTAAAGTGGGACCTGAGCAAGAAACGTTTGGTATTTAGTGGCCTTGTTGCGGGGCCGATAAGGATGTCGACCCCACAGACGTTTGAATAAGTGAAACGACTGGAGACAATGAAAGAGACAAAGTCAGAGGACGTGGATGGCAGAAAGTAACCTGGTGGTCAATTTATTAGCGAGAATTGACAGAGGTAAATCGGCAAGTTGAGGATTCGACGTTCGAGGTTGGTCCCTCAACGTTCGGTCAGTCTTTCGTTGATCTGGGTGGATAGGTCGTCGGTTCTCGGATAGGCAGCTGGAATCTGGAATCGAGATAACAGTGCGTCTACTTCGTGGTCGGTCGGTAACGGTCTCAGTTGACGTCGTGGTCGGTCGGTAACGGTCTCGGCTTGCGGTTGGATCGGCTGCGAGCCCCGGTCGTAGTCCCGTCGAGGACGGTTCGGGTACGAGCGTGAAACGTAACATCGACGGACCGTTTGCTTAGCACGTGTGTTGCTTGGGTCTGATTGACCGCGGTTATGCAGGATTTCAGACCAGCTGGTACGTGTGCGCAAATGCCTCGAGTAGCTAAGTGTTTGTTCGGCGGAAGATCGAGTCGGATCTACCAAGCTAGTACTTAGCGTACTGTCGGCGAGGGACGCCTATCTGGTCGTAAGACCAGATCTTCTAGGGATTTCGCCCTTGGATCGCATTCGTGGTTAAGGAAAGACTGAGGTGAAAATGGCCGACTGGTTAGCTCTGAAAAGGGCTGGGTTTGTTAGCTTTGAAAAAAGCTGGTTTGCTGGACTGGAACAAGGTTCGTGTCATTACAGCAAAGGAATGAGGCTGGTCGTCTAGCGGCAAAAGGCAAGCGTTCGGGAAAGGTGGTTCGTCTGGAACAGGAATCAGGATCGTCGAGTTTACCGGGTGGCTGGAACTGTTGTTGTCATCGCAAAACGACTTTCTTATATACACGAAATTTACCGGAAATATCGAATGACGTCAGGCAAAAGGTTCCTTAGCGATGTTGAAATAACGGAAAAGGAATGTGGCTATGTGACACGATACATGCAAAGGGGTGGAGCTTAAAACAGCGAAACTGGATTTGTCTGGTCAGACATGGAAGTGTTGGAACATTTGGAACGTTTTTATGCGTACGTGCTTTAATGCGCGCGCGTTGGCCTACGTGCGTTCGTTTAGCACGCGTACGTTCAGAGAAAAGGGTCAAGGCTTTTGGCCCCGACAGCCTTATCAGTATCTTTCTAAAATTTGAAGTGAATACATCTTGTGTCACTGCAGTAAACGTGCAATAATTCAAAGTAGAATTATTGATGAATTACTGTATTTTCTCACTTGGAAGCATGCAGAGCTTCTTGATTTTAATCCAGTGTATTTTCCTTTTCGAGGATACTTACCTTTCTTATGCTTGCCGGATCTTAGTGATACCAGTCTTGAGATGGAGATTTACCTTCTGCTTAACAAGTTATTGTCCGATAATTGATTGACCCTATTTCAACAAATTCCAGGAATTCTTCTGCTGTTGCTTCGTAGTGTGACACATGACCAAACATGAACCACCCTCATTGCATCAGTCTTGTTGATAGTGAAATAGTTCAGCACATCGTCCAGGGAGCTGTTTTATTAGGCTGTTTAGCCATTGGTGTCCGGGGGTAATTCGCAGATGATTGCGGTCTTATAAATATTTGCCTTTAGAGCTGCCCTGTTGTAGCAATAGTACATCGTCAAAGAAACAAATGTTACATTAACTAGTAAAATCTTAGATCAAATAATGAAAGTTCAAATTTGAGAAAAATTGGAAAATGTAACTTTTTTATTGTATAAAACATTGTCAGTTAATTAAACTAGATGAGTTAATTATCTATTTCTCTGAATGTTTGAGATGAGGCTTGAAGATTAGTATTATCTGAGTTATTCGGACTATTGTCCCCATCTTCATTGTTATTTGTACAACGTTTCGGCCGATATGCCCTCCGGCCTTCTTCAGGTATTTCTTGTCGGACTCGGGAACCTTCTCGGACTCGGGAACCTTCTTTTCGAACTCGGGAACTTTCTTGTCGTATTCGGGAGCCATCACGGAACTTTGAACCTAACCCTTTATTTATTCCACGGGGGTATCCTGTTCTCATTCCGCTAACCATAGCTGGGGTGGGAATTGTGTTAATTAATTATTTTTCTAACTGCTTTCACTCAGGATTGAACTCGGGTACCAGAGATAACTGTCACTTAGAACTGTTTAATTAATTATTTATGATGAGTTATTGTATTTGTGACCTTCAATTTGCAGGTTGGCCTATACTGTTCATTCCATGTGTGGGTGTCAACAAAAGAACGTCACTTATGAGTTCGTCATTGCTTACCCAACAGATGTGATAAGACAAATAGGAATATCTATTTTGTGTTAATCATTTTTTGATTTTTCTTAACTTTTTATACATTTACGGAGATTAAAAAAAAATATAATTGGTTTTTCGTTACGGCTCTTAGGGGGGGTTGAGTTAACGTCGACAGGGATTTTCAACTCATCAACAAAAATAGAAATAACGAGCCAATAAAAGGATTCAATGAAACATGTCGTGTACTTCAGTAATTATAGCATCAATGAAACATGTGAATCCAGTCCGCCCTGTTGGCAAGGGCTGTGGGAAATACGCACATCTCCAAAGAAGTAAGATCATCCAATGGAACCATCTGCTGGTCGTGGATGGCGAAATAAAACAATTAACGACAAAGTAAATATATATACATTCACTATAACAAGATCTTGGTTTTTGAGCAAAATTAATGAAGATTTTATTTATATTTGAGAAGATATCTAAGAATTAAAATTTATATAGTAACAGAAGGTAATTGAAATGTGATGTTGATTGATTGAATTAATCGCCTCATTTATATTGTTGCCTTTTTTTATTGTAAATTATTGAATTAAAATTTCTTACTATATTGTTATATATTTACGTGGGAATTTTATGGGGCATCCAGTGAGGATCTAATTTGTGATAAGTAATAATAGTAAATTTCACAGGACAAATTGGAGGTTCTTAATGCAGTCTGTGATTCGGTTAACAAGATGCAAGACTTCATTTCGGCCCTTAACTGGGTTAGATGAGCGGGCGAAGAGGCCCCACTGATCAATCGGATGGACACATCAAGCCCTAGTACGTATATGATTTCCCATACCATATGCACATCTCCAAAGGTGTAAGATCATCCAATGGAACCATCTGCTGGTCGTGGATGGCGACCCATAATGCCTGTTTGCTGAGCAGTCTGTGATCCGGTTAACAAGATGCAAGACTTCATTTCGGCCCTTAACTGGATAAATATACTTTCTTCTTATTATTTTTTCATCTTCTTTCTTCCTTCCTTTTTCTTATTTTCTTTATTTTTCATTTTTCTTTTCTCTTTCTTTTGAGTTTTTCTTTCTTACCTTTAATTTCTTTTTATTTCCTCTGTTTTTTTCTTTTGTTTTTATTTTTGGTATCTTTCATTTCCTTTTTCGACAGTGCTGTGGTCTGGATGCTAACGGTTATTCTTCTTGGACTTTTAGATTTAAACGAATCATCAAATCCTGTATCTCAAAGTCGAGATAGTCGACAAAGTAAATATATATATATATATATATATATATATATATATATATATATATATATATATATATTCACTATAACTAGATCTTGGTTTTTGAGCAAAATTAATGAAGATTTTATTTATATTTGAGAAGATATCTAAGAATTAAAATTTATATAGTAACAGAAGGTAATTGAAATATGATGTTGATTGATTGAATTAATCACCTCATTTATATTGTTGTTTTTTTTATTTTTTATTGTAAATTATTGAATTAAAATTTCTTACTATATTGTTATATATTTACGTGGGAATTTTATGGGGCATCCAGTGAGGATCTAATTTGTGATAAGTAATAATGGTAAATTTCACAGGACAAATTGGAGGTTCTTAATGCAGTCTGTGATTCGGTTAACAAGATGCAAGACTTCATTTCGGCCCTTAACTGGGTTAGACGAGCGGGCGAAGAGGACCCACTGATCAATCGGATGGACATATCAAGCCCTAGCACGTATATGATTTCCCATACCATATGCGTCAAAATGCTCTTATGGCAAGCATCCAATTCTTTTTATCATGTAGGTGCTAGTAGTGGGTGGCTGGGGTCGACCATGTGTTTATTATTACTTATGAAGTTGCTTCTTCTAATTCATTGATATTCATGAAATTAATGAAAATCATTTCTACCAAGTTGTTGAGACACATGATATTAATAAAATATCTAACATTAAAATATTTTAAAAAAATAGACATTTCAACCAAACTATCTTTCTACAAAAAAAAGCTCCCCATTTTACCTCACATAGTTAAGTCAGCTCCCCATTTTACCGCGCATAGTTAAGTCAGCTCCCCATTTTACCGCACATAGTTAAGTCAGCTTCCCATTTTACCACGCATAGTTAAGTCAGCTCCCCATTTTACCGCACATAGTTAAGTCAGCTCCCCATTTTACCGCGCATAGTTAAGTCAGCTCCCCATTTTACCACGCATAGTTAAGTCAGCTCCCCATTTTACTGCACATAGTTAAGTCAGCTCCCCATTTTACCGCACATAGTTAAGTCAGCTCCCCATTTTACCGCTCATAGTTAAGTCAGCTCCCCATTTTAGAGCACATAGTTAAGTCAGCTCCCCATTTTACCGCACATAGTTAAGTCAGCTCCCCATTTTAGAGCACATAGTTAAGTCAGCTCCCCATTTACTGCACATAGATAAGTCAGCTCCCCATTTTACTGCACATAGTTCCCATTTTACTGCACATAGTTAAGTCAGCTCCCCATTTTACGTTAAGTCAGCTCCCCATTTTAGTCAGCTCCCCATTTAGAGCACATAGTTAAGTCAGCTCCCCATTTTACCGCTCATAGTTAAGTCAGCTCCCCATTTTACCGCATATAGTTAAGTCAGCTCCCCATTTTACCGCACATAGTTAAGTCAGCTCCCCATTTTAGAGCACATAGTTAAGTCAGCTCCCCATTTTACCGCACATAGATAAGTCAGCTCCCCATTTTACTGCACATAGTTATGTCAGCTCCCCATTTTACTGCACATAGTTAAGTCAGCTCCCATTTACAGCTCCCCTTTTACTGCACCTAGTTAAGTCAGCTCCCCATTTTACTGCACATAGTTAAGTCAGCTCCCCATTTTACGCGCATAGTTAAGTCAACTGCCCATTTTACTGCACATAGTTAAGTCAGCTCCCCATTTTACTGCACATAGTTAAGTCAGCTCCCCATTTTACTGCACATAGTTAAGTCAGCTCCCCATTTTACTGCACATAGTTAAATCAGCTCCCATTTTACCGCACATAGTTAAGTCAGCTCCCCATTTTACTGCACATACTTAAGTCAGCTCCCCATTTTACCGCACATTAAGTCAGCTCCCCATTTTACCGCACATAGTTAAGTCAGCTCCCCATTTTACCGCACATAGTTAAGTCAGCTCCCCATTTTACCGCACACATAGTTAAGTCAGCTCCCCATTTTTACCGCCATATAGTTAAGTCAGCTCCCATTTTACCGCATAGTTAAGTCAGCTCCCCATTTTACCGCACATAGTTAAGTCAGCTCCCAATTTTACCGCGCATAGTTAAGTCAGCTCCCCATTTTACCGCACATAGTTAAGTCAGCTCCTCCCCATTTTACCGCACATAGTTAAGTCATACACATGATATTAATAAAATATCTAACATTAAAAATATTTTAAAAAAAATAGACATTTCAACCAAACTATCTTTCTACAAAGAAAGCTCCCCATTTTACCGCACATAGTTAAGTCAGCTCCCCATTTTACCGCACATAGTTAAGTCAGCTCCCCATTTTACCGCACATGTCAAACAAAACAGAACAGTATATTTCTTTCAACAGAAGTCACAGTTACTATATTTTGGCAATGAAATTTATTTGACTAATCGAAACGATTCACTGAATCGAATCGATTAGTTAGTACTTTCAGTTATTATTGATGACATCGGCAAGTTACGCAAAAAATGCGTATTTTTCCGCTTTTTTATCATTGATTATTATTTTTTTTTGTAAGTCCAGAAGAAGAAAAAAAAACTGGTGAGAAATCTACGGCTGTCTTGTAACCATTGCAGCAGATAACGACTAATCATCAATAATCACCACGTGACTTTCAATTGTTTCCTGCTTATATATATAAACTCTGGTTTGCAACTAGAATAGCAGGTACGTTTTTCAACCAAGATGGACCCAATATGGTTAGCCCTGTGGTCGTTATACGGTAAGAATATTTTTGCTTTACATAAAACGAGAAACCATGATAAACATTTTTATTATACCCAATGGTAGATTTGTACACATGTCTATGTTATATAAAAAAAAACTTGTTTATGGGGTTTTTTGTGTAGATGTCTGAGTTTAAATTTATATTAATTTAAATGAAGTTCTTTGAAAGAAAAAAAAAAGGATTTGAAAAATTAAAGAATTCTCGTAAATGAATAATTCTTTACTGAGTTTCTGAAATAAGACATTATTATTATATAAAAGTCGTCGGGGCGACCTAAAGTCGGTATCAGCCAGTCAGCGAGGGAGTCTAGCCCCTTTTCAATAGTGATGTCGTAAAGTTGGCAGAGTGGTCAATTGTTGGTATCAGCCGGATAGCAAGGGAATCTACCTCCTTTTCACTTGTGCTAGATTAAGGAGATTGTCCTTGGATCTGAGGTGAAGCATCATACCTACCATCAGCTCCATAATTTACCGCACAGATCTAAGGTCTGCTACTCAAATGCTGAGTTATCGATGGCCGTTATTGAATCTGGATCCTTGTGGTTCTTTGGCGGATGCTCTACTAACTGAGTTTACTCATCCTAATTTTTATCATAGTCTCAGCGTCTCAATCGTATCACCCTCCGATTTCTTCGGGTGTTGTCAGTCATATTCAGTAGCCTTCTTGTAACTTTGAGTCGAACAATCTATCCTTTTGATTTGGTTTGGTTTGTTTTGTTTTACGGCATATCAACCTCAGTTGGTCATTTAATGCCGATAAAGTTTTGAAATAAATCAATTCTTAATGGATAATACAATTTTTTATAAATACATTTTTCTATTTAACCCATAGATGGGATCCTAACAGGTACTACCACTCCGGGTCAGAGTGGACCAGGGAGCAATGGTGATGAAGGGGTGCTCCACATTCCCCAAACCTCCAAAACTGGAACCTCACCATCAGATAGAGTTTAACGTCATTCCATCGCCTTCTAGCACCCATATGATAAAAAGGGGTTGGGGCTTGCCATAAGGGCAATAGGGTTGGGAAAATCATATAGGTGCTAGGGCTTGACGTGACCATCCGATTGATCGAAGGGGGCCTCTCCGACCGCCCGTCTAGCCCAAGATAGGGCCAAAGTGGAGTATTGCAAGTCATGAACTGCTCATTCAACTGAGTTCTATCCTTAAGCATCACGGGTCACCACCACGGCCAACATTGGGGGAGTCTTACCCCTGTGCATTCTAACGCCCCACCGACAGGGCGGGAACTCAGTAGTAATAATTTTCTGACTATTTTGCTAACCATTACAACACGCAAGGAACGCTATGTAGAGAAATGTAGAATGTTCCTATTTAAGGTTGTTGATAATGATAACTTCAGAGGTTCTAATTTAACATGCTCATGCTGAGAATTAATTCATTTGTATTTAATAATTCATATAGTTGGTAAATTAGTTCATTAGTATTGCGTATTCTGTTCTAATTTTGCTTTCTTCATAATTTAATTCTATACTTATTTATCACCGCCCTGTCGGCCGGGGCGTTAGAATGCACCGACTGCACCTCTGCAGAGAGGTAAGACTCCCCCAATGGGGCCACCTGTTGGCCGTGGGTGGCGACCCGTGATGCTTAAGGATAGAGACCAGGTGGATGAGCGATTCATGACATGCAATACTTCACTTTGGCCCTATCTTGGGATAGACAAGCGGTCGGAGAGGCCCCCTCCGATCAATCGGCTGGTCACGTCAAGCCCTAGCACTTATATGATTTTCCCAACCCTATTGCTCTTATGGCAAGCCCCACCCCATTTTTATCATATGGGTGCTAGAAGGTGGTAGCTGCGGGTCTACATGTCCTGGGAATGATGTTAAACGCTATCTGATGGTGAGGTTCCAGTTTTGGAGGTTTGGGGAATGTGGAGCACCCCTTCATCACCATTGCTCCCTGGTCCACTCTGACCCGGAGTGATAGTACCTGTTAGGGTCCCATCTATGGGTTAAATAGAAAAATGTATTTATAAAAAAATTGTATTATCCATTAAGAATTGATTTATTTCAAAACTTTATCGGCATTAAATGACCCTTTGAGGTTGATATGCCGTAAAACACAAACAAACTTATTTATCAAACACGGTTTTGTTGTTTCAGTAAGTTTACTTCAACTAAAATCATGCTATCTTCACAGATCAGAGAGATAAGAATACAAAAGTTATGAAAACTTTTTGAGCCCGTGAAAAAGAAAAAAGAGATTCGCTGCGTTCCTTTTCTTATTTTAAACCACAGAAGAAGCAGATGTCACTTCTGTGAATTTGCAAGTTTCCCCTCCATGAAAATGTCACCTCGTAAATGTCTCCTCTGAAATGTAAACTTTTTTCAGTATACTACATCATTTTACTTTGAATAAAAACTTTTTTATCCTCTTTCACAGTCACATTCGGGGCAAGCTCGGCACACGGTAAGTATATTACGTTATTCATTTATTAGAACCGTAGTAGAAATTTTTTTTTTAATTGGGGAGGGGGGTAGCGAAAAAATTTAGAATTTGGCCTTAAGATATCTATCAAAAACAACTGAGGTGGTAAGTACAAGAATAGGCTTAGTCATAATTTTAAAAGCAGCTTTTTTCCGGTGGCGAAAACTGCTTGATAGCGCTAGGAAGTGGCAGTCCTGCCTTAGCTACCGAAACTGTGTTATCACTCCTAGTTGGCAGCTGATGAGGGCAGGGTATCGCACGTGTTATCACACGTTGTATGATGAAAATTACGTTATTCATTCCTTAGGACCGTAGCAGAAATTTTTTTAAATTGGGGGAGGGGCGAAAAAATTTAGAATTTGGCCCTAAGATATCTAACAAAAACAACTGAGGTGGTCAGTACAAGAATAGGCTTAGTCATAATTAAGTTTGGTTTGTTTTGTTTTACGGCATATCAACCTCAGTGGGTCATTTAATGCCGATAAAGTTTTGAAATAAATCAATTCTTAATGGATAATACAATTTTGTTTTTGAATACATTTTTCTATTTAACCCATAGATGGGACCCTAACAGGTACTACCTCTCCGGGTCAGAGTGGACCAGGGAGCAATGGTGATGAAGGGGTGCTCCACATTCCCCAGACCTCCAAAACTGGAACCTCACCATCAGATAGAGTTTAACGTCATTCCCAGGACATGTAGACCCGCAGCCACCGCCTTCTAGCACCCATATGATAAAAAGGGGTTGGGGCTTGCCATAAAGGCAATAGGGTTGGGAAAATCATATAGGTGCTAGGGCTTGAAGTGACCAGCCGATTGATCGGAGGGGACCTCTCCGACCGCCAGTCTAGCCTAAGATAGGGCCAAAGTGGAGTATTGCATGTCATGAACTGCTCATCCACCTGGGCTCTATCCTTAAGCATCACGGGTCGCCACCCACGGCCAACAGG
This sequence comes from Doryteuthis pealeii, assembly GCA_023376005.1. Taxonomy (NCBI): domain Eukaryota; kingdom Metazoa; phylum Mollusca; class Cephalopoda; order Myopsida; family Loliginidae; genus Doryteuthis; species Doryteuthis pealeii. The sequence continues at coordinate 17,091,673 of CM042154.1, forward strand.
TGGCCCCATTGGGGGAGTCTTACCTCTCTGCAGAGGTGCAGTCGGTGCATTCTAACGCCCCACCGACAGGGCGGTAATAATTATTGATCATCCTCTACACATTACTACAACAACCAGCATGACGTTTTTTGTTTTGTTTTGTTTTATGTGACATTGTTTATATTGTGTAATGTGTGAAAATAAACCATTGTCTTCTTGTCTTCCTCTTCTTCTTGAGGCCGCAAGTATGGTAAGTGGCAAGTACCCTGCACTGATATTTTTTTCTTTCTTGTATTTCTTTCTAGAGTGTATTTTAAAAAAATGTAACCTTGTAATAATATTGCTATGACCCTGTCACATATTTGCTGATTCCATCATTCTTCAATAAAAAAAAGTGTTGCCTTAATTTTGAATAATCTTTCCTTTATCTGTATTACATACATAGTTGTAACCAAAATCAAAATTGCAACACCTCTGTAACTAAAATTAACAGTGTAATACATGTGTAACCAAAATCAAAATTCCAACACCTCTGTAACTAAAATTAATAGTGTAATAAATATGTCACAAAAATTAAAATTGCAACACCTCTGTAACTAAATTAACAGTGTAATACATATGTAACCAACATCAAAATTGCAACACCTCTGTAACTAAAATTAACAGTGTAATACATATGTAACCAAAATCAAAATTGCAACACCTCTGTAACTAAAATTAACAGTGTAATACATGTGTAACAAAATCAAAATTGCAACACCTCTGTAACTAAAATTAACAGTGTAATACATGTGTAACCAAAATTAAAATTGCAACACCTCTGTAACTAAAATTAACAGTGTAATACATGTGTAACCAACATCAAAATTGCAACACCTCTGTAACTAAAATTAACAGTGTAATACATGTGTAACCAAAATCAAAATTGCAACACCTCTGTAACTAAAATTAACAGTGTAATACATATGTAACCAAATCAAAATTGCAACACCTCTGTAACTAAAATTAACAGTGTAATACATATGTAACCAAAATCAAAATGTAACTAAAATTAACAGTGTAATACATATGTAAAATCAAAATTGCAACACCTCTGTAACTAAATTAACAGTGTAATACAGTGTGTAACCAAAATCAAAATTGCAACACCTCTGTAACTAAAATTAACAGTGTAATACATATGTAAAAAATTGCAACACCTCTGTAACTAAAATTAACAGTGTACATATGTAACCAAAATCAAAATTGCAACACCTGTAACTAAAATAACAGTGTAATACATATGTAACAAAATCAAAATTGTCTGTAATAAAATTAACAGTTTAATACATATACAATCAAATTTAGTGTTATAATCAGGGCATTAATTTCTATAGAGGACAGAAGTATTACGTCTCCGAAAGGGATACAGTATATTCAAAGTCTCGCTGACAATGTGGTATGTATTAAATGGATATATTTCTAATATGAAGATAGAATATATTTCAAAGTTTTGCGCATAGTAAGCGTTGTCTATAAAATGTTTTAGAAAAACAGTTCGTAGGTTGCTATCTTTTTGAGACTAATCGAGTTTTCTTAACTGTTATATCACTAACGTGTGACATGCTTCTTATATGCCACATGCTGTTTCGTTAGTTCTTATCAGAGTTATTTGCAATAATAGATAGAGTCGTGATATAATCTCAGGGTCACGTTTCTCTGACTGCAATACGCAGAAACTAAAGTTTTAGCTGAAAATGAATCAACGTTTTCAATCATATAATATATATAATATATATATATATATATATATATATATATGAGGAAAAAATGAGTAAAGAAAAGAAATGTAGATGGATAAAAATGAATTTTATCGATATCACTTTTTATCGATAAAATTCATTTTTATCCATCTACATTTCTTTTCTTTACTCATTTTTTCCTCATAATGTCGGATTCATTTCCATTCTCATATATATATATATATATATATATATATATATGTATATATATATATATATATAACACATTGCGCATTCTCTCCTGATGATCATGCATTTGTAAACATCTTTTGTTTTTTCAATACATCAAATTCACACTGTCGGATTAAGTTCCATTTTATTTCACTTATATATATATATTATATTATATATATATATATATATATATATATATATATATATATATATATATTATATTATTATTATTATTATTATTAATGTAATTCCTCTATTTATGAAATTAATATATATATATGTATATATATAATATATATATATATATATATATATATATATAAAATACTGATATATAATATATATAGTACTAATAAGATTAGTATATATATTAATATATATATATATATTATTATGTATTTATATTTCATAAATAGAGGAATTACATTAATAATTGATAATTGAATTGAATTACCATGAGTAGACAACTTGGCAAACACCATGTGCGACATCCGGAGCACTTGACAGCTGTTTCGACCAATGGTGTTTTCCAAGTGGTCCAGTCATGGTAATTTAATTCAATTATCAAATGCATATATATATATATATATATATATATATATATATATATATATATATATATATTTATATAGTTCCTATGCGTTATGGAAAGGGTATGAATCCAATCATTTTACGTAGTTATTTGTAAATGTTGAGAATAGTGGGTCTCTAATTTTGTATGACAATCGGTACCTGGAGAATGAATCCTGTTAATTCAAAGCAATTGTAAGTAAAAGTAAAGTAAAGTCGTCGGAGCGACCTAATGTCGGTATCAGCCAATCAGTGAGGGAGTCTATCCTCTTTTCACTAGCGCTAGACCATGGAAATTATTTTTAGCGACTGAGGAGGGGCGCCACACCTACCATCAGCTCCTTACTTTACCGCACAGATACTCTGCTTAAAATTTGAATTTGTGTCAAATCCTACCTATAGCGGAAGGTATTATTTGGATTATTCAGACTGTTGTCCTCATCTTCATTGTTATCTGTACAGCGTTTCAGCTGTTGTGTCCTCCGGCCTTCTTCAGGTATTTCTTGTGAGTATTTTTCAGGTATTTCCGACAAGAAATAACTAAAGAAGGCCGGAGGGCACATCGATCGATACGTTGTACAGATAACAATGAAGATGAGGACTATAGATCGAATTATCCAAATAATACTAATTATCAAGCCTCGTCTAAAAAATTCAGAGAAATAGTATAGCGGAGGGGTTGGGTAAATATATACATTCCATTTTCAGACTCATACTCTCTCTTTTTTCAGAATTTGTTGGGTGCTTTCAGGACAAGAGACATCACGCTCTTCCCTATCACATGCATAGGGTTACTACTGTTATGGATTGCATTGATGTTTGTTGGCAAAACGAACTGCCCTATGCCGGTCTCCAGGTGAGTCGAGGATTTTGTGGGGTTTTTTTTTAATAATGTGCTGAAGTTTTTAATTAAGGCAATTGTATTGTGTTCATTTTTGTTCTTATTTTTAAAAATATTTTCACTGTTTCTTTTCTTTTAAAATTTAAACGATAAAATAATTATATGTTTATATAAAAGATGAACTTTTATATGAAAATACAAAAAGTCGCAGGAAGTAGGAATAAAGATGTAGCTTTTAATAAGATGGCGCCTGATTTCATTCAGTTACGAAAGTTTAATGGGTAAACATTTTATAAGTTTTTTAATACACTTTAACAAACTCTATACCTCTATTCCAATTTTCTTGAAAAATCCAGGTCGATTATTAAGGGAAAGCAAAAGCAAAATTTCACTGGCTTCAAAAATCTGTATTAGTTTTTTGTTGTGAATATGAGCTAATATTGTGGCATCATCAGTTTCAGACATATGTTGGACGAGGGCGTTCTGAAAATTGCCCAATTTAATATCCCGCTTGTGCTCATATAAACGCTTCTTGAGAGTTCTGGCAGTTTCTCCAATGTATTTTTTGTCGCAATCTTTACATGAAATTGCGTAAACACATATATATATAAAATATCATATAATGTAATGGATTATATTGATGTTTGTTGCCAAAACGAACTACCCTATGCCGGTCTCCAGGTGTTTTTTTTAAATAATGTGCTAAAGCTTTTAATTAAGGTAATTGCATTGGGTTTATTTTTGTTCTTATTTGTTTTGTTTTAACAGTATCATTTAGTTACAAAAGTGTGGTCATATACTCGGGAAGATATGAATTATATCTATAAAAAAATATATAAATAAAGAAAATCCTGCCTATATAAATATCTTATATATTATATATTATGGCATACCTAATTTGAAAATTAATTAGTTATAATTAAATGAATTAGGCGTGCATATCGGCGTAAACAAATAAGGCGTAAACAAATCGAGATTGACTTTTTCTCGATTTGTTTACGCCTTACATTTAAACCGATATGCACGCCTAATTCATTTAATTATAACTAATTAATTTTCAAATTAGGTATGACTTTAATTAAGCACTTAATCTCCCCCCCCAACAAAAAAATATATATACCGTAATGACGAAACAGTAAATAAATATAAAACTTAAATAGGCCACAATTCTCAGAACAAAAACGTGTAAAAGTTCTCAATAAAAAGAGCTAAATATACGATTAAAAATCAAATGGTTTACAAACAGACCGACTCGAGTTTCACGCATATCGCAAATCTTCAGACCCTGATATAAGAACATAAGAAATAACAAGCTTTCATGTATAAGCTTCTTTTTTTCCATTTCAGGATGGTGAAGAATGTTATTGTGGCACTGACTATGCCAAATATGGAAAGTCAATTGGTTGTGGAACGAGATGCCTATCCGGAGAAATCTGTGGGGGTCGCGGTGCCAATTCAGTCTATCGAGCTGGTAAATTCAATGTTTTGATTTTGATTATACACAATAGAGGGTCCTTTTTTATCTCAAGAAGAAAAAAAATACAGCATACAAAATCCTCATACAATTTTAGTAATTTGTATTCTTATATATATATATATATATATATATATATATATATATATATATATATATGTGTGTGTGTGTGTGTGTGTGTGTGTGTGTGTAGAATTAAACAAAAGGCACATCTGTTTAACAATTTTATTTATTTTTTTTTTTTTTTGCCAGAAAATTAGAAAAGATAAAAAATAAAATTGTTAAACAGGAGATGTGCCTTTTGTTTAATTCTAAATGTATAAATGAAAGATTGCTGCCCAAATACACACACACACACACACACACACACACACACACACACACACACACATATATATATATATATATATATATGAATTTAACTTTTTTTTTCTTTTTGTTGAAAAAACAAATGATGTTTATAATTTTCTGACAGAAATCTGTTTCGACCGTTTTAATAGATTGGTCTTCATCAAGAGCAACATATGAAAGAAAGACGGGATAAATAACCGTTAGAAGAAAGGGTCCAAACAAACGCTATTATTCAATGCTGGAATTTAAAAAAATGCGTATTCTGTGTTAAAAATAAAATAAATTTTATTTTAAAAAATCAGAAGCATTATAATCCATAATAAAACTCAAAATTTTGATGTAAAATTATATAAAAGTGTATAATGAGTATTAAGAATGTTCATGATTATAATGCTTCTGATTTAAAAAAATAAAATTTATCTTATTTTTAACACAGAATAGGCATTTTTTTAAAATACCAGCATTGAATACTAGCGTTTGTTTGTAACCTTTCTTCTAACGGTTATTTATCCCGTCTTTCATTCATATGTTGCTCTGATGAAGACCAATCTATTAAAATGGTCGAAACGGATTTCTGTCAGCAAATTATAAACATCATTTGTTTAAAAAAAATGTTAAATTCATGCTGTCGGATTAATTTCCATTTATTTTCATACTTTAAATATAAGCTCCTACATTTGGGGCGCTGGTGATTGTCGTCAGTGATGTAATCCGCAGGGTTCATTGGGAAGTCTCGGGTCTTCCAGCATCATACTTCCCTCGCCCTGCTGACCCTATCAGAGGTGATCAAACTCTGGTACAACCACCAACAATAACCGCTAAAAGATGTTTGACTTTGAGAAATTCTCTTGGAGGGTGTAGAACTATCCATTTAAATACAAAGCACCGCGTATCTGATTGGTTGTTAGTTACAGCCAATCAGATGCGCGGTACCCCATATTTAAAACGCTTTTCTCCGTATGGATTTACGAGGCTTAGATGATTAGGTAAATCAACCCTTCTTTAATAATGCTTTAATTCTTTCCTATATTGTTTAATTTTTCCCTCTCTTCGGTTTTCTTTACATATATATATATATATGTGTGTGTGTGTGTGCGTGTGTGTGTGTGTGTGTGCGTACATACATACAAACACGTACACACAGACACATATTTGAGATCTCATAAATGATATTAGTTATTAGGATGTTTGAGTTATAATTTTGGTGGTAAAGACAGCTATCATCTATCAAATTGAGGCAGTTTACTTCGGTTTCTTTGTTTAATAGAATATAAAACTTCGTGGGTTATTTAATGCCAAATCAATCACCGTAAAGAACGGTAGCGGTACTATTTGATAAACTGTGAAAATATTAGTCCGTAATTGTGTTACATAATTATTAGATACTTAATATTTATGTGCAATAGTGTAGAAATCAAAATGACCGTTATAAGCTGCAGCCCATGGCCATTGACCTGTCCTGATCCTTACTTCCGGTGGATACCGTAAGAATCGGTGGAGTAGACTCTCTTCCGGTTTAGATTAGAAATAGATTTTTAGTCAGTCGGCGAGAAACCACGACGTTGGTGAGTTGTGTTATACACGCTCCGACTCGATCTGCACAGGTAGTCTGGTGGGGATTTCGAAATAAAATGTGATCTAAGTAAATCGAAGTCTTGTGTTATTATCTAAAAACTGCCAATGACACAGGGCTTCTGATAAAGAGAAATCCCAATGAAAGACCAGACACGATGTCCCCAAGAGAAGTCCAGGCGAAGAAGAGACCTAGAAGAAGAACTGAAGATATCAGGAAGAACAGAAGAAGAATAGTAAGAAGTAAAGTAGAAGGGTATACAACAATTGAAAGTAATAGTGGCATTGGTGTTCGAACTCGCTTACTGCGATGTTTAAGTATAGAAATTTATTAAATGTTTTCAATAACTATTATACTGACATCTGCACCTTATTTTTTTCAGACAAACCACTGAAACCCCTTGCGTCTCGTAAGTTGTATTATTCAATATACATTTTTATTCAAATATTTAAATAAATAAACGTGTTATTTAGAGTGAAATATAAAAGGAAAACCTATACAATTTATGTCCTGCCACCTACTTCCTATCACACAAACCATCCAGAATAACAAGACAAAAACAAGACATGCTTGCAAAAACGTACGTTGATCAGCTCTGTGCGGATGCAGGATGCTGCATAGAGGACCTCCCGAGAATGATGAGCGATAGGGACGGATGGAGAGAGATTGTCATGGATATCCGCGCTGAAAGCGCGACATGATGATGATGATGATAGCTTAAAAAAGACCCAATAATAGATTCATTATATATATATATATATATATATATATATATATATATATATATACAATAGAAGGTGGGGAGGAAATATAAAAAAAACGAGTAGCTAGCTAACTAGTTTCTATCTAATAGTTTTCTCTTTCGTCCCTCCCCTTCTATTGTAAAATACATATTTTTAATAATGAAGCTATTATTGGGTCTTTTTAAAAGCTCTAATAAAATATTGTATGCATAAATATATATATTATATATATATATATATATAAGTCCTCGGGGCGGCCTAATGTCGGTATCAGCCAATCAGAGAGGGAATCTATCCCCTTTTCACTAGCGCTAGACCAAGGAGATTGTTTTTGCGTCTGAGGTGAAGCGCCACGCCTACCACCAGCTCCTTACTTTACCGCACAGATCCCTGTGCTACTCATACGCTGAGTTGGCGAGGACCGGTATCGAACTAGGAACCTTGTGGTTTCTAGCCGAACGCTCTACCGACTGAGCTAACCCGGCCATATATACATATATATGTATATTTTTTTCTAGTTTAAATAAATTGCCTACTACGTATATCTATAAACATACCCTTACTGAGGTAGGCCACATACTATAACGGCACCAAGAAAGGAATAAAAAAAAAACGTTCTTCTATAGACTGCTACACATGAACACACCAATTTTGGTCAGCCATGAACACATACGTAATGTTTTCCTATGGATCTCTGAAAACATGGAAGCATCAGATTAGGCCGATCCGTAAAATTCTACCTTAATCAACTCTGTGAACATTCTGGGTGCCGTCTGGAAGACCTACCAAGATCGATATGATTGATAGGGTCGGGTGGTGAAAGAGTGTCATGGAAATCCGTGATACCATCACAAACTGCTGCTGCTGCTGATGATGATGATGATGATATATATTTACTTTTACCCTGTTGATGATGATATATTTACTTAAAATCTGTATCAGACAAAATGTTGCATTTTTGCTGATTTTTTTCTTTTATGAAGATGTATTAATATTTATATGTTATTTTAAGCTCTGGTCTTGAGAAAAATAAAATAAGTTACAGCTTATTTGTAAGCAAAAATATGCTTTGATCGAAATGGCCATTACGTAGAAAAGTATATACATGTACAAAATTTAAAATGATTTAAAATTATTGACAATAATCGATAAATGTTTACGTGAATTCTTCTTATTTTGGAGACCTTAGCTTCGGGATTACCTTCGTATTTTATGATTTATATTTTACAAGCTTACGTGGTATGTCAAAAAAGTTCCAGGACTGGTGTCACAAAAATTATTTCAAATCTAAACTACAAATTACAATTCATCCCCCTCGGGTCTAATGCACTTTCACATCCTTCTCTGCCACGCTTGCATGCACTCCTTGAAGGATTCTTCCGGGATTTTCCGTAGCTCTGTTATCACGGACTTTTTTTATGTGCACATCCTCAAAACAGGTTCCCTTGATGACCCCCTTAAGTTTCTGGAAGAGAAAAAATCACATGGAGCAAGGTCTGACGAGTAGAGGGAGGTTACTCCAGGACAATGATGTTCTTCTGGGAGAGGAACTCTCGGATACTCAAGGCAGTGTGGGCAGGTGCGTTTTCATGGTGAAGCACCCACGAGTTTTCCTGACACATCTCTCGCCTCTTCTCGCACACTGAACGAAGCAAACGCCACAGTCTTTGTATATGATATATCTGGGTTAAGGGGGTACATAGAATAGCAATCCGTCTCCGAGCAGTCGTGGTGTCGTCTAGCGAATAAGTTTAGCTTGTAGGCTTAGGTTTATTTTCCCAGTACCCCACGCGTACCGAGTCAGGCATGAAGGCCCTATTTATGTGGGACCACCCACAAGCCGAGACTCATGGGTGGCGGGTAGAAAAATTGCGTCGATCCCGTCGGCACTCCCCCTCAAGGGGGCGCCTCAGGCGCTGGGCAATAAACCCAGCCCTGCCCCATTAAGTCAAGGGGGCAGGTATTGCCTGGAGGGATTACCCTCTGGGATCGACGCTAATAATTTACCATCTCACCGGTCAAGTGGCCGAAGCTCACTGGACCCCCGCCTGAGCGGGTTGTAGGCTTAGGTATAGGTCCAACAAGGTGTCGACTATTTATACATGACACTGTCCAATCAGATTATAGTGAGGGGGTACCAAGGTATTTACATATTCATTATATCAGTAGACATGCTGGTTGATAATTTGAAGAGGAAAACTCGGAGTTTTACTTTGGGTTTGAAATAGATCTTTTGTGACACCAGTCCTGGAAATTGTTTGACATACCTCGTACATAATTATACAAAATGCAATAGGACAACGAGACTTATGCTAATGAATGGATATACATTTTACAGAATATGTCGGATGCTATAAAGATAAAAGAACCCATGCCATGTCAAAACATTATGGGCGTGCGAGTATTATTGAAGATTGTATTCAAAAGTGCAAACATAATGGATACCGGTATGCGGGCATGGAGGTAAGATATTTGTTTATTTGTCTTTTACTTCCTCAGTTAAATCTATGCAGTTAAAACTAAGCAGGTTAAATATGTGTGACAGAGAACAGGAGGTGAGTGGCGAACGTCAAGGCCTACCGTATTCTCGAAGGAGGCGGGCTAGGCTTTGCCTGACATGTAGGACTGTAGAATCGAACCCGCTTCCTTCAGAATGCAAACATTGTCACCGAAGTCGAGAAGCTACAGTCCCGGATGTAAGCGCCAGGTGCCCGGATGAAAGCCATGAGGTTTCCGGCGGCCGGGTTTGGCTCGAGAATCTCGTGTGTGGGCCGCAGACACCCGGATGTTGAGGAGAAACTAGTACAAGTAGAAGTGGGGTGACGATAGGAGTTGAGTCGCGATTTTGAGTTGCTGAAGATTTTACGACGACGTGTTACATAATTATTGGATCCCTAATACATTTTTAAGGTATTGTAGAAATCATTATGGCGATTAGTACAGCTGATGGCCTTGAGAGTGAGTGACAGCGTTTGATCTCACTCTGACCTTGCGTTCTGGGGATGATCGTGAGAACCGGAAGGCTAATAGAAGGCCATCTTCCTGTTTAAGGATACTAAGTAAGTAACTTAGTCAGTTAGAACTTAGAAGCCGAGCTAGCAACATGTAAGCCTCATCTACGCAGATTGTCTGGGTGGGGATTTGGAATAAAGTAACATCAACATAAATCAAAGTCTTGTGTTTATTACTAAAAACTAACAATGACACAAGGCTTCTGATAACGAGAAACCCCAAGAGAAACCAGACCCGGAATCCTCAATAGAAGACCAGACGAGACCTTAGAAGATATACCAGACCAAATAGATGATAGACGATCAGAAGCAAAGCCGGTCAGAAGAATAGACGACAGAGTAAGAAGTAAGAAAGGTATATTAAGTTATATGCTGATTTGGCTTAGTGAAAAGACCAGTATATAACATATACCTATTTAGTGCCGGTAAAGAAGGCGCTATACAACAGACGGATTTGTCAGCTGCTGAAGATTTTTGAGTTGATAAAGATTTTTTTTGACGACGACGACATTGTCAACAAACCGAATATTTATTATTTTTTCCTTCTATTTTTATTTTCATTCTAGAATATGTATAATCAGTTTCAGGCATTATGATTAGTTGATGGAGACTAGTATTGCTTTACTAAAATCAGATAAGAATATTTTCTGTGTGATTCTCGGTAGTGATCCGTTCTTTTAGTGATGGTGTTAACCGAAAGTTTGAAAGTCTTTACGAGATTTTATCACTGAGATGAAATCAACCAAATTCTCTGTTGCATTCTTTATTACACTCCTACTGGAATATAATATGGTCAGGGTGTGTGTCATATATATATATATATATATATATATATATATATATATATATATATATGCATGTTGTAAAATAAGTAGTTTTTTTTTTCTTAAAAAGAAAAGTAAGGGTACCCTAGTTAGATTTAAAATCGGAAATGATTTTTTTTTTCGCTCAATGCTCCTCAGAGAAAAAATTACATTGAAAGATGGTAATGTAGTTTAGTTTTTTTTGTTGTAGACAACGGAATAGTCAGAAAACAATGAGAAAAAAGGGAAATTGTTTTTTTGTTGTTTTTTTTCTCAATAAGACAAGAGAATTCGTAAAATTACGAAACTTACAACTCACAAGGGGGGGGGGGGTTCGAAAATTACGAGTCCCCCCCGTTAGATAAGTTGAGGCTTGAAGTGCCAAAAAGGAGTAATTGTTGGGACTGCTTCTGAACGCACAGGAGGGTTGAGTGCGGGAGATGAAAAGGGACTCGAGAATCTGCAGTTGTAGCTCGCTGTTGGAACTGCAAAGGACTGAAAACATAGCTGGGTGGTAGGACCGAGCGCAAGTGGAATTGTCTTGTAGTTGTGAAATCATTTCCGATTTTAAATCTAACTAGGGTACCCTTACTTTTCTTTTTAAGAAAAAAAAACTACTTATTTTACAACATGCATATGCTTTTACGCGTCCTTTTTAAATTCTGTACTGCAAATAAACTATATATATATATATATATAATATATATAAAATGGATAAAAGTAACCTACTCGAGTTTCATCGTCTGAATCGTCAGGGTTACATCCGTGTAATTAATCGAGTTTTCGATTAATATCAGTTGGTACAATGCATGCCCGTTGAAATGGGTCCCCAACTGATACGATAACACTTCACGAGTATATATATATATATATATATATATATATATATATATAGTAAAATATATGCACCCTCCGGGTGCAAGTATTTAAGTTTTAATATAATAAAATATCATATTAAATTAGAAAGGCTAATGAAACTGGATAAGAATGCAGATAAAAAGATTTGCAACAGAGGGGGTATGATTGAAAAATAGAACAACTTTGAAACTAACTCTTCTATCATTTTCCGTTACTCCCGTCTTTCATTGGTAAATTTTCCTAATTTAACTATTTAGTTAAAATAGAAAGTAAAGAATAATAGCATAGTTATTTCTTCTTGTTAATGGATTTCTTTTAAGATTTATCCACGAGATTTTTGCTCATATTCAATAAGATAAAACCAAACAATTAGAAATCAATAATACTAAGCACATATTTATTCAAATCAAATTTTTGATATCAATATGGAAATTAGCCTTCCCATTCACAATGTAATCTGCTATTTTGTTGTATATATATATACAATTGCATGTTTTAGTATGTAGATATGGTCAACAGTCTTAATGATGTAAACAATTTTATTAATAATTGAGGTTTAAATAAAAATAAAATCATGGAGAATGTGATGTAAATAACAAAGGGATTTGTGACTTGTATAGAAATATAGTTTCGGTTACAGACAGACAAACACACAATCTCCATTATAATAAGATATGAACGATGCGTTTGTTTTGATTTGAAACTGACACTCCAGCTGTTAATTTTTAACTATCGGGACGCCATTTACGTTTGTGTCTAGATTTCGTTCAAAGTTTCTGTTCTTTGGTTTAATATACATTTTTTTGGAATTTGAATAAACATAAAATACAAATGTTATTATCCGATCTATAATTATGTAATATTCTAACAATTTCCTACTTTATCATAGGGTCTGTGCCGTACTTATTTTTAGTGTCTCCCAGATATATCAAGAAAGAGCTGTGCTATCTTATTATAATGGAGATTGTGTGTTTTTCTGTCTGTAACCGAAACTATATTCCTACTCAAGTCACAATTCTCTTAGTTATGGACATCACATTCTCCATGATTTTATTTTTATCTAAACCTCAATTATTAATAAAATTGTCTTACATTATTAATACTGTTAACTTTGTCTACATACTGACACCATGCAATTATATTTATATATACAACAAAATAGCGGTTTACAGTGTGAACGGGAAGGCTAATTTGCATATTAATATTAAAAAATCGAATTTAATAAATATGTGCTTAGTATTATTGATTTCTAACTGTTTGGTTTTATTTTAATGAATATAAGCAAAAATCTCTTCAATAAATCTTAAATGAAATCCATTAACAAGATAAAATAACTGTCATTTTATTCTTTACTTCCTCTTTTAACTAAATACTTAAATTAGAAAAAATAACAATGAAAGACGAGAGTGATGGAAGAGTAAATTTCAATTGTTCTATTTTATCGATTATACTCCCTCTGTTTCAAATCTTTTATTATACTCCCTCTGTTTCAAATCTTTTTATCTGCATTCTTATTTAGTTTCATTAGCATTTCTAATTTGATACAATATTTTATTATATTAAAACTTAAATACTTGCACCCGGAGGGTGCATATATTTGCTAGTTCATATAATTTATATTCATGAAGCTTGTCTTGTGGTTGTTAAATCGTTTTTAAAGGTATTTTGAGTGGAGCCTAAATAGATGGTTTTATTATTACTTTGCTTGTTAATTTGTACGCTAGCTTTATATATGAAGCAACCGCTTACCATTTAACTTTCTTTATTGTTAAATAATTTGTATGGGGAATTTTTGTTTTTTAGTTTTTTAGACACTCTACTAATGTTGATTTTGAAGATTTTTCGGGGAACATTAGGCATACAGCTTTTGCTGAATTTCACGATATTATTATTAAATATTTTGTATAATTTGTTTACGGGTGGAAAATGTTTTGTTTTTGGTTTGTTTTTGTTTTTTAGTTTTTGAAAAAGATATTTTCCAAATTATGTTTAATCGTTATATTGAACGAGGTTGCGAACAATATGGTATTTCTCGACCAATATATATATATATATGAGAGTTTTATAATTTGCTTGAAGCATTGTGTACATATTTATATATATATATATATATTATATATATATATATATGGTTAGGAGGTTGATTTAGAAGGCTATCACAATGCAGGTGTAAAGAAGAAAATAATAATACGGTAACAATGATGTTGTGTGTTAACCTGTATTTAAATACAGGTTAACACACAACATCATTGTTACCGTATTATTAATACGAAACACGCACTCAAATCTGTAGCCCAACATCTCGCCCACACATACAAACACACAAGCCATTGCACACTAGTTGTTAAGGGAAAAAAATTGAATAAATAAATTAAATATGTATATATATATTTAAAAAATATTAAAAAATATAAAAAGATAAATTGAATTAGATATAAATAAGTAAATAAACAAATAATAATAATAATAATAATAATAATAATAATAATAATAAATGATTAAATTGATGTAAAATCCAACAGGAAACATCACCATGGTCACAAAACACAAATACACATTTTCATTCGCACATACACACGTACAAAATCCCGCGCTAGGATACAGTCTTAACGTCACAACCAACACGCATTTTCAATGTCACGCGCATTACAACATACGCACACGTACAAACAAAAATAAACGCATTCACGCTCACACGGGAATACAGTTATTTAAAAAATAACGTCATTTTCAAAAAAAAAATTCATTTGGGAAGAAATGCCATAGCTGGACTGCTTCAGTTCAATTCTTTGATAAAGAGGTATTACCTCGAAAATTCAAGAAATAATAAAAATACAGGTCAACACACAACACCATTGTTACTGTATTATTATTTTTTATTTATTCCAAACTGCATTGTGATAGCCTTCTAAATCAACCTCCTAACCAATACATACACAATGCTTCAGGCAAATTATGAAACTCTCTCATATATATATATATATATATATATATATATATATATATATATGATTGAATATTAGGAATTTATTAAACACAAAAATGTACTCGAATTAACGCGAGGTTTCGAAATAGCCCCTGAAGATTTTTTTTTTCAGGGAATAAACAAAAGAATCGAAACTTTTATCGAGAACTCCTCCAACCAATATATAGAAATAAACTGCTTGCAATTTGTATAAGTAAAACAAATAATCAAACTGAAGAAAAAAAGTGTTGTCAACGAAATTTGGACAAGAAATAATTTTAACAAAAAATATTGTCCTTTATGAATAGGTATCACAAGTTTTATTAAAATCAATTAGTCTAATTTGTCACCTGAGATGTTTTAATGAAATTTGGGACATATGTACATCAAATTCATATAATTCCTCCGTTAGATATCCAAAGACATTGGATACTGTATAAATAACCTGGAACATTTAAAAG
Organism: Doryteuthis pealeii; assembly: GCA_023376005.1. Taxonomy (NCBI): domain Eukaryota; kingdom Metazoa; phylum Mollusca; class Cephalopoda; order Myopsida; family Loliginidae; genus Doryteuthis; species Doryteuthis pealeii. Next base: position 17,107,257 of record CM042154.1, read on the forward strand.
AAAAGGCATCTTGTCCTAAAGTTGTGGTTACCAACCAAACCCCGCCTTATCGGCTGCACCTCTGCAGAGGGGTAAGACTCCCCCAATGGGGTCACCTGTTGGCCGTGGGTGGCGACCCTCGATGCTTAAGGATAGAGCCCAGGTGGATGAGCAGTTCATGACCTGAAATACTCCACTTTGGCCCTATCTTGGGCTAGACGGGCGGTCGGAGAGGCCCCCTCCGATCAATCGGCTGGTCACGTCAAGCCCTAGCACCTATATGATTTTCCTAACCCTATTGCCCTTATGGAAAGTCCCAACCCCTTTTTATCATATGGGTGCTAGAAGGCGGTGTCTGCGGGTCTACATGTCCTGGGAATGACGTTAAACTCTATCTGATGGTGAGGTTCCAGTTCTGGAGGTTTGGAGAATGTGGAGCACCCCTTCATTACCATTGCTCCCTGGTCCACTCTGACCCGGAGTGGTAGTACCTGTTAGGGTCCCATCTATGGGTTAAATAGAAAAATGTATTTAAAAACAAAATTGTATTATCCATAAAGAATTGATTTATTTCAAAACTTTATCGGCATTAAATGACCCACTGAGGTTGATATGCCGTAAAACAAAACAAACCAAACCAAACCAACCAAACCACAGTGTGTTCAATTCTTATTGATTTATCTAGATTTTGGTGCTCTGGTTATGACGTTAAAATGTATCTGGTGTTGAGGTTAAAATTTTTGAGCACTGGGGAGCGTGGAGTACCCTTTCATCACCATTAGACCCATGTTCACTCTGACCCGGGTTGTTAGTACCTGTTAGGGTCCCATCTATGCGTTAAATATATTTATTTTTTTTAAAACAATTTTTAATTTAAAAAAAAAATTAGAGTATGAATAAAACAAATTATAATCGGCATAAAATAACCCAACTGGCATGCCTCAAAAACAAACAAACAAACCAACTAACCAACCAACATAGATTTTTAGTCTTGTGCCAGACATACTTCTGTTTTGGTAAATCGTGTCAATTATACTTATTGGTAATTTATGAGGAAGTGCGTCCCGGTATCCTGCCTCAAGAGTTGCTGCCCGGTGACTATTAAAATAACGACCCAACTCAGTCTATTCAAAACTATCCATCTATCTATCTATCTCAATTTGTTCATGTTTATCTATATTACTTTAAACACTAAGATTTTTTTTCATTCATGTTTGTTTAATGTCTTGTTTTTAGTTTAAATAAACAAGAATTACGACAAAAAAAGATGCGACCCCCCACCCCAAATACATTTACTTGTCGAAAATATCTATCTATCTCCATTTGTTCATATCTATCTATATTATTTTGTTTGTTTATCTATCTATCTCAAGTCTATTCAAAACTATATATCCATTTTCATATCTAAACAAGAATTACGACAAATTACGATAAATAACCAAGAATTACGACGAGCTGGGGTTGTTATTTTGATAGTCACCGGGTAGCGGTTTTTGAGGCGTGAGACCGGGACGCACTTCCTCATAAATTACCGACTTATTAGTAGAATTCAACGCATTCACTAGATCTTATGAGACTAATGTTTTTTAAGAATTTCTTAGATGAAGATTCATCATTATTATATACTAGCAAATATATGCTCTCTCTGGGTACACGTACTTAAGTTTTAATGTAATAAAATATTATATTAAATTAGAAAAACTAATGAAACTAAATAAGAATGCAGATAAAACGATTTGAAACGGAGGGGGTTATAATCTAAAAATAGAACAACTGAAACTTACTCTTCCATCACTCCCGTCTTTCATCACTAAATTTTCCTAATTTAACTATTTAGTTAAAATAGGAAGTAAAGAATAAAATTAAAGTTATTTCTTCCTGCTAATGGATTTCTTTTAAGATTTATCCCCGAGATTTTTGCTCATATTCATTAAGATAAAACCAAACAATTAGAAATCAATAATACCAAACCATATTTATCAAAATCAAGTTTTTAATACCAATATGCAAGCCTTCCTGTTCACATTGTAAAACGCTATTTTGTTGTATATATAAATACAATTGCATGGTATCAGTATGTAGATCCGGCCCACGCCGGGGGTCCAGTGGCTTCAGCCCTGGATCTTTACGAGAATAGCGTCGATCCCAAGGGGCTATCCCCCCAGGCAACACCTGCCCCCTCGATTTAAAGGGACAGGGCTGGGTTTATTGCCCAGTGCCTGAGGCGCCCCCCTTGAGGGGGAATGCCGACGGGATGGACGCAATTTTTCACCCGCCACCCCATGAGCTTCGGCTTGTGGGTGGTCCCACATAAATAGGGCCTTGTGCCTGACCCGTACAAGTGGGGTACGTGGAAAATATCATGTAGATATGGTCAACAGTATTAATAATGTAAAACAATTTTACTAATAATTGAGGTTTAAATAAAAATAAAAACATGGAGAATGTGAGGTAAATAACTAAGGAAATTGTGACTGGAGTAGTAATATAGTTTTGAAATTAAATAAGAATTTAGATAAAAAGATTTGAAACAGAGGCGGGTATAATCGAAAAATGGAACTACTGTAACTTACTCTTCCATCACTCCCATCTTTCATTGTGAAATTTTCCTAATTTATCTATTTAGTTAAAATAGGAAGTAAAGAATAATATCACAGTTATGTATTCTCGTTAATCGATTTCTTTTAAGATGTATCACTCAGATTTTTGCTCATATTCATTAAGATAAAACCAAACAAGTAGAAATCAATAATACTAAACACATATTTATCAAAATCAAATTCTTAATATCAATATGCAAATTAGCCTTCCCGTTCACACCGTAAACTGCTATTTTGTTGTATATATAAATACAATTGCATGCTATTAGTATGTATATATGGTCAACAGTGTTAATTATGTAAAACAATTTAATTGATAATTGAAGATTAAATAAAAATAAAATCATGGAGAATTTAACGTAAATAAGTCAGCGAATTGTGACTTGAGTAGTAATATAGCTTTGGTTACAGACAGACAAACAAAAACAATCTCCATTATAATAAGATTAGGTTACTTGGAAAATTATGCTTATCTTGGTTATTATTACTGTCACAATGTCTTGGTCGATATGCTCTTCAACCTTCTTTTGGGGTCTGTTGTAATGACTGTTTCCTGAGGTAATGTTTTTCATGGTTCAGATAAAATGGTAATATACAGTTAGTGCCAATGTATTTTTGTGTTATGTATATATGACCAACATTCAACATGCTTTTTTGTAACAACATAACCCCAAAAAAGATCGTAACTCAACGTAATGTTTGCTGCATTATAACGATCAAGGATTTAAAAATCCCGTGTAAAAGATTATTTGTCTTTAAAACGGAAGAATTTTATAAATTAAAATCTGTATCAGACAAAATGTTGCATTTTTGCTGATTTTCTTTCTTTTATGAAGACTAGCAAATATATGCACCCTCCGGGTGCAAGTATTAATGTCATAAAATATTATATTAAATTAGAAAGTCTAAAGAAACTAAATAAGAATGCAGATAAAATGATTTGAAACAGAGAGGGGTATAATCGAAAAATATAACAGCTGAAGCTTCCTCTTCCATCATCCCCGTCTTTCCTTGCCAAACTTTTCTAATTGAACTATTTAGTTAGATTAGGAAGTAAAGAATAAAATTACAGTTATTTCTTTTTGATAATTGCTTTCTTTTAAGATTTATCTCCGAGATTTTTACTCATATTCATTAAGATAAAATCAAATAATTAGAAATCAACAATACCAAGCACATATTTATTAAAATCAAATTTTAAATATCAATATGCAAATTAGGCTTGCCGTTCACACAGTAAACCGCTATTTGTTGTATATATAAATACAATTGCATGTTATTATTTTGTTGAAATGACCAGCAGTATGATAAACGATTTTATTAATGATTGAGGCTTTAATAAAAATGATTCATGGAGAATGTAATGTATAATAACTAAATGTACAGTCATCTTGAGTAGTGATATAGTTTCGGTTACAGACAAACAAACACATAATCTCCATTATAATAAGATGTATTAATTGTTACCTAGCGAAGGCGCTGGGTAACAATTAATACATCTTATTATAATGGAGATTATGTGTTTGTTTCACTGGCACTAAATAATTATAATGTTATATATCTCTTTATTTCTTCTATATCTGGTCGTATTTTCTTCTGGCCGGCTTTGCTATTCTGATCGTCTTTGGTATTTCTTCTATCATCTTGGCTTGGTCTGAATCTTCTAAGGTCTGGACTTTCTTTTGCTATGTTCTTGCTGGCTGGTCGTCCTGGATTCATTTCTTAGTCTTGTTACCAAGACATTCATCAACCACAAGAACATATTAATTATACAACTTTTTATTTCCTTAACTATACATTTCATGTAACTAAATATCTGACTAACATAGCGGGCGTGAGTTCCAATTTTAGGCAGGACCTAAAATGGCCGACTTCTCTGCCTGACGTCTAACTGAATACTGGGGACTGAACAGGTCCCACGTGACTTCACGTATTTTGGCGGGCTTCTGTAATTTTCCATGGAAGTGTTGCATAGCGCTCGACTCAGGCAACAAAATCGTACATGTTATATACTGGCATCTTCTAACTCACGCTACTCTGACTCGAATACGTTGCTGGTATACAGCGGAGATCGTTTCTGACCCCTAGACGATGTATCTAGTGGTCGCTTAAATGAATCACAAGGCATGCTCTATGTAGTAGGAGATTTGACTTTATTTCTCTCATCTCGGCTGTACGTGGTAAATGGCGAATGGCGGGCATTGATAATGGGCACTACTACTGCTTGTGTGGTGGAAGGTGGTGGGCGCGCCTCACTGCTCGCTGGCAGTGATCAACCGTGTCAGCGGTCACTCAGTCCGCTCTCGTCCTGTCTCTCACCTTGACTGCTCTGCTGTTTTGACTCTACCTTTAAGTACTGTATAGTCCGCCCACACATCTCTTTGTTCGGTTGACCGGAAGTCCTTTCTCTTTGTTCAAATTCCCGTTTGTCCAGATGAGTCTTTTGTTATACTAAGATTTCTGTCTCGCGATATTTATTGTTTCTCTGTTCAATTTCCTCCTGTCTTTTCGTACTTCCCGCGCAAAACAACTGCGACCACCACCAAACCATAACAGAAGGACCCGGCCATGGTATGAAAAGGGTCATTCCCTCACAAATACAGGGGGATTGACAATAATCTTTTGCAACAGCATAGATTATGTAACATAATATTTATATGTTATTTTAAGTTCTGCTCTTGAGAAAAATAAAATAAGTTACCGCTTACAATTTTTGATTTAAAAAAAATAAAATTTCAAAGAAAGGAGGAGGTACTATGGCAACGATATTTTGACTAATGTTGCATAGCGCGTCGTCACGGTACTAAATTGCAATAGTTTTATCTTCGTTGTAAGGGATGACAATAACACCAAAGGTATCCTCCAGAAGTTTATTGAAATAAATTCAAGCTTCTTAACTTCGAGCGAGAGGGTCAGTTTAATTAATATATTCAGTCTTTAGACTTTCGGTCCTTCGATTAAATTTCTGGGCGACAAGCTTTTTCAGTTGGTAAGTATTAAGGCTAGCTTTTCCGACACCAACTACACGAGGTCCCGCTCGGCCGACTACTGACCCCGATCACCTCACTCTCTCTCCAGCTGACTGCCTCCGGGGCTAACTGACGACTGCCTGTCTCGAGTCCTCGGTTCTTTTATATCCATAGCTATTCCTACACATTTTTATCTCTTGATCTGATAACGGGAAGATGTTATATTTCTTTGTTTAATAAAACCGGAAATTCATATTTCCGTTTGTACAATATATAACACTAATCCAAGAGTAATGTTATGGCTTCCCTCGAGAATCCTGAGCAATTCTTCTGTTATATTTACTAATAACAACAAGTAGACAAATAGTATTTTAATTGTTTTTCTAAAATACCTTTTCATAATAAAATATATATTTTTAGAGAGGCGAGGAATCAATGACAAATATGGAAAGACAAAAATCTGCAAAGATAAATGTAGATCCGGTCAAATTTGTGGTGGTGATCTGGCTTTATCCGTGTATGATGTTGGTGGTAAGTTCAGTTAATCTTTCTCTAACCATGTAGAAGTGCAACTTATCTGTAGAGAATTGTAAATGTTTAAACGACTTCGTTTCCCAACAATTTATTAATGGAAAAATAATCTTTAAAATCTTTTTCAATTTTGTTCTAAAAGAAATAGCCTATTATATTTGAGTTCTAAATTATTCTGCCAACAAAAATGTATTTTGTTGCAATTATAAACCTTTCCGTTGAATAGTAAATTTCCATTATTTTGATTTGTTCTTTTGCATTGTAACTTGAATTTTTTAATTAGCCTAGATTACTTATGATATCTAAAATTAATATGAAAATTGAATTCAAAACAAGAAAGTTATGATTTTTTTTTAAATGTTTAATTATTTTGTGGGTCATCTTATACAAGAAACAATTGCATCTCCGGACAATCAGAGACTACAAATATAGTAGACAAACTAGAAAGCCGCCTTTATCAGGTTGCAGTTAAGCTAGCTCCTCCGAAGGGCTCTTGATTGGACCCTCGACCCAACAATGTCACTTTATGCATTGAGTATATAAACTACGCCATCGTCTAAAATAGACGGAAGGTTGCCAACAAAACAAAACAACAGAAGAACTCAAAATTGATCCCTGCATGATTTAAGTATAGCATTAATATTTGAGCTCACCGTGTAAAAGTACAACGATAATTCTTCTGTTTTCATTTAATTCGAATACAGTTTGATGTACGTACGTCCATACTTACCGTACAGACAACTTTCTATTTCGTGGGTTATCGTACAAACAGAATCGTCGCAAAAATCTCGTAAAAAAATTGCCGAAAACAATCGCAGTAATTAAAACTTGAGAATCCAACATTTCAGGATTGTGCGTCAATATTTGGCCCCGATTTTTTTATTTATTTTGCTAACTAGGTCGGCACGATACCAAAATGGAATTCTATTTTGTGTTACAGCCTCTTGGCGTAAAGTTGAGAATGTGACACACTGACACACTGACACACTGACATGTTCATTTGTCATTAAAAAAGAATCATATCAATACATTTTTTATAAATACGACTGATTGTGACGAGACTGAAAGGCCGCCCTATGAACAAACGGATTCCCAGCCCCCACAGACAAAGCGCGTCAGGATATGTTTGGCCTGTGGCGAGCGGCTACGGATACTCGAACTCGCTACCTCCTCGTAGCTGAGGTGTTGTTAGTAGAGACCCAAATAAAGCATATCCGAATTTGCATAAGCGCATTCGAACGAGTAAAAATAAAGACGGACTGACACTGACAGCGCGAGTGAGGAAGAAAGTGTTTGGACGGCAATATGAAATCTGACGACGTCTATTTGATGTGTGAGTGGCGTGTTTCAGTTGGGAAAGGAATTGCATTTCGTTTGCTGGAGAGACTTTCAGAGGATTGATATTACCTTGAATTTTTGGACCCCTTTCAAAAGACTGATATTGCATAACACGTCTAATATCGGCTTACGTTTGATTTTTAGAACGAAACAAAAATTGACATGAAACTGTAATCTTTTTTTCTACATATCCATATGTCTTAGTAAGTGTCCTTTTTTTCTTCTCACGCATGCACGTGTATTTATGTATGTGTACGTATGCATGAAAACATACGTGTATATAGTTTGAATTTTTTGTTCTATCTTTTAATCATCGAACATTTTTCTTTCTTTCTAGAACCGATAAAATCAAAATTCGGTATGTATCTTTACAAATATAAACGTTTAATGAAAACAATTCCCCAACCGCTAGGCATAAAATAACCTTAGACGGATTGAAATGCCGTTAAAATCAATGAATATTGATATAAAATTAATTTTGTCCAATGAAAGTCACTTTAAAATGAAATTATTATTACTAGCAAAATAAAAAACACCCTCCGGCCGATGTAAAAATAAATTTTTGAAAGATATTGCTTGTGGAGGTGGAACTTAAAAATTAAATGTCGGAGAGTTTGAACCATAAATCATGAAATTCATTAAAGGAGTAAAAAAAAATAAAACAATTTGAAATCGAAACTAAGTTCTATTAACTTTGAATATCTATTAAAATAAAACAAACTATGTATAAATATATGATACTGGGGATGTATCTATTAAAACTTGTTTTAAAAAACAATGAGGACTGTCTAATGTTGCATGCTCAAATTTTGAGTGTATTTATTCTATGTTATGAGGATTTCGGGTATAGTGATGTAAGCAGTGACGTAGTTTTTGTTACAGACAAAAACCGGAAGCGAATCTCCATTATTAATAGATGATCTCTCACAAATAATTAAAAAAAAACAACTTTTTAATTCTCTTTGATATTTCAGAATTCGTTGGATGCTTCAAAGATTCGTCAGGTACGGCATTTTCTCATTTTATGACTGACGTAAAGAATATCGAAATGTGCATTGAGTTGTGTAGAGAAAATGGTTTCCCGTATGCCGGTCTGCAGGTAAGTCATGATAACTAATTAGATTTCTTGCCAAGTTATGAATGAAATATGAGGGAGAGTAAAAAAAAAAACTATCCACACTCTTGTCTTTTTTTTAACGTATTTATATAAAAACAGGGGATAAACAAGTACGTCATTTATCTATACTAGTACAAAATTTAAAAAAACACCCTCCGGGCGATGTAAAAATAGATTTTTGAAACATATTGCCTGAGGGGTGGGAGTAAAAAAATTCAATGTCAGAGAGTTTGTACCCTAAGTAAGTAAAATCATCAAATTCCTTAAAGGATAAAAAAAACTAAAAACTATTTGAAATATGTATTAAAATAAAACCAACTATATATAGATATGTTGTTGGCGAGGACCGGTTTCGAACTAGGAACCTTGTGGTTTCTTGCCAAACGCTCTACCGACTGAGCTTGATGGTAGGTGTGGCGCTCCACCTCAGATGCTAAAAAAACAATCTCCTTGGTCTAGCGCTATTGAAAAGGGGATAGACTCCTTCGCTGACTGGCTGATACCGACTTTAGGCCGCCCCGTCGACTTTTTATATATAGATATATAATACCGGGCATATATTTATTAAAACTTGTTTTAAAAACAATGAGGATCGTCTAATGTTGCATGTTCAAATTTTGAGTGTATTTATTCTATGTTATGACGATTTCGGGTATAGTGACGTAAGCAGTGACGTAATTTTTGTTACAGACAAAAACCGGAAGCGAATTCTCCTTCTTTTTCGATGCACTTGGTCCAGCGTCCCACAAGCTTGCGTATTCTCAGTAAAGGTTTTAGGTTTATCGTAGAACCATATATGAACCACTTCTGCTAAAGCTTGATTCGCTTCTCGCTTCTCCGGCCACTTTTAAAAAATTTGTCAGTCCATCCATACAAAATTCTACGTGGTAGTGCACTGTTCCCGTACTATGCCAAAAAGCCTCCAATCAATTTCAGTCCCTGACACTCTTTCAGACCTGAGAAATTGGCCTACCACTCTTCGCTCTTCCTTAGTGCATACTACTTTACACTGTAAAGACAGAAAGCAAAATGACGCGATCAAGTTTAAACTTCGATCACGGAACAACTATAGTGCCGACTATAACAGAAATACTGGGGTGAATTAGTATCTCTGTCGTAAAGGAAAGGAGACAAGGCAAATTATAGAGATTATAATTGGGTTAACAGTTTATTGGGTTTGGTATTAAATGTTTAATTATACAATTGTGTAAATTTCAGTAAGAGGTTGCCAGAGGATTTCTCTTGGCGGGATATATATAAGTAATGCTAGAGGTTCAAGGACACTTATCTTAGTTGTATTTGTCTTAGCAATGTCTCGAAGGTGTCCGGTAAGGTTGCTGTGGTTCTGTGATGTCTGCTTGTCGGAGTTGACGTGGTTCTCGCACGGGTGCGGACTCTGGTCTTCTGCTAGTGCCAGCTAGTTCTGTTCCCTTTACCTGTCGGGCCTGTTCTGCTGAATCAGGGTTCAGTTTCTGCCCCCTATTCTTCGGACTTCCGGGTGAGGGCAGATAACCCAATTTCCAATAACTATAAGCACGAATGCACAGAACACAGTGTGACTATGGTAAATATATGTTATGGCGAAAGTGTGGGTAATTTTTAACTCTCCCTCATAGTAGGGAAGACTGGTTTTCTCTGTACATGTAAGCTGCTATACCCATGTATATATATATATATATATATATATTATATTATATATATATATCAAAATTAGTATGTAATTGCACTTTTACCCATAGCTGGAGGGAGAATAGTAGGATGCATACATTACTAAGGATATTATCGCTGTAAGATTCAAAGTCATTAATTGAACATACAATTCCGACACGTTGTGAGACAAAACATTTAATATATATAACAGCACATGGAAACGATAAGATACATAATGTACAGGAGAATAGAACATGTAAATACATATACAATATTGGCCTACCACTCTTCGCTCTTCCTTAGTCCATACTACTTTACACGTCATATATATGATTATTTTTTGGTTGTACGATTATCTTGGTCTTTTCTTTTTTAGAAAAGGAGTACCCTTTTATTTCATTCTACTTTTAATGTTGTATACCCATTAAAATCCCTACGTAAAAAATGGTATTGTCATGATCCAGCAATTCTGAAAAGAAATATTGGTTTCCAATAACTCCAACATAAACAAAGGGGAACCACTCTTGACTGATAGATTATTCATTTTCCCATTAAACTAACCCTAAGACCTAACTCTAGTTGTTATATACCCTTTCTTTACTTCTATTATTCTTCTGCTCATCTTTGGTATCTTACGTTCTTCTCCTAGCGTCTGGACTTCTCTATGCTTCTATTTCTCTGTTCTTGCTGGCTGGTCGTTCTTAATTCATTTCTTCTAGGTCAGTCTTATTACCAAGACATTCATCAACCACAAAACCATATTATTTATTTAAACCTTTATTTACTTAACTAAACATATTTCTCTAACTAACATAAAGCGCGTGTGCAGTGAGCTCCAGCTAAGGCCTTATCTGCCTGACGTCCAAGCTGAAACTGACAGCCAACCAGGTCCCACGTGACTTCACGTATTTCGCGGTCTTCCTGTAATATTCCATGGAAAGTCCCGCCCGTGATATAAAAAGGGACCATCCCTTCAGAAATACAGGGGGTTGACAATAATCTATGCATAAATTATGTAACATAAACCTAACCCTAACCCTAAACCCTAACCCTAGACCAACTTCTTTTTCCCTAGTAGATCAATAAATGAATGAATAATTTATCAGTCAAGAGTGGTTCCCCTTTGTTTATGTTGGAGTTATAGGAAATAACCGAAACGTTAATTTTATTTTCCTGGTGAACTTCTGGCCAATCTTGTTTTTTTTTAAATTCTACTTTTAGGCCGGTCATAAATGCTTTTGTGGCAAGGAATACAATTCTTACGGAACATCAGATACGTGTGACATGAAATGTCCGTCAATGGAAATATGCGGGGGTCAGAGTGCAAATTCCGTTTTCAAAGTTGGTAAGTCTATTTTGTTTGTTTCGCAAGGTCCAAAAATTATGTTTGTGCAAATTGTTCAATTCTCGACAAGGTGTATAATATGTCCAGTATTATATATATATATATATATATATATATATATATATATATATATATATAATCCAAAGGTCCAGAGAAGAAATCTTCCTTACGACACAAGAGGTTTATTTAAAAAACCTGTCGCAGTTTGAGAGCTCAATGTGTGCTCTTAATATATATATATATATATAATAACCAGTCTAGGAGATGGATAACTCTGAATTCAAAATTCTCTCCAGCTATGGGTTAAATAGTAGGGCAGACTGGGCCCTTCAGCCTTGGGTAGGTAACCAGTCTAGGAGAGCGATAACTCTGAATTCAAAATTCGTGAGGTCGGTCGTTGATTGGATTTGTGGCAACCCTTGATGCACCAATTCTTTCCTATCGACTGTGCCAAAAAGTGTGGATGGTCCAACACAAGCCTTCACCACTATAAACAAATCACTGTGTGGGTGTTCATTGTATGAACCATCATGCGTCGAAAATCGACGAGAGAGTTCATAATATATATATATATATATATATATATATATATATATATATATATATATATATATAAGTAAAGAAATAACTTAATATATAAGTAAAAAAATAACAAAAAGACTTAGAGATTTAGCATTATAGTCTATTTCAGGGAGCTTAGACAAAGTGTCTAACTCTCCCGACTCATCAGATGTGAAAGATGATCTGATGAGTCGGGAGAGTTAGACACTTTGCCTAAGCTCCCTGAAATAGACTATAATGCTAAATCTCTAAGTCTTTTGTTATTTCTTTACTTATATATTTGCTCTGTGACTCTAACATTAAGAGTACACACTGAGCTCTCAAACTGCGAAAGGTTTTTTGAATAAAACTCTTGTGTCGTAAAGAAGATTTCTTCTCTGGACTTTTGGATTATATATATTATATATATATATATATATATATATATATATATATATATATATTATTCTATTCTGGAAATACTTTTCTCCTCTGTCAGTTGAACACATAGACTGCACCACTACAGAGGGGTAAAGTCCACGCTTATAGGGTCATTTGTTGGTCGTGGTGCTTAAAGGTGGATTGATTTGGTTTGTTTTGTTTTACGGCATATCAACCTCAGTGGGTCATTTAATGCCGATAAAGTTTTGAAATAAATCAATTCTTAATGGATAATACAATTTTTTTATAAATACATTTTTCTATTTAACCCATAGATGGGACCCTAACAGGTACTACCACTCCGGGTCAGAGTGGACCAGGGAGCAATGGTGATGAAGGGGTGCTCCACATTCCCCAAACCTCCAAAACTGGAACCTCACCATCAGATAGAGTTTAACGTCATTCCAAGGACATGTAGACCCGCAGCCACCGCCTTCTAGCACCCATATGATAAAAAGGGGTTGGGGCTTGCCATAAGGGCAATAAGGTTGGGAAAATCATATAGGTGCTAGGGCTTGACGTGACCAGCGGATTGATCGGAGGGGGTCTCTCCGACCGATCGTCTAGCCCAAGATAGGCCCAAAGTGGAGTATTGCATGTCATGAACTGCTCATCCACCTGGGCTCTATCCTTAAGCATCACGGGTCGCCACCCACGGCCAACAGCTGGCCCCATTGGGGGAGTATTACCCCTCTGCAGAGGTGCAGTCGGTGCATTCTAACGCCCCAGCCGACAGGGTGGTTAAAGGTTGAGCAGTCTATGGTCTGCAACATTTGACTTATTTAGGGAAGACAGGTGGCCGGAGAAGTCTCCTCCGATCAATCGGCTGGTCACGTCAAGCCCTAGTACCTATACGATTATCCCGGCCATATTTCCCTTATGGTAAAACCCCAAACCTGTTTATCATATATATGTTAGAAGGTGGTGGCTGAGGGTCTTAACTGCATCTAGTGGCGAAGTCTCAGTTATATAGCTCTGGGGATTGAGGGTAATCCTTTCATTGCCATTAATCCCAGGTCCTTTCTGATCCGTAGCTGCAGGTCCCATCTTTGGATTTAATAGAAAAAAGCAGTATGAAAATGTTTCAAAATATCTAATATTTAATACCCATCAAGAATAAACAAAACAAAATGTTTACGGCATAAAATAACCCAAATGTTGACATGCCGTAAAATCCAACCACCCAGAAATACTTTAGTTTACAATAATAGTCCTTAAAAAAACCTGTTAACTGCCTAACGCCCTTTAAACTCCTTTTTACATTTACATTTTGTCCATATCGATTATTTTATCAGGAACATTTTGAACATTTTGATTATATTCACTTCCAAGTAAAAAATTAATTAATCAATTAAAAGGTTTTTTTTTTGTTTTCTTTTGTTTTGTTTTACGGCATATCAACCTCAGTGGGTCATTTAATGCCGATAAAGTTTTGAAATAAATCAATTCTTAATGGATAATACATTTTTTTTTATAAATACATTTTTCTATTTAACCCATAGATGGGACCCTAACAGGTACTACCACTCCGGGTCAGAGTGGACCAGGGAGCAATGGTAATGAAGGGGTGCTCCACATTCCCCAAACCTCCAAAACTGGAACCTCACCATCAGATAGAGTTTAACGTCATTCCAAGGACATGTAGACCCGCAGCCACCGCCTTCTAGCACCCATATGATAAAAATGGGTTGGGGCTTGCCATAAGGACAATAATAGGGTTGGTAAAATCATATAGGTGCTAGGGCTTGACGTGACCAGCCGTCTAGCTCAAGAAAGGGGCAAAGTGGAGTATTGCAAGTCATGAACTGCTCATCCACCTGGGTTCTGTCCTTAAGCATCACGGGTCACCACCTACGGCCAGGTAGCCCCAATGGGGGGCATTCCTCTGTGGGGGTGCAGTCGGTGCATTCTAACGCCCCCGCCGACAGGGCGGTTATTTGTTTGTGCAAATTATTTAAATTTTCTGTATTTTATGTATGCCTGATGAAACCTACTGAGTGATTGGGCTAATTTTTATTTCTTTTTATTATATAGGAAAAAAGATACACAATCCTGTTTTTCGTAAGTAAACCTTTCTGTTATTTTGTAGTATTTCAAGGGCGCAGGAATCTATATCAATCTACGCCCGCGAGTGAAAAAAATAACCGTCACTCTACTTTCGTTTGCATTTGTTTGAACTAAAAGTATTTACGGTATTCGAAGTGGCTTTTATTTCCCCGTAGTTGTTGGCAAATTGTCGGACAAAGAAGAACAAATACAAAAGTAAAATGCAGACACTTGTATTACAAAATTACAAGGGTTTACAAAGGGTTTGCAAATTAAATGGAATTCGCGATCATGACTTATCTGTTTAAGGAAAGTTCTTGGTGTCGTGGTGATAAAGGTGTTCTGTCGTTGATAGGAAAATGGCTCTAAGAAGCTTCTCGGGTCGTTTCTCGTTCTTCAGTCAGTATGCTATTATACCAGCCTGAGATAACGTTTGCTGGTATAATGCCTTAGAAGTGAGCTGGTTATGTGGGCCCTGGTCAAGTAGATTATTCAGTTCTCAGTATGCTATTATATTTACACAAAAAGCAGGGGATAATCAGTTTGCCATTTTTTCTATATAGTCTACTTCTTTTTTCGACGCACTTGGGTCCAGTGATCCACAAGCTTGCATATTCTTACTCCTAGAAGATCTTTTCAATTAGTCGGTCAACCATTTATACATCGCCTTGTTTTCATCTTTATTAGTGCGTCACACTTGTAGGGCCACTTTCAAACTTCTCTGTCCATTGCCCGCCCCGGGTCAAAATCACGAGCGTCGATCCCAGGGGGCCATCCGCCCAGGCAACACCTGCCACCTCGATTTAAAGGGGTAGGGCTGGGTTTATTGCCCAGTGCCTGAGGCGCCCCCTTGAGGGGGAATGCCGAAGGGATAGACGCAATTTTTAACACCGCCACCAATGAGTCGCGGCTTGTAGGTGGTCCCACGTTAATAGGGCCTTGTGCCTAACCTAGTACAAGTGGGGTACGAGGATAATACCCCCCCCCATAGTTGTGCTATGAGACTTTTTGACACTCTTTCTAATCAGAGAAATCGTGTCATTGTCCCTTTTTATTCCTTGGTGCATACTGTTAATGTAGCGGCTATGTTTTCACTGTTAAGACAACAAACGATCAGGCTCAGACATCGATCACGTGACGATAAGAGTACCAACTATAAGCATGCCTGCGCATATATACCAATCTATGTAAACTAATGAAATCATTTTGAAAAAATCTTTGAGCCAAAAGAGAGAAATTAATTGGATCGATTGTTTGTGTTTGTTATTCACCTTTTCTTTATATTCGTAACATTTTTTCGGATTTTTTTGAAGAATCTGTTATTTTCTTATTAAATAT
Organism: Doryteuthis pealeii; assembly: GCA_023376005.1. Lineage (NCBI taxonomy): Eukaryota > Metazoa > Mollusca > Cephalopoda > Myopsida > Loliginidae > Doryteuthis > Doryteuthis pealeii. Next base: position 17,123,151 of record CM042154.1, read on the forward strand.
ATATATATATATATATATATATATATATGGTATTTGTGGAAAAGGTGACTTACCGGTGAAACAGGTCACACTGGTTAGTTGATGCAAGATTCACAATGATAAGGCAGCGATATAGCAAATACAAAGTGCTCAATATGTTGGTAGAGCAAATGTATTATGATAAAGGTACATGGTAATAACCTACTCGAGTTTCACTATAAGGATCTTCAGGGTTAAATCAACTGGTATTGATTAATTGCACGTGTGTATTTTTTGCGATGAATAAATACAAAATATAGATAAATACAAAATAAATACAAAAAAATACACACATGCAATCAACTGCAATTAATCAATATCTTGATTAATCCAGTGGATTTAACCCTGAAGATCCTTATGGCGAAACTCCATTATTACCGTGTACCTTTATCATAATATATATATATATATATATATATATATATATATATATATGGTGGGGAACTCTCCGTAAGTAGTTTTTTTTGCTCACTAACTTTTACAGTGAGATCAAATCCTGAAAAACATAAAAAAAAATTAACAACCAAAAAAGCAATTTGAAATTCTAAATGTTATTTTTTTAAGTCAAAAATAATTTTATATATATATATTATATATATATATATATATATATATATATATATATATAATGATTTGAAGGCCAATACAATGCACATAAAATAAAAACAAAAGATCTTTTTTTGTCTTATCGATTTCAACTTAAACCTTTATCTTCAGAGACGATTTTCGGAAATGGCCGCGTTTTTTTTTTGTCGTTATTTTTTTTTAATGTTATAAACACGCGTCTCGTGGTGTTCTTTTTTTTTTTTTAATTTTAAACGCCACGCGGAAATCGATAAGACAAAAAAAGATCTTTTTGTTTTTATTTTTTATGTGCATTGTATGGCCTTCAAATCATTAATATATAATACATAATTAACAATGCTTCAAGCAAATTACCAATTACTTTTATATATATATATATATTATATATATATATATATATATATATATATATATATATATATATATATATATATATATATCCTAAACTTAACATAACTAAAGAATATAGCAGTAGGGCATTCAAAAATGATCAAACGTACGAAGACGAATTTGACTCTATTGTCCAATGCCAAAATGTTATTATATCATTGCATTATAATAGCATTTTAAGAAAATTCGGTACCACTTACAGAAATCCTCGACATTGTTTGAAATTAATTGAATATCTCTTTTCTTCACAGGTAGGACTCATGAACTTTTTGGTAAGTATATGTCTTGTTATAATTACATCGATTATCTAAAATAAATATGAAAAAAACATATTAAAATGGTGTGGCTTTTATAATAGTATCAGTATAAGACGGTTTATAATGGCGAATTTAAATTTATATTTTTAGGAAGAAGTTACTTTGCGAATTTTTCATGAGTCTAAATCTGAAGACAAAGAGCATGTTAATCTGAATAGATAAACTCAGTGTAAAAGACAAAAAATGAATTGTTTAAATCAGATAACTCATCAATATTAAGAATTGGGAACAACTTATATAATAAGTCATGCTGAAGGGAAACATAGTTGTTCTGTTACCAATTTGGTCAGGTGAACCATCTATCTCAGTGTGTGATTATTGCTCAAACACACAGACACAGTAAAAAGTTTATAGCCATCTGTCTGTAGAATAATCATACTAAGTTCCAATTACCGTTGAATTGCTAAGACAATGCAAGTAGCTGTAACTCAATACAGATCTAACCTTGCTGCAATCCTACTGCAGAATACCAGAGTATTTATGAAGCCTCATAACATCATATAAACCAAGCAATTTAAATTTTGTTACGTTCTTACGATTATAAAAAATAATCTGGTGGTCTTTTACTAGAGGCTGAGTGACAGCAAGTTTCCTCAGCTGTTCGTGACTCTTCTGAGTATTCTAGCTAATCTTCACAATTTGGATGGTCTCGATTCTCTATCTGATTTCCAGACAATCTCATCTTATTTGCTTTGATATAGTTTATTTTTATGACAGAGTAATTAACACTGCGGAGAGTTGCATAACGGATTGAAAGCAGAAATTCCGTCGCAAGATTCAAGTCAATAGGTAAACTCATGCAGTTGTTGGGTTGTATCCTAATGACCAGAAACGACTAGTCGGAAGACGTCCACGACAAAAATTAGCAAGACCTGCTGTCACCCAGAAAACAGTGAAACTGGCAACACTATAGATATTATATTATGATAGGCATAGCCTATCATTTCTGTAATAAAGTGTAGTTAGAATTTAAAGTTAACGGTTTATTCTAGAAGATACAGTACCAGATTTAAGTTCATATAGTTTTAATGACAGCAGCTTGAACCCCAGTTCATTCGAAGTGAGCCTCTGTTATCATGTGATAGGATGAGTTATGGGAAAGTAAGTTCTGAATACAAGTTAAACGGAACCCACAGGGGCAAGGCATATGTCCGCCTCTGCTGATACTCCTTGTAATAATTATGTTATCGAAGAACTGAATAAAATAATGTGTACACAGAATATGTATCCGCGTATCCATTATAATAAAAATCAAGATGGAACCCTGAGCCGGGGAGAGATACGCCCCATCGAAGAGATACAACACCCCCCAAAAAAAGAGAACCCAATATAGCCCAATATGAAGAGTAGACATTAGAAGTGTGTTGTAATGTAATAAGATTATTATTCAACAGAAATAAGTTGAAAAAAAATGAATATGGATTAGATATCAGTTCAAAGTAAGAGATATAAAAGTTATTGAAGTAAAAAATTAAAGGTACGCAAGGCACATACCTAGAAGGAAAGGTAAGAGACTATGCAAAAGTAGTTATCTTCAAGAAAAGCATTCCCGATATTTTCCGCTCTTTCGTACACTCTGTTGATATGTATTTGTCGGGAAAATAAAGAATTTAGCTTTACAATAAATTATCTTTATATGTCTCAGTGAACATTTTTAACAATGAATTATCTTTTCTTTTCTTTTTTTTTTTTTCAATAATTAAATTTCAAAACTTTTTTTTTAACAATGAATTGAAAACAAATAAAAATTATTCAAGAATTCAGATGAAAAATGAGTTCATTTTCCCGTATAATACTTTTTGCTGGGGCACCGTCTCAATGTATAGAGCACCTGGTCACGGTACTAATATAACACTTATGGGTGGGGTGCAGGGTTCGGTTTATGTATGAATGTTACGTATGTATGAGAACGATGCTCCAGCTCAGTATTACAGTCGTCGAAACTGCCCGTTCCAACCTCCCGTTCTTATGTTGTCTGTTGATTTACAGGAAGGCTGAAAAAGAGCTGGTTTCGTTCCTTTTACCAACTCGGATGAAATAAGATTAAATAACCAAAAGCTGTCAACGGATCAACAAAACAATTAAACACAACGTTTTTTATGCTTATGTATAAAATATATACATTTATTTTACAAAGAAGCGAGGTGATTTCTTGTCCAGCCGATTAGCAATCTACAGCTAGTTTTGGCTAAGTTATCAATTTTGTACCGAGTGGCAAGGCATCAGAGTGTATCGGTAAAGCTGTATCAAGGGCTCCAAGCCATGGCGACTCGGCGGTCTTTCCTTTCTTCGGTCTGTCCCGGTCTCTTCCTCTATCCTGCTGGTCTGTTATTTATGAGATCCAGACCTCCCCACCCCTAACATATGTCTCTGATTGGCCAGCCACTCGATACTATTGTCTACGTGTCTAAATGGCCTTGTGCCAGCCTAGCTTGTATCTTTCCATTTGGAGTCAAGGCCAACCATTGTTTTATTTATATAAGTTTTTGAAATTGTTGACCAACTTGTCAAAAACTGGAATCTTATTTATTAAATTATCCTTTTATTTTGTGAATATTTTAAATTCCGATTATATATATTAAATTCCATAATTTAAAGAATTTATGCCTACATGATGATTTTTCGTTTAGATAAATATATACCTCCCAATATAAACATTATTATTATTATAATTATAATTATTATTATTATTACTTTTAATTTTAACAAACCACCATAATTAATAATTAGGGTAGTCTTAATTAATTGGTAATTAATTAATAGATTGCCAATCAACCCATAACACAATAGTGTTACACCCGAAAAAAAAAGAAGATAAGAAACAAAATTTAATCCAAAGATTAAAGCGGCAGGAGATTATCCAAATGTCATGTGTCTATTCAGAAGAGAAATCTGTCAGTCGATTGTCAGAACAAACAGAAAGAAATAAAAAACGAAAGAAAATTAAAAATTAAAAAATAAAATAAAACACAACAAAAAAAAACCCAAAACACGTAGAAAATATTTTTTTAAATAAAACGAGAAAAGATATAAAAATTAAATAATCATCAATAGAAGATAAATTAGAGAAAGATTCCATTTTAAAAATCCAATATTGGACTAAAGTAAAGGATTCCTGGAAGTGAACAATATCTTTTTGGTGGAATCAATAAAGACTCAAAAATACGATGCCGGCTCCTGTTGCTAATTTGACGTGTGCATTCCTTTAAAAAGCTGAGTGTGTATCTTACAGATTACCGCTAAAGGTTATTAGAATGATGCCCAAGAAATAAAAAGCGTAATGGAAAGAGACCTGACAGATCTTTTGATGATCTAGTGAGTTTACAGGGAAGGTACGACAGTGTTTAGCATACTAAATTATATGCATTGATCACTTCATTGACATTCGTAAACAAATGCGCATATAAAAATTAACGGTTAATGATATCATATTCACACATTCATTATACACTTAACATCTTTCATTTTGTCCCTCACATAAACATTACTTAACAGTGTCCTGAAGATGGTACTGTATACCGAAATGCTTAAGTATTGACACAAAAAACATTGTTTCCCTGATCATAACATCCTGTGTTTGTTATATTTTTAAAATATATTCTTCTCATATATACATATATATATATATATATATATATATATATATATATATATGTGTGTGTGTGGTGTGTGTGTGTGTGTGTGTGTGTGTGTGTGTGAATAGATTGTGGTACGAGCAAAATTTGAAAATTGTTTTGAAAAAGCGTGTGCATTGTGAGATTTTATAATAAATACAATTCACAATTTTTTTTTCTCTTCTGAAAAAGATTCTTTTTTTCGGTCACGTCTCCTCACGGTATGCTTCTCTGAGACGTAACCGAAAAAAAATATCTTTTTCAGAAGAGAAAAAAAATTTTGTGAATTGTATTTATTATAAACATCTCACAATGCACACGCTTTTCAAAACCATTTTCAAATATATATATATATATATATATATATATATATATATGAGAAGAATTTTATATATATATATATATATATATATATATATATATATATATATATATATATGGTGTGTGTGTGTGTGTATGTGTGTGTGGGCAGCAGATCTTCTTGCAGGTATATTTCATTGAACAAGAATTTAGTGTTTAGATTTTTACCCAGCTTTAATTATTAATAACCTGTCACAGTGGCGGTTGCAGGCAATTTAAAAACTGTCTAGAGTATCATTAAATGTAATCCGAGTATGGTAACTTTTGACCATCTTTGGTTATTGTGAAAATGACTAATAAGAATAGCGATGATATGAACTTCATGACCATTCTGAATCGAACGTATTTCACTCTGATATCATTTCAGAATATGTTGGTTGTTTTCACGACAAAGAAAACAGATCACTAAAGGACTATAAAGGAACCGTGAGTTCAGTTGATGAATGTGTAAGCCGATGTAAAAAAAGCAAAGCATTATATGCCGGAATACAGGTAATTTTCTTTTTTTAAATTGAACAATTATTAGTATTATCTGCGTTATTCGGACTATTGACCCCATCTTCATTATTATTTGTACAACGTTTCGGCCGATATGCCCTCCGGCCTTCTTCAGGTATTTCTTATCGGACTCAGGAACCTTCTCGGACTCGGGAACCTTCTTTTCGAAATCGGGAACTTTCTTGTCGTATTCGGGAGCCATCACTGAACTTTGCACCTAACCCTTTATTTAGTCCGCGGGGGTATCCTGTTCTCATTCCGCTAACCATAGCTGGGGTAAGAGTTGGGTTAATTAATTATTTTTCTAACTGCTTTCACTCCGGATTGAACTCGGGTACCAGAGATAACTGTCACTTAGAACTGTCTTAACCTAACTGCCTTATCCACTAGGCCATGTGTCCAATTGGACAATTGAGTGTGAATTTTGGGAACTTATAAACCTAATACCTGAAGAAGGCCGGAGGGTATATCGGCCGAAACGTTGTACAAATAACAATGAAGATGGGGACAATAGTCCGAATAATGCAGATAATACTAATCTTCAAATATTCAGAGAAATGAACAATTATTATCATTAATTTGTCTGTTTTGTTTTTTTTAGTGATTTTTTTGTCTTTTATTTTCTGCAATTATTGATATGAAGAAATATGAGATAGAATGAGGGGAGGAAGTTAAGAAATATAGATTGACGGAAGGAAGGAAAGAAAGGTAATTAGAATGAAGGAAAGAAGGAATAAATAATCCCTGAATTGAAGAGAAACTGAACAAGCAATCAAGAAAGTAGATGAAAGATTGTGATGAAAAAATAAATTTCTAATAAATGAAAAATAATTATTAAAAACATCGAATCTTTTTTTAAAAAAGGAAACTCTTGGAAAGTTAACTCTGGCTTTCGGTTCAGATGCTTTGGCCTCTAGACGAGTTGAATTAATCACGTGGTCCCAAGTGGTCGTTCCCCAAGGCAACAACAGCTGCGCTTCTCGTCTAAAACGGACAGAGCTGTGTTTATAGCATAGTGCATGTTGGAGTTTTGTGTATATAGTTATTTACTAAGCTTAACTTAGATGTGGCACAAGGCCAGAAGTATGGGGCGCCCAATGAGAATCGAACTCACTAACTGCTTATGTCACATTACCCAAAATTGTCATAACATAGAGTAAATACACTCAAAATGTAAACATGCAACATTAGACAGTCCTCATTGTTTTTTAAAACAAGTTTTAATAAATACATGACTGGTATTATATATCTATATATAGTTTGTTTTATTTTAATACATACTTAAAGTTTACATTTCAAATTGTTTTATTTTTTAATCCTTTAATGAATTTGATGATTTTACTTACTTAGGGTACACACTCGCTGAAATTGAATTTTTTTACTCCCACCCTGCAGGCAATATGTTTCAAAAATCTATTTTACATCGTCCGGAGGGTGTTTTTTTATTTTGTACTAGTTTATATTATTTTGAGAATTATGTAAATAAACTGTATTGAAAAGAATTGATCGATCAAGTGTCTTATTTGTTAAGATTGCTTATCTCCAGATAGGATTTCTGCAGATTCCCCCTCTGAGATATATATATATATATATATATATATATATATATATATATATATATATAAGTGTTTAATTGGAGTCGTACCTAATTTTGAAAATTAATTAATTAATAATGAATTAGGCGGGAATACCTATTAAATGTATGGCTAAACAAATCGAGAAAAATCAATCTCTGTATGTACATTTCGACCTATTAGGCCTCATCAGCAGAGCTATAGATCGGAAGACCGCCCTGTGCGTGATTTGAAACCGGACTGCCAAGCTGACAGGCCGATCCCATAACCCCAACACCAAACGAACTTCTTAGATTTTATGATTTGTTTAGAGTAGGTTAACATTCCTCTTCTAGTGACTTTTATTACACGACGATATGGTAAGTTGTAAACAAGGTTTGTTTAGAATGGCTTTTTGCCGATAATTTTTTGGAGAATAAGTGTTTAATTGGAGTCGTACCTAATTTTGAAAATTAATTAATTAATAATGAATTAGGCGGGAATACCTATTAAATGTATGGCTAAACAAATCGAGAAAAATCAATCTCTGTATGTACATTTCGGAGAAATGATTATGGAGGGCTCAATTACTTATGTAAGAGCTTTATTTATTTATTTATTTATAATTAATGATATAAATGAAAAGTCGGTCCTACCATTGGTTTCTGAATAACACTTTTTCGACGACAAATAACACCGAAAAAGTGTTATTCAGAAACCAATGGTAGGACCGACTTTTCACTTGTATTATTAATTATAAATAAATAAATAAATAAATATATATATATATATATATATATATATATAGAGAGAGAGAGAGAGAGAGAGAGAGAGAGAGAGAGGGTTATAATTTGCGTGAAGCATTGTGTTTATATTGGTTTACTGGTTGCTTTTAAAGGCTATCACAATGCAAGTGTAAAGAAAAATTAAGTAACTGACTAGGAGATCTTTACCTCGAAATCTTATTATAATGGAGATTGTGTGTTTTTCTGTCTGTAACCGAAACTATATTACTACTCAAGTCACAATTCCCTTAATTATTTACGTCAAATTCTCCATGATTTCATTCTTTTAAACCTTCAGTTATTAATAAAAATTGTTTTCCATTATTAATACTGTTGACCATATCTACGTACTAATAACATGCAATTGTATTTATATATACAACAAAATAGCGGTTTACAGTTTGAACGAGAAGGCTAATTTGCATATTGATATTTAAAATTTTATTTTAATAAATATATGCTTGGTATTATTGATTTCTAATTGTTTGGTTTTATCTTAAGAAATATAAACAAAAATCTCGTGGATAAATCTTAAAAGAAATTTATTTACAAGAAGAAATAATTGTAATATTATCCTTTACTTCCTATTTTAACTAAATAGTTAAATTAGGAAAATTTACCAATGAAAGAGGGGAGTAATGTAAATGATGGAATAGTTAGTTTCAAAGTTGTTCTATTTTTCGATTATACCCCCTCTGTTGCAGATCTTTTTATCTGCATTCTTAGTCAGTTTCATTAGCCTTTCTAATTTAATATGATATTTTATCATATCAAAACTTAGATACTTGCACCCGGAGGGTGCATATATTTGCTAGTATTAAGAATAAATCAAGGTTAACAAGCAACATCATAGTTACCTCATTTTTCTTTACACTTGCATTGTGATAGTCTTGAAAACCAACCATCAAACTACTATTGCTATTACTACGCACGCCCTTTAAACTTTGTTTCATTTAGTATAGGAAATATATAAGCAAGTGTAATACCTATTATAGAAACAAGTTAGTAGTTTACTTGTTACTAGTTGCAGTACCGGGTAATACCGGGAAAGGTCACATTATTCGCAGCTCCATACTGGATCTTGAAAAGCAACCTTCGTCACCGGTTATACATAGACAGATACAAATTTTTATTTATGTAGTAAATTACGCTTAAATTGTTCAAATTGATAAAAACTCGAATTTTGCATTTTATTTAAAATAAGGAAAAAAGGAAAATGATGTTTCATTTTTTTAGTTCAACTAGCAAATATATGCACCCTCCGGGTGCAAGTATTTAAGTTTTAATGTAATAAAATATTGTATTAAATTAGAAAGGCTAATGAAACTAAATAAGAATACAGATAAAAAGATTTGAAACAGAGGGAGTATAATAAAAGATTTGAAACAGAGGGAGTATAATAAAAAATGGAACAACTGAAACTTACTCTTCCATCACTCTCGTCTTTCATTGTTATTTTTTCTAATTTAAGTATTTAGTTATAAGAGGAAGTAAAGAATAAAATGACAGTTATTTTATCTTGTTAATGGATTTCATTTAAGATTCATTGAAGAGATTTTTGCTTATATTCATTAAAATAAAACCAAACAGTTAGAAATCAATGATACTAAGCACATATTTATTAAATTCGATTTTTTTTATATTAATATGCAAATTAGCCTTCCCGTTCACACTGTAAACCGCTATTTTGTTGTATATATAAATATAATTGCATGTTATTAGTACGTAGACATAGTTAACAGTATTAATAATGTAAGTCAATTTTATTAATAATTGAGATTTAGATAAAAATAAAATCATGGAGAATGTGATGTAAATAACTAAGGGAATTGTGACTTGAGTAGTAATATAGTTTCGGTTACAGACAGAAAAACACACAATCTCCATTATAATAAGATATGTTGTCATTACAGCATACGTTCTATAAACATTGTTACATTTATATAGGAAATTATTTATGCAAAAGGAATGTCTATTACAGGAAAGGTAGTAATTCATTTATCATTATATTTTTCGTTTCTTTTTCTTTTCTTTTTTCTGTATGTGATTTTTTTTAGATTGATAACGAACATACATCTCTTCTTATTATAATGGAGATTGTGTGCTTTTCTGTCTGTAACCGAAACTATATTACTACTCATATCACTATTCCCTTAGTTATTGACATCACATTTTCCATGATTGTATTTTTATTTAAACCTCAATCATTAATAAAAATTGTTTTACGTTATTAATACTGTTAACCATGTCTACATACTAACAACATGCAATTATATTTATATATACAACAAAATAGTGGTTTACAGTGTGAACGGGAAGGCTAATTTGGATATTGATATTAAAAATGTGATTTTATTAAATATGTGCTTAGTATTATTGATTTCTAACTGTTTGGTTTTATTTTAATGAATATAAGAAAAAGTCTCTTCAATGAATCTTAAATGAAATCCATTAACAAGAAAAAATAACTGTCATTTTATTCTTTACTTCCTCTTTTAACTAAATACTTAAATCAGAAAAAATAACAATGAAAGACGAGAGTGATGGAAGAGTAAGTTTCAATTGTTCTATTTTTTATTATACTCCCTCTGTTTCAAATCTTTTTATCGGTATTCTTATTTAGCATTTCTAATTTAATATAATATTTTATTACATTAAACTTAAATACTTGCACCCGGAGGGTGCATATATTTGCTAGTTTCAATAATCCTTCTTCGATATGCAAATAATGTTTTGTGGGTTTTTTAAAACTTTTTTCCAGTACGGTCAAGAATGCTACTGTGGTACAGACTACAATAAATATGGATCAAGTTTTCATTGCGTCTTAACGTGTCGATCCGGGCAGATTTGTGGTGGACACTGGACCAATTCTGTCTACAAAGTCGGTAATAAATTTTCTTTGTTCTACTTGACAAAAGACGAAAATGCACCCATGTGCAAATTAATTGAAACAAAACGAATAATTCCATTAATAGTATAATGTCAGCGATCTCTATATTAAGATATTAGCCATTCAGTGTCGATCATTTGAGGTAGTCCATGTGTATAAATAAGAGAAAAGGGTATGCAATATATGAGGGTGAAAAGTGTCATAACAAGTGAAGACAAAAGATGTCATATATACATCAGGCTTTTATTCTTTACAATATATCTTATTATAATGGAGATTGTGTGTTTTTCTGTCTGTAACCGAAACTATATTCCTACTCAAGTCACAATTCTCTTAGCTATTGACATCACATTCTCCATGATTTTATTTTTATCTAAACCTCAATTATTAATAAAATTGTCTTACATTATTAATACTGTTAACTATGTCTATATACTGACAACATGCAATTATATTTATATATACAACAAAATAGCGGTTTACTGTGTGAACGGGAAGGCTAATTTGCATATTAATATTAAAAAATCGAATTTAATAAATATGTGCTTAGTATTATTGATTTCTAGCTGTTTGGTTTTATTTTAATGAATATGAGCAAATATCTCTTCAATGAATCTTAAATGAAATCCATTAACAAGATAAAATAACTGTCATTTTATTCTTTACTTCCTCTTATAACTAAATACTTAAATTAGAAAAAATAACAATGAAAGACGAAAGTGATGGAAGAGTAAGTTTCAGTTGTTCCATTTGTTATTATACTCCCTCTGTTTCAAATCTTTTATTATACTCCCTCTGTTTCAAATCTTTTTATCTGTATTCTTATTTAGTTTCATTAGCCTTTCTAATTTAATACAATATTTTATTACATTAAAACTTAAATACTTGCACCCGGAGGGTGCATATATTTGCTAGTACATTATAATAGAATTTCTAGTTGATTTTTTAAATTTATTTAAGGTTATTGTTATTTAATCACATTAAATAGAGCTGTGTAAATGGAGTTCAGAACTGTTTGAATTATGCAAATATCCCCAGTGATTCAAAAGTTATGAGAATTTAAAGCCCTGAAATTTGGCGTTCAAAATTGACATCATTTCATGCTTATTACTTGAAATCACGGATGATTTCAAAACAAGAAATTCAGTGATTTCTTCACCATTTCTTTATTTTTGGAGCAATTTTGATAAAACTTGGCATTCATATGTAAAATTGTATATTCTTTTTTATTCAGCACTCAAATTGTATTGTATGTATCTCTATGCTGGAACCCATTATTTAGGTATGGATATCAGTAGTTTTCCACAAGATTATTCAACATTTTCATTTTAATACTGCATGTATACACACACACACATATATATAGTATTAATTTAAATAATTTAACAGCGTGACAATTTTCTAAAAAACTAGAGGTGATGAGTAAAAACGGATTTCAAATCGGAATTCAGCACCCCCAAATTAGGTTAAAACAGCTATTTTTGTGCTTGCCTCAATTTCTTCGTAAACCAGTGTTATTTGTTTTATTTTTTATTTGATTAATTCAGGATCCCCTGATTGTTCGTGTAGTGTATCCGGTGACCCCCATTACAAAACATTTGACGGCCAAATGATACACTTCATGGGAACCTGTAAGTACACCTTAGCAATGTCAACAGAAGAAGCACCGGAATATTTCGCTGTGGAGGTCAAAAATGAACACCGTGGAAGTAACCGAGTCTCCTACACGCGAATGGTTGACATCAAATTCGAACTGGTTACAATAAGATTATTACCCGGCAACAAAATGCTGGTGAGTGATACTTTATATTCAACAGATTTTCTCTGATTTATCTTATTATAATAGAGATTGTGCACTTTTTGTCAGTATTCGAAACTATATTATTACTCAAGTCACAATTCCCTTAGTATTCAACATCACATTCTCCATGATTTTATTTAAACCACAATTAGTGTGTTAGAAGCATTAATTAAAATGTAATAAGATTTTTTTGAAGGCAAAATAATGAAAATTTATGTTGAAAAACATATTTATTTAATTTTTTTTTTCCTTTTTTCACTCTTAATATTTTCGGGCAAGGCCCATCTTCAGAGAGTTGAAAAGTTTTCATCTGTGTTTGTTAAATTCAACTGTGGTATTAATCCGTTGAATCTTCGAATAGAAATTTAAATGTTTGGCAAAGATCGTAAAAATTCCATTCGGCAGAGATCGTAAAAATTGCGTCAAATCCCGTGCTGCGTCTTGTTTTGCGGGAAGTTTTGAAAATCATTTCAGATATATATTTTTAATACTATAAAAATAATGAGGCCCTGCTCGGGGATATTGAAATAAAGATTTTATTTTTATTTTTATAGTGTGTTAGAAGCATTAATTAAAATGTAATAAGATTTTTTTAAAGGCAAAATAATGCAAATTTATGTTGAAAAACATATTTATTTAATCTTTTGTTTTCTCCTTTTTTTCACTCTTAAATTGTTTTACATTATAAAACTGTTGACCATATCTACATACTAAATTGTATTTATATATACAACAAAATAGCCGTTTATAGTTTGAACGAGAAATCTAATTTCCATATTGATATTAAAATTTGATTTTAATAAATATGTTCTTAGTTTTATTGATTTCTAATTGTTTGGTTTTATCTCAATGAATATGAGCAAAAATCTATTCAGTAAATCTTTAAAGAAATTCAATAACAAGAAAAAATAACAGAAATCTTATTCTTTACTTCCTATTTTAACTAAATAGTTAAATTAGGAAAATTTAGCAATTAAAGACGGGAGTGATGGAAAATGATTGAAGAGTTAGTTTCAAAGTTATTCTATTTTTTTCGATTATACCCCCTATAGTTTCGATTCCCTTTATCTACATTCTTATTTAGTTTCAATACTCTTTCTAACTTAATATATTTCATTATATTAAAACTTAAATACTTGCGCCCGGAGGGTTCATATTTTTGCTAGTTTTAATAATAATATCTATCTGGTTATCATTCCAAGGACTAGAGAGTAAACTTAAATTAAAAAGTTATAAATTCGGCCCTTATTCAAGATATCAAAAACCTAAGACAGAAATCGAATTCATCGATAGACGTTTTAAGTTTTATTTTTTGTTGATAATACATTTTGTTCTTTTCATTTCACTAATTCCGAATTCTTTGCTTGATAACTATGTCTAATTAGTATTATCTGCATTATTCGGACTATTGTTCCCATCTTCATTGTTATTTGTACAACGTTTCGACCGATATACCCTCCGGCCTTCTTCAGGTATTTCTTGTCGGACTCGGGAACCTTGTCGGACTCGGGAACCTTCTTTTCGAACTCGGGAACTTTCTTGTCGTAATCGGGAGCCGAAGGGCATATCGGCCGAAACGTTGTACAAATAACAATGAAGATGGGGACAATAGTATTCAAAAAGAAGGCCGGAGGGTATATCGGCCGAAACGTTGTACAAATAACAATGAAAATGGGGACAATAGTCCGAATAACGCTAATAATACTAATCTTCAAGCCTCATCTCAAACATTCAGAGAAATAACTATGTCTAATGTCATGAAAATACATGCCATAGACCTAAATGTCTGCTCGAGATATTTTATTAGTTCGTAATTTATATATATATATCTATATCTATATATATATATATATATATATATATATATATATTTATTCATTTATTTATATATATATTTATTTATATATTTTTATATATGTATATATATATATGTATATATGTATATACATATATATGTGATACATATATATATACATATATATATATATACATGTATATATATACATATATATACATATATATGTGTATACATATATATATACATATATATATACATGTATATATATACATATATATACATGTATATATATACACACACACACATATATATATATGTATATAATATATGTATATGTATATATATATGTATATATATATATGTATATATATGTGTATATATATATGTGTGTATATATATATATATGTGTATATATATATGTGTATATATATATATGTATATATATATATGTATATATATATAACTTTAATATATATACTTTAAATTTACTCCACGTTATAATCTATTTCATCTGCGACAAGCAAAACTTGTTACAGCATATTCAGACACCGGGAAAAACATAATTAGGATTTTTTTATTTTTAAATATCATAGCTATATTTTTAATGGTAATTATGTAAAATTTAATAATGATAGTAGTAGGATCAACGATAATAGTGAATTGTATATGACGAAAATTAATGTTAATAAGCTTACTGGGGTGGTAATGATAATGATTCGGATAATAAGTATCCTAATATTAGTCATTTTCTGATTTGATTAGCTTACCTCATGTATATACGTTTTTATGTACTAGTTATTGTAGCTTATATCTATTTTTGTGTCTGTACTTGTAAATTACTTCGTTGCGTGTGTTCAACAGTCACTTTTGTCTCTAAATTTAGATAATTGTATTTTATCTTGGCCTTACTACTATTACTATTAACATTATCATAATTATCATTACATATGTATATAAAAGTAAATTCGATGGGATGGCCTTATATTGGTATCAGCTAGACAGCGAAGGAGTCTATTCCCTTTTTTACTATCGCTAGATCAAGGAGATTTTTTGCGTCTCAGGTGGAGTGCTACACCTATAAAACCAGTTCACCACTTTACTGATCATATCCCTGTGCTAACTTGGCGAGGACCGGTTTCGAATCTAGAAACTTGGGGTTCCTAAGCGAACGCGCTACCAACTGAACTAAACCGGTTTTATATATAATCGCAAATCAAGCAGGTATTTAGATAATCCTAATACAAGTAGTGATTCAAAAACTATTTTGTGTCTAATCGATCAAATAGAAGACACACACACACACACACACACACACACACACACACACACACATATATAATATATATATATATATATATATATATATATATATGTATGTATATATATATAAATATATATATATCTTTTCTATTTATTTCATTCTTTAAAACAATGTTTATTTTAAAATCTTAAAGATTTTACACCAAAATGTTACGCATGGTATTTGTGAATGTCACGATGTCAAAATACTTGTTTGTATCCAATTATGTACATACCTATCTATTGTTCGTGTGTGTCACTCTTCCAGTTATGTGTACAATTGCTTACCAAAGTACTCACCTCAACTCTACAGCGTTTTTCATTTTTTTTATTTTGTTGTCTTATATTCCCGATTTTGATTGGAATTTTTGGCACTAGTAAGTATTTTAAACTAAAAGCCAACAAAAACATGACAAACAACACACACACACACACACACACTGTTATATATTAATTGGACCCTATTATTTTTAAGGTAGTATAGAAATCCTTATGGCGATCAGTACAGCTGATGGCCTTGAGAGTGAGTGACAGCGTTTGACCTCACTCTCACCTTGCTTTCTGGGGATAGAATCGTGAGAACGGAACCCCGATAGAAAGCCCCCCTTCCGGTTTAAGGTGGGCAACTCAGTAAGTTAGTTGAGAGTTAGGACTGAAGCTAGCAAGATGTGACTCTCCGCGCGCATTTTGTCTGGTTCTGGGGATCCGGAATAAAATAACTTCAAAGGTAAATCGAAGTCTTGTTGTTATTACTAAAAGCTAACAATGACACAAGGCTTCTGATAAGAAATGGTCCCCAGCAGAACCAGACACGGAATCCCCAGATAAGAAAGACCAGACGAGACCTGTAGAAGATATACCAGACAATTAGAAGATAGAAGACTAGACAGAGAAGAAAAGAAAAGGCGCTACGTAACAACACAAGTAATTCTTACAAGTAATCATATATTTTTTTCCTGAAGGTTAACGGACATAGAGCATCACCTCCACTTAATAACTATTTTGGTATTTCTGCTAAATATTCTGGCGGTTGGATGACTGTATCTACACAATGGGGCCTGAAAGTTCAATTTGACGGAAGACACAGAGCCACTGTCAAAGTTCCAGGGACATTTGCCAAGAAATTGACCGGAATCTGCGGTGACTGTAACGGTAAGAAAGATGACCTGCGCACTAAAAATGGAACGGATGTGTCGAAAGATCGTGACCGATTCTCTAAAGTTGGAAAAAGTCATCAAGTCAAGGATGACAGTGACAAACCAGAATCCAGGTAAGCAACCTATATGTTGGGGGGGGGGTATTGCTTAGTGAAATTCAGAATTTTTTTCTCAATGTTTGGCATGCAGTATCACAATATTTTTCAAATATAAATCCTGTTTAAAAAAAAATATTTTATACTACTATTTTATGTGTACATCTCTCTGAGGTTTAGGTTTATACAGAAAGAGACTATGTTTTCATTTTTTGCAAAGAAATTGACCTGGACATGCATTCGAACTTAAAGTTTGTGAAGTTGACTTTTGAGCTTACTTAAGGTCATTTAAGGTATGAAAAAAAATGGATAATTATTATGATGAAGTAGTGGTGATAATTAAAGTGGTTGGGTCTGGAGGTTTCGATTACAGTCGACCGGGAAAAAAAGTTGTGATTATTCGTATAATTTACCCTTCGATTGTTAGCCAGAGGCTTTCAAGGGGCGAGGGACTTGGCACTAACAAACGCTTTGTGAAAGGAATGAAGTTGCTTCTAGCCTGAGTCTCTTTCTCTTGCACTTGATGACAGACTACATTGTAAGGAATAGGATGGTGATGATGATGATGATGATGATGATGATATTGCTTATGGAGGGAATCAGAAAAAGAGAAGAAAACTACATGAAAAGAGATGAAAGCAAAAAGTGAGACAAACAATGAAGAAAAAATTGGGAAAATAAAATTTAGAGAAAGGAGAAAGGGTACAAGGAAAGGAAGAAAGTAATTTGAAGGAGGTTATAGGAAAAGTAGAATTCTGAAATAAAGGAAAAATAATGGAAAAATTGGGCAACCTTTTAACATTAAAGTTTATCAGTCATTGTGATTAGACTGATAAAAACACTAGAAACATTAAAACGGTAGCATTCATAGCTCAAGACAATACATACTACCTGAAAAGTAATTTAAACTTCAAGTCAAGCGGAATAATACATTTTAGGTGTCTTGAAATATTAAAAATACTAGTACAAAATAAAAAAACACCCTCCGAGCGATGTAAAAATAGATTTTTGAAACATATTGCCTGAGAGGTGAGAGTAAAAAATTCAATGTTAGCAAGTTTGTACCCTAAGTAAGTAAAATCATCAAATTCATTAAAGGATTAAAAAATAAAACAATTTCAAATGTAAACTTTAAATATGTATTAAAATAAAACAAACTATATATATATATATATAATATCAGTCATGTATTTATTAAAACTTGTTTAAAAAAAACAATGAGGACTGTCTAATGTTGCATGTTCAAATTTTGACTGCATATATTCTGTTATGACGATTTTGGGTAATGTGACGTAAGCAGTGACAGTCCTTTAAAATGGATACATAAAATACTTATAGATAAGAATTTCAATTAGTATCAAGTAATACATCTATTAATAATGGAGATTCGCTTCCGTTTTTTGTCTGTAACAAAAAATACGTCACTGCTTATGTCACATTACCCAAAATCGTCATAACAGAATATATACACTGGCCTTCACCTAAGAAAAAACATCGGTAGGGTCTGTAGAATACACCGACCCCACCTCTGCAGAAAGGAAAAACACTAATATAATGGAGCCACCTCTTGGCCATGGATGTCTGTGGTTGGGTAGAGGTCTGTGTCCCGGGTACTAAGTGGTCCAGGGAAATGCAACACTTGGGCGTGACGGGCGATCGGAGAGGCTCCATGCGAACAATCGGCTAGCATTTTATTTCAAACACGGCATCTTTTTATAAATCCCTGGAATTCTATTATACTTGTGAAATATATCTAATCAAGTCTTGTGTGGCAGGATTAGTTTATTAAACCATTTTGTCTTTATATTCTCACCCGGCATCTTTGGAAAACTCTGCAGTATATACATATTTACCATGTATTTCTAAAACATCTTAATCAAAAAGAATAATGTAACATCTATTAATAATGGAGATTCGCTTCCGGTTTTTGTCTGTAACAAAAATTACGTCACTGCTTACGTCTCATTACCCAAAATCGTCATAACATAGAATAAATACACTCAAAATTTGAACATGCAACATTAGACAGTCCTCATTGTTTTTTTAAAACAAGTTTTAATAAATACATGACTGATATTATATATCTATATATAGTTTGTTTTATTTTAATACATATTTAAAGTTTACATTTCATTTAAAAAAATGTTTTTAATCCTTTAATGAATTTGATGATTTTACTTACTTAGGGTACAAATTCGCTGACATTGAATTTTTTACTTCCACCCCTCAGACAATATGTTTCAAAAATCTATTTTTACATCGCCCGGAGGGTGTTTTTTATTTTGTCCTAGTAATCTTTAAAAAATGATATCTTGCTGACAGCCATGATGTTAGAGATGCTATAGCTATCTATATTCGGTTTATATTATTGAAGCTTCCTCAATATTTGAATTTGACATGGCTACATTGTTGCAATATTCACCGGAAGATTAGCAGACAATATTGGATACATATACAAGGTAGGGGTTCAAACATTCGTTCTCAACAGATATTCAAAAAAATAAGAAATTACATTTATTCGCCCATTTCATTCATAACATAAAGAAAAAAGAAAGGAGGAAAAAGAAAAAAAAGAAGAGGAAAAAGAAAAAAAAAATATAACCACACAAAAAAAACTTAAGCACGTACATTTCTGATATTCACCTCTGAAGATGAAGTTTCTACTTTGAAATCGATAAGACAAAAATAACATCTTTTTGTTTTTTTATTTTTTATACGCATTGTAATTGCCTTCAAATCATTAATATATTATTATAATGGAGATTGTGTGTTTTTATGTCTGTAACCGAAACTATATTCCTACTCAAGTCACAATTCTCTTAGATATTGACATCACATTCTCCATGATTTTATTTTTTATTTAACCTCAATTATTAATAAAATTATTTTACATTAATACTGTTAACTATGTCTACATACTAATAACATGCAATTATATTTATATATACAATAAAATAGCGATTTACAGTGTAAACGGGAAGGCTAATTTGCATATTAATATTAAAAAATCGAATTTAATAAATATGTGCTTAGTATTATTGATTTCTAACTGTTTGGTTTTATTTTAATGAATATAAGTAAAAATCTCTTCAATGAATCTTAAATGAAAACCATTAACAAGAAAAGATAACTGTCATTTTATTCTTTACTTCCTCTTTTAACTAAATACTTAAATTAGAAAAAATAACAATGAAAGACGAGAGTGATGGAAGAGTAAGTTTCAGTTGTTCCATGTTTTATTATACTCCCTCTGTTTCAAATCTCTTATTATACTCCCTCTGTTTCAAATCTTTTTATCTGTATTCTTATATAGTTTCATTAGCCTTTCTAATTTAATACAATATTTTATTACATTAAAACTTAAATACTTGCACCCGGAGGGTGCATATATTTGCTAGTATATTATAACATACTTAACAATGCTTCAAGCAAATTACCAATTACTTTTTTTCCAATATCTTTTAGTTGTGATGTTGTTGACGTTAAAACAAAGTGCACTCCTACTGAAACTCAGAGATGCGATGTGATCCAACATCAAATATTCAAGAATTGCAGAGAGAAACTCGGCGATGAACGCATCAAGGAATATCTGGGTTCGTGTAAAATCGACGCTTGTGTCTATCACAACGACAGTAAAGTTCAAGACAAGGTCGTGTGTGAAGCAATCGAAGGTCTTGCTCGAGCATGTGAAATGGCTGGATTACCTCTTGACTGGAGAGGAGCATCAAAATGCGGTAAGTTTTATGCAATAATTTCTGTAGTATTTCTTCTTTTTTTTTTTTTTTTTTTTTTTTTTTTTACAAAAGTACTATTGCCTCTCGGAATTGGACACATAGCCTAGTGGATAAAGGAGTTAGGTAATGATAATGATTCAGATCAAAAGTATCCTAATATTAGTCATTTTCTGATTTGATTAGATTACCTCATGTATATACGTTTTTATGTACTAGTTATTGTAGCTTATATTTATTTTTGTGTCTGTACTTGTAAATTACTTCGTTGCGCGTGTTCAACAGTCAATTTTGTCTCTAAATTTACATATTTGTATTTTAACTTGAGGAGCATCAAAATGCGGTAAGTTTTACGCAATAATTTCTGTGATATTTTTTTTTTCTCTGAATGTTAGAGATGAGGCTTGAAGATTAGTATTATCTGCGTTATTCGGACTATTGTCCCCATCTTCATTGTTATTTGTACAACGTTTCGGCCGATATGCCCTCCGGCCTTCTTCAGGTATTTCTTGTTGGACTCGGGAAACTTCTCGGACTCGGGAACCTTCTTTTCGAACTCGGGAACTTTCTTGTCGTAATCGGGAGCCATCACGGAACTTTGAACCTAACTTAATTCTAGCCTAATCAAAACATTAGGTTTATAAGTTCCCAAAATTCACACTCAATTGTCCAATTGGACACATGGCCTAGTGGA
>CM042154.1:17149735-17159175 GCA_023376005.1 Doryteuthis pealeii
GTTGGGTTTATTGCCCAGCGCCTGAGGCGCCCCCTTGAGGGGGAATGCCGACGGGATCGACGCAATTTTTCACCCGCCACCCATGAACTTCGGTTTGTAGGTGGTCCCACGTTAATAGGGCCTTGTGCCTAACCTGTACAAGTGGGGTACGAGGTAAATAAAATGAAGGCCCGCCGACTGTCTTCCGCACTTTATTGTTTGAAAGCAAGCCTCTATTTAACTTAATCGTATATTTAATCGTATATTTAACTTGTATCCTCAATATTCGTGAAACGATTCGTCAATATTCATGGGTTATCCCTCCGTATTAATTAAGTCCCGCTACAGCTTGGAGGAAATCTGGTTTTATCAGAGAGATCATTAAATTGTAAATGTTTCTTTGTTGTATTTAATTTGAATTTAATTTTTTTTCCATGCTTCTCTGATTTTGTAACAGGTGAATGAAGAGGTTGTAGATGCGAGATGTCAGACAAAGACTATTTGCAAAACTGGTGGAAAACTGGTCACTGAAAAGTTGGCGCCTTGTCAAGGGAACGCTCAATGCAGCGTTCAAAATGGACTACGAGGTTGTCATTGCAATAAAGGATATTATCGCGACAATGGAAAATGCTATAAAGCAGGTATTGAAATATTACTTATCTATACTGTGTAATGAGGAGACGCTTGTAGTCTAACGGTTATCGTCGTGGGATATGGGCTCAGCGACCCGAGTTCTATTCTTGGACGAATCAATTTGCGTTTAACTTTAAGTTAATACACCTAAGAAAGGCGTGAATACATTTCCCTCTTCAGCTATGGATAAGACTACGGCAACTCATCTAGGAGAATAAAAACTCTGAATTCAAAGCAGCTGTGCCTCGCTTAAAAACTGACCATCAGTTACATTTCTGTATTGATAGGGTTAATTACATAGAGATTAATATTATCTGAAAATGTTTTTGTTCATTTGAAAGAAAAAAACATTAACTCTTAAAGTCCTATACCACCTCATTCCACCTGGCTGGAAGTCACATTTGTTTTCTTAATCTACCCCAAAAAAGAGCCTTTGTTTGAATGTAATATTAAACATAATATTAAACATATTTAGCAGTCTTTGATGTACAAGAAATAAGATAAATGAAATGGATAAGACTAGTCTAGGAGAATAAAAACTCTGAATTCAAAGCAGCTGTACCTCGCTTAAAAACTGACCATTAGTCACATTTCTGTGTTGATAGGGTTAAATAAAATATATACTGTGAAATATTCAAGGACTCAAAACTCTGTATATTTGAATATATTTGAGTCTCAGGACTTTAAACATAATTTCCTTTAAATATAAATAATCTATTTATATTTTCACATAAACTTTCTCGAATTCTGAGATCAAGAGACATTTTATTAATAGCTAAATTAGGTCCTCGTATAAACAAAAGGTTAGAATTAAACACCGAATATATAATTAATTAAAATATACATTCCAT
Organism: Doryteuthis pealeii; assembly: GCA_023376005.1. Taxonomy (NCBI): domain Eukaryota; kingdom Metazoa; phylum Mollusca; class Cephalopoda; order Myopsida; family Loliginidae; genus Doryteuthis; species Doryteuthis pealeii. Next base: position 17,151,199 of record CM042154.1, read on the forward strand.
ATATATACATATATATATACATATATATATACATAAAACAAATAAATAAAAATAAATAAATACATAAATACATAAATAAATAAATAGATAAAAAGAATGAAATTGAAATTGATTGAACAGCGGCTATCACGACCCTTCAACGTGGCGTTATAAAAGACCCAACGAGACGCGTGTTTATAACATCGAAAACAAAAACCACACAAGACCGCGTCCATTTCAGAAAAAGTCTCCGATGATAAGGTTTCTTTGAAATCGATAAGACTGAACATTATTTTATTTTTATACGCATTGCAATTGCTTTCTTAACATAAATAAATGATAATATACTTAACAATGCTTCAAGCAAATTATCAAATACTATTAAACATTTTATCACAGTGGTATAAAATGTTGTACACAGATGAAGATGTAAAAAAAACGGTGGATAAATTGGTTGCACGACCAATCGAAAACCTTCTTCTTGGAAGAAATACGCAAGAAATAATTCTTCCATCTTTTGTAAGATGTGATCTGGTTTCTCTCTGATTTTCCTCTCTCACATGAAATGTAATGCGGTGCTATGAATTTAGACTTAATCAACACAGTCAAAAAACTGTTAACAAAAGATTCGTACCAACTATCAATAGATTAGAATTAAACACAGAATACACAGTTAACTAAATTACACGTTTCATATATAGCTTTTTTTTTTAGTATACATATTTCCACATAAATATGTAATTTTCCCTATCGCAAATTTTAAACCTACCAACTATCAACTGTTTGCATATTTTTATTTTTTTATTCGTTCACTTGAAATGCCAGATTTGAATTATGTAATACATCTATAATAGATATCTATTAAAACATACCATTGATTCTCAACATTTCATACACTCACAATATGAAAGGAAAAAAATTTTAAAATTGATATTAAATATATATATATATATATATATTATATATATATATATATATATATATATATATATATACATATATATATATATATATATATATATATATATATATATATATATATATATATATATATATAGAAAAAGTGATGGAATGATTAAGAATAAGAAAAAGATAATAAAAATATAAAAAAATTAATTACGATTAATTTAACAATATTGACATACATATTAACTCCTTTACATGACATTATTTCTTTAAACCATGACACCATTTCTTTAAACCGTAATACCCTCTTAGGATTACGGTCAGTCTAGAACTATTAATAAATATTTAAGGAAAAAAAATAAGAATAAATAATAACAGCAAAAGAAGGGGGGAAATAGTTAAATAAGATATGTAATTGAAGCAAAACACTATGCCTTTTGTAATTCAAATATTTGATTTATAATAATCTAGTGAATAATATTTAATCTTAGTGAATAATAATAACTATTGATTTGGTATCGTATAAATGATCATCAGAATTTATTTACTAAAAATTCCTTGACTGGAAATAATGTTACATAATCTATGCGGTTGCATAGGATTATTGTCAATCCCCTGTATTTCTGAAGGGATGGTCCCTTTTCATATCAGGGGCGGGACTTTCCATGGAATATTACAGAAAGCCCGCGAAATACGTGAAGTCAGTTGGGACCTGGTTGGTCCTCAGTTTCGGCTTGGACGTCAGGCAGATAAGATATGTCTGCTTAGCTGGGACTCACCTGCATACGCGCGCTATGTTTAGTTACATGAAATTTTTAGTTAAGTGAATAAAAGCTTACGAAAATAATTTGGTTTTGTGGTTGATGAATGTATTGGCAACAAGACTGACCTAGAAGACCAGACATGAAGTCCCCAAGACTAGGTCCAGACGCTGGAAGAAGAACGTAAGATACCAAAGATAAACAGAAGAAAAATAGAAGTAAGGAAAGAAGGGGTATACAACAATAACACTCAAAAACCTATTAGTGTCTAGTAAACTTAACCTTAACTGACGCAATTCATAATCAACAAGTAAAAGTCAAACTCAATGCATTTGCAAAGTTCTGCAAAATAAGCTTTTCTCGGTCTACTTATAAGCTTAGTTGCCCCTTACGTTTGACCTTGTGTCAAACTAAAAAAAGGAAATCAATCAGGATTTTTCTGAAGTAGTAAAAAGGCTAAAATGCTGACGCATTTATATGTGAATATTAAGGGTACTAGCAAATATATGCACCCTCCGGGTGCAAGTATTTAAGTTTTAACATAATAAAATATCATGTTAAATTAGAAAGGCTAATGAAACTGAATAAGAATTCAGATAAAAAGATTTGGAACAGAGCGGGTATAATCGGAAAATAGAACAACTTTGAAACTAACTCTTCCATCATTTTCCATTACTCCCGTCTTTCAGTGGTAAATTTTCCTAATTTAACTATTTAGTTAAAATAGGAAGTAAAGAATAAAATTACAGTTATGTCTTCTTGTTAATGGATTTCTTTTAAGATTTATCCCCGAGATTTTTGCTCATATTCAATAAGATGAAACCAAACAATTAGAAATCAATAATACTAAGCATATATTTATTGAAATCAAATTTTAAAATCAATATGCAAATTAGCCTTCCCATTCACACTGTACACCGTTATTTTGTTGTATATATAAATACAATTGCATGTTATTAGTATGTAGATATTGTTAACAGTCTTAATGATGTAAAACAATTTTACTAATAATTGAGGTTTGAATAAAAAAATAAAATCACGGAGAATGTGATGTAAATAACAAAGGGAATTGTGACTTGTATAGTAATATAGTTTCGGTTACATACAGACAAACCCACAATTTCCATTATAATAAGATGTATTAAAATGATCTAAAACCGTATTTTTTTTTCAGTGAGGCTAGGATGTTTCAAAGACAATGCTATCCATAGAGCTTTGAATATCTGGAAGGGAGAAGTGGAAAACGTTACACAATGCCTTCAAAGATGCAGAGAAGCTAAACAACCATTCGCAGGATTGCAGGTAAGTTGAATATATATATATATATATATATATATATATATATATATATATATATATATAATGTGTGTGTGCGAAGTAAACAATGTGTTTGATATGGCTTTTTAGCCGACAATTTTTGGTAGAATATGTGATTAATTGAAGTCGTACCTAATTTTGAAAATTAATTAATTGATAATTAATGAATTAGGCGGACATACCCGTTCAAATGTAAGGCTAAACAAATCGAGAAAAAGTTAATCTCTGTAGGTACATTTCAGCCCATTAGGCCTCATCAGCAGAGCTATAGACAGGAAGACTGCTTTGAGTGTGATTCGAACTCTGACTGTCAAGCTGACCCGCGGGGATTCTAATAATTCCACCAGCTGGTTTTTCCAGATTTTTCGTTTGTTTTGAACTCAGTTACACACACACACACACACACATATATATATATATATATATATAATATATACAAACACACACACACACACACATATATATATATATGTGTGTGTGTGTGTGCGTGTTTGTATATATATATATATATATATTATTACTTTTGAGAGGGGTCCCTTGGAAAGGATTTTTCATTTATCCCCCTCATTTCATTCATTCTTGTTTCGTCCATTCATTCATTTTGTCATTGATTTTTGACTAAATAATTTAGAAGCATACGCGAAATATATATATATACATATGAGGAAAAATAAGGAATGAAAGAAAAAAACTCAGACAAAAATGTGTAGTATATTTCGCTGGAATATAAATTCCGCTTCTTCGGCCTTTATTGAATCAGCCTTTATTGAATCAAATATTTTAGAGAAGAGGGGGTAGGTAGGTGGGTGAGTTTTGTGGTGAGGGAAAGATTTGATTGGTTATAGGAGACATCTTTGGGGGTGATAAGGAGGGAGATAGAAGGGAAAGGGGTGGAGGGATGTAGGTAGAAAAAATGAAAGTAGCCATCTCTTGGAAGAGATTTACTCATATATATATATATATATATATATATATATATTAATAAGTCATCCACAGACACGTGTTTCGGCATATCATGCCTCTTCAGTGTGGCTAGACACAACTCTCCTTGGGTAGGGTTCGAACTCAGACTGACCGCATGGTAGTCCGATATCTTATCCCCTCGCCCACTGACAGCTGATGCAGGGACAGGTGTTTTTTAAACTATTAAATACATAGGGATGTATGTATCATTCGGTCACTGAGAGATCAAATTTCCGGAGAAATGATCATTGCTTATTTGCTTAGTAGTGAGAGTTAATTTAAATTACCAATTAGAATTTCGGGTGTTGACCGGAACCGGAAGTCATGTGGTGACGTGGAACAACGAAGAAAGGGACCGGCCTCTTTTCGATTTTGGATAGCGTAGGGTTAAGACCTGCCCTTGGTCCCGTGTGGGATGACAGTAGTTTAATAGTTCTAATATATATATATATATATATATATATATATATGAAAAGTTTTTTACAGTACAGAATTTAATAAGGACGCGTAAAAGCATATGCATTATGTAAAATAAATTGTTTTTTTTTTTCTTAAAAAGAAAAGGAAAGGGTACCCTGGTTTTGATTTAAAATCAGAAATGAATTTCTTTTTTTCGATCAATGCTCCTCAGAGAAAAATTTCATTGAAAGATGGTGAAATAGTGTAGTTGTAGACAACGGAAAAGACAGAAAGCAGTGAGAACAAGGGGAAATTTTTTTTTTTTTCTCAATAAGAGAATTCGTAAAATTACGAAACTTACAACTCACGTGGGGGGGGTTCGGAAATTACGAGTGCCCCCGTTTGATAAGTTGAGGCTTGAAGTGCCAAAAAGGAGTAGTTGTTGTGACTGCTTCTGAACGCACAGGAAAGGTTGAGTGCGGGAGATGAAAAGAGACTCGAGAATCTGCAGTTGTAGTTCGCTGTTGGAACTGCAGAGGACTGAAAACATAGCTGGGTGGTAGGAACGAGCGCAAGCAGAATTTCTTAATAGATGTTCTCTTCTAGATTCTTGTGATATCACAAGAATCTAGAAGAGAACACTAATATAAACTTAAATAGCCCCAGAACTAGAGACAGCAACCTGAACACAGGGAAATGCAATTGTAGAGAGACTCAGCAATGCCCTTTAGATAGAAACTGTCTAGCCAGCAATATAATATACGAAGCCCAAATATCAGCTCGTAACAGCCCGGAAAACACCATGCATTACCTCGGGATTACTGCTGGACCATTCAAGCAAAGGTACTACACCCATAGGCATTCCTTTAACAACCCCGCAATATCTAACCAAACGGAATTATCCAAGCACTACTGGGCAATCAAGAACTCAAACAACGACCCGGTGGTTAAATGGAGAATTGTCAGAACTTCAAACTCAGCTACTAACTTCAAAGACAAATGCCCGCTTTGTATAGCAGAAAAAATAGAAATATTGTTTAAGGACTCTAGAAAACTGCTGAACAAACGGAATGAACTGATAGCCAAGTGCAGACATAAGGCAAAATTCAAAATATAATGTTAGTATATTCCAGATATAATGTCAGTATATCCCTTATAGACTAGTGCAACCCATAGTTACTTTTACTATTGCTACTAATATCAGAAAGGGTGTATACATATATATGTATAGGAGTATGGATATATGTATGGGCGAATGTAGATATATATGTACGTGTGTATGTGAATGTATATATATATGTGTGTGTGTGTGTGTGTGTGTGTGTGTGTGTGTGTGTGTGTGTACATGTAGGTATGGGTTATTTTTGTCTTAGCTTTTACTAATTGACAATTTCATATTCTGATATTTTTTGTTACTTGATTATTTCATTTGTTTCTCTATTATTAATTTTATATGTTTTATTATTCTTTTATTATTTATTTTTTAGTTGTATTGGTTATATTTTTATTTTATTATTCTTTTATTATATTATTCTATGATTTTACTCATTATTTTTAAAAGCTTAATATTTTGTAGTTTTAATTTTATTTTTATTTATTTATTTTTGAATTTACTTACTTATTTATTATCAGTACTACTACTATTATTATTAATATTATTATTATTAATATTATTATTATTACTATTATTATTATTATTATTACTACTTCCCTGGTGCAGGTGCATGTGTATGCATGTGTATGGGTATATATTCGGCTATGTGCGTATATGTATGTGTATGTATGTATGTATATGCGTATATTCGGGTATACGTACATGTGTATGTATGTGTATGTTTATGTGTGTGTGTGTATATATGTGTGTATATGGGTATAGGTGTGTATATATGTATATATGTGTGTGTGGATATGCATATGTGTAGTTGGGGATACGGATATATATATGCATGGATGGAGTAGCCCAAAAAAGTCTGAGTGGTATAATGACTAATAATATTTAAATTTTCAGGATATATTTGTTTACATGTATATATGCGTATTTATGTGTGGATCTATGTATGCATGTATATGAGTATGTATGTATATATGCGTGTTCAAATTTAACATAATGCAATATAACTTTTGCAGGTCCACCCTCCAAATAAGGAGGAAATAATACATAATTTGTACTAGCTAAATGATAATTTACAGAAAACAGGCTAACTCCATAGATGTATGTGTATATGTGTATTTGTATATAGGTATGTATATGTGGGTGTGTGTATGTGTGTATAGGTGTATGTATATATGTGTGTATATGTATATATATGTGTGTATATGTATATATATGTATGTATATATATATGTGTATATGTGTATATATATGTATATATGTGTGTATGTGTGTATATATATGTATATATGTGTATATATAGATGTATGTGTGTGTGTATGCATATGTATGTATATGTATAAGTTTGTATAGATATGTAGGGGTGGGTATAGTTGAAGCGATATGGAAAGAAAGGAAAATAAATTAAGTCAAACAAAAACTACTAAATAAATGAACAGGGGTGTCCCTGAATTCTGAATTAATTGAATTAACAGTAACTCCTAACAAATTACTGACAAGCGGTCAGATGTCTTTGGTTTTATTATTGTTTACTATTATTTGTATTCTTATTCCTATTTTTATTACTCTACAGTTGAGCAGGACAGGACAATATAAAAAAATAAAAAATAAAAATAAAAAAAAATAAAAATAAAAAAAATAAAAATCTGTTTTCAAATGCCTTAAAAATAAAGAATTCATCATTCGCATCTGATAAGTCGGGAGAATTAGACATTTTTGTCTAAGCTCCCTGAAATAGTCTATAATGCAAGATCTATAAGTCTTTTGTTATTTATTTAAATATATATATATATATATATATATATATATATATATATATTGTAAACAAGGTTTGTTTAGAATGGCTTTTTGCCGATAATTTTTTGGAGAATGAGTGCTTAATTGGAGTCGTACCTAATTTTGAAAATTAATCAATTAATAATGAATTAGGCGGGAATACCTATTAAATGTATGGCTAAACAAATCGAGAAAAATCAATCTCTGTATGTACATTTCGGCCTATTAGGCCTCATCAGCAGAGCTATAGATCGGAAGACCGCCCTGTGCGTGATTTGAAACCGGACCGTCAAGCTGACAGGCCGATCCCATAACCCCAACACCAAACGAACTTCTTAGATTTTATGACTTGTTTTAGAGTAGGTTAACATTCCTCTTCTAGTGACTTTTATTACACGACGGTGTGATAAGTTGTAAACAAGGTTTGTTTAGAATGGCTTTTTGCCGATAATTTTTTGGAGAATGAGTGCTTAATTGGAGTCGTACCTAATTTTGAAAATTAATCAATTAATAATGAATTAGGCGGGAATACCTATTAAATGTATGGCTAAACAAATCGAGAAAAATCAATCTCTGTATGTACATTTCGGCCTATTAGGCCTCATCGAGCAGCAGCTAAATGGAGTGAAACTCGATTTGCGCTGGGAGTGCCCAAGAGAACATTGCTCTAGAGAGGAGTGTCCTATACCCGATCCGCCCACACAATACATCTATACCTAGCCTGAATTGTGCTAAACAGAGGAGCTCATTCTCTTTCTCTCTCTT
>CM042154.1:17159275-17184275 GCA_023376005.1 Doryteuthis pealeii
TTCAACCTTCTTTTGGGTCTGTTGTAATGACTGTTTCCTGAGGTAATGTTTTTCATGTTCAGATAAAATGGTGAATATACAGTTAGTGCCAATGTATTTTTGTGTTATGTAATATCGACCAACATTAACATGCTTTTTGTAACAACAATAACCCCAAATAAAATCGTAATCAACGTAATGTTTGCTGCATTATAACATCAAGGATTTAAATCCCGGGTAAAAGATATTCTTTAAAACGGAGAATTTATAAATTAAAATTCTTGTATCAGACAAAAGGTTGCATTTTTGCTGGATTCTTCTTCTTTTATGAAGACAGCAAATATATGCACCCTCCGGTGCAAGTATTAATGTCAAAAATATTATATTAAATTAGAAAGTCAAAGAAACTAAATAAGAATGCCAGATAAAATGATTTGAAAAACAGAGAGGGCGATGAATCGAAAATATAACACTGAAGCTTCCTTTCCATTCATCCCGTCTTTCCTTGCCAAACTTTTCTAATTGAACTATTTAGCTTAAATTAGGAAGTAAAGAAAAAATTACATTAATTCTTTTTATAATTGCGTTCTTTTAAGATTATCTCGAGATTTTTTACTCTATTCATTAAGATAAAATCAAAATAATTAGAAATCAACAATACCAAAGCACATAGTTATTAAAATCAAATTAAATATCAATATGCATAAATTAGGTTGCGTTCACACAGTAAACCGCATTTGTTGCGCATATATAAATACAATTGCATGTTTATTATTTTGTTGAAATGACCAGCAGTATGATAAACGATTTTATTAATGATTTGTAGGCTTTAATAAAAATGATTCATGGAGAATGTTAATGTATAATAACTAAATGTACAGTCATCTGAGTAGTGATATAGTTTTCGGTTACAGACAAACAAACACATAATCTCATTATAATAAGATGTATTAATTGTACCTAGCGAAGGCGCTGGGTAACAATTAATACATCTATTATAATGGAGATTATGTGTTGTTTTCACTGGCACTAAATAATTATAATGTTATTATATCTCCTTTCTTTCTTCTATAATCTGGTCGTATTTTCTTCTGGCCGGCTTTGCTATTCTGATCGTCTTTGGTTATTTCTATCAATCTATCTTGACTTGGTCTTGAATCTTCTAAGATCTGGACTTCTTTTGCTATGTTCTTGCGGCTGGTCGTCTGGATTCATTTCTTAGTCTTGTTACCAAGACATTCATCAACCACAAGAAACATATTATATATACAACTTTTTATTTCTTAACTATACATTTCATGTAACTAAATATCTGACTAACATAGCGGGCGTGAGTTCCAATTTTAGGCAGGACCTAAAATGGCCGACTTCTCTGCCTGACGTCTAACTGAAAACTGGGACTGAACAGGTCCCACTGACTTCACGTATTTTGGCGGGCTTCTGTAATTTTCCATGGAAGTGTTGCATAGCGCTCGACTCAGGCAACAAATCGTACATGTATATTACTGGCATCTTCAAACTCACGCTACTCTGACTCGTATACGTTGCTGTGTATACAGCGAGATCGATTCTGACCCCTAGACGATGTATCTAGTGGTCGCTTAAATGAATCACAAGGCATGCTCTATGTAGTAGGAGATTTGACTTTATTTCTCTCATCTCGGCTGTACGTGGTGGATGTGAGTGGCGGCATGATAATGGGCACTACTACTGGGCTGGTGTGGTGGAAGGTGGTGGGCGCGCCTCACTGCTCGCTGGCAGCGATCAACCGTGTCAGCGGTCACTCAGTCCGCTCTCGTCCTGTCTCTCACCTTGACTGCTCTGCTGTTTTGACTCTACCTTTAAGTACTGTATAGTCCGCCCACACATCTCTTTGTTCGGTTGACCGGAAGTCCTTTCTCTTTGTTCAAATTCCCGTTTGCCCAGATGAGTCTTTTGTTACACTTCTTTTGTTATACTAAGATTTCTGTCTCGCGATATCTATTGTTTCCCCTGTTCAATTTCCTCCTGTCTTTTCGTACTTCCCGCGCAAAACAACTGCGACCACCACCAAACCATAACAGAAGGACCCGGCAATGGTATGAAAAGGGTCATTCCCTCACAAATACAGGGGATTGACAATAATCTCATGCAACAGGATAGATTATGTAACATAATATTTATATGTTATTTTAAGCTCTGGTCTTGAGAAAAATAAAATAAGTTACCGCTTACAATTTTTGATTTAAAAAAAATAAAATTTCAAAGAAAGGAGGAGGTACTATGGTAACGATATTTAGACTAATGTTGCATAGCGCGTCGTCACGGTACTAAATTGCAATAGTTTTATCTTCGTTGTAAGGGATGACAATAACACCAAAGTTATCCCCCAGAAGTTTATTGAAATAAATTCAAGCTTCTTAACTTCGAGAGAGAGGGTCAGTTTAATTAATATATTCAGTCTTTAGACTTTCGGTCCTTCGATTAAATTTCTGGGCGACAAGCTTTTTCAGTTGGTAAGTATTAAGGCTAGCTTTTCCGACACCAACTACACGAGGTCCCGCTCGGCCGACTACTGACCCCGATCACCTCACTCTCTCTCCAGCTGACTGCCTCCGGGGCTAACTGACGACTGCCTGTCTCGAGTCCTCGGTTCTTTTATATCCATAGCTACTCCTACACATTTTTATCTCTTGATCTGATAACGGGAAGATGTTATATTTCTTTGTTTAATAAAACCGGAAATTCATATTTCCGTTTGTACAATATATAACACTAATCCAAGAGTAATGTTATGGCTTCCCTCGAGAATCCTGAGCAATTCTTCTGTTATATTTACTAATAACAACAAGTAGACAAATAGTATTTTAATTGTTTTTCTAAAATACCTTTTCATAATAAAATATATATTTTTAGAGAGGCGAGGAATGTTTCTGCGGAAATCAATATGACAAATATGGAAAGACAAAAATCTGCAAAGATAAATGTAGATCCGGTCAAATTTGTGGTGGTGATCTGGCTTTATCCGTGTATGATGTTGGTGGTAAGTTCAGTTAATCTTTCTCTAACCATGTAGAAGTGAAACTTATCTGTAGAGAATTGTAAATGTTTAAACGACTTCGTTTCCCAACAATTTATTAATGGAAAAATAATCTTTAAAATCTTTTTCAATTTTGTTCTAAAAGAAATAGCCTATTATATTTGAGTTCTAAATTATTCTGCCAACAAAAATGTATTTTGTTGCAATTATAAACCTTTCCGTTGAATAGTAAATTTTCATTATTTTGATTTGTTCTTTTGCATTGTAACTTAAAATTTTTAATTAGCCTAGATTACTTATGATATCTAAAATTAATATGAAAATTGAATTCAAAACAAGAAAGTTATGATTTTTTAAAAAAATGTTTAATTATTTTGTGGGTCATCTTATACAAGAAACAATTGCATCTCCGGACAATCAGAGACTACAAATATAGTAGACAAACTAGAAAGCCGCCTTTATCAGGTTGCAGTTAAGCTAGCTCCTCCGAAGGGCTCTTGATTGGACCCTCGACCCAACAATGTCACTTTATGCATTGAGTATATAAACTACGCCATCGTCTAAAATAGACGGAAGGTTGCCATAAAAACAAAACAACAGAAGAACTCAAAATTGATCGCTGCATGATTTAAGTATAGCATTAATATTTGAGCTCACCGTGTAAAAGTACAACGATAATTCTTCTGTTTTCATTTAATTCGAATACAGTTTGATGTACGTACGTCCATACTTACCGTATAGACAACTTTCTATTTCGTGGGTTATCGTACAAAGAGAATCGTCGCAAAAATCTCGTAAAAAAATTGCCGAAAACAATCGCAGTAATTAAAACTTGAGAATCCCACATTTCAGGATTGTGCGTCAATATTTGGCCCCGAATTTTTTATTTATTTTGCTAACTAGGTCGGCACGATACCAAAATGGAATTCTATTTTGTGTTACAGCCTCTTGGCGTAAAGTTGAGAATGTGACACACTGAAACACTGACATGTTCATTTGTCATTAAAAAAGAATCATATCAATACATTTTTTATAAACACGACTGATTGTGACGAGACTGAAAGGCCGCCCTATGAACAAACGGATTCCCAGCCCCCACAGACAAAGCGCGTCAGGAGATGTTTGGCCTGTGGCGAGCGGCTATGGATATTCGATCTCGCTACCTCCTCGTAGCTGAGGTATTGTTAGTAGAGACCCAAATAAAGTATATCCGAATTTGCATAAGCGCATTCGAACGAGCAAAAATAAAGACGGACTAATGCTGACAGCGCGAGTGAGGAAGAAAGTGTTTGGACGGCAATATGAAATCTGACGACGTCTATTTGATGTGTGAGTGGCGTGTTTCAGTTGGGAAAGGAATTGCATTTCGTTTGCTGGAGAGACTTTCAGAGGATTGATATTACCTTGAATTTTTGAACCCCTTTCAAAAGACTGATATTGCATAACACGTCTAATATCGGCTTACGTTTGATTTTTAGAACGAAACAAAAATTGACATGAAACTGTAATCTTTTTTTCTACATATCCATATGTCTTAGTAAGTGTCCTTTTTTCTTCTCACGCATGCACGTGTATTTATGTATGTGTATGTATGCATGAAAACATACGTGTATATATAGTTTGAATTTTTTGTTCTATCTTTTAATCATCGAACATTTTTCTTTCTTTCTAGAACCGATAAAATCAAAATTCGGTATGTATCTTTACAAATATAAACGTTTAATGAAAACAATTCCCCAACCTGTAGGCATATAATAACCTTAGACGGATTGAAATGCCATTAAAATCAATGAATATTGATATAAAATTAATTTTGTCCAATGAAAGTCACTTTAAAATGAAATTATTATTACTAGCAAAATGAAAAAAACACCCTCCAGCCGATGTAAAAATAAATTTTTGAAAGATATTGCTTGTGGAGGTGGAAGTTAAAAATTAAATGTCGGCGAGTTTGAATCAGAAATCATGAAATCGTCAAATTTATTAAAGGAGTAAAAAAAAAATAAAACAATTTGAAATCGAAACTAAGTTCTATTAACTTTGAATATCTATTAAAATAAAACAAACTATATATAAATATATGATACTGGGGATGTATCTATTAAAACTTGTTTTAAAAAACAATGAGGACTGTCTAATGTTGCACGCTCAAATTTTGAGTGTATTTATTCTATGTTATGACGATTTCGGGTATAGTGACGTAAGCAGTGACGTAATTTTTGTTACAGACAAAAACCAGAAGCGAATCTCCATTATTAATTGATGATCTCTTACAAATAATTAAAAAAATTTTTTTTAATTCTCTTTGATATTTCAGAATTCGTTGGATGCTTCAAAGATTCGTCAGGTACGGCATTTTCTCATTTTATGACGGACGTAAAGAATATCGAAATGTGCATTGAGTTGTGTAGAGAAAATGGTTTCCCGTATGCCGGTCTGCAGGTAAGTCCTGATAACTAATTAGATTTCTTGCAAAGTTATGAATGAAATATGAGGGAGAGTAAAAAAACTATCCGCACTCTTGTCTTTTTTTAAACGTATTTATATAAAAACAGGGGATAAACAAGTACGTCATTTATCTATACTAGTACAAAATTAAAATATATATATATATATATATATCAAAATTAGTATGTAATTGCACTTTTACCCATAGCTGGGGGAGAATAGTAGGATTCATACATTACTAAGGATATTAGCGCTGTAAGATTCAAAGTCATTAATTGAACATACAATTCCGACACGTTGTGAGACAAAACATTTAATATATATATAACAGCACATGGAAACGATAAGATACATAATGTACTGGAGAATAGAACATGTAAATACATATACAATATTGGCCTACCACTCTTCGCTCTTCCTTAGTCCATACTACTTTACACGTCATATATATGATTATTTTTTGGTGGTACGATTATCTTGGTCTTTTCTTTTTTAGAAAAGGAGTACCCTTTTATTTCATTCTACTTTTAATGTTGTATACCCATTAAAATCCCTACGTAAAAAATGGTATTGTCATGATCCAGCAATTCTGAAAAGAAATATTGGTTTCCAATAACTCCAACATAAACAAAGTGGAACCACTCTTGACTGATAGATTATTCATTTTCCCATTAAACTAACCCCAAGACCTAACTCTAACTGTTGTATACCCTTTCTTTACTTCTATTATTCTTCTGCTCATCTCTGGTATCTTACGTTCTTCTTCCAGCGTCTGGACCTAGTCTTGAGGACTTCGTGTCTGGTCTTCTATTTCTCTGTTCTTGCTGGTTGGTCGTTCTTGATTCATTTCTTCTTCTAGGTCAGTCTTGTTGCCAAGACATTCATCAACCACAAAACCATATTATTTATTTAAACCTTTATTTACTTAACTAAACATATTTCTCTAACTAACATAACACGCGTGTGCAGTGAGCTCCAGCTAAGGCCTTATCTGCCTGACGTCCAAGTTGAAACTGACGAGCCAACCAGGTCCCAAGTGACTTCACGTATTTCGCGGTCTTTCTGTAATATTCCATGGAAAGTCCCGCCCGTGATATAAAAAGGGACCATCCCTTCAGAATTACTGGGGGTTGACAATAATCTATGCATAGATTATGTAACATAATCCTAACCCTAAACCCTAACCCTATACCAACTTCTTTTTCCCTAGTAGATCAATAAATGAATGAATAATTCATCAGTCAAGAGTGGTTCCCCTTTGTTTATGCTGGAGTTATAGGAAATAACCGAAACGTTAATTTTATTTTCCTGGTGAACTTCTGGCCAATCTTGTTTTTTTTTAAATTCTACTTTTAGGCCGGTCATAAATGCTTTTGTGGCAAGGAATACAATTCTTACGGAACATCAGATACGTGTGACATGAAATGTCCGTCAATGGAAATATGCGGGGGTCAGAGTGCAAATTCCGTTTTCAAAGTTGGTGAGTCTATTTTGTTTGTTTCGCAAGGTCCAAAAATTATGTTTGTGAAAATTGTTCAGTTCTCGACAAGGTGTATAAAATGTCCAGTATTATATATATATATATATATATATATATATATATATATATATAATCCAAAGGTCCAGAGAAGAAATCTTCCTTACGACACAAGAGGTTTATTTAAAAAACCTGTCGCAGTTTGAGAGCTCAATGTGTGCTCTTAATAATATATATATATATATATATATATATATATATATATAATAACCAGTCTAGGAGATGGATAACTCTGAATTCAAAATTCTCTCCAGCTATGGGTTAAATAGTAGGGCAGACTGGGCCCTTCAACCTTGGATAGGTAACCAATCTAGGAGAGTGATAACTCTGAATTCAAAATTCCTGAGGTCGGTCGTTGATTGGGTTTGTGGCAACCCTTGATGCACCAATTCTTTCCTATCGACTGTGCCAAAAAGAGTGGATGGTCCAACACAAGCCTTCACCACTGTAAACAAATCACTGTGTGGGTGTTCATTGTATGAACCATCATGCGTCGAAAATCGACGAGAGAGTTCATAATATATATATATATATATATATATATATATATATATATATATATATATATATATAAAGTAAAGAAATAACTTAATATATAAGTAAAGAAATAACAAAAGACTTAGAGATTTAGCATTATAGTCTATTTCAGGGAGCTTAGACAAAGTGTCTAACTCTCCCGACTCATCAGATGTGAAAGATGATCTGATGAGTCGGGAGAGTTAGACACTTTGTCTAAGCTCCCTGAAATAGACTATAATGCTAAATCTCTAAGTCTTTTGTTATTTCTTTACTTATATATTTGCTCTGTGACTCTAACATTAAGAGCACACATTGACCTCTCAAACTGCGAAAGGTTTTTTGAATAAAACTCATGTGTCGTAAGGAAGATTTCTTCTCTGGACTTTTGGATTATATATATATATATATTCTATTCTGGAAATACTTTTCTCCTCTGTCAGTTGAACACATCGATCGCACCACTGCAGAGGGGTAAAGTCCACGCTTATAGGGTCATTTGTTGGTCGTGGTGCTTAAAGGTTGATTGGTTTGGTTTGTTTTGTTTTACGGCATATCAACCTCAGTGGGTCATTTAATGCCGATAAAGTTTTGAAATAAATCAATTCTTAATGGATAATACAATTTTTTTTATAAATACATTTTTCTATTTAACCCATAGATGGGACCCTAACAGGTACTACCATTCCGGGTCAGAGTGGACCAGGGAGCAATGGTGATGAAGGGGTGCTCCACATTCCCCAAACCTCCAAAACTGGAACCTCACCATCAGATAGAGTTTAACGTCATTCCCATGACATGTAGACCCGCAGTCACCGCCTTCTAGCACCCATATGATAAAAAGGGGTTGGGGCTTGCCATAAGGGCAATAGGGTTGGGAAAATCATATAGGTGCTAGGGCTTGACGTGACCAGCCGATTGATCGTAGGGGGCCTCTCGGACCGCCCGTCTAGCCCAAGATAGGGCCAAAGTGGAGTATTGCATGTCATGAACTGCTCATCCACCTGGGCTCTATCCTTAAGCATCATGGATTGCCACCCACGGCCAACAGGTGGCCCCATTGGGGAGTCTTACCCCTCTGCAGAGGTGCAGTCGGTGCATTCTAACGCCCCAGCCGACAGGGCTGTTAAAGGTTGAGCAGTCTATGGCGAGCAACATTTGACTTATTTAGGGAAGACAGGTGGTCGGAGAAGTCTCCTTCGATCAATCGGCTGCTCACGTCAAGCCCTAGTACCTATACGATTATCCCGGCCATATTTCCCTTATGGTAAAACCCCAAACCTGTTTATCATATATATGTTAGAAGGTGGTGGCTGAGGGTCTTAACTGCATCTAATGGCGAAGTCTCAGTTATATAGCTCTGGGGATTGAGGATAATCCTTTCATTACCATTAATCCCAGGTCCATTCTGATCCGGAGCTGCAGGTCCCATCTTTGGATTTAATAGAAAAAAGGAGTATAAATATGTTTTAAAATATTTAATACCAATCAAGAATAAACAAAACAAAATGTTTACGGCATAAAATAACACAAAGGTTGACATGCCGTAAAATCCAACCACCCAGAAATACTTTAGTTTACAATAATAGTCATTAAAAAAACCTCTTAACTGCCTAACGCCTTTTAAACTCCTTTTTACATTTACATTTTGTCCATATAGATTATTTTATCAGGAACATTTTGAACGTTTTGATTATATTCACTTCCAAGTAAAAAAATTAATTAATCAATTTGTTGTGAGGTGTGGTTTCGTATTCTTTGTTGCAGTAGTAGCAGTAATTCTTCGAGCGTAATGGTAGTTCTAGGTCTCAGCTTCTCGTAGCTAATTCTCCTCAGTCCTCTAAACTGTCTCTATATATCTCCTGCTGTAATACAAATATGTACATGAGATAACATACCATTGGCTATCTCACTACACAATTAAAAGGGATAAATATTGAATAAATGCAAACAATATGAAAGATCTATTTGAAAATGTCAATATGCAGGACATATTCTGTACTTTTTTAGGGAAATAAAATTATACCATATAATATAGACACGGACTTACTCAATACCATACAACATGATCCCTAATGGTGCTAATATATTTTAAAAACCAATTACTAAAAACTATAAATATGAATACACAACATATATTACTTCCTAACCATTAGGCATGAAATAACCCCAGACAGGTTGATATGACAATACGATGTTTGTTTATAAAATACGGAGAATTTTCAGAAATGGTATTTTTAAAGTCTATACGACAAAAGCAACTAGAGCTACGATTTTTGTAACATGGGGCTAAGTTAATAATGCTTCCTTATGTAGTAAATACCCGGACAACGCCAGGTACATTTACTTGTATCATATAAAAATAATTGTAATTTCAGACTAATTTCCCGTAGATCAATCAAGAAGCAAAAGGGCTTTAACTTTTTTACCTGCATGATATATTACTAGCTAGCTCCCGTGCTAAATCAACCAGTTCTAGGGGGTGGGGTGAATCCACTTATTCAGAAAAAATAAAATCGCTCGAAAAAATAGTAACCGACTGTAGTGCATAGCCCTCTTTGTTCGGCACTAAATCGTATATGTTATATATTGGCATCAAATTCATGCTGCTAAATCGGCGTACGTATCGTAGCGGATATTGTCATTAACCCAAAGCGATGTATGTTAGTAGTCAGCTACGACCGACTACTGGACTTCAATAATAACAGATACGTATGTACAAAGAGAGGACCCTTCTTTATTTTCTTCGGTGTGTGGGTGGTGAAGGCACGGAGCTTACAATGAGTGCACGAGGGGTGGTTGCTGACAGGAGACGTGAAGTCCTTTCCGCTGTCGGCCGGCGTCTGATTCCTGTCGGCTGACCCTCTGGCTTTTTGTATTGACGACAAAATTTGTAAAATGCCTTAAACAATATAGTTTGATTTATACAAATCTATTAATAATGAGATTAGGTCTCTATTTATCTGTAACAAAAACTACGTCACTGTTTACGTTACAATTACCTTAGTCGTCGAGAAACCACAAGGTTCCTAGTTCGATACCGGTCCCCGCCAACTCAGCGTATGAGTAGCACAGGGATCTGTGCGGTAAAGTAAGGAGCTGATGGTAGGTGTGGCGCTCCACCTCAGATGCTAAAACAATCTCCTTGGTCTAGCGCTATTGAAAAGGGGATAGACTCCCTCGCTGACTGACTGATACCGATTTTACTTATTACTAATAGAATAATAAAAAAAAACTATTCCTTATAATTCAACGTTCGAATCCTTTACATTATAATAAACAAATTACATATTATCTAAATATACAAACTATGAAATTAATTAAAAGATTGTATTACTTGAAATAAAATAAAAATGCGAAATTTGTAATGCATTTAAAAAAATATTTTTTTACTCTAGCCTCTTTTTCAATAACAAGAAGTTAACTAAATGTTTACAAATAAATACATACGATTTTGTGTAAAATTTATGTGTAAACTATTTAAAATAATTATTCATTTAATAATTAACACATGTGCGCACATTTTACTTGAGGAGACAGAACTAAGTTTCTGTTCAAATTGTCTTATTTTTTTACTCCTTTGCTAAATTTGATAATTTTACTTACTTATGGTATAAGCTCTCTGACACTGAATTTTTAACTCCCCCTGTAGACAATATATTTCAAAAATTCCTTTTTACACTGCCCGCAGGGCGTTTTTAATTTTGCTTGTAATTAAAAAGATAAAAGCATATAGTTGAGGAGGAAAAGGGATCTACATAGTACTTCCATTTCTCACTCGTTAGAGTTGAATCGAGGATTAAATAAAAGAGTAAAATAAGAGTCATTTGGTGGATTTATACATTGACTGATTAAATTAAAAATTGAAAAAAAGAAAAAAACATTGAAATACTATATACACAAAGGAAGCGCGTGGTGTAATGGTTAAAGTAATGGGAAATGGACTCGTCGCCCCGAGTTCAAATCCTGGATGTGGTAATTGCATTTCACTTAGCGCTAATACCCTTGGGAAAGGTATGAATCCTACTCTCCCTCCAGCTATGGATAAATAGTAGGGCAGACTGGGCTCTTTAACCCTGGTTAGGCAACCGGTCTAGGAGAAGGAAAACTCTGAATTCGAAACCTGTTCAACTCCGCTTAAGAAATTGACCTTGTTTCACATCCTGCTCGTGCGGAGGGGTTGGTAAATATATATATACACAAACTTCTCAATCATAAATGAGATTCTTTTCGCCTGCTTTACTGCTGTAATGCATATTAGTTTCTAAAATTAACAGGTGATATGAATGGGACCTACTGATGACTCCAAAAGAGTTAACACTGAAATTAGTGACACAACTGGGTTTGGTTTGGTTTTACGGCATATCAACCTCAGTGGGTCATTTAATGCCGATAAAGTTTTGAAATAAATCAATTCTTAATCGATAATACAATTTTTTATAAATACATTTTTCTATTGAACTCATAGATGGGACCCTAACAGGTACTACCACTCCGGGTCAGAGTGGAGCAATGGTGATGAAGGGGTGCTCCACATTCCCCAAACCTCCAAAACTGGAACCTCACCATCAGATGTTTAACGTCATTCCCAGGACATGTAGACCCTCAGTCACCGCCTTCTAGCACCCATATGATAAAAAGGGGTTGGAGCTTGCCATAAGGGCAATAGGGTTGGGAAAATCATATAGGTGCGAGGGCTTGACGTGACCAGCCGATTGATCGGAGGGGGCCTCTCCGACTGCCCGTCTAGCTCAAGAAAGGGGCAAAGTGGAGTATTGCAAGTCATGAACTGCTCATCCACTTGGGTTCTATCCTTAAGCATCACGGGTCACCACCTACGGCCAGGTGGCCCCAATGGGGGGGGGGAGGTATTCCTCTGTGGGGGTGCAATCGGTGCATTCTAACTCCCCAGCCGACAGGGCTGTTATTTGTTTGTGCAAATTATTTAAATTTTCTGTATTTTATGTATGCTTGATGAAACCTACTGAGTGATTGGGCTTATTAAATGATCATCGTTTTTATTTCTTTTTATTATATAGGAAAAAAGATACACAATCCTGTTTTTCGTAAGTAAACCTCTTTGTTATTTGTAGTATTTCAAGGGGGCAGGAATCTATATCAATCTACGCCCGCGAGTGAAAAAAATAACCGTCACTCTACTTTCGTTTGCATTTGTTTGAACTAAAAGTATTTACGGTATTCGAAGTGGCTTTTATTTCCCCGTAGTTGTTGGCAAATTGTCGGACAAAGAAGAACAAATACAAAAGTAAAATGCAGACACTTGTATTACAAAATTTACAAGGGTTTACAAAGGGGTTTGCAAATTAAATGGAATTCGCGATCATGACTTATCTGTTTAAGGAAAGTTCTTGGTGTCGTGGTGATAAAGGTGTTCTGTCGTTGATAGGAAAATGGCTCTAAGAAGCTTCTCGGGTCGTTTCTCGTTCTTCAGTCAGTATGCTATTATACCAGCCTGAGATAACGTTTGCTGGTATAATGCCTTAGAAGTGAGCTGGTTATGTGGACCCTGTTCAAGTAGATTATTCAGTTCTCAGTATGCTATTATATTTACACAAAAGCAGGGGATAATCAATTATATCATTTTTCTATATAGTCTACTTCTTTTTCGACGCACTTGGTCCAGTGATCCACAAGCTTGCATATTCTCCCTCCTAGAAGAATCTTTTCAATTAGTCGGTCAACCATTTATACATCGCCTTGTTTTTCATCTTTATTAGTACGTCACACTTGTAGGGCCACTTTCAAACTTCTCTGTCCATCGCCCGCCCCGGGTCAAAATCACGAGCGTCGATCCCAGGGGGCCATACCCCCAGGCAACACCTGCCACCTCGATTTAAAGGGGTAGGGCTGGGTTTATTGCCCAGTGCCTGAGGCGCCCCCTTGAGGGGGAATGCCGAAGGGATAGACGCAATTTTTAACACCGCCACCAATGAGTCTCGGCTTGTAAGTGGTCCCACGTTATTAGGGCCTTGTGCCTAACCTAGTACAAGTGGGGTACAAGGATAATACCCCCCCCCCCATAGTTGTGCTAAGAGACTCTTGACACTCTTTCTAATCAGAGAAATCGTGTCATTGTCCCTTTTTATTCCTTGGTGCATACTGTTAATGTAGCGGCTATGTTTTCACTGTTAAGACAACAAACGATCAGGCTCAGACATCGATCACGTGACCATAAGAGTACCAACTATAAGCATTCCTGCGCATATATACCAATCTATGTAAACTAATGAGATCATTTTGAAGAAATCTTTCAGTAAAAAGAGAGAAATTAATTGGATCGATTGTTTGTGTTTGTTATTCACCTTTTCTTTATATTCGTAACATTTTGTCGGATTTTTTAAAGAATCTTATTTTCTTTATATATATATATTATTTTCTTATTATATATATATATATATATATATATATATATATATATATGGTATTTGTGGAAAAGGTGACTTACCGGTGAAACAGGTCACACTGGTTAGTTGATGCAAGATTCACAATGATAAGGCAGCGATATAGCAAATACAAAGTGCTCAATATGTTTGTAGAGCAAATGTATTATGATAAAGATACATGGTAATAACCTATTCGTGTTTCACTATAAGGATCTTCAGGGTTAAATCAACTGGTATTGATTAATTGCACGTGTGTATTTTTTGCGATGAATAAATACAAAATATAGATAAATACAAAATAAATACAAAATAAATCCCAAAAAATACACACATGCAATCAACTGCAATTAATCAATATCTTGATTAATCCAGTGGATTTAACCCTGAAGATCCTTATGGCGAAACTCCATTATTACCGTGTACCTTTATCATTATATATATATATATATTATATATATATATATATATATATATATATATGGTGGGGAACTCTCCGTAAGTAGTTTTTTTTGCTCACTAACTTTTACAGTGAGATCAAATCCTGAAAAACATATTAAAAAAATTAACAACCAAAAAAGCGATTTGAAATTCTAAATATTATTTTTTTTAAGTCAAAAATAATTATATATAATATATATATATATATATATATATATATATATATATATATATATATATATATCAATGATTTGAAGGCCAATACAATGCACATGAAAAATAAAAACAAAAGGATCTTTTTTTTGTCTTATCGATTTCAAAGTAAACCTTTATCTTCAGAGACGATTTTCGGAAATGGACGCGTTTTTTTTTGTTTTTTTTGTCGTTATTTTTTTTTTATGTTAAAAACACGCGTTTCGTGGTATTCTTTTTTTTTTTTAAATTTTAACGCCACGCGGAAATCGATAAGAAAAAAAGATCTGTTTGTTTTTTATTTTCATGTGCATTGTATTAGCCTTCAAAGCATTAATATATAATAACATAATTAACAATGCTTCAAATAAATTACCAATTACTTTATATATAATATATATATATATATATATATATATATATATATATATATATATATATATCCTAAACATAACTAAAGAATATAGGAGTAGGGCATTCGAAAATGATCAAACGTACGAAGACGAATTTGACTCTATTGTCCAATGCCAAAATTTTATTATATCATTGCATTATAATAGCATTTTAAGAAAATTCGGTACCACTTACTGAAATCCTCGACATTGTTTGAAATTAATTGAATATCTCTTTTTTTCATAGGTAGGACTCATGAACTTTTTGGTAAGTATATGACTTGTTATAATTACATCGATTATCTAAAATAAATATGAAAAAAACATATTAAAATGGTGTGGCTTTTATAATAGTATCAGTATAAGACGGTCTATAATGGCGAATTTAAATTTATATTTTTAGGAAGAAGTTACTTTGAGAATTTTTCATGGGTCTAAATCTGAAGACAAAGAGCATGTTAATCTGAATAGATAAACTCAGTGTGAAAGACAGAAAATGAATTGTTTAAATCAGATAACTCACCAATATTAAGAATTGGGAACAACTTATTATATAAGTCATGCTGAAGGGAAACATAGTTGTTCTGTTACCAACTTGGTCAGGTGAACCATCTGTCTCAGTGTGTGATTATTGCTCAAACAGACACAGTAGAAAGCTTATAGCCATCTGTCTGTAGAATAATAATACTAAGTTCCAATTACCGTTGAATTGGTAAGACATTGCAAGTAGCTGTAACTCAATACAGATCTAAACTTGCTGCAATCCTACTGCAGAATACCAGAGTATTTATGAAGCCTCATAACATCATAGAAACCAAGCAATTTAAATTTTGTTACGTTCTTACGATTATAAAAAATAATCTGGTGTTTTTTTTACTAGAGACTGGATAACAACATGTTTCCTCAGCTATTCGGGACTCTTCTGAGTATTCTAGCTGATCTTCACAATTTGGGTGGTCTTGATTCTCTATCTGATTTCCAGATAATCTTATCTTATTTGCTTTAATATAGTTTATTTTTTATGGCAGAGTCTTGTGTTGCAATTAAAAGAGAATTACACATGCTTACAACAGCTGGTTATTCTTTGCTATCAAAATTAGAAATTAACACTGCGGAGAATTGCATAACCGATTGAAAGCAGAAATTCCGTCGCAAGATTCAAGTCAATAGGTAAACTCATGCAGTTGTTGGGTTGTATCCTAGTGACCAGAAACGACTAGTCGGAAGACGTCCACGACAAAAATTAGCAAGACCTGCTGTCACCCAGAAAACAGTGAAACTGGCAACACTATAGATATTATATTATGATAGGCATAGCCTATCATTTCTGTAATAAAGTGTAGTTAGAATTTAAAGTTAACGGTTTATTCTAGAAGATACAGTACCAGATTTAAGTTCATATAGTTTTAATGACAGCAGCTTGAACCCCAGTTCATTCGAAGTGAGCCTCTGTTATCATGTGATAGGATGAGTTATGGGAAAGTAAGTTTTTGAATACAAGTTAAACGGAACCCACAGGGGCAAGGCATATGTTCGCCTATGCTGATACTCCTCGTAATAATTATGTTATCGAAAAACTGAATAAAATAATGTGTACACAGAATATGTATCCGCGTATCCATTATAATAAAAATCAAGATAGAACCCTGAGCCAGGGAGAGATACGCCCCATCGAAGAGATACAACACCCCCAAAAAAGAGAACCCAATATAGCCCAATATGAAGAGTAGACATTAGAAGTGTGTTGTAATGTAATAAGATTATTATTCAACAGAAATAAGTTGAAAAAAAATCAATATGGATCAGATATCAGTTCAAAGTAAGAGATATACAAGTTATTGAAGTAAAAAAGTTAAAAGTATGCAAGGAACATACCTAGAAGGAAAGGTAAGAGATTATGCAAAAGTAGTTATCTTCAAGAAAAGCATTCCCGATATTTTCCGCTCTTTCGTACGCTCTGTTGATCTGCATTTGTCGGGAAAATAAAGAATTTAGCTTTACAATAAATATTTTTATGTCTCAGTGAACATTTTTAACAATGAATTATCTTTTCTTTTCTTTTTTTTTTTTTTTCAATAATTAAATTTCAAAACTTTTTTTTTAACAATGAATTGAAAACAAATAAAAATTATTCAAGAATTCAGATGAAAAATGAGTTAATTTTCCCGTATAATACTTTTTGCTGGGGCACCGTCTCAATGTATAGAGCACCTGGTCACGGTACTAATATAACACTTATGGGTGGGGTGCAGGGTTCGGTTTATGTATGAATGTTACGTATGTATGAGAACGATGCTCCGGCTCAGTATTACAGTCGTCGAAACTGCCCGTTCCAACCTCCCGTTCTTATGTTGTCTGTTGATTTACAGGAAAGCTGAAAAAGAGCTGGTTTCGTTCCTTTTACCAACTCGGCTGAAATAAGATTAAATAACCAAAAGCTGTCAACGGATCAACAAAACAATTGAACACAACGCCTTTTTGATGCTTATGTACAAAATATATACATTTATTTTACAAAGAAGCGAGGTGATTTCTTGTCCAGCCGATTGGCGATCTACAGCTAGTTTTTGGCTAAGTTATCAATTTTGTACCGAGTGGCAAGGCATCAGGGAAACAATGTTTTTGTGTCAATACTTAAGCATTTCGGTATATTGTACCATCTTCAGGACACTGTTAAGTAATGTTTATGTAAGGGACAAAATGAAAGATGTTAAGTGTATAGTGAATGTGTGACTATAATGTTATTAACCGTTAATTTTTATATGCATTGATCACTTCATTGACATTCGTAAACAAATGCGCATATAAAAATTAACGGTTAATAACATCATATTCACACATTCACTATACACTTAACATCTTTCATTTTGTCCCTCACATAAACATTACTTAACAGTGTCCTGAAGATGGTACTGTATACCAAAATGCTTAAGTATTGACACAAAAACATTGTTTCCCTGATCATAACATCCTGTGTTTGTTATATTTCAAAAATATATTCTTCTCATATATATATATATATATATGTGTGTGTGTGTGTGTGTGTGTGTGAATAGATTGTGGTACGAGCAAAATCTGAAAATTGTTTTGAAAAGCGTGTGCATTGTGAGATGTTATAATAAATACAATTTCACAATTTTTTTTTTCTCTCTGAAAAAGATATCTTTTTTCGGTCACGTCTCCTCACGGTATGCTTCTCTGAGACGTGACCGAAAAAAAGATATCTTTTTCAGAAGAGAAAAAAAAATTGTGAAATTGTATTTATTATAACATCTCACAATGCACACGCTTTTCAAAACCATTTTCAAATATATATATATATATATATATATATATATATATATATATATATGAGAAGAAAATATTTTATATATATATATATATATATATGTGTGTGTGTGTGTGTGTGTGTGTGTAGGCAGCAGATCTTCTTGCAGGTATATTTCATTGAACAAGAATTTAGTGTTTAGATTTTTACCCAGCTTTAATTATTAATAACCTGTCACAGTGGCGGTTGCAGGCAATTTAAAAACTGTCTAGAGTATCATTAAATGTAATCCGAGTATGGTAACTTTTGACCATCTTTGGTTATTGTGAAATGACTAATAAGAATAGCGATGATATGAACTTCATGACCATTCTGAATCGAACGTATTTCACTCTGATATCATTTCAGAATATGTTGGTTGTTTTCACGACAAAGAAAACAGATCACTAAAGGACTATAAAGGAACCGTGAGTTCAGTTGATGAATGTGTAAGCCGATGTAAAAAAAGCAAAGCATTATATGCCGGAATACAGGTAATTTTCTTTTTTTAAATTGAACAATTATTAGTATTATCTGCGTTATTCGGACTATTGACCCCATCTTCATTATTATTTGTACAACGTTTCGGCCGATATGCCCTCCGGCCTTCTTCAGGTATCTCTTATCGGACTCGGGAACCTTCTCGGACTCGGGAACCTTCTTTTCGAAATCGGGAACTTTCTTGTCGCATTCGGGAGCCATCACTGAACTTTGCACCTAACCCTTTATTTAGTCCGCGGGGGTATCCTGTTCTCATTCCGCTAACCATAGCTGGGGTAAGAGTTGGGTTAATTAATTATTTTTCTAACTGCTTCCACTCAGGATTGAACTCGGGTACCAGAGATAACTGTAACTTAGAACTGTCTTAACCTAACTGCCTTATCCACTAGGCCATGTGTCCAATTGGACAATTGAGTGTGAATTTTGGGAACTTATAAACCTAATACCTGAAGAAGGCCGGAGGGTATATCGGCCGAAACGTTGTACAAATAACAATGAAGATGGGGACAATAGTCCGAATAATGCAGATAATACTAATCTTCAAATATTCAGAGAAATGAACAATTATTATCATTAATTTGTCTGTTTTGTTTTTTTAGTGATTTTTCTTGTCTTTTATTTTCTGCAATTATTGATATGAAGAAATATGAGATAGAATGAGGGGAGGAAGTTAAGAAATATAGATTGACGGAAGGAAGGAAAGAAAGGTAATTAGAATGAAGGAAAGAAGGAATAAATAATCCCTGAATTGAAGAGAAACTGAACAAGCAATCAAGAAAGTAGATGAAAGATTTTGATGAAAAAATAAATTTCTAATAAATGAAAAATAATTATTAAAAACAACGAATCTTTTTTTTAAAAAGGAAACTCTTGGAAAGTTAACTCTGGCTTTCGGTTCAGATGTTTTGGCCTCTAGACGAGTTGAATTAATCACGTGGTCCCAAGTGGTCGTTCCCCAAGGCAACAACAGCTGCGCTTCTCGTCTAAAACGGACAGAGCTGTGTTTATAGCATAGTGCATGTTGGAGTTTTGTGTATATAGTTATTTACTAAGCTTAGCTTAGATGTGGCACAAGGCCAGAAGTATGGGGCGCCCAATGAGAATCGAACTCACTAACTGCTCATGTCACATTACCCAAAATTGTCATAACATAGAATAAATACACTCAAAATTTAAACATGCAACATTAGACAGTCCTCATTGTTTTTTTTAAAACATGTTTTAATAAATACATGACTGGTATTATATATCTATATATAGTTTGTTTTATTTTAATACATATTGAAAGTTTACATTTCCAATTGTTTTATTTTTTAATCCTTTAATGAATTTGATGATTTTACTTACTTAGGGTACTAACTCGCTGAATTTTTTTTACTCCCACCCCTCAGGCAATATGTTTCAAAAATCTATTTTACATCGCCGGAGGGTGTTTTTTATTTTGTACTAGTTTATATTATTTTGAAAATTATGTAAATAAACTGTATTGAAAGAATTGATCGATCAAGTGTCTTATTTGTTAAGATTGCTTATCTCCAGATAGGATTTCTGCAGATTCCCCTCTGATATATATATATATATATATATATATATATATATATATATATATATATATATATATATATATATATATATTATATATCTTGGGATTCATTTGTCATTATTATTATCTTCTATAATTATCGAATTATGCGATATTCGCATTGTAGTTGCCTTCAAGCAATATATATATATATATATATATATATATATATATATATATATATAATTAAATTATTATTATTGGAGAAATAATTATGGAGGGCTCAATTACTTATGTAAGAGCTTTATTTATTTATTTATTCATAATTAATGATACAAATGAAAAGTCGGTCCTACCATTGGTTTCTGAATAACACTTTTTCAACGACGAATAACACCGAAAAAGTGTTATTCAGAAACCAATGGTAGGACCGACTTTTCACTTGTATTATTAATTATAAATAAATAAATAAATAAATAAATAAATAAATATATATATATATATGAGAGAGAGAGAGAGAGAGAGAGAGGGTTATAATTTGCGTGAAGCATTGTGTTTATATTGGTTTACTGGTTGCTTTTAAAGGCTATCACAATGCAAGTGTAAAGAAAAATGAGGTAACTGACTAGGAGATCTTTACCTCGAAATCTTATTATAATGGAGATTGTGTGTTTTTCTGTCTGTAACGAAACTATATTACTACTCAAGTCACAATTCCCCTTAATTATTTACGTCAAATTCTCCATGATTTCATTCTTTTTAAACCTTCAGTTATTAATAAAAATTGTTTTCCATTATTAATTCTGTTGACCATATCTACGTACTAATAACATGCAATTGTATTTATATATACACAAAATAGCGGTTTACAGTGTGAACGAGAAGGCTAATTTGCATATTGATATTTAAAATTTTATTTTAATAAATATGTGCTGGTATTATTGATTTCTAATTGTTTGGTTTTATCTTAAGAAATATAAACAAAAATCTCGTGGATAATCTTAAAAGAAATTTATTTACAAGAAGAAATAACTGTAATATTATCCTTTACTTCCTATTTTAACTAAATAGTTAAATTAGGAAAATTTACCAATGAAAAGAGGGAGTAATGTAAATGATGGAATAGTTAGTTTCAAAGTTGTTCTATTTTTCGATTATACCCCTCTGTTGCAGATCTTTTTATCTGCATTCTTAGTCAGTTTCATTAGCCTTTCTAATTTAATATGATATTTTATCATATCAAAACTTAGATACTTGCACCCGGAGGGTGCATATATTTGCTAGTATTAAGAATAAATCAAGGTTAACAAGCAACATCATAGTTACCTCATTTTTCTTTACATTTGCATTGTGATAGTCTTGAAAACCAACCATCAAACTACTATTGCTATTACTACGCACGCCCTTTAAACTTTTTTTTCATTTAGTATAGGAAATATATAAGCAAGTGTAATACCTATTATAGAAACAAGTTAGTAGTTTACTTGTCACTAGTTGCAGTACCGGGTAATACCGGGAAAGGTCACATTATTCGCAGCTCCATACTGGATTTTGAAAAGCAACCTTCATCACCGGTTATACATAGACAGATACAAATTTTTATTTATGTAGTAAATTACGCTTAAATTGTTCAAATTGATAAAAACTCGAATTTTGCATTTTATTTAAAATAAGGAAAAAAGGAAAATGATGTTTAATTTTTTTAGTTCAACTAGCAAATATATGCACCCTCCGGGTGCAAGTATTTAAGTTTTAATGTTATAAAATATTGTATTAAAATTAGAAAGGCTAATGAAACTAAATAAGAATACAGATATAAAGATTTGAAACAGAGGGAGTATAATAAAAGATTTGAAACAGAGGGAGTATAAAAAATGGAACAACTGAAACTTACTCTTCCATCACTCTCGTCTTTCATTGTTATTTTTTTCTAATTTAAGTATTTAGTTATAAGAGGAAGTAAAAGAATAAATGACAGTTATTTTATCTTGTTAATGGATTTCATTTAAGATTCATTGAATAGATTTTTGCTTATATTCATTAAAATAAAACCAAACAGTTAGAAATCAATGATACTAAGCACATATTTATTAAATTCGATTTTTTTTATATTAATATGCAAATTAGCCTTCCCGTTCACACTGTAAACCGCTATTTTGTTGTATATATAAATATAATTGCATGTTATCAGTACGTAGACATAGTTAACAGTATTAATAATGTAAGTCAATTTTATTAATAATTGAGATTTAGATAAAAATAAAATCATGGAGAATGTGATGTAAATAACTAAGGGAATTGTGACTTGAGTAGTAATATAGTTTCGGTTACAGACAGAAAAACACACAATCTCCATTATAATAAGATATATTGTCATTACAGCATACGTTCTATAAACATTGTTACATTTATATAGGAAATTATTTATGCAAAAGGAATGTCTATTACAGGAAAGGTAGTAATTCATTTATCATTATATTTTTCGTTTCTTTTTCTTTTCTTTTTTCTGTATGTGATTTTTTTTAGATTGATAACGAACATACATCTCTTCTTATTATAATGGAGCTTGTGTGCTTTTCTGTCTGTAACCGAAACTATATTACTACTCATATCACTATTCCCTTAGTTATTGACATCACATTTTCCATGATTGTATTTTTATTTAAACCTCAATTATTAATAAAATTGTTTTACATTATTAATACTGTTAACCTTGTCTACATACTGACAACATGCAATTATATTTATATATACAACAAAATAGTGGTTTACAGTGTGAACGGGAAGGCTAATTTGCATATTGATATTAAAAATGTGATTTTATTAAATATGTGCTTAGTATTATTGATTTCTAACTGTTTGGTTTTATTTTAATTAATATAAGCAAAAGTCTCTTCAATGAATCTTAAATGAAATCCATTAACAAGAAAAAATAACTGTCATTTTATTCTTTTCTTCCTCTTTTAACTAAATACTTAAATCAGAAAAAATAACAATGAAAGACGAGAGTGATGGAAGAGTAAGTTTCAATTGTTCTATTTTTTATTATACTCCCTCCGTTTCAAATCTTTTTATCGGTATTCTTATTTAGTCTTTCTAATTTAATTTAATATTTTATTACATTAAACTTAAATACTTGCACCTGGAGGGTGCATATATTTGCTAGTTTCAATAATCCTTCTTCGATATGCAAATAATGTTTTGTGGGTTTTTTAAAACTTTTTTTTCCAGTACGGTCAAGAATGCTACTGTGGTACAGACTACAATAAATATGGATCAAGTTTTCATTGCGTCTTAACGTGTCGATCCGGACAGATTTGTGGTGGACACTGGACCAATTCTGTCTACAAAGTCGGTAATAAATTTTCTTTGTTCTACTTGACAAAAGACGAAAATGCACCCATGTGCAAATTGATTGAAACAAAACGAATAATTCCCTTAATAATATAATATCAGCGATCTCTATATTAAGATATTAGCCATTCAGTGTCGATCATTTGAGGTAGTCCATGTGTATAAATAAGAGAAAAGGGTATGCAATATATGAGGGTGAAAAGTGTCATAACAAGTGAAGACAAAAGATGTCATATATACATCAGGCTTTTATTCTTTACAATATATCTTATTATAATGGAGATTGTGTGTTTTTCTGTCTGTAACCGAAACTATATTCCTACTCAAGTCACAATTCTCTTAGCTATTGACATCACATTCTCCATGATTTTATTTTTATCTAAATCAAAATTGACATCATTTCATGCTTATTACTTGAAATCACGGATGATTTCAAAACAAGAAATTCAGTGATTTCTTCACCATTTCTTTATTTTTGGAGCAATTTTGATAAAACTTGGCATTCATATGTAAAATTGTATATTCTTTTTTATTCAGCACTCAAATTGTATTGTATGTATCTCTATGCTGGAACCCATTATTTAGGTATGGATATCAGTAGTTTTCCACAAGATTATTCAACATTTTCATTTTAATACTACATGTATACACACACACATATATATAGTATTAATTTAAATAATTTAACAGCGTGACAATTTCAAATCTGAATTCAGCACCCCCAAATTAGGTTAAAACAGCTATTTTTGTGCTTGCCTCAATTTCTTCGTAAACCAGTGTTATTTGTTTTATCTTTTATTTGATTAATTCAGGATCTCCTGATTGTTCGTGTAGTGTATCCGGTGACCCTCATTACAAAACATTTGACGGCCAAATGATACACTTCATGGGAACCTGTAAGTACACCTTAGCAATGTCAACAGAAGAAGCACCGGAATATTTCGCTGTGGAGGTCAAAAATGAACACCGTGGAAGTAACCGAGTCTCCTACACGCGAATGGTTGACATCAAATTCGAACTGGTTACAATAAGATTATTACCCGGCAACAAAATGCTGGTGAGTGATACTTTATATTCAACAGATTTTCTCTGATTTATCTTATTATAATAGAGATTGTGCACTTTTTGTCAGTATTCGAAACTATATTATTACTCAAGTCACAATTCCCTTAGTATTCAACATCACATTCTCCATGATTTTATTTAAACCACAATTAGTGTGTTAGAAGCATTAATTAAAATGTAATAAGATTTTTTTGAAGGCAAAATAATGAAAATTTATGTTGAAAAACATATTTATTTAATTTTTTTTTTCCTTTTTTCACTCTTTATATTTTCGGGCAAGACCCATCTTCAGAAGTTGAAAAGTTTCCATCTGTTTTTGTTAAATT
>CM042154.1:17189275-17201775 GCA_023376005.1 Doryteuthis pealeii
ATAATCGATCAAATAGAAGACACACACACACACACACACACACACACACATATATATATATATGTATATATATAAATATATATATATATCTTTTCTATTTATTTCATTCTTTAAAACAATGTTTATTTTAAAATCTTAAAGATTTTACACCAAAAAGTTACGCATGGTATTTGTGAATGTCACGATGTCAAAATACTTGTTTGTATCCAATTATGTACATACCTATCTATTGTTCGTGTGTGTCACTCTTCCAGTTATGTGTACAATTGCTTACCAAAGTACTCACCCCAACTCTACAGCGTTTTTCATTTTTTTTATTTTGTTGTCTTATATTCCCGATTTTGATTGAAATTTTTGGCACTAGTAAGTATTTTAAACTAAAAGCCAACAAAAACATGACAAACAACACACACACACACACACACACTGTTATATATTAATTGGACCCTATTACTTTTTAAGGTAGTATAGAAATCCTTATGGCGATCAGTACAGCTGATGGCCTTGAGAGTGAGTGACAGCGTTTGACCTCACTCTCACCTTGCTTTCTGGGGATAGAATCGTGAGAACGGAACCCCTTCCGGTTTAAGGTGGGCAACTCAGTAAGTTAGTTGAGAGTTAGGACTGAAGCTAGCAAGATGTGACTCTCCGCGCGCATTTTGTCTGGTTCTGGGGATCCGGAATAAAATAACTTCAAAGGTAAATCGAAGTCTTGTTGTTATTACTAAAAGCTAACAATGACACAAGGCTTCTGATAAGAAATGGTCCCCAGCAGAACCAGACACGGAATCCCCAGATAAGAAAGACCAGACGAGACCTGTAGAAGATATACCAGACAATTAGAAGATAGAAGACTAGACAGAGAAGAAAAGAAAAGGCGCTACGTAACAACACAAGTAATTCTTACAAGTAATCATATATTTTTTTCCTGAAGGTTAACGGACATAAAACATCACCTCCACTTACTAACTATTTTGGTATTTCTGCTAAATATTCTGGCGGTTGGATGACTGTATCTACACAATGGGGCCTGAAAGTTCAATTTGACGGAAGACACAGAGCCACTGTCAAAGTTCCAGGGACATTTGCCAAGAAATTGACCGGAATCTGCGGTGACTGTAACGGTAAGAAAGATGACCTGCGCACTAAAAATGGAACGGATGTGTCGAAAGATCGTGACCGATTCTCTAAAGTTGGAAAAAGTCATCAAGTCAAGGATGACAGTGACAAACCAGAATCCAGGTAAGCAACTTATATGTTGGGGTGGGGTAGGTATTGCTTAGTGAAATTCAGAATTTTTTTCTCAATGTTTGGCATGCAGTATCACAATATTCTTCAAATAGAAATCCTGTTTAAAAAAAATATATTTTATACTACTATTTTATGTGTACATCTGTCTGAGGTTTAGGTTTATACAGAAAGAGACTATGTTTTCATTTTTTGCAAAGAAATTGACCTGGACATGCATTCGAACTTAAAGTGAAGTTGACTTTTGAGCTTACTTAAGGTCATTTAAGGTATGAAAAAAAATGGATAATTATTATGATGAAGTAGTGGTGATAATTAAAGTGGTTGGGTATGGAGGTTTCGATTACAGTCGACCGGAAAAAAAGTTGTGATTATTCGTATAATTTACCCTTCGATTGTTAGCCAGAGGCTTTCAAGGTGCGAGGGACTTGGCACTAACAAACGCTTTGTGAAAGGAATGAAGTTGCTTCTAGCCTGAGTCTCTTTCTCTTGCACTTGATGACAGACTACATTGTAAGGAATAGGATGGTGATGATGATGATGATGATGATATTGGTTATGGAGGTAATCAGAAAAAGAGAAGAAAACTACATGAAAAGTGAAGAAAGCCAAAAGTGAGACAAACAATGAAGAAAAAATTGGGAAAATAAAATTTAGAGAAAGGAGAAAGGGTACAAGGAAAGGAAGAAAGTAATTTGAAGGAGGTTATAGGAAAAGTAGAATTCTGAAATAAAGGAAAAATAATTTTGAAAAATGGGCCAACCTTTTAACATTAAAGGTTATTAGTCATTGTGATTAAACTGATAAAAACACTAGAAACATTAAAAAGGTAGCATTCATAGCTGAAGACAAAGCATACTACCTGAAAAGTAATTTAAACTCCAAGTCTAGCGGAATAATACATTTTAGGTGTCTTGAAATATTAAAAATACTAGTACAAAAAAACACCCTCCGAGCGATGTAAAAATAGATTTTTGAAACATATTGCCTGAGGGGTGGGAGTAAAAAATTCAATGTCAGCGAGTTTGTACCCTAAGTAAGTAAAATCGTCAAATTCATTAAAGGATTAAAAAATAAAACAATTTGAAATGTAAACTTTAGATATGTATTAAAATAAAACAAACTATATATAATATATATATATATATATATATATATATAATATCAGTCATGTATTTATTAAACTTGTTTAAAAAAAACAATGAGGACTGTCTAATGTTGCATGTTCAAATTTTGACTGCATATATTCTGTTATGACGATTTTGGGTAAAGTGACGTAAGCAGTGACGTAATTTTTGTTACAGACAAAAACCGGAAGCGGAAGCGTTCTCAACAGATATTCAAAAAAATAAGAAATTACATTTATTCGCCCATTTCATTCATAACATAAAGAAAAAAGAAAGGAGGAAAAAGAAAAAAAAAGAAGAGGAAAAAGAAAAAAAAATATAACCACACAAAAAAAAATCTTAAGCACGTACATTTCTGATATTCACCTCTGAAGATGAAGTTTCTACTTTGAAATCGATAAGACAAAAATAACATCTTTTTGTTTTTATTTTTTATACGCATTGTAATTGCCTTCAAATCATTAATATATTATAACATACTTAACAATGCTTCAAGCAAATTACCAATTACTTTTCTCCAATATCTTTTAGTTGTGATGTTGTTGACGTTAAAACAAAGTGCACGCCTACTGAAACTCAGAGATGCGATGTGATCCAACATCAAATATTCAAGAATTGCAGAGAGAAACTCGGCGATGAACGCATCAAGGAATATCTGGGTTCGTGTAAAATCGACGCTTGTGTCTATCACAACGACAGTAAAGTTCAAGACAAGGTCGTGTGTGAAGCAATCGAAGGTCTTGCTCGAGCATGTGAAATGGCTGGATTCCCTCTGGACTGGAGAGGAGCATCAAAATGCGGTAAGTTTTACACAATAATTTCTATGGTTATCTTCTTTTTTTTTTTTTTTACAAAGTACAATTGCCTCTCGGAATTGGACACATAGCCTAGTGGATAAAGGAGTTAGGTAATGATAATGATTCAGATCAAAAGTATCCTAATATTATTCATTTTCTGATTTGATTAGATTACCTCATGTATATACGTTTTATGTACTAGTTATTGTAGCTTATATTTATTTTTGGTGTACTTGTAAATTACTTCGTTGCGCGTGTTCAACAGTCAATTTTGTCTCTATAAATTTACATATTTGTATTTTAACTTGAGGAGCATCAAAATGCGGTAAGTTTTACGCAATAATTTCTGTGATATTTTTTTTTCTCTGAATGTTAGAGATGAGGCTTGAAGGTTAGTATTATCTGCGTTATTCGGACTATTGTCCCCATCTTCATTGTTATTTGTACAACGTTTCGCCGATATGCCCTCCGGCCTTCTTCAGGTATTTCTTGTCAGACTCGGGAACCTTCTCGGACTCGGGAGCCTTCTTTTCGAACTCGGGAACTTTCTTGTCGTAATCGGGAGCCATCACGGAACTTTGAACCTAACTTAATTCTAGCCTAATCAAGACATTAGGTTTATAAGTTCCCAAAATTCACACTCAGTTGTCCAATTGGACACATAGCCGAGTGGATAAGGTGGTTAGGTTAAGACAGTTCTAAGTGACAGTTATCTCTGGATCCCGAGTTCAATCCTGAGTAGAGGCAGTTAGAAAAATAATTAACACAACTCCTACCCCAGCTATGGTTAGCGGAATGAGAACAGGATACCCCCGTGGAATAAATAAAGGGTTAGGTTCAAAGTTCCGTGATGGCTCCCGAGTCCGACAAGAAATACCTGAAGAAGGCCGGAGGGCATATCGACCGAAACGTTGTACAAATAACAATGAAGATGGGGACAATATTCCGAATAACGCAGATAATACTATTCTTTTTTTTTTTCTTTTTTTTTTTTTTTTTTACAAAAGTTACTATTGCCTCACAAGAATTGGACACATAGCCTAATGGATAAAGGAGTTAGGTTAAAACAGTTCTAAATGACAGTTATCTCTAGACTGAATGTTCAATCCTGGTCAGGTGCAGCAGTAATATTAAATAATAATTAACACAGCTTAACACCTGTACCCCAGTTATGGTTAGCGGAATGAGAACAAGATACCCCCATGGACTGAATAAAGGGTTAGGTTCAAAGTTCCGTGAGGGCTCCCGATTACGACAAGAAGGTTCCCGAGTTCGAAAAGAAGGTTCTCAGGTTTGAAAAGAAACTTCCCGAGTCCGAGAAAGTTCCCGAGTCCGACAAGAAATACCTGAAGAAGGGCGGAGGGCACATCGGCCGAAACTTTGTACAGATAACAACGAAGATGAGAACAATAGTCCGAATAATTCAAATAGTACTTACTATTGCCTCGTAAATTATTTATTGGACTATATCTCCTTTTTATTTTTATTTCAGCAATGACCTGTCCCTCGAATCATGTATATCAGTTTAATGCATCGACCTGTCAACCTTCTTGCACTGAACCACAGCCAAAATGTGAGGAACGCCAAGAATCATGTGTGTGCAAAGATGGGTACATTCTCAGTGGTAAAGTCTGCGTACCTAAAGATCAATGTGGATGCATCCATAACAAAATGTATATGAAGGTAAAAGATGAATTGAATTATTTTTTAAAATTCTTATACGAAACATTGTTAGTCATAATTTTCGATAAGTATTTTGTATCTAATACTTTTTACTTTTTACTTTACTTTATTTTGTATCTATCTATATATTATTAGTTGCTTTTTATCACAAAGCATGATTAAACGATAGTGTGAGTACTAATGTAAAAATAATAGAATAATTTATAAAAAGGATGGCGTAGTGCGAGATCGAGAAGTGGATCAGTGATGAATTTAAAAGGTTGGATTTGGGTTTCTGCAAATAGAAAATGTGAGCACAGTTAGGCGGTGGTTAATGCATTTCAGCAATGGCAACGTTGATGTGATTTACAAGCCCTGTTCTACACAGGGCTTATATATATATATATATATATATATATATATATATGAATATGATATAATGAAAAAACAAAAGATGTTTACAACTGAAATAGGCTCATCAGGAGAGAAGTGAGAGCCTATTTCAGTTGTAAACATCTTTTGTTTTTTCATTATATCATATTCATACTGTCGGATTAATTTCCATTTTATTTACACACACACACACACACACACACACACACACACATATATATATATATATATATATATATATATATATATATCAGTCATCCACAGACACGTGTTTCGAAGTTTTGTTAAGTTATCTGGCCGCCATCCTTGGCCAGTTGTAAAGAACTTAAAGTAAATAAGTAAGTAAGTCCTGAGTTATAGAATCATTTGGTAAATGAATAAGTCCTGTGATATAATCCTATGTTCCGTCGTCCACGAAGATCCAAGTAATTATGAGTAAATATGACCAGAACAGCCAGTATAAATAACAATATCAGCAGCAGAGTACTGCCAGTGGTTGGCCAAAAGGTTGGTCACATAGTTATCGGCGAGTCTATAAGTCAGAGTAGGCATTTACCACACGCCTTATATCTCAAAATTCTCAACAAATTTACTTCTCAACAGTGCAACTCGACTTTTTAACAGCTACCTCTAGCCGGGATCGAAACACGACATAATTTTTGTCTGCCTAGTTCCTTACCCTTGCAGCTATCAGCGGCCGTCAGTTCAGGGTGAACAATTAATTGCTACATACTTTACGGTGGTATGTTTTTACAATCACCAGAGAACTCAAATCTGTAAACAGACGGGTAACGGCTAATGCCAAACGGTAAAGTTGCAATTAATGTCCCCCCACAGTGCTCAACCATGGGAGTAGGAAGCATATATATCAGTCATCCACAGATGTGTGTGTGTGTGTGTGTGTGTGTGTGTGTGTGTGTGTGTGTGTGTGTGTGATGCCTAATTAAGGTTGAAGAGCCCAGTCTGCCCTAATATTTATCCATGGCTGGGGAGTAGATCATTTGAATTCTTACCTTTCCCTACGGTTTTAGCACTATACGAAATTCAAACAGTCGTGTAATTTACTTATAAGGGTAACCAAAGTTGAAATAAGCAGAACTGTCCAATTTATATTGGCGTACTATTTGCTCCCGCAACTGCCGCCAACAGCTAGAAGGTCCAGTTTAATCGCCTTTTCAACATAAATTGAAATAAGTTGGATTCGTGCTATTTCCGGAAGCTTATGAGTTCAAAATGAACATAATCTCCAGCCGAATTGAACCATTCCCTTCCCCTCTTTCTTTCGGTCTAAACAAAAGAGCTACATTGTGTACAGCACCTACTGTTGCTTAAGTGGTCATCCGCTGAATATTCAACATGCTTATTGCTGCTAAACTCCGGTGATCTAACAGGAAATGGTGCTTTTAGTGTGTCTTGACCGTAATAAATTTACTGGAATAACTTTTCCCTTCTTAAAATATATATTTAATATACCTAAAGTATTCAACTTATCTCCTCAATATTCCTGAAACAATTCGTCGATATTCATAGATTATACCTCCGTATTAATTATTCATAGATTATACCTCCGTATTAATTATTCATAGATTATACCTTCGTATTAATTATTCATAGATTATACCTCCATATAATATATCATTGATATTCATAGATTATACCTTCGTATTAATTAAGTCCCTCATGTGTTTTAACAGAATGGAAAGATCTTAAAATTAGTAATCCAGGTAGTATTATCTCATCTACCTATGGTAATGTCAAAGCACGTATAGGAAAGGAATGGACTGCTAGATTATCAATCATATGGAATTCTGATCGCTAAAGCGAGAATACTCCCAGGCCGTAGCTGTATAAGTACTATTGGATGGCAGCACCACATTGACACTAACGAAGCGCTTCGAGAATAAACTAGATGGGATATGCACGAGGATGCTGCGTGATGCCTTAAACACATCCTAGGCGGTCACTTGCCTTTAATTACACAAAGCTTACCGTGATTTTTTGTTGTTGTTGTTTTACGACATATCAACCTCAGTGGGACATTTAATGCCGATAAAGTTTTGAAATAAATCAATTCTTAATGGATAATACAATTTTTTTATAAATACATTTTTCTATTTAACCCATAGATGGGACTCTAACAGGCACTACCACTCCGGGTCAGAGTGGACCAGGGTGCAATGGTGATGAATGGGGTGCTCCACATTCCCCAAATCTCCAAAACTGGAACCTCACAATCAGATAGAGTTTAACGTCATTCCCAGGACATGTAGACCCGCAGCCACCGCCTTCTAGCACCCATATGATAAAAAGGGTTGGGTCTTGCCATGAAGGCAATAGGGTTGGGAAAATCATATAGGTGCTAGGGCTTGACATGACCAGCCGATTGATCGGAGGGGGCCTCTCCGACCGCCCGTCTAGCCCAAGATAGGGTCAAAGTGGAGTATTGCATGTCATGAACTGCTCATCCACCTGGGCTCTATCCTTAAGCATCACGGGTCGCAACCCACGGCCAACAGGTGGCCCCATTGGGGGAGTCTTACCCCTCTGCAGAGGTGCAGTCGGTGCATTCTAACGCCCCAGCCGACAGGGCGGAGCTTACCGTGAGGTGAAGAATACATGCCGGATCCTACTAATCGAACAGTATTAATGAAACAACTTACGGGTATTGATGAAATTCTATATATATATATATACTTATATATAATTTCATAAAGGGATCTACTAATACTTTGAAACAGTCAGCCAAAATTATGAAAGAGCACAGGAGAAAGTAATTTATGAGCTCGTCCTTGCTTCTCTAGCAGTGTCCAGATCACTTTATTTGGAAGGTTTTGGTAATAGGATATTAGTGGCCGTACAGCTGCTTTCTTGGGTTGCTACTTCCAAGATGTGTTCAAGGCAGTATACAACATCCTTGTGTAGTTACTATCTACCTTTTTCTCCTCGGTATTTTGTTCGAGTCCAAGTGGCGCCACCATACATTAGCGCGTATATTTAACTTCTTATTTGAAGTGAGCACACTCGCGCACCCACTTCAAAATTTTTTTATTTATTTCGAAATGAGTTACATCAAGTGTGCACACGACTCGGCATATAGCCGGAAGTTTAAAGTTTGGGGGAAGAGTGATAAAACTGGTCATAACACTATACGGATCTAACTAGCTAGGTTCACTCTCCGACCGATTCATTAAAAAATAAAATAAAAATCTTGCATTCTCTCCTTGCGCAGCCCCCTTCCACCGAAATACATCATTCGCTCTATGCATCTATCCTACTTAAAAATTCCCCAATACTCGTTTGATGATTGGAGATGGAGGGGGTGGCGAAAAATTGAAAACAAAAAGCCCCAAGAAACTGAAAACACATGTAAACAAAACAAAATTGTGGGTCATTTTGGTTACCCCCTTTCCCTCAGCTAGTATGCGGCCCCGCCCAACGGGTGGGGATTGCTATAATTAACGGCGTAGATCCCAGGGGGCCATCCCCCCAGGCAACACCTGCCCCCTCGATTTAAAGGGGAAGGGTTGGGTTTATTGCCCAGCGCCTGAGGCGCCCCCTTGAGGGGGAATGCCAACGGGACCGACGCAATTTTTCACCCGCCACCCGTGAGCTTCGGTTTGTAGGTGGTCCCACGTTAATAGGGCCTTGTGCCTAACCTGTACAAGCGGGTACGAGGTAAATAAAATGAAGGCCCGCCGACTGTCTTCCGCACTTTATTGTTTGAAAGCAAGCCTCTATTTAACTTAATCGTATATTTAATCGTATATTTAACTTGTATCCTCAATATTCGTGAAACGATTCGTCAATATTCATGGGTTATCCCTCCGTATTAATTAAGTCCCGCTACAGCTTGGAAGAAATCTGGTTTTATCAGAGAGATCATTAAATTGTAAATGTTTCTTTGTTGAATTTAATTTGAATATAATTTTTTTTCCATGCTTCTCTGATTTTGTAACAGGTGAATGAAGAGGTTGTAGATGCGAGATGTCAGACAAAGACTATTTGCAAAACTGGAGGTAAACTGGTCACTGAAAA
Organism: Doryteuthis pealeii; assembly: GCA_023376005.1. Classification (NCBI taxonomy): domain Eukaryota; kingdom Metazoa; phylum Mollusca; class Cephalopoda; order Myopsida; family Loliginidae; genus Doryteuthis; species Doryteuthis pealeii. The sequence goes on from CM042154.1 coordinate 17,198,538, forward strand.
GTTGGCGCCTTGTCAAGGGAACGCTCAATGCAGCGTTCAAAATGGACTACGAGGTTGTCATTGCAATAAAGGATATTATCGCGACAATGGAAAATGCTATAAAGCAGGTATTGAAATATTACTTATTTATACTGTGTAATGAGGAGACGCTTGTCGTATAACGGTTATCGTCGTGAGATATGGGCTCAGCGACCCGAGTTCTATTCTTGGACGAATCAATTTGCGTTTAACTTTAAGTTGATACACTTAAGAAAGGCGTGAATACATTTCCCTCTTCAGCTATGGATAAGACTACGGCAACTCATCTAGGAGAATAAAAACTCTGAATTCAAAGCAGCTGTGCCTCGCTTAAAAACTGACCATCAGTTACATTTCTGTATTGATAGGGTTAATTACATAGAGATTAATATTATCTGAAAATGTTTTTGTTCATTTGAAAGAAAAAAACATTAACTCTTAAAGTCCTACCACCCCATTCATCCACCGGCTGGAAGTCACATTGTTTTCTTAATCTACCCAAAAATAGCCTTTGTTTGAATGTAAATATTAAACATAATATTAAACATATTTAGCAGTCTTTGATGTATAAGAAATAAGATAAATGAAATTGATAAGACTAGTCTAGGAGAATAAAAACTCTGAATTCAAAGCAGCTGTACCTCGCTTAAAAACTGACCATCAGTCACATTTCTGTGTTGATAGGGTTAAATAAAATATATACTGTGAAATATTCAAGGACTCAAAAACTCTGTATATTTGAATATATTTGAGTCTCAGGACTTTAAACATAATTTCCTTTAAATATAAATAATCTATTTATATTTTCACATAAACTTTCTCTAATTCTGAGATTAAGAGAAATTTTATTAATAGCTAAATTAGGTCCTCGTATAAACAAAAGGTTAGAATTAACACCGAATATATAATTGATTAAAATATGCATTCCATATATATACATATATATATATATGCACAAAACAAATAAATAAAAATAAATAAATAGATAGATAAAAAGAATGAAATTGAAATTGATTGAACAACGGCTATTACAACCCTTCCGCGTGGCGTTATAAAAAAAACACGAGACGCATGTTTATAACGTCGAAAACAAAAACCACACAAGACCGCGTCCATTTCAGAAAAAGTCTCTGATGATGAAGTTTCTTTGAAATCGATAAGACTGAACATTATTTTATTTTTATACGCATTGCAATTGCTTTCTTAACATAAATAAATAATAATATACTTAACAATGCTTCAAGCAAATTATCAAATACTATTAAACATTTTATCACAGTGGTATAAAATGTTGTACACAGATGAAGATGTAAAAGAAACGGTGCATAAATGGTTGCACGACCAATTGAAAACCTTCTTCTTGGAAGGAATACGCAAGAAAGAATTCTTCCATCTTTTGTAAGATGTGATCTGGTTTCTCTCTGATTTTCCTCTCTCACATGAAATGTAATGCGGTGCTATGAATTTAGACTTAATCAACACAGTCAAAAAACTGTTAACAAAAGATTCGTACCAACTATCAATAGATTAGAATTAAACACAGAATACACAGTTAACTAAATTACACGTTTCATATATAGTTTTTTTGTTTTTTTTAGTATACATATTTCCACATAAATATGTAATTTTCCCTATCGCAAATTTTAAACCTACCAACTATCAACTGTTTGCATATTTTTTATTTTTTTATTCGTTCACTTGAAATGCCAGATTTGAATTATGTAATACATCTATAATAGATATCTATTAAAACATACCATTGATTCTCAACATTTCATACACTCACAATATGAAAGGAAAAAAAATGTTTAAATTGATATTAAATATATATATATATATATATATATATATATATATATATATATATATATATATATATTTATATATATATAAAGTGATGGAATGATTAAGAATAAGAAAAAGATAATAAAAATATAAAAAAATTAATTACGATTAATTTAACAATATTGACATACATATTAACTCCTTTACATGACATTATTTCTTTAAACCATGACACCATTTCTTTAAACCGTAATACCTCTTAGGATTACGGTCAGTCTAGAACTATTAATAAATATTTAAGGAAAAAAATAAGAATAAATAATAACAGCAAAAGAAGGGGGAAATAGTTAAATAAGATATGTAATTGAAGCAAAACACTATGCCTTTTGTAATTCAAATATGTGATTTATAATAATCTAGTGAATAATATTTAATCTTAGTGAATAATAATAACTATTGATTTGGTATCGTATAAATGATCATCAGAATTTATTTACTAAAATTCCTTGACTGGAAATAATGTTACATAATCTATGCGGTTGCATAAGATTATTGTCAATCCCCTGTATTTCTGAAGGGATGGTCCCTTTTCATATCAGGGGCGGGACTTTCCATGGAATATTACAGAAAGCCCGCGAAATACGTGAAGTCAGTTGGGACCTGGTTGGTCCTCAGTTTCGGCTTGGACGTCAGGCAGATAAGATATGTCTGCTTAGCTGGGACTCACCTGCATACGCGCGCTATGTTTAGTTACATGAAATTTTTAGTTAAGTGAATAAAAGCTTACGAAAATATTTGGTTTTGTGGTTGATGAATGTATTGGCAACAAGACTGACCTAGAAGACCAGACATGAAGTCCCCAAGACTAGGTCCAGACGCTGGAAGAAGAACGTAAGATACCAAAGATAAACAGAAGAAAAATAGAAGTAAGGAAAGAAGGGGTATACAACAATAACACTCAAAAACCTATTAATGTCTAGTAAACTTAACCTTAACTGACGCAATTCATAATCACCAGGTAAAAGTCAAACTCAATGCATTTGCAAAGTTCTGCAAAATAAGCTTTTCTTGGTCTACTTATAAGCTTGGTTGCCCCTTACGTTTGACCTTGTGTCAAACTAAAAAAAGGAAATCAATCAGGATTTTTCTAAAGTAGTAAAAAGGCTAAAATGCTGACGCATTTATACGTGAATATTAAGGGTACTAGCAAATATATGCACCCTCCGGGTGCAAGTATTTAAGTTTTAACATAATAAAATATCATGTTAAATTAGAAAGGCTAATGAAACTGAATAAGAATTCAGATAAAAAGATTTGGAACAGAGGGGGTATAATCGGAAAATAGAACAACTTTGAAACTAACTCTTCCATCATTTTCCATTACTCCCGTATTTCAGTGGTAAATTTTCCTAATTTAACTATTTAGTTAAAATAG
>CM042154.1:17206775-17322541 GCA_023376005.1 Doryteuthis pealeii
CTCCTACTGCTACTGCTGACCCCTTAAGTAAAGGCAGCCGCCCACACATCTTTTTGTTTTGTTCCTTTGACCAGAAGTTCTTTCTTCCCCTTCCAGTCTCTTTGTTCAAATTTTCCATTGTCTTTTCGAACTTCCTGCGCAAAACAAATTGAAACAATAGTCAATCTGCAACAATAACACAACGTTACACTAGCATTCTAGAGGTAAGGTCATAGATAACTAGAATGGTGGACATAAAACTAGCCAATGTCACCATACGAACGCAGTCTGCCCTACTATTTACCCAGAGCTAGATGGAGAATATTTGGATTAATATTTTTTGCTAATGTATTAATAGTATGTGAAATACAAACAGCTTCATCCAGGGTTGGAATTTGGATCTCTGTGTTCAAGTCTACAATGATAACCATTTCAAGACAAATGGAAAAATGCATTCAACGTTTCCTTCGTGTTCTGGGCCTATTCCTTTCAAAAATGACTTTCAAAATTAGGTAATGAAAGTCACACTGTTTTAAAATAAGTGAGGTTTGGCAGTAGAAAGATGCTTTTTAATATATTATTATTTTATTTTGGGGGGGGATCCGGGGGGTAATTAGAGTGATTTTAGTGAGATGCTTAATTGAAAAAGCTTCCAACCACCGGTTACATTATTGTTGCTTTTTTGGTGGGTGGGGGTAGGGAGGGGTTTAATCATTACCCTCAGGAAATTCCTAAAATTTCCACCAATTAATAATTCTTTTTTTTTTCAATTCAATTCCATTCTCATTTTAATATTTAATTTTCACTTTTAAAAAATTTCAATAAAATTTTTTTTAAACTTTCTCCATTTTTGTGTTTTAATAGATTTTTCTCACGATATCAAGAAAAGATTTTTCTAAAGTTTTTTTTTCTTCTAACTTTATTACATATAGTACGAATTACATTTTTTTTACATTCAGATGATCTCTGCAAGAAAGATACTTGTAAAAATGGCGGCAAATGCACAGAAGATGATAAAACTTTCACTTGCGAATGCAAAGAACCCTTTTACGGAAAGGATTGCTCAAAAAGTTTGTAATTCTATTGTTTATTTCTTTCGTTATGTCTCCTTGGGGATCCCTCTTTTTTTATATATCTTCTTACATCAACATTTAACCAAAAAAAATGAATTCTAATTGTCAAAAAACGTATCGTTTATATTTATATTTATATTTCGGCCTATTAGGCCTCATCAGTAGATCTATAGATAGGAAGACTCTGCTGATTAGGCCTAATAGGCCGAAATGTACATACAGAGATTGATTTTTCTCGATTTGTTTAGCCTTATATTTGAATAGGTATGCCTGCCTAATTAATTAATTATTAATTAATTAACTTCCAAAATTAGGTATGACTTCAATTAAGCACATATTCTCCCAAAAATTGTCGGCTAAAAAAAGCCATATCAAAAATACATCGTTTGTGTATTTACTTCTCATACTGTAGTGTAGAAAAAGTCACTATAAGAGGAATAATACCTACTTCTAAACAAAACGAAAAATCTAAGAAAGTCCGGTTGGTGTAGGGGTTACGGTCCTTGACAGTCAGAGTTCGAATCACGCACAAGGCGGTCTTCCTATTTATATATAATTTAACTTTTACCTATTTTTTTAGTTTTGCCATAATCATGCATCGTAAATTTCGGCTGTGCAAAGGTCATGTTCCTCTTTGTGACCCTTTCTGCATGTCAGGCATACGCGAACGCATTTCATTTACAGAATTAAGATAACTTCGCTGATGCTGCTACTACATTATCTAATGCTAATGTTTACTTCTTATGTAATTAAAAATTCAAATGTGGTATGTATGTGACACAAATAATAAAAAAAGATACACGTTCTAACTGATTATCATATTTGCAATAAAAACCTTTTTGGTTTTCATGTAACGTGATCCGAAAGTCTTGCCACCGCTACCTATTCTTTTAACTTTTATTATTTCTGTTTTAATTATATATATGAGTTATGTAATCATTTTATCTCTGAATAAATTTTCCAAAATATATTGTTTTCCAGAATTTTGAATAGGCATTATGTAATCATTTTACCTATAGAATATGAAGTGGGTGACAAAACTTTCGGACCACTCTATACATTTATACTTAATATATATACAGCATTGTTTAACTTTACTTGATGCAAGAATTGTTAAGATTTTCATATATACGTAAACATGTACTTTTTTCTTAATAATTACATTACTCGATGGTCCATAAAAATAATCAATGTCGTTAAATGAGATGTTTCACTCTTTCAGAAAGACCCGACTGTAAATGCAGTGTATCAGGAGATCCCCATTACAGGACTTTCGATGGACAAATGATCCACTTCATGGGAATATGCAAGTATACCATGGCCACATCGACAAAAGAAGCTCCGAATTTCTTTGCCGTTGAAGTGAAGAATGAACACCGTGGAAATACTCGGGTTCCTATACTAGAATGGCGGACATAAAACTAGCTAATGTCACCATACGTCTTCTACCAGGACATAAAATGCTCGTAAGTGATAAGTAGTATATGTTAAAAATTTAGAAAGTTTTAGATACTAATCTCGAGGGAAATCGCATCATTATCATCATCATGTCGGGCCGACAGCATGAATTTCCATGACTCTTCCTCGCGATCCGTCCCTATCTGACATAATTTCTGTATGCTTTTGCCGGCCGATCCACACTGTTGTGTTCATGTGTATACATTCACAGGATACTGTCATTTAAGAGCTTGTTCTTGCTTTTCAGCAGTGTCCGGAATGTCTTGTTTGTTTTTGTTAGTTTTGTAAGATTCAAAGGGATAATACTTGAAATAAACAAAATGATAATACAAAAACATTTTATAAACCCAAAGATAAACAGGTACATATACTAGAGGTGAATGAACATACATATATAAGTAATACAAAACTGTAAAAGGATAATAAACGCAACAGACATGAGAAGCCACCGCCTTCTAGTATGTAAAAAGGGAGGGGGCAAAGTCCCAACAAGAGGGGGGTAGACCAGAGTTAACTCTCTCCCGGTCGAGCAAACAGGAAAAGAGAAAGAGACGTTCATCAGCCGCCTATATTAAAATCCGGGAACCAGCCAACTAAACGGGCAGGGAACTCCCCAGCGAGTTGCACGAACGGCCGACAATTGTTTGTAAAGGAGGCAAGTGCCATACAACTGCTCTTCTTCTTCTTCATTTGAACCCTTGTTTCTCTTTCACTAATTGGATGTCTTTTAAATCATTTTAGTTTCTTTCTTTCTTTCTTTCTTTCTTAGTGTCATCAAAGTTGTCGTTTTTCCTTCCTTTTTCTTTAATTCGACATATAGTTGAAGAAGGCTGGAGAGAACATTGTTAAAACGTTGTGACTATAACTAATTCTAATATTATTAGGCTAAATATATAAATGTTCAGAGATAATTTCTCATCTCAAATATTCAAATCATCTCAATAGCGTTCAAAAATATGAAAAAAGAAAACGAAAAAAAAAATGAAAAACAAAATAAAATATATATCGACAGATAATCTTGGTAATTTGTTCTGTAAATATTTCTTCAACGTAATTGGTGGCCAAAGAATTTTTGATAAAATAAAAGAAGAAAGAAAAAAAAAAAGTCCATAGGAAAATAGTTGTCTCCCTTTGTGCAACTCAGCCAAATCTAATCTGGTCTTTAAAAGCAAGTAAAAGCATAGAAATGACAAAAATAGAAAATTATATTCACAAAAATGTATTTTCTGTCAGGAAAACTGCTTCCAGGATTTGTTTAAAACAGTATGCAGCATTTTTTACAGTTCAAATCTAGCCTTTTCTCTATTTCTAATATAAAAAAAAGTACAAAATTTTTCTGACGCGTCATTTTTTTATCTCATAAAATAAAATAGGGGATGGGTGATAGACCTCGTAAAAAATATTTCCCCTAATATATTTTAGAAAAAAACTATTTCAGATGTATTTACATCCAATGGTAAACATTTATGGAAATTTTCGTGAAAATCAGATAATGAATTGATTTTTCATAGAATTTTTAAAAAAACATCTTATCGTAACTTGTTTTTAACTACGTTAAATTTCAGTTGATTTAACAGTGCAAAAATGAAAACATTGTTTTTCAATCATAATTTTCATTATTTCCGTATGCTGAAAAAAAATTTTTTTAATCATCAGGAGTTTATTTAATGTTTTTTTCTTTCGAATGGAAAAAAAAATTCAAGAAAATATTAATTTTTCTGCAAGTTTCATAGTATTAAACATGGGGGGGGGGGTTAAATTTCACAGGGTAAAATTGGTGGTACCTAATGTACAAAAAAAAAGATCTTGGTACGGGGATCAATGCGCGAAACAAAAACTAACAAAATGGTCCGACTAGTGCAGCCATATAGTAACACTGACACGGCTACAGCTTGGAATAATTATCGCTTTTTGAAACGTAACTTACTTCGAATTTAATTGACTCTTCCTTCAAGCTATACAACATTGAAGTTATTCATATAACAGTAATACTCTTGGGAAAGGTATCCAACTATTTTCCCTCCATCTAAGAGTAAAATAGTAGGGTGGACTGGGATCTATAATTTGCGTTAAGCGCGTAGGAAGCGCGTGGTGTAATGAATAAAGTCATGGGAAATGAACTCGTCGCCCCGAATTCAAATCCTGGACGTGGTAACTGCATTTCACATAGCGCTAATACCCTTGGGAAAGGTATGAATTCTACTCTCTCTCTCTCTCTCTCTCTAGCTATGGGTAAATAGTAGAGCAGACTGGGCTCTTTAACCTTGATTAGGCAACCGGTCTAGGAGAAGGAAAACTCTGAATTCAAACCTGTTGAACTCCGCTTAAGAAATTGACCTTATGTCGCATCCTGCTCGTGCGGAGGGGTTGGTAAATATATATAACCTGGGTTAAGCAACCATTCTGGTAGAAGGGAAACTCTTAATTCAAACCTGTCAAATTTAACTTAAGAAATTGACCATGTGTTGAATTCTGCTCATGTAGATGGTTGGGTTGATATATACACACAATATTAAAGTAATTCATTAAAGTCTACACACAATGACAGAGATCAAATAATGTATGAGTTTCGTATAGTTCTCAAATTTTTTAAGCATATATCATCATCATGTCGCGCATGCAACAGGGGTATCCATGACAATCTTTCGCCAACATTCCCTATAATTCATTGCACCTGGGAGCTCCTCTGTGGAGCAGCCAGCATCTTCACATAGTTGGTCAATGTAGGTTCTTGCCCCACACTTGCATGTCCATGTGTTGGATTCCACAGAAGAACGTCGCTTATGAGTTCATTCTTGCTTCTCCAGCAGTGTCCTGCATGTCTTGTCCGTATCACTCGGATAATTTGTGAGATGGGGGGGGGGGCAGATGACCGTACAGCTGTTTCCTTGTGGGGTGCTGTTTCCATGACTTGTTCAAGACTGCACGCAGCATTCTTGTGCAGCTCCCATCTAGCTTATTTTCAAGACGCTTTGTTAGGGTCCAGGTGGTGCAGCCATATACTATGTTAATATTTTCTAAGTGAAGTTGTAACTTTTTAAAAACTTTCATTATTTCAGGTAAATGGAGAAAAAACATCACCGCCCGTGAATGACGTCTTAGGATTTTCTGCTAAATTTGCTGGAGGTTGGATAACCGTGACTACAGAATGGGGTCTGCAAGTTCAATTTGATGGAAGACACCGAGTCAATGTGAAAGTTCCAGGTACATTTGCCAACAAGCTGAGCGGAATCTGCGGTGACTGTAACGGTAAAAAAGATGACCTGCGCACTAAAAATGGAACAGATGTGTCGAAAGATCGAGATCACTTCTCAAAGGTTGGAAAAAGTCACCAAGTCAAAGATGACAGCGACAAACCAGAATCTAGGTAAGCATCTTGGACCTGCATGAAATAGATTAATCAGAAAACTTCTATTGACACAGAGTTTGGTTTCTATGTTTAATGGCATATCAGCATTCGTGGATTATTTAATTCCAAAGCCATTCTTGTAGAACAGTAGCAGTAGTATCTCACCCATATCTGGTGATGAGAGAGTTTATACCTTTCCCAATGGTATTAGTTCGAAAGAGAATCTAATTGCGTGACTGGAGTTGGAATTCACTTACTACAATGTCACAGTTCAGCACTTTAGCCACTACGCCACGCTTACGACCCTCCGTGACGGGACAAGTATTTTGAATACCGAAATAGTGTTACATAGTGAGGTTTTCACGGTACCAAATCGATATAATTTTGTATACCCTTTCTTATTTCTTTACTTCTTACTTGCTTCTATATCTTGGACATCTATTCTTCTGGCCGGCTTTGGTTCTATCTTCTAACATTTTGCGTCTGGAGTTTTCGTGGGGATTTCGGTCTGGTTTCTGTTAGGGATTTCTCCTTATCAGAAGCCCTGTGTCATTGTTAGTTTTTAGGTAAATAACACAAGACTTCGATTTTATTTTAATGTTACTTTATTCGGTAAATCCCCAACCCAGACATAACATAGCGCGCGTAAGCAGAGTTACAGTTTAGACAGAGCATCATGGCCGATTGCTCTGTCTGACGTCCACTGCAAAACAAACTCAAGCTCCTTACTATTCTTAATCCGGAACAGGTTCTTCTATGCCTTCCGGTTCCCACGATATATCCCCGGAAGGCAAGGTGAGAGTGAGGTCAACGCCGTCACTCACTTTCAGGGCCATCAACTGCACTGATCGCCACCATATCTCTATACTACCTTACATAAGTATGAAAAGGGTCATCCCCTCAGAATTACAGGGGATTGACAATAATCTTATGCCACCGCATAGATTATGTAACAGGGCTGCTTAATATAAGAAAGGTATTCCATGTGTCTTTTGTTGGGTTTGTTGTTTTAATTTAAAAAGAAGAATTTTTTTTTTAAATAAATTTTTAAATCTATAGAATCATAAATTTTTTTTTTTAATCTATTGAATATATTATATATATTATTATTATTATTATTATTTATTATTATTATTATTATTATTATTACTAGCAAATATATGCACCCTCCGGGTGCAAGTATTTATGTTTTAATGTAATAAAAATTATGTTAATTAGAAAGGTAATGGAACTAAATAAGATGCGATAAAAAGATTTGAAACAGAGGGGGACAACTATAACTTGCTTTTTTCTTCCCTCCCGTCTTTCATTGCTAAATTTTCATAATTTAACTATTTAGTTAAATTAGGATGTAAAGAATATAATTACTGTTAATATTGTAATGGATTTTATTGGAGAGATTTTTGTTCATGTTCATTAAGTTAAAACCAAACAATTAGAAATCAATAATACTGAGCACATATTTATTAAAATCAATTTTTAATATCAATATGCAAATTAGCCTTCCCCTTCACTCTGCAAAGCACTATATTTTGTATATATAAATACAATCGCATGTTAATAATAGGTAGATATGGTTAACAGTATTAATAATGTAAAACAATTTTATTAATAATTGAGGTTTGAATAAAAATAAAATCATGGAGGATGTGACGTAAATAACTAAGGGAATTGTGACTTGAGTAGTAATATAGTTTCGGTTACAGACAGAAAAACACACAATCTCTATTATAATAAGATTATTATTATATTATTATTTATATATTATTATATTATATATTATATTATATTATTATTATACTATTATATATTTTTTAAATCTATATAATTATAAAACAATAGAAGATTGTGCTGCTAATTATATATAGATGAAAGGCTGATTTATTCATTAGGTTGCATATGAATTTGAAAAAATATATATTTGTATATATGTATTATTGATGATATACTGTAGGTAGCATACTAGAAACACACACACATACACATACACACATACATACACACACACATAGATACATCCTGGTGGCTGAGCCGACCATGCTATGCAACACACCACTTTGGCACGTACTTGGGTTAGACTCGGTTGGTCACGTTAAGCTATAGCATCTATATAATTGTTCTGTAGGAAGCGCGTGGTGTAATGGTTAAAGTCATAGGAAATGGAGTCGTCATCCCGAGTTCAAATCCCGGATGTGGTAATTGCATTTCACTTTGCGCTAATACCCTTGGGAAAGGTGTGGATCCTACTCTCCCTCCAGCTATGGATAAATAGTAGGGCAGACTGGGCTATTTTTTATATCGCTGACTTACCTACTTGAATTCCACACTTTATAATCATCGTGACCAAATTCGCCGGTAAGTCAACTTTTCCATTAAGGCAACCAGTCTAGGAGAAGGAAAACTCTGAATTCAAACCTGCTGAACCCCGCTTAAATAATTGACCTTGTGTCACATCCTGCTCGTGTGGAGGGGTTGGTAAATATATATATACTTGTTCTGACCGTATTGCAATTAATAGAAAACTCCCAGACCTTTATGTCGCCGAGTCCATTTCCTACGACGATAAACATTATACCATTTAAATAAATGTGATGAAAAACTCTGGCTTTCGTACTGGGTGTAAAGAACATACTCACTATTTGCGGATACAAACGTTGAAACATTAAAACAGTTTCCTTTAAATTATATTATTTAATAATATATTAATAATTTGAAGGCAATTACAATGCGTATAAAAAATAAAAACAAAAAGATGTTATTTTTGTCTTATCGATTTCGAAGCATAAACTTCATCATCAGTTTCGTATCAGAAATGGACGTGCTTATGTTTTTCTTTGTGTGGTTATAATTTCTCTTCTTATTTCTTTTTCCTCTCCTTTTTTTTTCTCTTTCTTCTTCTCCTCCTTTATGAATGAAATGGGCGAATAACTGTAATTTCTTATTTTTCTCTTTTTTTTTGAATGTTTGTTGAGAACAAATGTATCTAATATTGTCTGTTTGTCATCCGGTAAATGTTCCAAGATTGTTGCCATGTCAAAATTCAAAATAAAAATATAATAAAAACCGGCAATAGAAGAATTTATATACCTAGCTTATGTTTTGTTTTCTTTATTCTTTTCTTTTTCCTTCCTCTTTTTTTTTGGGGTCCTTTGTTCTCTAATTTAAATTTGTTTGTTTTTTTAAATAATTTTAGAATGTAATGTGAAAATATCAAAATATAATCTTGAGTATGGGCTAAAAAATGTGTTATTTTTATTTAGCTGTAATGTAACCGACGTCAACACAAAATGTACACCAGCTCAAACTCAGAGATGCAATGTGATTCAACATAAAATATTCAATGAATGCAGCAAACATCTGGGCAATGATCGCGTCCAAGAATATCTGAAATCTTGTACAATGGACGCCTGTATTTATCATGACAGCAAAAGTTTTGACAAGGTTGTGTGTGATTCAATCGAAGGATTCGTCCGAGAATGTGAAGAGGCTGGTTTCGCCCTTGATTGGAGAGGAGTATCGAAATGCGGTAAGATATATTCTACAATTTCCATAATTTTTTCCGTTTTAAGAACGTCAGTTTTCTTTATGGATTATATGTTACATAATTATTAGATACCTAATGATTATGGCAATAGTGTAGAAAACATAATGGCGATTAGTGCAGCCCACGGCCTTGAAAGATGAGTGACAATGCTTGACCTCACTCTCACCTTGCTTTCCGGGGATAAATCGTGAGAACCGGAAGGCATAGAAGACCCTGTTCCGGTTTAAGGATACTAAGTAACTCAGTCAGTTAGAAGTTAGAAGCCGAGCTAGCAAGATGTAAGGATCTGCGCAGACGTCTGGTTTGGGGATTTGGAAATAAAGTAACTTCAAAGTAAATCGAAGTCTTGTGTTTATTACCTAAAAACTAACAATGACACAGGGCTTCTGATAAGGAGAAATCCCCAACGGAAACCAGACACGAAGTCCCCAAGAAAGTCAACACCAGACGCTAGACCAGACCAAGATGATAGACGATCAGAATAGCAAAGCCGACCAGAAATAAAATACGACCAGAGTAAAGAAGTAAGAAAAGGGTATACAACATTATATCGATTTGGTACGGTGAAAACGTCAGTATGCAACATATGTACTATAGTTTTATTTTTCTTTAAATTCAGCCATGACTTGTCCGACAAATAAAATCTATAAATTCAATGCGTTGGTTTGTCAGCCATCTTGTACTGAACCTCAACCAAAATGCGACAAACGCGAGGAAGCTTGTGTGTGTAAAGACGGATATGTTCTTAGCGGTGAAGACTGTGTACCTAAATCGCAGTGTGGATGCCTCAACAAAGGGACTTATATGAAGGTGAGTTGGCATTAGATTGAGAATTTTAAAAATAACTATTCTATGTACTGGCATTCCACTCCTTTGTTGATATATGGATGGGTGGAATTTCATTTCTTTATAGATTATTCGATTGTAGTTGATATTTTTGACATGTTATTAACTGATATAAATATTATTCTGTGTTGGAACGAGCAAACATGAACAGCATGTTCGCCGTCATCTGAGAGAGATGCCTGTGCTGGCTTGATCATAAACATTATTCTGTGTTGGAACGAGCAAACATGAACAGCATGTTCGCCGTCATCTGCAAGAGATGCCTGTGCTGGCTTGATCATAAACATTATTCTGTGTTGGAACGAGCAAACATGAACAGCATGTTCGCCGTCATCTGCGAGAGATGCCTGTGCTGGCTTGATCATAAATATTATTCTGTGTTGGAACGAGCAAACATGAACAGCATGATCGCCGTCATCTGCGAGAGATGCCTGTGCTGGCTTGATCATGTCAGGAGGATGGACAAAGACTGATCTCCAAAGACCTACTGTATGGGGATTTAGTAGAAGGTTCTCGACCGGTAGGGAGTGAAAAGGAAAGGAAAGAAGCCGCCACAGAAATGACAGCCAGAGGGAAGGAGAAACAACAGCAACTCCAGCAAGCATCACTGTTTGTTTGCAGTAACTGTACCAGAGATTGCCATTCAAACATTTGCATGTTCAGCCACTCGTGCAGATGCAGGTAAAATGAATAAATAAATAAATAGATAAATTTAAAGAATTAGACACTACGCCATTGTCATTAGCAGACGTAAGGATGCCAACAATAATTCTTCTGTGCCTTTGACATTTTGGATTCTCAAAGACATGTTATGATTATTAAATGAAGATTCAATTCAAACTTGACAGCTTTAACTTAGAAAGAAAGAGAAGAAACGAGAGAGAGAGAGAGAGAGGGGGGGGAGAGAGAAAGAGAGGACGAAATAAAAACAGAACAAAAGAAAAAAATTAATCCAGTGGATTTTACCCTGAAGATCCTTATGGTGAAACTCGAGTAGGTTATTACCGTGTATCTTTATGATAATAAATATTTTTGCCAACAATGCCACTTCATAACACTCATCTTTACTTGCAAACGGACACAACGTGGTGAGTTCTAATCGAACCAAGAGCACACCTTTATTACTATTAATATGAATTATCTCCTCCTTGTCGTAGACTGAAAATACGTGTATCAACTAAAATTCAGCTGGAAGGAAACACTAATTTAAATGAACGGTTGTCAATGCCTCATCTAAAAGCCCACATAGCAAAAATAGCCATCACGGAACTTTGAACCTAACCTAATTCTAGCCAAATCAAGACATTAGGTTTATAAGTTCCCATAATTCACACTCAATTGTCCAATTGGACACATGGCCGAGTGGATAAGGTAGTTAGTTAAGACAGTTCTAAGTGACAGTTATCTCTGGAACCCGAATTCAATCCTGAGTGAAAGCAGTTAGAAAAATAATTAATTAACACAACTCCTACCCCAGCTATGGTTAGCGGAATGAGAACAGGATACCCCCGTGGACTAAATAAAGGGTTAGGTTCAAAGTTCCGTGATGGCTCCCGAATAAGACAAGAAAGTTCCCGCGTTCGAAAAGAAGGTTCTCGAGTCCGAGAAGGTTCCCGAGCCCAACAAGAAATACCTGAAGAAGGCCGGAGGGTATATCGGCCGAAACGTTATACAAATAACAATGAAGATGGGGGACAATAGTCCGAATAACGCAGATAATACTAATCTTCAAGCCTCATCTCAAACATTCAGAGAAATAGTAAATAAATATCATTTTCATATTGACGGCCTTACCCTTTAATTCACAGAAATTAATTAATTGTAAATGTTTCTTTTTTAAATTAATTTGATTTTGTTTTTTCTTGATTCTCTGATCTTGTAACAGGTGAATGAAGAGGTGGTAGATTCGACATGTCAGACAAAAACTATTTGCAAAGCTGGTGGTAAACTGGTCACTGAAAAGTTGGTGCCTTGTCAAGGCAATACTGAATGCGGTGTTGAAAATGGACAGCGAACCTGCGCTTGCAAAAAAGGATTTTATCGCCATAACGACAAATGTCTCCCAGAAGGTAATTAAATATCATTTATTTTATCCTGTGTATCAACAAGTTGCTCATTCAGCAAATCATTTGTAATCTTATTATAATGGAGATTGTGTGTTTTTCTGTCTGTAACCGAAACTATATTACTACTCAAGTCACAATTCCCTTAATTATTTACGTCAAATTCTCCATGATTTCGTTCTTTTAAACCTTCAGTTATTAATGAAAATTGTTTTACATTATTAATACTGTTGACCATATCTACGTACTAATAACATGCAATGTATTTATATATACAAAAAATAGCGGTTTACAGTTTGAACGAGAAGGCTAATTTGCATATTGATATTTTAAAATTTTATTTTAATAAATATGTGCTTGGTTTTATTGATTTCTAATTGTTTGGTTTATCTTAAGAAATATAAACAAAAATCTCGTGGATAAATCTTAAAGAAATTTATTTACAAGAAGAAATAACTGTAATATTATCCTTACTTCCTATTTAACTAAATAGTTAAATTAGGAAAATTTACCAATGAAAGAGGGGAGTAATGGAAAATGATGGAATAGTAGTTTCAAAGTTGTTCTATTTTTCGATTATACCCCCTCTGTTCCAAATCTTTTTATCTGCATTCTTAGTCAGTTTCATTAGCCTTTCTAATGTAATATGATATTTTATTATATCAAAACTTAAATACTTGCACCCGGAGGGTGCATATATTTGCTAGTAGATAGAAATATTTGATATCTGTGCAAAAACCTCTTCAGAAACAGCTATACAAAAGATCTACTACATAAATAACAATTCCTGTCTGTCTGTATATAATCAGTCGGTGCCTACACCAGTAATCTGATCGTGATGAAACTTTACATGCATGTTAAACTAATATTGAGGAATATTACTGGATAATTAGATTTCAAGAAAAATCAATTATTGGACCCTGGGAAAATCAGATTTTTTTTGGGGCGGGGAGAAAATTGTTTTAGTCATTCGAAGAACTTTACAAACGGTGATATACAGAGTACTTGAACAGTGCCTGAATATGTTCACTGGGGTATAATGTAGGAAGCGCGTGGTGTAATGGATAAAGTCATAGGAAATGGACTTGTCACCCCAAGTTCAAATCCTGGACGTGGTAACTGCATTTCACTTAGCGCTAATACCCTTGGGAAAGGTATGAATTATACTCTCCCTCCAGCTATGGGTAAATA
Source organism: Doryteuthis pealeii (assembly GCA_023376005.1). Lineage (NCBI taxonomy): Eukaryota > Metazoa > Mollusca > Cephalopoda > Myopsida > Loliginidae > Doryteuthis > Doryteuthis pealeii. The sequence goes on from CM042154.1 coordinate 17,220,279, forward strand.
GTAGGGCAGACTGGGCTCTTTAACCTTGGTTAGGCAACCGGTCTAGGAGAAGGAAAACTCTGAATTCAAACCTGGTGAACTCCGCTTAAGAAATTGACTTTGTGTCACATCCTGCTCGTACGGAGGGGTTTGTAAATATGTATAATGTAATCAATAATTACAATGACTAATTCATTTGTTCTATGTTTGTCTTTGAGCGCTAAGGCAGTAAGTTCAATACTCCCCGAGATCAAACATCCCGGGTTTATTCACTGCATGAAAGAAAGACTTATGACTTTAAGAGTTATTATTAGTTACATGCAAAAAATATATATCTGCCATAAATATACTTAAGAAAGGTTGCTATTGAAAATCCAGTATGGACAGTTCGTTAGCATTTTCAGGCGCACTCTGGCAACTGCAAATAAACCCAGGAATTTACGCGTACTACAGCTGGTATAAATATCATAAAATGTAAAATGAACGCAATTCCCTAACCTCTAGAAATAGAATAACTCTTGTTAAAATTAATCAATTATGGAAGCAAATAAGCTTTATTAACTGGCAATTTGGTCATTGAGAAGTTGACGTATTGTCACGGCACCACTGAAAATGGTACTGAAAATGGACAACGCATCTGTGGTTGCATAAGAAAGGAAAAGTTTCTTGGGAAGTAATTTATTATTATTAAGGATAAGTGCCATTTTGTTGATGTAGTCATGTTTGTTGAGTATTACAACGCAAGCACCTTTGTCAGGTTTATGTTACATAATTATTGGTTCCCTAATACATTTTTAAGGTATTGTAGAAATCATTATGGCAATCAGTACAGCTGATGGCCTTGAGAGTGAGTGACAGCGTTTGACCTCACTCTGACCTTGCTTTCTGGGGATAGACCGTGTGAACTGGAACCCCCATAGAAAGCCCTCTTCCGGTTTAAGGATACTAAGTAAGTAAGAGTCAGTTAGAACTTAGAAGCCGAGCTAGCAACATGTAAGCCTCATCTGCGCAGATTGTCTGGGTGGGGATTTGGAATAAAGTAACATCAACATAAATCGAAGTCTTGTGTTTATTACTAAAAACTAACAATGACACAAGGCCTCTGATAACGAGAAACCCCAAGAGAAACCAGACCCGGAATCCTCAATAGAAGACCAGACGAGACCTTAGAAGATATACCAGACCAAGATAGATGATAGACGACCAGAGTAAGAAGTAAGAAAGGTATATAACGTTGTATGCTGATTTGGCTTAGTGAAAAGACCAGTATATAACATATACCTATTTAGTGCCGGTAAAGAAGGCGCTATGCAACATTTAGACATGATTATATTGTCATTTCTCCGTAAAGATTTAACTTTATTAAAATGTTCACGGTGCAGGAAAAAGTCGGATTTGTCGATGTTGGCGCCGCAGTGAGTGGGCGAGATCAACTAATCGGGCCTTGAGGACTGTGAGTGCGTTGGTAGATACAGCTTGGTGTTTCAGCAACTAAACGTATAATAATTCAAATTCGCCCACTCTTATTGCCGCTCCTACATCGATAAATCCGACTTTTTCCTGAACTGTGAACATTTTAAAGCAGTTAAATAGTTACGGTGAAACGACAATATAATCATCCCCAAACCTGACAAAGGTGCTGGAGTTGTAATATTCAACAATTTATTATTACTTATTTTATCCATTAATTCACCCAAGGACTCAAAATATTGTATATGCTTGCTAGGATAAAGCTTGTTAACAAATAATGTGTGTGTAAATGGCACAAAACATTTTGGAGAAAGATTAGTATTTTGTTTCATAGGTCAGACGTGGTCATATTTCTTATATACAAAGGTTTTGTAATGGAATATTACACACACTCTCTCACCCATTATATATAGTGAGCACGGGATTATACTAGGTTGGCTTCGAGGATAAGTAGCGTGCCTCGCTATTCCTTGCCTGTCTTATTTTATCTCTCTGCAATAAAACCCTCGATCTTAAATCTACGAACGTGTTGACTGGTCCTTCCACTCGATTACAACCTTGTCTGATTGTATTCCCTTTTAAGGAGACAACATAATTTGGATTTATGATTCATTTTTTTCGCTAGTCAGCTATATTCAATTTTAGAAATATTTCTAATGTTCATTTTGATAACAAGATGAGGACAATTTGTTGTAATGGAATATTCCACACTCTTTCTCTCACCCATGTGTTGTAATGGAATATTCCACACACTCTCTCTCTCTCTCACCCATGTGTTATAATGGAATAGTCCACACACTCTCTCTCTCTCTCTCTCTCTCACCATGTGTTGTAATGAAATATTCCACACACTCTCTCTCTCTCTCACCCATGTGTTGTAATGGAATATTCCACACTCTCTCTCTCTCTCTCTCTCTCTCTCTCTCAGCCATGTGTTTTAATGAATATTCCACTCTCTCTCTCTCTCTCACCCATGTGTTGTAATGGAATATTCCACTCTCTCTCTCTCTCTCTCTCTCTCTCTCTCTCTCTCTCACCCATGTGTTGTAATGGAATATTCCACACTCTCTCTCAACCATGTGGTTTGACTATATATATAGTGAGCACGGCATTATACTGGGCTGGCTTCGAGGATTAGTAGCGTGCCTCGCTATTCCTTGCCTGTCTTATTTTATCTCTCTGCAATAAAACCCTTGATCTTAAATCTATGAACGTGTTGATTGGTCCTTCCACTCGATTACAACCTTGTTTGATTGTATCCCTTTAACTGTAAAGAACTGTAGCCTAAGTACCAGTTCAGTGTCAGTGTCAGACTCTAGACCCTTTGAGGGTCTAATCACTCTACAGGGAATACTGTTGGCGTATTTTAAACCTCTCTGACAGGGAGGACAGAAAAAAGGATCATCGAGGAAAAACAGTTATGCTAGCATTTGTTTTCTGTTTGTATTTAATTTGTTGTAATGTAATATTCCACACTCTCTCTCTCACCCATGTGTTGTAATGGAATATTCCACACTCTCTCACACCCATGTGGTTTGATTATATATATAGTGAGCACGGCATTATACTGGGCTGGCTTCGAGGATTAGTAGCGTGCCTCGCTATTCCTTGGTCTGTCTTATTTTATCTCTCTGCAATAAAACCCTCGATCTTAAATCTACGAACGTGTTGACTGGTCCTTCCACTCGATTACAGCCTTGTTTGATTGTCTCCCTTTTAAGGACACAACAAAATGTGACCCACATTTGAGCTCATGAGGAAAGTAGACTGGCTCTTTACACAAGTAATTTTAGGTTAAAACAAAATTCCTATTCGTAATTAAGATCAATTTGGAGTCAAATTCATCAAATATGAAGATCTGCGGTATTCACTCTCAAGCTATGGGTAAATATTAGGGCAGACTCAGCTTTTCACCCTTAGTATGTATAGAAGGGGGGGGAATAAATATACAATGAAGTATAATATTATATATTATATATAATATAATTATAATAAAAATATAATAATAATATAATAAAATATGATAATATTATAAAATATAAAATATAATCAAATATAATCAAATAATATAAAATATAATAATATAATAAAATATAATAATATAAAATATAAAATATAATCAAATATAATCAAATAATATAATAAAATATAATAATATAAAATATAACATATAATAAAATATAATCAAATGATATAAAATATAATAATAAAAATATAATAAAAATATAATAAAAATAATTATAATAAAATTATATAAGGGAAATAAATTTACAACGATTTTATTCGGACTATTGTATGTATAGAAGGGGGGTATATGGGGCGAAATAGACCTTCGAATCTACAAGCTCCCGCCAAGGGGGAACCAAAAACAAGCGAGTTCTCAGTCTTCTCACAAGTCAGACCCTCTGTTGGTCAACACATTCTTCGTCTAGCAGCTAAAAAAAATCCGTCGTCGTGGTCGAAATAATCTTTAGCAGTTCAAAATCACATTTTCCTTACTGAAAAGTGCTTCGTCGTCGACTGCTACTGCTGACTGCTGACTGCCCAGCGCTTGACTCACTTGTTATTTTTATGGGCATATTAGCCAAACATCCGGGAACGTCAGTCAAACCTCGCGTCCTTCCAGTTCCTACATCGCATCTGTTTTTGCATGCGGGAGGACGCGGGTTCGATCCCAGCAGGCAAGACAAAGTCTTGCTCTTTTTCGTCCTCGTTCTCCGTCACAGTATGGTAATTGGTCTCGTAGAAAATAGATTCTGAATTCAAACCTGTTAGACTCCGCTACAAAATTGACTTATATGTCAGATCCTGTTTCTGTGGGAGGGTTGATGAATACATATTTATATTAGTAATCTCATCCTGGTTGTTATAGTAACGGTATTTCAGGTGATGTATCTTCTGACCTTCTTCAGGTGTGTATTGTAAAGAATTCTGAACTGAACCAGTTATTCCGTTACCGCGCAGAGAATATCTTGGATCAAATATTTTTTCCAGGCTAATTTGTTCTTGAGAAGTCAGTTGTCTGCCTCTTCTGTCGAACTAGCGTATTACTTTTATGAACTACGTGATGCAGGGATTGAACTCATGACCGCATTGATGTATAATAATGATAGTCCTTCATCTCAGAAATTCAGAAAAATTATAGGTCTTTCGTAGAAACTGATGGAGGCACTTGCAAAGTAATGCTTATCGTCTTAGGAAATGGACGTGGCCACCCGAGTTCAAATCCTGAACAGGGCTGTTTGCATTTTACATAGAACTAATATCTTTGATAAAGGTATGCATCTAACTATTACAATTTATCTACCGTGTTAAAAATGATGTCATCGTGAACCGTGTTTATGGAGGTGCGTGACATAATGGTTAGAGTCGTTGGAAATGGGCTCGTCGACCCGAGTTCAAATTCTAGACAAGGCTGTTTGCATTTCACATAGCGCTAATACCCTTGGGAAAGGTATGAATCCACATATTCTCCCTCCAGCTATGGGTAAAATAGTAGGGCAGACTGGGCTCTTTAACCCTGGCATTCCTTGTGGCATTCCTTGTGCACCAATTCTTTCCTATCGACTGTGCCAAAGCCTTCAATACTATAAACAAAAAACTGTGTAGGTTGTTCACTGGATGAACCCTCATGCGTTGAAATCGATGAGAGAGTCCACTTTTTAATGGTCGTTTAAAGTTCAGATGGTTTAATTGTACTTATGTATAATTACGGTAAAAACTAAAGAAATAGTTATGTTTAAATGATTAAATTCTTTGAACAAAGCACTTGTAAATAACACAATTAATAATTTGTGTAAATATTTGGGGTTTTTTTTTTCAGTCAAACCAAAACAAAATTGGTGATTTTTCTTGATTGGTTAGAAGTACACACACGTACTTACCTGATCGTTACTTTTAATAAACTTGATCAGGTGTTTTTTGTTGAAATATTGCTAAAATTAATACAAAATCATGAGGGTTTTTTTTGCCATCACATTTTTCCCACGTGGATATTTCGTTTTTTTTATTTTAATTTTTATTTATTTATTTATTTATTTTGTTGTTGTTGTTGTTGTTGTGGTGTTGGTGGGGGGTGTATGTCTCTTTTGAATTTTGATTTTCTGGTTGTAATTCTTTCAACAAAGTTCCTTCTGGGAAGAAGTCCATATTGTTTTAGCACTTACTAAGAAAACATTGAGGTAAGTATTAAGTATACCCTATAACCTTAAGATAAGTAATAAACATTCAAAGTGTATTTTCTCCTCATATAAATCAGTTCTTTGTATTTCGCAATTTTCAGCATGAGATTTTAACCGGTCCCTATATTCTTCATTTGATAAATATTCTTTTTTATGTTTATGTATGTAATTTAGGTACCACCAAAATACGTCGCGTGATCAGTTTAGGCCATATTGAAGGAAGATACGTAACTTATTGGTTAAAATCTCGCAAAAAGAAATAACGTACATGTGTTACAAAGAAAAACAGTAAATTCAAAGATCAAATTATCCCATTCGGGACTAATTACTCACCATTATGTTGAAAAATAAGTAAAACAGTCCGTTTTTTACAACATGGTCAGTTTCTTTATTGATACTTTTTAGCAGAATTCTGTATTCATGGATATTTAACTCTCGCATAGAAAATTATAAAAATCTTCTGATATAATTATTCAGATTCTTATCTTTAAAGAAAAAAAGTAAAAATCTTATTTTTTGTTCATTTTTTCATATTTCATGAAATAAAATAGGGAATAAAGTAGACCTCGTAAAAAAATTCCCCTAATATATTTTAGGAAAAAAAAAACTATTTCAGACATATTTTCATCAAATGATAAGTAATTGTAGAAATGTTCGTGAAAATTGGTTCATTAATTGATTTTTCATAGAATTTTTAAAAAATCCTTTAGTCATAACTTATTTTTGGCTACGTTAAATTTCAATTGATTTAATGGTATGAAATTCCATTGTTTCCGTCGGCTGAAATTTTTTTAAAAAATCATCTGGAGTTTTTTTAATGTTTGTTCTTTCGAATGGACAAAAGATTTTAAAGATAATATTAACCTTTATGCAAGTTTCATTGCGTTAAATATAGGGGGGAGATTTCCCAGGGAAAATTGGTGGTACCTGATGTATGTATATGTTTACTGTCTCAGAATTTTGATCTAATAAAAATAAATCATAATTATATATAATAGAAATTTTTGAAGGCAGTTGACAATGCAATATATGTTGAAAATTATGTTTATTTACCTTCTTTTTTTTTCTTTTTTTAACATACTTAATATTTACGGAATGAAATTCCATCATCGGAGTTGTTAGAAGTTTTTAAAAGTACTAGGTGTTTTTTTTATGGTACTTATCCCACGCTGGTGTAATTCAACTGTTGTTTGAAACGTTGAAGAACGCTAGAAATTTGAAAGTTTTTCAATCGGTTAATTCCGTGCGTTTCCGTGGTGTTGTAGGTCCGCTTGATTTTGCGTTCGGTGAGATTGCTGAAAATATATATTTTTTTTACTATAAATTTAGCCTCGCTCAGGCATAGCGAAATAAAGTTTTTTTTTTAATAGAGTGTGTTTGAAGCATTGTGCGTAAGTGTAATAGAAATTTTTTTTTTTTTAAGGCAGTTGACAATGCAATATATGTTGAAAATTATGTTTATTTGCCTTTTTTTTTTCTTTTTTTCTTTTTTTAACATACTTAATATTTTCGGGATGAAAAAAAAAATTTTTTTGAATATAAAAGAATTTCCAGCAATCTCACCGAACGCAAAATCAAGCAGACCTACAACACCACGGAAACGCACGGAATTAACCGATTGAAAAACTTTAAAATTTATAGCGTTCTTCAACGTCTCAAACAACAGTTGAATTACACCAGCGTGGGATAATTACTATAAAAAAAACAAAAACACCTAGTACTTTTAAAAACTTCTAACAACTCTGATGATGGAATTTCATTCCGAAAATATTAAGTATGTTAAAAAAAAGAAGGTAAATAAACATAATTTTCAACATATATTGCATTGCCAACTGCCTTCAAAAAATTTCTATTACACTTACGCACAATGCTTCAAACACACTATTAAAAAAAAACTTTATATAATTATATATGTTAATCTAATCTAATTTTTGCGTTAAAACTTATTCAAAATAAATCAAATACATAGATTTAGTAAATATCCAGATAATATTATTTAGCTGATCTATTTTTCACTTTACTTCTATGTTTCTAACTCTTTTCTAGAATGTGAGAAAGCGATGGGAGACGTCGTGTTTCTCTTGGATGATTCTCAACATATGCTAGAGTCAAGCTCCGAGAAAGTTAAGCATTTCGTGAAAGGCATCGTCAGCGCCTTCAACATCGGAGACAATGGCGTGCGCGTCGGTTCGGTCTCGTTCAGCAACTGGATAGAGATAACTTTCACCTTAATCATCTGCTAACGTGTCTCATCTACTGAATGCTATTGACGCCATCAAACGTCGCAAGAGGATCGTTTTATCGACAGTGCCCTTGATTATCTGCGAACCCAATCTTTCACCGCCGCCAACGGAGATCGACCTGATCCCCGAATATCGCTATTATTATCACTGACGGAAGACTCGAGATGGAAGCTAACACTTTGAATGCAGCCAGAAATATTATAAACACTGGAGTTATCATGTTTGTCATCGAGTCGGAAAGGATGTCGAAATGTCGAATCTTGCCATCTTTGGAAGCGAGCCTACATCCGATTTTGTGTACACTGCTAACAACTTTTGAAGCACTCGATAGTAAAAAAATAAGATAACCAAGCGGATATGTTCAGTTCAGTTAGTTACAAAAGCTCCGAGCAAAATCTTTCGATGGCATTCACGGAAAATTTCAAACTTTCACACCAAAGCCTTTATGACAAAGTTTTTATGTTCTTTTTTTTAATATCGTGAAGTAATATTCAAATATTTTAAAAAGTTTATGTGAATATCTCTACGGAAAGTCTTGTGAATGTTGTATTATAATTTGTGATGTTAATCCAACAGTAAAAAAAGAAGTCAAGTCGAGTAGGGTAAAAATAAGACAGTGTATTTACAATAATGGTACAGGAACGCTAGCTTGCCGTTAAACGGTAAACAGTACAACCTTTTCCACTCGGTGTCTGCACCTATTTATAGTGAGAACCGGTGTATATTCTCCACTGCTAGAAACGGCCGGTACAACAATAATTTTTATCTGAAAGATAAATCGTTTCTTATAGAGAAAAATAGTTCGGCAAATGATGTGTTACATAGTGAGGTTTCATCGTACCAAAATCGCGTCTTCTCTTCTGGCCGCTTTGCTATTCTGATCGTCTATCATCTTGGTCTGGTCTAGCGTCTGCTCTGAATCTTCTATGGGGATTTCTAGTCTGGCTTCTGTTAGGATTTTCTCTTTATCAGAAGCCCTGTGTCATTTGTTAGTTTTAGTAATAATCACAAGACTTCGATTTACGTTGATGTTACTTTATTTGTAAATCCCAAAACCTGACATCTGCGCAGATGACAGGATGCGCATAGAAATGCGACTTACACCTTCGAGTTCCTACCTGCTAACTGACTGAGTTACTTCTATCCTTAAACCGGAACAGGGTCTTCTATGCCTTCCGGTTCTCACGATTTATCCCCGGAAGGCAAGGTGAGAGTGAGGTCAGGCTGCACTAATCGCCATTATGTTTCTACACTACCTTAAAAAAAGTATTAGGGATCCAATAATTATGTAACAGATGGTGTTTATCAACACAGCAGTAAAAATGGATGAACGAAGATTAATGAAATTACCATCCGAAAGAAGGAAGAATTATGTGATAATTCGTATGGAAAAGAGACAAACTTGATATCAAAGGAATGATCAAGATCATCCAGATCACAGCGCTGGAGATATCATCTAGAATACTTAAAATAGTGCTAGGGACCTGAGGAGACTTGTTGTCACTAATAATATTAATAATAATAATAATAATAATAATAATAATAATAATAATTGTTGTGGGGTTTTAAGGGGTCAAATAAGAACAAAACGACGGGTAACAAATGTAGGAAAATGTATTAACAAAAGAATAGACAATTACAGTACAGAGAGGTGGGAATTACGTCTGACAATAGAGTTATGAGCTGACTCACATTGGCTTACTTTCCAGCCATAGGTTTTGGTTTGGTTTGGGTTTTTTACGGCATATCAACCTCTGTGGGTCATTTAATACCGATAAAGTTTTGAAATAAATTCATTCTTAATGGATAATACATTTTTTTAATAAATACATTTTTCTATTTAACCCATAGATGGGACCATAACAGGTACTACCACACCGGGTCAGAGTGGACCAGGGAGCAATGGTGATGAAGGGGTGCTCCACATTCCCCAAACCTCCAAAACTGGAACCTCACCATCAGATAGAGTTTAACGTCATTCCCAGGACTCGTAGACCCGCAGCCACGGCCTTCTAGCACCCATATGATAAAAAAGGGTTGGGGCTTGCCATAAGGGCAAATATTTCCAGCCATAATTGTCCCTGTTACTTATAGTAACCGTCGGCGCATTCCATTAGTCTATAGGGTATATCACCTATAATAATAATAATAATAATAATAATAATAATAATAATAATACGTCCTACTACGACAGGTAACAAATGTAGGAAAATGTATTAACAAAAGAGTAGACAATTACAGCTGACTCGCATTGGCTTACTTTCCAGCCATAATTGTCCCTGTTATTTATAGTAACCGTCGGCGCATTCCATTAGTCTATAGGATATATCACCTATAATAATAATAATAATAATAATAATAATAATAATACGTCCTGCTATTTACTTATGATGGATTTTAATGACAGGACAGTCCGTCAGGAGTTATTTTAAGATATTAAAATAGAAAATTAAAAATTTCACAATGCGAAATATTGAAAAAGATTACTTAATCAATAACGTCCGCAAGTGGTGTTCGCGGAATATCTGATATCTATTATTGTATTTTTATTTAGTATTTTTTTAAACAATACTATATTCTAGTTTAAGATATTGATTTGTTTACGTTTAACAGTGGCAAACGCTATCAATATGGCTTAGTGGAATTCAATGCTATTACTATGTAAATTTCTATTTTGAATATCTTAGTGAATATAAATTAAATCTTCATATTTTGCACAAAAGCTAGTTTCGGTGATAGCGAATGTGTATATATATATATTATATACTTTATTCGTTAAATGTTTTATTGTCGAAGTAGTTTTATTCGGGCATACATACATACATACATACAAACACAACTGAACAATAAGTTTTTGGTAGAATATAATGGAGAGACAATTTTTAAAACGGAAATCATTTCATAAAATTTCATACGCTTTATATTATAATATATATATATATATATATATATATATATATATATATATATATAATATAAAGGTATGACATTTTTGGAGGATATATGCTTAATTGAAGTCATACCTAATTTTGAAAATTAATTAGTTAATAATTAATGAATTTTGGCGGGCATATATGTTCAAATGTAAGGCTAGATTTCTCGATTTGTTTAGCTTTACGTTTGAACATATATGCCCGCCTAAATTCATTAATTATTAACTAATTAATTTTCTAAATTAGGTATGACTTCAATTCAGCACATATCATCCAAAATATATATATATATAAGTCTATATATATATGTATGTATATATATGTATATATATAATAAGTCTATGTATGTATGTATATATATAAGTATAATATATATATATATGTATATACACTTTATATATAACATACATAGACTTATAAATTATATATATATATATATATTATATGTGCTGTGTGTGTGTGTGTGTGTAAAATGAAACTGGAATTGAATCCGACGCTATGCTGAAAGAATGAATTAGGAAAGAAAGTACAGAATGGATAATATATATATATATATATATATATATATATATATGTATATATTATATATATATATATATATATATATATATATATATATATATTATATTATATATATATGTATATCAAAATGAATTAAATACACAGAAGAAACTTCTGAAAACAATGCTACCTCATTTATAACATTGTGTTAAGCATGTTTTTTGTTAAAGTAATTCCCTTTTAAAAACACTTGATTCATTAATTGTGCATTGTTTCACTCTAAACCATGGTGTTTTCAGAGGGGGAAGGTTGGAAGGCAGGTGTCTTTCTTCCTTCTTTCTTCTTTCTTTCGATCATAAATATCATTTCTTCTCTTTCTCTGTTATCAACGCCTTACCCTTATTAATTAGTAGAGAGAGTCTTACAGGGAAAATCGAAAGGTGCAATCACACTTGCAAACAGTTGTGCTGTTCGTCATCATTTTTATATATTTTTAATTTCCTTTTTTATTGATACTAGTAAATATATGCACCCTCCGGGCGCAAGTATTTAAATTTTAATGTAATAAAATATCGTATTAGATTAGAAAGGCTAATGAAACTAAATAAGAATGCAGATAAAAAGATTTGAAACTGAGGGAGTATAATCGGAAAATAGAACAACTGAAACTTACCCTTCCATCACTCCCGTCTTTCGATGTTATTTTTCTAATTTAAGTATTTAGTTAAAATAGGAAGTAAAGAATAAAATTAGAGTTATTTCTTCTTGTTAATGGATTTCATTTAAGATTCATTGAAGATATTTTTGCTTATATTCATTAAAATAAAACCAAACAATTAGAAATCAATAATACTAAGCACATATCTATTAAAATCAAATTTTTCTTATCAATATGCAAATTAGCCTTCCCGTTCACACTGTAACCAGATACTTTGTTGTATATATAAAGACAAATGCATGTTATTAGTATGTAGATATGGTCAACAGTAATAATAATGTAAAGCAATTTTATTAATAATTGAGATTAAAATAAAAATAAAATCATTGAGAATGTGATGTCAATAACAAAGGGAATTGTGACTTGAGTAGTGATATAGTTTCGGTTACAGACAAACGCACAATCTCCATTATAATAAGATATAAATATAAACATCATTTTCCATGTGATGCACACCTTACGCTTGTAGATTGGTATATTGTACGTTATTATTATGAATGTGAAATAGTGCTTATTTCTTTCTTAATATTATGTATCTGCTTCTTCTTGTACTTCTCTGCCTAATAATGCAATCTATTCATTATGTAACATAAAGACTGTAGTTGATGCAGTAATTATGTTTCACATTAAATTAGATACCGCCCTGTCGGCTGGGGCGTTAGAATGCTTCGACTGCACCTCTGCAGAGGGGTAAGACTCCCCCAATGGGGCCACCTGTTGGCCGTAGGTGGCGACCCGTGACGCTTAAGGATAGAGCCCAGGTAGATGAGCAGTTCATGACATGCAATACTCCACTTCGGCCCTATCTTAGGCTAGACGGGCGGTCGGAGAGGCCGCCTCCGATCAATCGGCTGGTCACGTCAAGCCCTAGCACATATATGATTTTCCCAACCCTATTGCCCTTATGGCAAGCCTCAACCCCTTTTATCATATGGGTGCTAGAAGGCGGTGGCTGCGGGTCTACATGTCCTGGGAATGACGTTAAACTCTATCTGATGGTGAGGTTCCAGTTTTGCAGGTTTGGGGAATGTGGAGCACCCCTTCATCACCATTGCTCCCTGGTCCACTCTGACCCGGAGTGGTAGTACCTGTTAGGGTCCCATCTATGGGTTAAATAGAAAAATGTATTTATAAAAAAATTATATTATCCATTAAGAATTGATTTATTTCAAAACTTTATCGGCATTAAATGACCCACAGAGGTTGATATGCCGTAAAACAAAACAAACCAAACCAAACCAAACTAAATTAGATACTGCAGATATCTACATGTTCTTTTCTGATAAATATATTTACCAACCCCTCCGCACAAGCAGGATGCGACACAAGGTCAATTTCTTACGCGGAGTTTATCAGGTTTGAATTCAGAGTTTTCCTTCTCCTAGACCCGTTGTCTAACCATGGTTAAAGAGCCCAGTCTGCCCTACTATTTACCCATAGCTGGAGGGAGAGTAGTATTCATACCTTTCCCAAGGGTATTAGCGCTAAGTGAAATGCAATCACCACGTCCAGGATTTGAACTCGGGGCGACGAGTCCATTTCCCAAGACTTTAACCATTACACCACGCGCTGTTCTTTTCTGATATAATGCAATCTATTCATTATGTAACATAAAGACTGTAGTTGATGCGGTAATTAAGTTTCACATTAAATTAGATACTGCAGATATCTAAGTGTTCTTTTCTGATATATATATTTACCAACACCTCCGCACAAGCAGGATGCGACACAAGGTCAATTTCTTAAACGGAGTTTATCAGGTTTGAATTCAGAGTTTTTCTTCTCCTAGACCGGTTGCCTAACCATGGTTAAATAGCCCAGTCTGCCCAACTGTAGTTGATGCGGGAATTAAGTTTCACATTAAATTAGTTACTACAGATATCTACGTGTTCTTTTCTGATATAAGGTAACCTATTAATTATGTAAGATAAAGACTGTAGTTGATGCGGTAATTAAGTTTCACATTAAATTAGATACTGCAGATATCTACGTGTTCTTTTCTCTTCTTTCAATAAGAATACCAAAGTCACCAGATTGATGCTACCTACTCTTTCAGGAATGTTTTAATTTTTTTCCAACTTTTACTTATATGAAACACGATTTTCCTTAGCTATACACTTTTTAATTCACACCTTTATCGCTAATTATATTGAGTATTAACTAATTAAAATTTCATTCACCAACAGAAAAAAAATTAAATCTATTAATATCGAAAATTTAAAACCTGAATTGTATTTTTTGATTTTTGGGACTGTTGTCCTCATATTTATCGTGATATATAAAAAAAAACACCCTCCATTCTTCTGCAGGTGTGCCTTGTCTATCCGAGCATAGCAATGATTCAGCTTGAGAAATCACTTTGAATAATTTGACTGTTGAGCAAACAAGGCATTGAAAAACTTACAAAGATCTCATCCAAATAATAATGACATTAGTATTATCTGCATTATTCGGACTATTGTCCCCATCTTCATTATTTGTACAACGTTTCGGCCGATATACCCTCCGGCCTTCTTCAGGTATTTCTTGTCGGACTCGGGGAACCTTCTCGGACTCGGGAACCTTCTTTTCGAACTCGGGAACTTTCTTGTCGTATTCGGGAGCCATCACGGAACTTTGAACCTAACCCTTTATTTATTCCACGGGGTTATCCTGTTCTCATTCCGCTAACCATAGCTGGGGTAGGAGTTGTGCTAATTAATTATAGGAGGGTATATCGGCCGAAACGTTGTACAAATAACAATGAAGGTGGGGACAATAGTCCGAATAACGCAGATAATACTAATCTTCAAGCCTCATCTCAAACATTCAGAGAAATAATAATGTCATTGTTTTTGCACGCCAGTTGTTGCGTTTTTTATATAAAAGATTAAGGTAACAAGCCGAAAAATCAAAATAATACATACTAAGACTCATCTAAAAAATTAAGACAAATTATAATTTGAGGGCCGGGTTAGCTCAGTTGGTAGAGCGTTCGGCTAGAAACCACAAGGTTCCTAGTTCGATACCGGTCCTCGCCAACTCAGCGTATGAGTAGCACAGGGATCTGTGCGGTAAAGTAAGGAGCTGATGGTAAGTGTGGCGCTCCACCTCAGATGCTAAATACAATCTCCTTGGTCTAGCGCTATTGAAAAGGGGATAGACTCCCTCGCTGATTGGCTGATACCGACTCTAGGCCACCCCGACGACTTTACTTTACTTTACTTTACTTATAACTTGAGGTGTCAATTGTTGAAAAATTGGAGACGGAAAAGCTTTGGCATAGAAAGTTTAGGAATCTAATTAGAAAAATGATTACAGAAGTTGCAGAATCTTCAGTTCTGGGCATTTATTAGTCAAATTAAAATGGTACGACAGAATTCAAAAAAATTCTTCAAGAGTAAATTTGTTTCAATTCTAATCACACCTCCTATGCTAGAAATAATTATCGCATTGCTGTGTGCATCTCTGGCAGGATATAGCTCAAATTCCTTTCTTTTGTGTTTTATTGAAAAGAGTATAATTTATGACCACTATTCATAAGAAATAATTTAAATTATATTCATGATTCTCTTTCTGTTTTTCTAGTTCACATCTGTGATTCCAATCCATGCAAAAATGGCGGTAAATGCTTGCCAATAGGAAAGACATATGAATGCCAATGTACAGATCCATTTCAAGGGAAACATTGTTCGCAAAGTAAGTATATATCTATTTATCTATCTATGTGTTAATGTATGAGTAGTAGCTTACCGGTGGGTACGAGTACGATCGTTGGAAGCGCGCAGTATCCAGGGGTTAAGACTGAGAAAAAACAAATACAAAGTGCTCAATACAATGTAGAGCAAGATTTATTTATATAATGGATAAAAGTAACCTACTCGAGTTTCATCGTCTGATTCGTCATTAATCGAGTTTTCGATTAATCTCAGTTGGTACAATACATGCCCGTTGGAATGGGAAAAAAAGATAAGTCCCATTCTAACAGGCATGTATTGTACCAACTGAGATTAATCGAAAACTCGATTAATTCAACGGATGTAACCCTGACGAATCAGACGATGAAACTCGAGTAGGTTACATTTATCAATTATATAAATAAATATTTATATTTCTATATATCTGTTATGGTAATTTACCATACACGCATGAAGTCTTATATATATATATATATATATATATATATATATATATATTTACCAACACCTCCGCACGAGCAGGATGCGACACAAGGTCAATTTCTTAAGCGAAGTTCACCAGGTTTGAATTCAGAGTTTTCCTTCTCCTAGACCGGTTGCCTAACCAAGGTTTAAAGAGCCCAGTCTGTCCTACTATTTACCCATATCTGGAGGGAGAGTAGGATTCATACCTCTCCCAAGGATATTAGCGCTAAATGAAATGCAATTACCACGTCCAGGATTTGAACTCGGGGCGACGAGTCCATTTCCCATGACTTTAACCATTACACCACGCGCTTCCTTCTATATATCGTTATATCGTACCATGAAGATCTATTTGACCCATAGATGGGACCCTAACAGGTATTACAATTCAAAGCAGATCTGGGGATAATGTCAATGAAGATATGACTCTCTATTATAGATCAGGAGCATCTCACTGCTAGATGCAGTTTTGTGTCATACCTTGGAAATCTGAAGGTGTTTTTGATGTAATGGTTACCATCGTTGAAAATGGACACAACAACCAGAGTTCAAATCCTAGAGAGGTTGTTTACAATTCATATAGCGTTAAGGTTAAGTTAGGGTATAGGGTTTAGCGTTAGGGTTAGGGTTTAGGGTTAGGGTTAAGTTTAAGGTTAGGGTTTAGGGTTAGGGTTAAGGTTAGGGTTTAGGGTTTGTTCAATTGGAAAATAAATAGATAGTTTATCAGCCAAGAGTGGTTCCCCTTTGTTTATGTTAGACTTATAGGAAATAACCAAAAGTTATGAGGGTCGGCTGAAAAGTTCATATGCTGACATTATGAGAGATACTCTCATAAAATATGACCAAATCACGTTTATTATTTTTAAACATAGTTCTTTTTATGGTCCACATACTTTTCCCATTGATTTTACATTGCTAGGATTTCATTGGTCAGAAAAAGTCATCAAGTGTACATGTGATGTTATATTTGGTTTAGCTTGATGTTAAAGCCATTTGGAGTCAATGTTTAGAGATGCTTTATCCATTTATCTTGGTGTGTTTCTATTTCTGAAAACCAATGCTTGCTGTGAGAACCAGCATTTAAAAAAATATTTTTCCTACTTTGGCTTAAATACCTGTGAAAAAGGTATACATTCAACTATTCTTCTTCTAGCTGTTGGTAAATAGCAGGACACACTGGGCTACTAAACCTTTGGACTGACTTCTGATTTAAGTCGGAAAATTAAAACGGAAAGTTTTTTGGTAGTACCCAATGACAGTTTAACTACAGTCTATGAATTAACATTTTACGAATTGGGTAACGGTTTTAGGGGATTATGGTTGTTTTCAATTACGTATTGCTTAAAAAAAATAAACTAACAAAAAACCCAAATTTCTATACATTTAATTAACCATTGAAATTAATTATTGAATCTATTATTCAGGCAGTTGCTTGTGTTAGTATTGCAATGTATAATTTCAATTAAACTTAGTTTTAAAAAATATTTTTCAACATTAAATGTATAGTAATTTGGATTTTTTGTTGTTTATTTTTTTAAAGTAATGCGTAATTAAAAACAACCATAATCCCCTAAAACCGTAACCCAATTCGCAAAATGTTAATTCATAGACTGTAGTTTAACTGTCATTGGGTACCACCAAAAAACTTTCCGTTTTCATTTTCCGACCTAAATCAGAAGTCAGCCCACCTTGGTATTGTTGTATACTCTTTTTCCTTTCTTACTTCTATTATTCTTCTGCTCATCTTTGGTATCTTACGTTCTTCTTCCAGCGTCTCTTCTAACGTCTCTGTTCTTACTAGTTGGTCGTCCTTGGTTCATTTCTTCTTCTATGTCAGTCTTGTTGCCAAGACATTCATCAACCACAAAACCATATTATTTATCTAAACCTTTATTTACTTAACTAAACATATTTCTCTAACTAAACATAACGCGCGTATGCAAGTGAGTCCAGCTAAAGCAGATACATCTTATCTGCCTGACGTCCAAGCTAAAACTGAGAGCCAACCAGGTCCCACGTGACTTCACGTATTTCGCGGGCTTTCAGTAATATTCCATGGAAAGTCCCGCCGGTGATATGAAAAGGGATGTACCCCATCTCTTCAGAAATTCAGGGGGTTGACAATAATCTAACATTATGGCCACAGATCTGGGAGAAAGAAAAGTTTGATTTTAAACTTCTTAGACTCCAGTTTAAAAATTGACCTTGTATCACATCCTGTTCGTGTTTTCTTTTTTTTCTTCCTTCTGAAAACTAAGCTATGCTAGCGCTGAATATGCTAACAGTCTCATTATGAATCCATTTATTTTTTAAGAAACAAGGCCATCTGGCATTGCCTGGATTAATATACTTTCTAACACCACTATTGTTGATTGGTTGGTGGATTGGATTTGACAGCATGTTAACCTGTCTAGGGTTATTTTATACTGAAGAAATATTTGTTTTATTCATTCTTATTGGATATTCAATCATTTCAAACTCATTATTTATCTATTTGACCTAAAGATGGGACCCTAACAGGTACTACCTCTCCAGATCAGAGAGGACCTAGGAGTAATGGTGATGAAGGTGTACCCCATACTCCACAGAGCTTCAAAATTAAAACTTCCATTAGATGCAGTTTAACCTCATACCTAAGACACTAAGATCCTCAGCCACTGCCCTCTAAGCACATATATGATAACGAGGGTTTGGGATTTGCCATATGGGCAATAGGGTTGGGACAATCATATAGGTGCTAAGGCTTGATGTGACCAACCGATTGATCAATATTCTACTGTCCCAGCAAATACTGAGGACATATCTCGGATTCTAAGCAACATTGAGAGGGCAATGTTAACATTAGATTGGAGTACTTGAAACCATAAAATTGTGTAAATAAATAGTTATTACTCGCTATTGTAATAGATATACCAGGGTATGATTATTTGACTATTACAACGGTTGATACATTTACTTAAGAACTATTGCATTTAGTTCAATATGTAAGTATAATAATCTCTGGTAAAACACTCTTTTCTCTTCTATTTCCCTTCTTTATCCCCCTTTCTTTTTCATTCTTTTCTGCTTTTTTTCTCTTTCATTCAAGCAGACGATAAGTGTTATCGCTTCCTATTCCTCAACTTTCTTTCTTTCTCTCTTTTCCCTCTGACACGTTGCACGTTCTTTTTCTTCCCTTTTTTTCCTCACAATTACAAAGATATGGCCCATTATCTATCTGAGGTGATAATTACATAATTTATATTAAAACAAGAAATAATAAAAGTTAAAAATATGTAAGTGTGACAATACTGATATAACCACAGCCTGGAAGAATTGTCGCTTTAACTTGTCAGTGAGATCGGATTTCCATATGATTAATAATTTGTTTGTGACCGTCCTATTAGTGTATTAACATCACTTTCTGTGGATGAGATATTACTACTTAGGTATGTGAATTGTTCTACTAGCCTAAGAGGCTTACCCTCGAGTAACTCAGTTTTATCGGAGTTCACATAGAGGCCAATATTCTTTGCGTTATAAAAAAATTTTCTGCAGTGAATATTGAAAAAATAAAATTAGTTTCCTATAAAATTCGATCCTTTTTACCTTGTATTTACTATCAGTCTCATAGTATTTATTACATTTGTATATAAATTTCATACACTAAATATAACAACTATTATGGAAAAGAGGTACAAGTTTTGAAAAAGTCATTTAAAACTGCTCTAAATAAACTTTAATCTATAGGGTAGTCTGAAAGTTTTCTAACCCCTACATATTTTTTTAAAGAAGTAAAAGAATTACATAAATTAAATTATTAAAACAAAAAATAATAAAAGTTAAAAGAAAATATGTAGGTGTGACAAGACTTTCAGACCACTCTGTATATACTACCTGTCCCATAATAATTGTTACATTTGTTTATAAATTTTATACACTAAATGGAACAACTATTATGGAACAGATACAATTTTTGTTTTGTTTTTAATCCTATATGCAATACAATGTATGGCAAAAGTCTAAAACAAAAACCAAATGAAAAATTTGTTAAAATTAAATTTCAAGCAATATTTAACGTTTTGCTCTATAAACCAGTGGCTGCTTTTTCATTAAAACCTTTTATACAAAAACATTTCAATCATACATACAATTAATTCTAATTTTCCACATAAAAAAAGCAAAAGGTTTTGTCTTAAATTTCAAATAATTTAAAAGGTTGTATCTCAAGACTGGGCATAACATTTGAAGGCATGCATTCATATCTTCTGAAACAAAACGGAATGATCCATTATTTATCTGAATGACAGGGCGTGACACACGTAGGTAATCACATTTTAATAGCAGATCCTGTGAGCAAACTCAAGCCCGTTCATTGTTCATTTCTATCTTGGTAAATACAGTTTCAATCTCGATACTTTTCTGACACACCATATATATATATATATATATATATATATATATATATATATTAAATTTCAAAATATTTTGAGGACCTTATACATTATAATTAGCTAATGAGTTAATTATAATATGTAAGGTCCTGAAAATAATTTTTATTTATTTATATCATTGGGTGAGACACGTATTTCGGATGCTGGAGATCATTTTCAAGCTTTATAGTATGTTTATATATATAATATATATATATATATATATATATATATATATATATATATATATATATATATATATATGGTGTGTCAGAAAAGTATCGAGATTGAAACTGTATTTACCAAGATAGAAATGAACAATGAACGGGCTTGAGTTTGCTCACAGGATCTGCTATTAAAATGTGATTACTCACTTACATACTGAACAGGATAATCTCTGTTTAAATTTGAGGATCTGGTTGGAACTAGTGCTTTAAGCGTGACATGACCTTAAGTCAACATTGAAAGATACTCATGGAGGACTTTGGACATGTTTTACAATAGGGACTTGCGTCTTAATATATAGATTAAGTGTAGAAAACTATCAGATTTACGTTTTAATGTATTGTCCAAATCATCTCATTTATGTAAATTTATGTTTTTCTTTTCTTTTCTAAAAAAAACTATTTCAGTGAAACCTGATTGTTCGTGCAGTGTATCAGGTGATCCACACTACAGAACATTTGACGGACAAATGATCCACTTCATGGGAACTTGCAAGTATACTTTAGCCGCAAGCAATGAAGGAGCGCCGAACTACTTCGCCGTTGAAGTTAAGAATGAACATCGTGGAAACAAACGTGTGTCCTACACTCGATTGGTTGATATCAAACTGAAGGACGTCACTATTAGACTAATGCCAGGAAACAAAATGCTTGTAAGTCAAATCATACATTTTAAAACCATTCATTTCATTCAGTTTTGAGAGATAAAAACAATTGAATTGTCTAAAACATTTATTCAGCATTGTTTAGAGTGAATAAGTGAACAAATTCATATCATTATTATTAGAAATCTAATTAATTTTTTTAAATATACTTATTGCACAATCTTTGTAATGTAAATAAACAGATTTTCCTCATTGTCACAATATTTTTGTTTCATTAAAAATGTAACATCTGTTATTTCATTGAGAGAATTTGGTTTAACAAATCAAAATCTTTTCTAATATTTTTTTTTTCAGATTAAAAAAAGAAAATAAAAAATATTAGTCATTCAGGTTCAGTTTAGCATAGAAAAAAAGTTATTTATATTAAGAGTTTTTGACATTGACTCATACAATTAATAGTGCAGTCGTAACCATTACAGTCAGTTTGAAAAGATTTTGTCTGCTATAAGCTTATGTTAAAAGCAACACATATACTCTAGCTGCAAGCAAGGAAGGGGCGTCGAAATACTTCGCCGTTGAAGTTAAGAATGAACACCGTGAAAACAATCGTGTGTCATACACTCGATTGGTTGATATCAAACTGAAGGACGTCACTATTAGACTAATGCCAGGAAACAAAATGCTTGTAAGCCAAATCATACATTTTAAAACTATTCATTTCATAATTTCCTTATTCAGACGCTGAATAAATCATACATGATTAAATGAGTGGAGGCGCATCGTGTAATGTTTAGAGTCGTAGTAAATGGACACGACGAGAGGAGTTCAAATTTCAGACGATGAGGTTTGCATTTCACATTGTGCTAATACCCGTGAGGAAGGTATGAATCAAAATATGTTCCCTCCAGCTATGGGTTACTAGTAGGTCAGGCTGAGCTTTTTAACCTTGAGAAGGAAAACTCTGAATTCAAAACTGTTAAACTGCACTTAAAAATCGTCCTTGTGTGACATCCTGCTCGTGCAGCGGGGTTGGTATATATATATAACCTAATAAAGTTTGTTTCTTTATAGTATCATTGAAGCATTGTGTGTATGTGTAATATAAAGATTTTGAAGGCAATTTACAATGCAATATGTGCTGAATTTATTTAACTTTTTTTTTTTTTTTTCAAAACTAAATATTTTCGGAAGTAAATTCCATCTTCAGAGTTATTGAAAGTTGAAAGTATTGAAAGTACTAGGTGATTTTTTTTATAGTACTTATCCCACGGCGATATTGTAATCTTCTGTTGTTTAAGAAGTTGATGAACGCCGTATATTTGAAAATTTTTCCGTGATGTTAAATCGGCTAATTCCGTGATGTTAACTCGGCTTGGCTGCTCCTCCGCGTGGTAAATGTTCGAAATTCTTTTAATTTTTACTATAAATATAAGCCTTGCTCGGCATAGTGAAATAAAGTTTGTTTCTTTATAGTATCATTGAAGCATTGTGTGTATGTGTAATATAAAGATTTTGAAGGCAATTTACAATGCAATATGTGTTGAATTTATTTAACTTTTTTTTTTTTTCAGAAAATATTTAGTTTTGAAAAAAAAAATTAAATAAATTCAACATATATTGCATTGTAAATTGCCTTCAAAATCTTTATATTACATATAACCTAATATTTTTTAATGACTTTAGAAGGGCACGATCTTCCAAGGCCAAAATAAGAGCACTAATCTTGAAGTCTGATTAGTTGGTAGGTTGTTTGGTTGGTAGGATTTTACGGCATGTCAATCCTTGTTTTATTTCATACCGAAGAACTTGTTTTATTCATTCTTCGTGATTATTGTTCGAAGGGTCCCGAGTTCGACAAGAAATACCTGAAGAAGGCCGAAGGGCACATCGGACGAAACGCTGTACACATAACAATAAAAATGACAATCGTCCAGTTAATCCAAATTATATGTATTTTTTACACAGAAATACATTTCTATTGTGGTGGAATCACGTGCAATGTAACGGTTATCCTTGCGGAAAATAGACTTCATGATCCGGGTTCAATCCTGTCTAAATTTCACTTCGCGTTAATGCACTTGGGAATGGTAGAAATCAATCTTTTTCCTGGCTAATGGGTAAACAGTAAAGCAAGCTGATGGGGTAAAGTTGAGAGCTGGTGATAGGTGAGGCGCTTCAGCTCAGACACAAAACAATCTCATCAGCCTAGTACTAGTGACAAGGGATAGACTCTTCGTTATCTGCTTGATAAACAGGGTGCACTGATATATATATATATATATTGTTGTGATGTTAGTCCCAACAGTAAAAAGAAGTCAAGTCGAGATGGGGTAAAATAAGACAAGTGTATTTACAATCAATGGTACATGTACGACTAGCTTGTCGTTAACGGGAACAGTTCTACCTTTCCACTCGGTGTCTCACTATTTATAGTGAGAACCGGTGCATGTTCTCCACTGTAGGAACGACCGGTACAACATATATATATATATATATATATATTAAGTAATTTGAAAAAAAAACAAGTGTTCCGAAAATAGGATGAATTTATTTATCGATGTTTAAACATTTCGGTTTCTTTAAACCTTCATCAGGATGTATCTTGAGGTGAAGAAATTGATGGATGTTTTATAGATGACAGGAGATGAAAATCTTTATAAAATCTCCTGTCATCTATGAAACATCCATCAATTTCTTCAACCCAAGAGACATCCTGATGAAGGTTTAAAGAAACCGAAATGTTTAAACATCGATAAATAAATTCATCCTATGTTCGGAACACTTGTTTTTTTTTTCAAATTTCTTAATATTGTCGGATTTATTTCCATATTTACTCCATATATATATATATATATATATATATATATATATATATATATATATAATTCTCCGTAGATTTCATGTACTCTATTCACGAATATAGCATTTTTGTATTTATTCTATGTTATGTACACATTGAGATTTCGCACACATCACTCTCTAAACATCTCGTCAAACTTTTTATCTTTTATAAGACTCTCTTCAGTATACTTGGTTCAATACGTAGTTATAGTACATTTAAATTATTTACTATGTTACTAATCTTAATAGGAAAAGCATATATGTATTTATCTTGATATTCATTTTACTTTTATTCTCTCATTAATGTTTTAAATTCATTGTTTATCTAACAAATCTATAAAGTATTAATAAGATTCTTTTTTTTTTCGAAGTTGCGTAAATATAAACAATTACTTAGCTAGATTCCTTTACTCATATTTTACGTTTGAATTCAATTCTATTAGTTGCGTCTTGATATATATATATATATATATATATATATATATATATATATATAAGAAATTTGTAAAAATTGTTGTGTTTGTTATGTACGCACATGCGCCTGCGCCTGCCCCTGGTGGTCATTCCCTACTTTACCATTTTTACAAAAAGAATAGGTTAACCCATTCATTGTGTAACATAAAGACTGTAGATGATGTGGTGGTTGTAGTTAAGTTTCATATGAAATTAAGTACAAATATGTACGTAGTCTTTTGTATTAGCACCCTAGACGAGGGCGATCCCAAAATTAAGCTCTCCGAAGCGTTGGGGATACTCTCTTCAGTATACTTGGTTCTAATACGTCTGTCTAAATAGCCGTACAAACCGTATAATTACTAACTGACCCATCACAATATGTAACCTTGATCTGAGTGACGTATCGGGTACGTATAATGTTTTCCATTGCATGACTCACATTGAATATCCCACTTCTACAAGTCCGCAATGTATACTCGTTGATTTTCATATTGCTTTTCCCTCCAATATCCGCTCTTTCAGAACATCGGCGTTCATTATTCGAAATGGGTTTTCTGCTCATTGCAACAACATTACTGTTTATTTATGATAGCTTATCTTTATTTCAAAGTGACACAACGTGTTACATACTCATACACATATACCCATGTTGTATATATATACACATGTTCTTTTACTGGAGAGAGGAGAGAGATAGACACAGGTAGACAGAGAGATGCATATACATTTTGCATTACTTACTTCTTTGACCATTTGGTTATATCTAATCGTTTCTATTCTTTCTCTCCACGTTGAATTCTATTTCTAGATTCTTGTTGGCTGTTCGTCTTTGATGCATTCCTTCTTCTTGGTCAGTCTTTTTGCCAAGACATTCATCAAGCAAGAACACCATATTATTTCTTTAAACTTTTATTGCTTAAACTTATTCTTCTAACTAACACAACGGGCGTGTGAATTTGAGTCCAGCTAAGGCAGACATGCTTTCTGCCTGACGTCCAAGCTGGAACTGAATGTTAACTCAATTCCACGTGACTTCACGTATTTGGCGGGCTTTCTGTAATATTACATTGAAAGTCCCGCCTGTGATAGGAAAAGGGGCCATCCCTTCAGAAATACAGGGAGTGACAATAATCTATGCATAGATTATGTAACAAACGTGTTTATTGGCGGGCTTTCTGTAATATTCCATGGAAAGTCCCGCCCGTGATAGGAAAAGGGGCCATCCCTTCAGAAATACATGGGGTGACAATAATCTATGCATAGATTATGTAACAAAAGTTTTTATTTATTATTAAAGATCAATGGAGAGAGCCGTTCTTTGCCAATCAACAACGTTTTAGGATTCTCTGCTAAATTTGCTGGTGGCTGGATAACAGTTTCTACAACATGGGGTCTGCGAGTTCAATTTGACGGAAGACATCGCGCCAATGTGAAAGTTCCGGCTACATTTATAAAGAAGGTGAACGGAATCTGCGGTGACTGTAACGGTAAACAAGATGACCTGCGCACTAAAAATGGAACGGATGTGTCGAAAGATCGTGACCGATTCTCCAAGGTCGGAAAAAGTCATCAAGTCAAAGACGACAGTGACAAACCGGAAACCAGGTGAGAATGAAAGATTCAGTGAGATTATAGATTTAATTTTAATACTGACTGGATCCATGGAAATTCTGGTAGTTGATAAACTTTACCATTAAATTTTACTATTTCATGTAACTTCTCATTTTCTATTCCTAACCGAAAAAAGAAATTTAAAAGATTTTCTAAATTCATCATATCATTTTCTTTCACGCTTCAATTTATTCATTTTTTTTTTCAATTAAATCACATGCTAAATATATCTTGTAGTTTTCTATTTGTATTTAGCAATTTCTCTTTGTATTTAACAATTTCCAACACTTTGCGTAAGCGTTTGTGACATAGTTCATTAATATATATATATATATATATATATATATAATTGTGTGTGTGTGTGTGTGTGTGTTGTGTGTGTGTATGTTGGGCGGGTTTACATACTAATTTACATGCTAATAGTGTGACTATGATAGTGATGATGATAATGATGATGATGATAATGATAGATATCTATTAATAATGGATATTGTCTTTATTTCTGTCTGTAACAAAAACTACTCCATAACTCTACGTCACAGCTTACGTCACAATATCCTTATGCTATATACACCCATTCATGTATTAATACATATACAGGCATATAGACCGTATTCAGAAATGTTTTCGATAAAATATCCGAATATTTTGTGTTTATTAAAGATCATGGAACTGTATTTATACCTGTACATTTCTCTCTCTCTTTTTTTTTTATATCTGCAGGTGTGAGTCGATTGACGTCGACTCGAAATGTAAACCTGCTGTAACCCAGAAATGTGACGTGATTCAACATCCGGTATTCAAAACGTGTGCACAAAAGCTCGGTCGTAAACGAGTCGAAGAAAACGTGCAGTCCTGTAAAATCGACGCCTGTAGTTATCATAAGGACAGCAAACTTTTTGACAAGGTTGTATGTAAAGCAATTGAAGGATTCGCTCGAGAGTGTGAAGAAGCTGGATTTCCTCTTAACTGGAGAGAAATATCGAAGTGCGGTAAGAAAATATTGCTATTACAGTGGTACCATGATTTTTACGATTTTCAGGGTTATAAGCTGCTGTTACATAATCTATGCGGTTGCATAAGATTATTGTCAATCCCCAGTAATTCTAAGGGGATAACCCTTTTCATATCATGGCCGGGTCCTTCCATGGAAAATTACAGAAGCCCGCCAAATATGTGAAGTCACGTGGGACCTTTTTGAGTCCCCAGTTTTGCAGTTGGACGTCAGGCAGAGCGGTCGGCCATTTTATGCTCTATCTAAACTGGAACTCACGCCGGGTCCTTCTATGGAAAATTACAGAAGCCCGCCAAAATATGTGAAGTCACGTGGGACCTTTTTGAGTCCCCAGTTTTGCAGTTGGACGTCAGAGCGGTCGGCCATTTTATGCTCTGTCTAAAACTGGAACTCGCGCGCGCTATGTTAGTCAGATATTTAGTTACATGAAATGTATAGTTGAGGAAGTAAAAGTTTGTATAGGTAATATGTTCTTGTGGTTGATGAGTGTCTTGGTAACAAGACTAATAAATGAATCCAGAACGACCAGCCAGCGAGAACATAGCAATAGAAGACCAGACCCGAGGTCCCCAAGAAAGTCCAGACCTTAGAAGATTCCAGACCAAGTCAAGATAGATGATAGAAATATCAAAGACGATCAGAAGCAAAGCCGGCCAGAAGAAAATACGATCAGATATAGAAAAAAGAAAGTGATATATAAGATTATAATTATTTAGTGCCAGTGAAGAAGGCGCTATGCAACACTGTGACCCGGTCGATTTTTGGCTTTGGGTCGAGAGCTAAATTTTGAGGTACAAGTGTGCTTCAGATATGCTTATGTTGATAAGTTCTCTAAAAACACTTAAGTTTCTAAAATTAATACGTACAAAGAAATATATCATTTATTTAAAAAAATACAAAATTTAACATATTACAACACATAATTCATTATATTCTATTTCATTATGTTTTTATATAATGCAGTGCTACTTTACTTATTAGAACAAGTGTTTTTAGATGGGCTGGAATAGATTTGAGTTTACTTCAATGTTGGAAAATATTGATATATACCGCCACTGGACCCGACAAAGAAAATGGAATATATAAATATAAAAATTTATTTTTATTCTTCGATTATGTGTAGACTGAGACTCGTCAGCACAGGATGCACATTCATAGGAACCTTCGGAAGTTCTGAATGCAAGCGATATTGGACTTGATCTACCCAACCCAGATTTCAAATGGCTTTTTTATATTTCTTCAACTCAACAGGGTCACGCCTGTTTGATCGTGGCACCTACACAGTTTTCATTGGTTATGGGTTACACCTACATATTTTCTGTGCCTACGCAGTGTCAATGTACACCTGCATTAACAAGAATCAAAGAAATTTGCCGTTCTGGTGGCAATTTTTGTTGCTCTACACAAGAACTGAAACAAATAAAAAATACTACTAACTTAAATTAAAATGTTGAGAAATTATTTTAAAGCTTTGCTGACACTTGTTAATAGTATTTTTTTCGATTATATATATATATATATATATATATATATATATATATATATATATATATATGGACTCTCCCGTCGATTTTCGACGTATGAGGGTTCATACACACAATGATCTACCACACAGGGATTTTTTTATAGTGTATAATATATATATATATATATATATATATATATATATATGTATATATATATTGTTAATTAATACTCGGTACCGTCTTCTCAAGGGCCGGTTTAGCTCAGTCGGTAGAGTGTTCGGCTAAGAATCACAAGGTTCTTTGATCGATACTGGCCCTCGCCAACTCAGCGAATGAGTAGCACAGGGATCTGTGCGGTAAAGTAAGGAGCTGATGGTAGGTGTGACGCTCCACCTCAGATGCTAAAATAATCTCCTTGGTCTAGCGCTAGTAAAAAGGGGATAGACTCCCTCGCAGTCTGGCCGATACCGACATTAGGCCGCCCCGGCGACTTTACTTTTTACTGTCTTCTAGATAGGCTGATCTGTTTTTATCTCACAATCCTAGAGAATTTTATGCATCGCATACTCTACATATTTACATATGTATATACATATTGGAGGCACTTGGTCAAATGGTTAGAGTCGCGGGAAATGGACTCGTCGACCCGAGTTCAATTCCTGGACGAAGCTGTTTGAATTTCACATAGCGCTAATACCCTGGGGAAAGGTATGAATCCAATTCTCCCTCCAGCTATGGGTAAATAGCAGGGTAGACTGGGCTCTTTAACCCTGGCTAGGTAACCGGTCTAGGAGAAGGAAAACTCTGAATTCAAACCTGTTGAACTCCGCTTAAGAAATTGACATTGTGTCACATCCTGCTCGCGCGGAGGGGTTGGTAAATATATATATATACATATTGGAGGTTTTTCTTCTTCGGAGCTGTACTACTCCAGATTCTGTGTTCCATCTTGGTTCTTAGTAATTCGGAACGAGGAGACATATTTTTGGTGTGCACAATTTTTTTTTTATTTTCCCGGTGCCAACATGGCCACGCACATTCGGGAGATTCAGCATAGAGACGAAAGACATCGATCCGGCCCCTATACGCTCTCGCTGAACTCTAAGCTAACTGTGAATTTTAATTTTGCATGAATCAACTTGTCGCGTGATTCCATAAGCCAATTAGAGCCCCATTCTCGCTCAATTTGGGTTCAGAGCTTGTCAATATAACTATGAACATTTCCATTACCGTTAAATTTAAATTTAACTATAATTCATTATGGAAAGGTTATGTTTTGTAACACTTTGCATTGTAATGCACATCTTACATTCTTGATAAGTAGGTAGATATTATTCTTCATACATAGAAACTAGTATTTTTGAGATTCCTTGAATATATGATGCGACCACGAATTGTATCAGTGCTACTGTATGACAGCACCGCATAACGTAAGGAAGCGCTTAAAGAAAAAGCTAGATGGAAGCTTGACAAGGATGTTGAGTGCTACTTTGAACAAATACTGGAAACAGCATACCACAAGAAAACAGCTGTACGGCCAGCTGCCTTCTATTACAGAAACTATCCTGGTGATGCGAACAAGACCTGCGGGACACTGTTGGAGAATCAAGAACGAACACAAAAGTGACATTTTTCAATAAAAATCTACACATAGACACAAAAATGTAGGCTAAAAAATCTACATCAGTTCTTGGCAGATTCTGGATGCCAAGTACAAGACATGACTGAGGAATTACTGGTAGGGACGATTGGAGACAGAGACAGAGAAAGAAAGAAAGAGAGAGAGAGAGAGAGAGAAAGAGAGAGAAAGAGAATAAGAGAGAGGGTCATGGGAATCGTGCATGTATGTAGAGAAAGTAAATATGATTTGGTAATTCATTACTCCTTTTCCAATCATATATGGAAATCAAAACTCTTTAATAGTATAGAATATTTAGAAAACTTGCTCAATAAAACAAATATATTCATGTGATGACAAGTAGATTATGAAGTTGATTAATTCGTATATTTACATATATATATTATATATATATAATATATATAATATTTACAATATATATATATATATATATTTATATACTAAATATTTAACATATATAATATATATATATAATATTTACATATATAATATAATATATATAGATATAGATATTGAGCATTTAAACTATATTGAGTTTACATTAATCTACATAAACCAGTTAGATATGTATTGGTTGAGTTGGATTTTACGGCTAATGTCAACTCTTTGTTAGGTTTCTTTTATGACAGTATGTATGAGTTTTGATTTAGATTACTAATCTACAATGTTGGTGATAAAAATTTATTTTAAGTTTTTTAAACTCATTATCTAAAATAACACTACATTTATTATATTTATTAACCCATAGATATTGTATAATGTATAATATCTATATACAGTATTAATAACCACTTACTTCTAGATCAGTCAAGGGTGGATACCCTGGAGTAATTAGTGACAATGAAGTGAAGTTACTTACTTATAACCATATACTCCTCATTACTAATTGAAGCTAAAGAATTGCATAAATACCAATTTCTCATATATATAATAGTAATTGCACAATTATTTAACTTTAATACAATATACCCAAGGTAACTATAATACCGTACTTACATGTACTAATTAACCAATATTTCTTATACGTATAATTATATCTTAGTAATAACAATGTGTTTGTGATGTAGTTATATTGCGTAATAATATATATAAGTAGTATAATTTACTTATATTAATCGAGTTGGGATCAATCAAAATATAGCATTACTAGCTAGCTTTGATTAGTGATCAGTTGATTAATCAGATGAATGAGTTTCTTTTTACTTATATAATTCACAATTGCCCTAATTATATACTAGCCAAGTAAAAGCCAAAGTGGCAGTAAATGCAGTCAGTCACGGAGATAAATTGCCATACGAGCTAAGATCTGAAAGGTATTAATTATTAAATTGTTGTCAATATATCATCGCGCATTAATCGTTTTGTTTTCATTCTAAAATTCATAACACATGTGTGTTGGATTATTCGCAAGCACACATTTACATATTGGTGGGATGCAGTGTGGCTTGTTAGCTATATCTCTTACGTTTAGTTTTCACAAAGAGAATGAGCTATATACCGATATTCAAATTAATTACAAGAAAGATACAAGTTAAGTGCATCGTCTACTCAGTCACAATCTCGTACATATTAATTATTATGTAATGTAGGTGTCCAGATGAATAGGTGGACAGGTTTCTCTGATTCGTGTTGATTTCTTTTATTTCTCATTTTCTACAATATTAAGTGCAACGGGTATATCATAGTCGGAGTCGATGCGAACAGTAATCACTGATCGTCGGAATACGGAAAGGGGTGATGACAAGTATCGTTACGAGAACTACGATTTAAATGTCTCAGTCGATTGTAGTGAAAACTGGGAAGTAGGATTTACTTACGGCTCGCAAATATAATATAGCTTATATCTAGAATTTCGCTATTAAGTAAACATATATCTGAACATATTTATTATATCAAATGCGTGATGGTTCGCTCTATATAATATTCTATAAGCCAGACACAATTTAGTAAACACCAAATTCCATACCATATACAGCTTTTCTCTATTCAAAGTGTCAAAATGTTATATTAAACATACCGGCACTAGTACAAATATATATTACGAAAGCCATTGAACAAGCATGTGAATGCTATTCGCGGCGAAGTTATTATCTTCACCTTTCTCATAAAAGAACTAAAATTATATTATTATTTAAAGAGACATAATATACTATAGACAACCTCTGCGAGTTGAGGCATAGTTTATTTGAGATACTCTAGCACTAGTTTAATATGAAAAATATAAATAGAAACAGTTATATCTTTTTAAATATTAAGAAGGCTTTATAAATGAAACTAAAGTACGTAATGCAGAATAAAAATATCTTGTAATATAATAAGACAGGGGGGTAGGGAGAGAAAGGAAATAACGTGAAATTAAATCAAAAAGTGTTTCGTCAAATAGATAAAATAAAACAACGATTTCATATACCTGAACTTCAATATTTACCTTTGGTACATCGAATCGTCGTTCTCATACTTAAATGCTTGAAATTACTTAGCTGAGTAGTATAACTAATATATCGCATGGTGAAAGAGCAGAATATATCATAACAAGAAAGTAATAGAAGTATATAAACATTACATCTTCGCTTAGAGTAGATATTCTTTCTTGTACAATTGAATTTTCGTTGCTCTTTGTGGAGATCTCGTTTAAATTTTCTTCTTCAGAACCAGACTTTTATGCTTTAGCTCATATATTTTCATCTTAAGCTCTAATAATACATAACATAAATCAATGTAGAATATACAACTCAAGTGATTTATAAAATAGTACACATAAATATTGAATATATGTATCAAAATTATTTTATATATCAATACTAGCAGAATGAAGCCATGCAAACGATCGTCGCATACAAACTCGTTGATAAAACACTAGCAAGTGTAGTTGTATTATATAAATACAATTGCATGTTATAATTGAAGTAATCATGAGAGCAATAAAATAATAAATAGCCGCGATAAGTACTTAAGTGATAGGTTTTGTTTTTGAAATAGAGATAATTAAGTGTAGAGTTTCTAGAGTAATAATATGGAAGAAAATTCCTACGTTGATTGATATTGCTGGAAATAAAATCGACATCGTAAGTGTGTAATAGATAAAGTAGAAACCTTAGAATAATGAATAAGAAGTAGTTTAGCGGTATACTCGAGTGACAGTAAAGATCTCACAATTCGTATCTTGATCATACTCATAGATCTCCAGGCCCTGATACCGGTATTTATGTAGATCATGTATGATAATATGCTAATTGCATGGATATCCCTTCTATAGGGATGTAGGACTCCCACCGTCTCTATGGGGACACCTTTTTTCTCACCGAGATATATGAGGGACTCTCCTGTTCGTTACTATTTATATAGGGTGGTAAATCGGTCTTAAGCTGAGACTGCCAGAAGTACTGACTATAAGAAGAGCTGCAAGAATCTGCTGAGCCTATGATACAGTATATCTTGACGACACCTTTTTATAATATAGAGCAGATTGTCAAGCAGAGAAATATAGTAGTGAAATGTGAGACATACTGCACGTGGACAATCTAGCGCTTTCATTACCAGGTTATAAGTATTTGATTTTAACACGCACTGCTATTAAAGTAACGGTGAAGAGTCATCTTACATGTTCTAGTAATACTGTAAAACTGTCATTGTATGGAGACTACATGAAGTTGTCACTCCTGCTTATTTTAATATGAGTTGACATAAATTATGTAATGAACAAGTTTAGAGTTTTTTCTTGTCAATTACTCATACTGTAACGTACAGGAGTTAATATGATACCTATATATATATGTATTTAGGTATATATATGAGAGAGAGAGAGAGAAGAGAGACTAATTGAGTGAGTACACGAGTTAACTGGGTTTTCACGTAAGGGTCTATCTTAGGATATGTATGGTTGAAATGGGTAAGAAATCGAGTAAAAATGCTGTTGTGAGAAATACACTTTTCAGGTATAAACATAGGTAAGTGATCTGAACGCCAAATTATGATATACTTATGTAATAACTCTAACTCATAGTATATCAAAAACGTAAGTGTTGGTAAGAATAATTTTCCTTTACGCAATGGTATTATGGTATAGTCATGAGTCTTTCGGGTTCATATCTTTAATTTGTTATATTAGCAGTTTTGTTGTAATTAATCAAACCCTAATCACCCAGAATGATTCCCATCATAGTCTT
This sequence comes from Doryteuthis pealeii, assembly GCA_023376005.1. Lineage (NCBI taxonomy): Eukaryota > Metazoa > Mollusca > Cephalopoda > Myopsida > Loliginidae > Doryteuthis > Doryteuthis pealeii. The sequence goes on from CM042154.1 coordinate 17,254,881, forward strand.
TCTTTTTGCCAATTTTTTTTCTTTTCTCTCCTATTTATCTTTAACAACATTGATTATTTGTGTGTCGGGCGTGGGTGCCATTTGGAGTCACTAAAAATTATACTATTATTTAATATATTGGGAGAAACGTAGATGAGGAGCAATTCCGACAGAGTATTTGCTAGCAAGATTGCATATTGGCAAGGACTATCAATGGAGAAAAGGGCAGTATGTAATAAACGATTAGCCAGTAGAGAGTAAAGGTTTGATAAAAAGTAGTTGATTTGAGGTCACACGAAGAAATCAAGTGGAGCAAGCGACTGATATCTATGTAACCGGGTGTGAGAGAACCCACACTTCGAAACAGTGGGAGAATTGATGTACACACCGGAAAGTTTCGGGTAATTGACCGGAACCGGCAAGTAAACATCGAATGGATAGACGGCGTGGGAACTAACGAAGAAAGGGTATCCGGCCTTTTTCGATCTATGAAGGAGCAGCCGCTTGAGGTTCAGACTGCCTTGGTCGCACCCGTGTTGCGGATGACGTAATTATAGAGTAGTTCTCTATCGCCCTTGTCTCTCTGCACTTTCTCCTCTCAAACGATACAGCCCACAACTGAGTCTATCTCTGTAGCTGGAAATAAACGGCTAGCGCCATATAATTTGAATTACATATTTAATCAGCGCGTTGTAGATTTTTATCAATAAGATGTACTTCCTGGTGAACGATGCAATAATAACAAACTTGTTTTGAGTATTCGGTGAATATATCGCCCACCGGTGCGCCTTCATTTCAGCGCTTAACGTTACTAACTCTCTCTCAAGCAACTCAATTCCTTACGTGAGTACTTTGTGCGAGACAAGAAGAAACTCAGTTTTGCATAAGGCTCCACATCTTCGCTCCTCTGCATAATTCACAAATTAAAAAGAATGATAAAGTTGATTATATATGAGGGAAACCTGATTATCGCTCTCGGTATAGCCAGCTCATGCGGGGTAGGAGATCAATATGAGTGTAAATCGTAAAAGAAGTCAGTTGCGTAGAGCCACTCAACACATGTATGCAATGAGTACGATACTATAAAGCAGATATAGATTTATTACTTATCATGATTCTACATTCTCACAAATCGGTTGGTGCTGTGGTGTAGCTCAGACAGGTAAAATAGTAATATTCTGATCCTCATAAGAAGGAGCGATTTGTACACAGAACAATTCATATGTAACTTTGACAACTAACCTAATTTCATGGCTAGACGTGGAAAATAATGAGTTGAGTGCTGAAAGTTGGTTTGTCTCGTCTTGGATGACCCTATCTTGCGCTAGACATTGTTTCATTTCCAAGATTCGTGTCGACGGTATATCTCACCTTGTCTCTGTTCGCCGTCTTCCATGATCGATGACATTCAACTACTACGTCTACTAATGTTAATGCTTATTGGTTTAAAGACATTCCTGTCGATACCTAAAATAGTTTCTGTCTTTCCCCACTCGTTGTGAAGGTAACTATGTGCACATGCACAGCCCACGAACACTCCTTTTGTTTCTGTCTCCTATGATTCGAACTATATAAAGTTCTATTAGATATTTTCGCACGCACTTCCAGTCTCTTTCGATTTCACAGAAAATTGTTCTTTCGACATGCATTCGAACATATCACTGCGCAAAACACTTGACAAATAAGTACGGAGCAGATTGAATGATACACAAATTTACTACATATATCAATATTAATCATAATAAACTTATAAACAGCATGATCGCTATATTCATCACTTTAGACATACTTTCATTAGAGGCTCGAAAGAGATACTATTAAGAAAAGCATTATGAATTGTGAACACCACTTAAAAATTTAGTCCAACTGTCCACCTTAATATAATTAAAATATATAAAGTATACAGAACGTCATGATCTGCCCTATATACTATTTACTATACAGGCTATGAATGGAGAGAATTAATTTGGATTAATATTATTTATTGCACTATTGTATTTAATTAGTAATGTGTTGAGATAGTGTGTCGTAAGCAGCTGTTCGATTCGATGGGTGTGTGGGAAAAGTTGGGGATCTGTGGTTTCAAGTCTGACCCAAAAGATAACCATCTTCCAATAAAGTGGAAAATGCATCACGTTCCTTCGTGTTCTGGCCTATTCCTTTAAAAAATGACTTTTCAAAATTCAGGATAATGAAAGTCACACTGTTTTAAAATAAGTAGGTTTGGCAGTAGAAAGATGCTTTTAATTATTATTATTTTAATTTTTGGGGGGGATCCCGGGGGGGTAATTAGAGTGATTGTAACCGTGAGATGCTTAATTGAAAAGCTTCAACCACCAGTACATTTATTAGTTGCTTTTTTCTGGTGCGGTGGGGGTAGGAGGGGTTTAATCAATCTACCCTCAGTGAAATTCCTAAAATTTCCACCAATTAATAATTCTTTTTTTTTCATTCAAATTCCATTCTCTTTTATATTTAATTTTTCACTTTTAAAAATTTTCAATAAATTTTTTTAAACTTTCTCCCATTTTTGTGTTTTAAATAGATTTTTCTCACGAATCAGAAAAGATCTTTTCTAAGTTTTTTTTTTTTTCTAACTTTAATTACATATAGTACGAATTACATTTTTTTTACTCATTCAAGGATTTTATCTCTGCAAGAAAGATACTTGTAAAATGGCGCAAATGCACAGAGATGGATAAAACTTTCCACTTGCGAATGCAAAGAACCCTTTTACGGAAAGGATTAGCTCAACAATTTGTAATTCTAATTGTTTTATTTATCTTTCGTTAATGTCATCCTTGGGGTCCCTCTTTTTTATATACTTCTTACACTCACATTGTAACCAAAAAAATGAATTCTAATTGTCAAAAACGTTATCGTTTCATATTTAATATTATATTTCGGCCTATTAGGCCTCATCAGTAGATCTATAGATCAGAAGACTCTGTGATTAGGCCTAATAGGCCGAAATGTACATACAGAGATGAATTTTCTCAGATTTGTTTAGCCTTATATTTGAAATAGTATGCCTGCCTAATTACATTAATTATTAATTATTAACTTCAATAATTAAGGTATGACTTCAATTAAGCACATATTCTCCAAAATTGTCGGCTAAAAAAAGCCATATCAAAATACAATCGTTTGGGTGATTTACTTATCATACTGTAGTGTAAAAAAAAGTCACTTAAGAGGATAATACTACTTCTAAATACAAAAACGAAAATCTAAGAAAGTCGGTTGGGTGTAGGGGTTACGGTCCTTGAAAATCCCACAGGAGGTTTATTTTGTTTCGAACAAGCACAAGGCGGTCTTCCTATTTTAATATTTAACTTTAGCCTATTTCTTTTAGTTTTGCCATAATCATTGCATCGTAAATTTCGGCTGTGCAGAAGGTCAAGTGTTCCTCTTTTGTGACCGCTTTTGCATGTTCAGGCCATACCGAACGCATGTTCATTACAGAATTAAAGATAAACTTCGCTGATGCGTGCTACTACATTATCTTAATGCAATGTTTACTTCTTGATGCTAATATAAAAATTCAAATGTGGTATGTATGTGACACAAATAACTCACAAAGAGATTGAGCTATCTCTGATTGTCTAAACTGAGTATCATAGTGTTGCAATAAAAACTTTTCCTGGTTTTACGCTATAAAGTAAATAGAGAAAAGTGAATCCGTAAAAGATCTTGAGTGCTCTAACCGTTTGGAGATTATATTCATTTATTAACTACTTTTATTATTTTCTGTTTAATATATATATGAGCTCTTCAGTAATGTATATATGCATTTTTATCTCTGAATATTTTCCACAAAATATATTTGTGTTCCAGAATTTGATATTTATTGCTGACTGTGTTCACCTGTAATTAACTTTTTAGCACCTTATTAAAGATGTAACTAGCAATATGTTAGGTAGTGATACGAAGAACTTCGGCCCTACATCGTTATGGTTAGAACAAATTTAAGTGCCTTAATTCTCATATAGGTATCCACGAGTTTGCGGTTAAACTCATTGAGAGTGAAGTCACACACGATATCTCTGTTTACAAGCAGATTGATCGGCATATATACGCCAGGGAGAAATTGCTCTCATGTTATTTAGCATTCCTATTTCCTTAATACATTACATTACTCGATGTCATAAAAATAATAATTCGTCCGTTAATGATGATGTTATACTCCACTCTTTCAGAAAGACACCCAGCATTCTAAACTGTGATAATTCTATGTAATGCAGTGTATCAAGGAGATCCCGCGACTCTGATTTGACCAGGACTTTCGAAGTGGAGTCAAGAGTTAGTATTTAACAGTCCGACTGCATGGGAAGTCCTTGTTGTCAATGAACTCTAACCGGCAATTGGCTCACACTAGATGCCGACGTGAGCTAAACCGTCGTCTAGAGAATGCATCGAATATTTTTCTTTGCGTGAACAGGAATGAAAGATAGGATTCACAGCACCGTGGATTATATAATTCAGTGTGAGTTATGCTCTCATAAATTTCATGATTTATTGGTCTGACGGCACAAGAAAACATCAGCTAATGTTAAAACCTCCTTCTACCAGGAATAAAAATGCTAGTAAGTAGATATAAAATGAGATGAGATATGTCGATCGAGAGTTAAGCGAGCCTAAAATATTAAACCAACAGAAGTGAGTAAATCGAGAGGGGGTTTCTTGAAGTCTTTGCTTCAGCATATCGCTTGAGACCAAAGAGATTTGTTATATTGGCGGTACTCTGTAGTGGAGGCGCCACCACATCTCGAGTACGATGCAAGCTCCTTTATCTTTTTATTGAGCCCCGAACAGATTCTGATGGCATTATTTTATTTTTCATATTCATACGCTGGAGTTGTGTTAGATAGGCGTATCATTGAGAACCTAGTGAACCTTTCAGTTAAGGCGCTCTGATCGATAGCCCGTATATCAGAACATATACTTCATTGTTATATCATATGATCCTTAACGACTGAGCTAAACCGGCTACACCAGCTAGAGATATTTTAGTTCGAGTAATTCACTAGAAAGTTTTCTATAGAATTACTCAAATGATCTCAGAAAAATATCTAAAGGTAAACTCGGCTAATCATTTATCATCAATGCATCCTCAGTGGGGCGGGTAGAATCGACAGCGGAAATTGAAAAGAGGGTGTCTTCCATGATCTTCCTCGCATCTCGTCCCTATCTGACATAATTCCTCAGTCGCTAAGTTGCTTTTGCCGGCCGATCCACACTTTGGTTTCTTCTTGTATTGCTTGCCCAGAACTTGACTTCCTCAACCAAACAAATACGATTAGCTCGTTTAGCGCCATGAGGGGTGTATTACATTCACAGGATACTGTCATTAAGACTTGTTCTTCAGGAGCATTCTTAAAAAGCACAGTTCAGGAATGTTTGTTTGTCCTTACCGCCGCCTTCTGCACATTTATACCCGATAGTTTATGATAGATTATACGAGAAGGTTTAGGGTGATTGAGAGTACATTATGACGCAGAATTAAAAATTACGAGTCTCCGACAAAGTATGCATAAGACAAAACAATTATATAGATAGTACAACACAGAAGTAGGCTATACAGGATACATAAGTAACCATACGAGTGTACATGAACATCAATATATAGTAATACATAAGTTATCATGGTAAAAGGATAAACATTAGAAACAGGAACAGAGCAACAGATGCAATTGAAATGACTATGGAGGATACTGGTGCATGCGGTACCCTGAGAGTCACTTTATCATGTAATGTGAAGTATGACGGGGGCAAAGTCTCAAAACAAGAATCCAGAGGGTAAAACAAGAGCTAAATCTTCATTAAAATGTGTGCGTCGTAGGTAACGTGCACAGATGTATATATTAGCAGAAAGAGACGTTCAAATCAGGCCTGGCCTATAGTGATTTGCTAAATAACTCCATAGTCGGGAACCGATGCGAAACTAAACGGGCACGATCAGCAAACCTCCCCAGGCGAAATGACCGAAATTTAAGGTGCGTATCAATTTTGTTATGATCACGAGTATAGGCATATGTTGGCACATTGCTTGTTTAACAACTGCTTCTTCTTCTTCTCTCTTTTAGTGACTACCACGACTTTTGGGTTCATAACTCTCAATCCACTATATTGATATTATATAAATCATTTTAGAAGTATATACTTTTATTACTTCTCTTGTCAATTTCTCTAGTGGTCATCTAAATAGTTGTTAAGGTATTTAGCCTTTCCTGTTCCTATTTTTATAATTTATAACTCGACACTATATGCCTTTGAGAGTAAGGGCTCGCGAGAGCAAAATTGGTTTAAATCAGGTATGTGACTATAACACATCTCTAATATCCATGAGTGGTACTCAAATATATAAATGTCAATTTCATGTAAGATTAATTTGTGATATACTCTTAAATATTCATTTTATCTATTCCATAGCGTTTTCAACAAAATATCACTCGATAAAAAAAAAGAAACGAAAAAAATATGAAATAATCCTAACTAATATGCTAAAAACAACAACAATATACAAACAAAATGAAAATATCGACAGATAAATCTTTAGAAACAGGTCACTGTTGTTAGTATTATATTCATTTCTATCAGCTGTAATGTGTTTGGAATCTGTCGATACTAGAACTTTGATTAGAGATAGAATAGAAAGAGAAATAAATTACATATAAGTGAATACAAACTTAGTTGTTCTCCCTTCTGTGATCAACATCAGCACGCAAATCTAATTTTGCTGTCTTTCCTTGATAGAAGCAAGGTAATCGGAGTGTATAGAGGGCATAGTGGTAGAGTGACAGAATAGAGAAATTATACTCACAAAAATGTATTCTCTGTACAGAAAAGATTGAGGCTTCCGGATTTGGGTTTAAAACGCTGAAAAAGATTGTAAGACTCTATCAATGTAACTTACAAGCTCAAACTCTAGCCTTTTCATTTACTCTTATTTCGTAAATTTATAGAAACAATATATAATATAATACAATAAATTTTTTACTGATCGCGGAATCATTTTCTATTTGAGTCTAATAAATATAAATATATGTTAGGAAGTGTGATAGATCCTCCTCCCTTTTAAGTACATATTTAGTTTCACTCACCATGACGTCATGTGTATTTTAGAAAAAAACTAATTTCAGATGTTTACATCCATGGTAAACAGTATAACTGTTAGAGAAATTCTTTTCGTGAAATCCTAGAATATGACGTTGATTTTATACATAGAAATTTTTAAAAAACATCTTATCGTAACTTGTTTTTAACTACGATATAACAGATTTCAAGTTGATTTACCTAGATAAAGGACAAACAAAAAGAAATATCGTTGCTGTATTGTCTCAATATAATTTCATATATTGTTCACATGTTACTAGTCCACTTGAATTAAAAATATTATGCATATTTTTAAATCATTCCGCGAGTGTTATTTAATTGTTTTTGTACTTTCTGATATTTCGCGAAAACAAATAAGATAATATCATCAAGACATATTAAATTTTTCTGCAAGTTTCATAGGGTATGTTCGAATAATTAGGAAAAACATATGAGGGGAGCTGCAGAAAGGAAACACCAAACGGACAGGGGTCAGTTAAATTGTCCACACAGTGGGTTAAATATTAGTGTAGTATACTCTAATCCTGTACCAAAAAGAAAAAATGGAGTGTGAGATACACGAGAGGCTATCAATATTCGCAGAACACAAAACTAACAAAAAGGTCGACTAGTTGCGCAGAGACCCATTATATCTTGTAAAACAGGACACGGCTATCAGACTTGGCAATAAATTAGTCCGACATGTTTTGTAAAGTTAACTATTTTCGAATTTAATTTGACTCTTTCTCTATAGGTAGTAATACAAATTCAATACAGTTGAAGTTATTCATATAACAGTAATAGCTCTTGGGAAAGGTAATCCAACTATTTTTTCCCTCCATCCTACAGAGTAAAATAGTAGGGTGGACTGGATCTATAATGGCGTAGAGCGCGTAAGGAACGCGTGGGTGTAAAGAATAAAGTCAATGGGAAATGAACTCCGTTCGCCCGAGTAAGACCTGGACGTGATAATGCATTCCACATAGCGGCTAATACCCTTGAGGGAAAGGTATGAATTCCTACTCTCGATCCTCTCTAGCTATGGGTAATAGTAGAGCAGACTGGGCTTCTTTAACCTGATTAGGCACCGGTTCTAGGAGAAGAAACTCTGAATTCAAACCTGTTGACCTCCGCTTAAGAAATTGACCTTGTGTCAGCATCTTGCTACGCGAGAGTTGGAAGGCGGAGACGGGTTTGGTAAATATTTAACCCTGGGATAACATAGGCCATATAAATGTCTGGTAGAACAGGTTGAAACTCTCTTAATTCAAACCTGTCAAATTTAACTTAAAAAGTTCGGAGCGCAATCGTGTTGGTTGAATTTCTCCTGTCGAATTGTTAGATGGTTGGGTTGATATATACAACAATATTAAAGTAATTCATTAAAGTCTACACAAGAATGCAGCGAAGAGGACAATAAGCTATGATTTACGTAAAGATTGGTCGAATGTCTTTTAGAGCTGTCGATCTAATACATCCAGTAACGTCGCGCCATCAGCACGGGTATGGCATGGAGCAATCATCTTGTGTCGTCCAACTATAATCCTATGAATTCATGGCAATCAGCACGCCTTGGCGGGGTGCTCCTCTGCGGAAGCCGATGCCAAGCATCTACAACATAGCTGGATGCAATTTAGGGTTCGTTGCTGGGCGCCCAGCAAGCAATTGCCATGTTCCATTGTGTTGGATTTCACAGGACAGAACGTCGCTTTGATGAGTTGACATCGCTTGCTTCTCCAGCAGTTCCTGCATGTCTTGTCCGTATACTCGGATAGTTTGTGAGATGGGGGCAGGCGCACCGCGTACAAGCTGTTTCCTTCGCTGGGGTGCTGTTTCCATGACTTGTTCAAGGTGACTGCACACGCAGCATTCTTTGTTGCAGCTCCCATCTAGGCTCTAATTTCTCAAGAGCTTGTTACCTGGTCCAGGTGGTGCAGCCATATACTATGTTAATATTTTCTAAGTGAAGTCGTAAACTTTTTTAAAAACTTTCATTATTTCAGGTAAATGAGAAAAACTCACCGCCGTGTGAGTCTTAGGATTTCTGCTAAAATTTGCTGGTGGCTTGGATACACGTTCTACAGAATGGGTCTGCAGTTCCAACTTTGAGGAAGGACATCCCGGTCAATGTGAAAGCTTCCCAGCTGGACTCATTATCCAACAAGCTGAACGGATTGCGGGTGACTGCTTAACGGCTAAAAGATGACCATGCGCACTAAAAACTGGAGACGAGTGTTCGAAAGAGTCGACGATTCACTCCAAAGGTTCGGAAAAAGTCACCAAGTAACGATGACAGCGACAAACCAGAATCTAGGTAAGGCATCTTGGAACCGCAATGAAATAGATGTAATCAGAAAACTTCTATTGACACAGAGTTTGTTTACTAATGTTTAAATGGGCATATACTCAGCATTGCGTGGATTAATTTAATTCCAAAGCCATTCTTGTAAACAGTAGCAGTAGTATCTCACCTATATCTGCGTGATGAGAGAGTTTTATACCTTTCCCCAATGGTATTAGTTCAACAAGAGAATCTATTGCGTGACTGGAGTTTGAATCACTTACTACGTGTCAGCGTCTCAGCACGTTAGCCACTACGCCACGCTTACGACCTCCGTGTTCGGGACAAGTATTTTTGATACCGAAATAGTGTTACATTAAGTGAGGTTTTCACGGTACCAAATCGATATAATTTTGTAATAACCCTTTTCTTATTCTTTACTTCTTACTTTGCTTTATAATCTTTGGACATCTATTCTCTGGTCGGCCTTTGTTCTATCTTTAACTTTGCGTCTGGAGTTTGCCCGTGGGGATTCGGTCTGGTTCTGTTAGGGATTTCTCCTTTCGAAGCCCTGTGTCATTGTTAGTTTTTTAAGTGAAACCAAGACTTCATTTCTTTAATGTACTTATTCGGTTAAACCCCCAACCCCGACATAAACATATGCGCGCGTATGCAGAGTTACAGTTTAAGACAGAGCAAGTCATGCCCGATTGCTCTGTTGACGTCCATGCACAAACAAATCTCAACTCCCTTACTATTCTTTAAACGCGGAACAGGTTCTTCACTATGCCTTCGTTCCACATATATCCCCGAAGGCAAGGTGAGAGTGAGTCAAACGCGTCACTCACTTTCAAGGTCCATCAACTGCACTGAATCGCCACATCTCTCTATAAACTACCTTACATAAGTATGAAAAGGGTCATCCCGTCAAGAATTACAGGGTTGACAATAATTTATGCCACCGCATAGATTATGTAAACAGGGCTGCTTTAACTATAAGAAAGGTATCCATGTGTCTTTTGTTGGGTTTGTGTTGTTTAATTTTTAAAAAGAAGAAATTTTTTTTTTAAATAAATTTTTAAAATCTATAGAATCTAAAATTTTTTTTTTTTAATCTATTGAATTATATTATTATATATTTATTAATTATTATTATGTATCATTATTAATTATTATTATTATTTATCATATATTATAATATTACTAGCGAAATAAAATGGCACCCTCCGGGTGCAAGTTATTTAAGTTTAATGTAATAATATGTTTATTTATTAGAAAGGCTAAAGGAAGCTAATAAGGCATGCAGTAGATCTTCAGTGAGAGCTAATAATCGAAAAAATGAACACCCTGACAGCTTCTTTTTCATCTCGCTTTCATTGCTAAATTTTTCCTAATTTAAACTATCCATTAAATAGGAAGTAAAGAATAAAAATTCAATTACTGTCCTTCTTGTCAATGAATTTAATTTTAAGATCTATCCACAAGACTTTTGTCATATTCAATTAAGTTAAACCACTCGCCTCACTAACACGAGCAACATATTTTAAATCAAATTTTTAATATCAATTGATTAAGTTCAGTTCAACTGGTAAAAACGCTTATTTTGTTGTAATTATAAATACCAGATTCGCATGTTATATCGAATGTATGATCATACGCATAGTAATAATAATCGGCAAAACAATTTTAATTCATAATTGGGGTTAAGATAAAAATAAAATCAACGGTGAATGTGACGTAAATAACTAAGGAAATTGTGACTTGAGTAGTAAATATAGTTTCGGTTACAGACCGAAAAACACTCAATCTCCATATAATAAGATATATTATTATTATTATTATTTATTTATTAACTATATATATTTTTAAATCTTAATAGCAATTATAAAACAATAGAAAAAGATGTGCTGCTAAATTATAATATAGATGAAAGGTGATTTATTCATTAGTTGCATATGAATTTTGAAAAAAATATATATTTGTATATAATGTTATTTATTGAATAATACTGTAGGTTAGACATACTAGAACACACACACACACATACAAGTCACACACATAGATACTCCTGGTGGCTGAGGCCGACATGATATGCTACACACCACTTTGGACGTTACTTGGGTTTAGACCGGTTTGGTCACGTTAGCTACTAGCATCTATACATTGTTTCTGTACGGAAGCGCGTGGTGTAATGTTAAAGTCATAGGAAATGGAGTCGTCCGCCCGAGTTCAAATCCGGATGTGTAATTGCATTTCACTTTGCGCTAATACCCTGGGAAAGGCATTGAATCCTAATCGTCCCTCCAGCTGTGGATAAATAGTAGGGGGCAGACTGGGGTTTATATTCGCTGACTTACCTCACTGACTTCCACACTTAATAATCATCGTGACCATTCGCCGGTAGTCAACTTTGCCCAATATATATATATTATATATATATATATATATATATATATACTTTGGTGCGGTACCAAAGTTTCTTTTGGTACAAGGTGATTCTAGCTGGGTCGTAATTCTCTACTCGTAGTTTTTTGTAGAGTTAGGTTTCCGTATGAGAGCTCAAGTTTAAGATTATTGGTAACCAGGAGCAAAATTATTTGGCAGAATACAAAGGTATTTAGGCCTTTTTATTCCCATATATATATATTATGATAAGTATATATATATATATATATAATAACAAGCTCATAACTGTTTAAACAACAAAAGAAAGTATCCAAATGACCCTATGGACTCTGGATATCTACAAAGCCGTAACTCATATTATGTGCCATAATTGGGCAACACATGGAGGCGCGTGGTCTAAATGGTTAGAAGTCAGAGGAAATGGACTCGTCCAACGCGAGTTCAATTCCTGGGCGAAGCTGTTGGCATTTCACATAGCGCTGATACCCGCTTGGGAAGGTATGAATCCAATTCTCCCTCACGCTATGGATAAATAGTAGGGGCAACTGGCTCTTCAAACTTGGTTAGAGCACAACCGTCTAAAGGAGAAGGAAAACTTGAATTCCAACCTGCTGACACTCCGCTTAAAAATTGACCTTGTGTCACATCCTGCTCGGTGGAGGTTGGTAAATATATACTTATAATTGTTCTGACCGTATTGCACTTAATAGAAAACTCCCAGAACTTTATGTCGCCGGAGTCCATTTCCTACGACGATAACCATTATACAATTTAAATAATGTGAATGACAAACTTCCTGGTTTTCGCATGGGGTGTAAGAGAACAATACTCACTATTTGCGGATACAAACGTTGAAACATTAAAACAGTTTCCTTTAAATTTATTATAAAAATATATTAATAATTTGAAGGCAATTACAATGCGCTTATGAAAAAATAAAACAAAAGATGTTATTTTGTTTTATTCGATTCGAGCATAAACTTCATCATCAGCGTTTCTATCAGAAATGGACGTACTTATGTTTTTCTTTTGTGTGGTTATAATTTCTCTTCTTATTTCTTTTCCTCTCTTTTTCTTCTCTTTCTCTTCTCCTCCTTTATGAATGAATGGGCGGAAACTAACTGTAATTTCTTATTTTTCTCTTTTTTTAAAAATGTTTGTTTTTGAGAACATGTAATCTAAATATTGTCCTGTTGTCTCCGGTCAATGTTCCAAGATTGTTGCAATGGTCAAAATTCAAAAAAATAATAATAAAAACCGACATAGAAGAATTTATATACTCTTAGCTTAATGTTTTGTTTTCTTTATTCTTTCTTTTCGGCTCTCTTTTTTTTTGGTGTGTTTTTTTTTTTTCCTTGTTCTCTAATTTAAATTTGTTTGTTTTTTTAAATAATTTTAGTGTAATTGAAAATTATCAAAATATAATCTTGAGTATGGGCTAAAAAATGTGTTATTTTTATTTAGCTGTAATGGTAACCGACGTCAACACACAATGTACACCAGCTCAAACTCAGAGATGCACGTGATTCAACATAAAATACTTCAATATGAATGCAGCAAACATCTCGGCAATGATCGCGTCCAAGAATATCTGAAATCTGTACAATGGACCCCTGTATTTATCATGACAGCAAAAAGTTTGACAAGGGTTTGTGTGTGATTCATCGAAAGGATTCGTCCGAAGAATCGTGAAGAGGCTGGTTTCGCCTTGATTGGAGAGGAGTAAATCGAAATGCGGTAAGATGATTCTACAAATTTGCAATAATTTCTTCCGTTTTGAGGGACGTCATTTTCTTTATGGATTAGTGTTAAATAATATCTAGAACACTAATGATATGGAAAGTGTAGAAAACATAATGGCATTTAGTGCAGCCCACGGCCTTGAACAAGATGAGTGAAAATGCTTGACCTCACTCTCACTTGCTTCCGGGGATAAATCGTTGAGAACCGGAAGGCATAGAAGACCCTGTTCCGGTTTAAGAGTACTAAGTATCAGTCAGCTAGAAGTAGAAGCCGAGCTACTAGATGTAAGGATCTGCGCAGACGTCTGGTTTGGGGATTTGGAAATAAAGTAACATCAAAGTAAATCCGAAGTCTTTGTGTTTATACCTAAAAACTTAACATGACACAGGGCTTTCTGATAAGGAAATCCTCCTAACGGAAACCAGACACGAAGTCCCCGAACAGAAAGTCAACAGCAGACGCTAGACCACGACAAAATGATAGACGATCAGAATAGCAAAGGCCGGCCAGAAGAAAATACGACCATGAGTAAGAAGTAAGAAAAGGGTTACAAATATATGATTTGGTAACGCGGTGAAACGTCAGTATGCAACATATGTACTATAACTTTTTATTCTTTCCTTTTAAATTCAGCCATGACTTGTCCGACAAATAAAATCTATTAAATTCAATGCGTTGGCTTTGTCAGCCATCTTGTACTGAACCTAACCAAAAATTCGACACAACCGTTGAGGAAGCCTGTGTGTAGTAAACGACGATATGTCTTTTAGTGGTGAAGACTGTGTACCGAATCTCAGTGTGGGTGGTCAACAGGGACTTATATGAAGGTGAGTTGGCATTGAATTGAGAATTTTAAAAATAACTATTATATGTACCGGCATTCCACTCCTTTGTTTGATATATGGATGGGTGAATTTCATTTTTTAATATAGATTTATTCGATTGTAGTTGCTATTTTTGACCATGTTATTAACTGAATATAAATATTAATTCTGTGTTGGAACGAGCAAACATGAACAGATGTTCGCGTCATCTGCGATGAGATGCCTAGTTGGCATTGGATCAATAAACATTATTCTGTGTTGGAACGAGCAACACTGAACAGCAATGTTTCGCCGTCATCTGCGAGAGATGCCTGCGCTGGCTTGATCATAACTTATTCTGTGTTGGAAGAGGCAAGCATAAAGATGTTCGCCGTATCTGCGAGAGATGCCTGTGCGGCTTGATCATGAACATATTCTGTGTTGGAACGAGCACAACATGAAACAGCATGTTTCGCCGTGCATCTGCGAGAGATGCCTGCGCTGGCTTGATCATAAACTTATTCTTGTGTTGGAACGAGCAAACATGAACAGCATGTCGCTCGTCATCTCGAGAGATGCCTGTGCTGGCTGAATCTAAACTTATCTGTGTTGGAACGAGCAAAAATGAACAATGTTCGAGCCGTCATCTGAGAGAGATGCGTGTGCTGGCTTGATCATAAACCATTAATTTCTCGTGTTGGAACGAGCAACACATGAAACAGCATGTTCGCCGTCATCTGCTGAGAGATGCCATGCTGGCTTGATCATAAACATTATCTCTGTGTTGGAACGAGCAAAACATGAACAGCACGTTCACCGTCATGCTGAGAGCGATGCCTGTGCTGGCTTGATCATTAACTATTATTTGTGTGGAACGAGCCAAAACATGAACAAGCAATGTTCGCCGTCATCTGCGAGAGATGCCTGTGCTGGCTTGATATAAACATTATTCTGTGTTGAACGAGAAAAACTGAACACAATGTTCGCCGTATTGCGAGAGATGCCTGCGCGGCTTGAATCATAAATATTTATTCCCTTGTGTTGGAACGAGCAAACATGAACAGCATGTTCGCCGTCATCTGCGAGAGATGGCCTGGTGCTGGCTTGATCATGTCAGGAGGATAGACAAGCTGAATCCAAAGACCCTAAACTGTATAGGGATTTAGTAGAAGGCTCTCAACGGTAGGGAGTTGAAAAGGAAAAATGAAAGAAGCGGCCACAGAAATGAACAGCCAGAGGGAGAGAAACAACAGCATCCACAAGATCACTGTTGTTTTGCAGTAACTTGTACCAGAGAGTGCATTCAAACATTTGCATGTTCAGCCACTCGTGCCAGATGCAGGTTAAACATGAATAAATGATAAATAGATACGATTTAAAGAATTGGAACACTACCCATCGTCATTTAGCAGACCTTCCGAATATAATGCCCAACAATATTCTTCTGTGCCTCTGACATTTTCAATTCTTCAAAGACATGTTTATGATTTTAAATGAACGATTCAATTTCAAACTTGACAGCTTAAACTTAGAAAGAAAGGGGAGAATAAACGAGAGAGAGAGAGAAGGGNGGGAGAGAGAAAGAGAGGACGAAATAAACAGACAAAAGAAAAAAATTAATCCAGTGGATTTAACCCTGAAGATCCTTATGGTGAAACTCGAGTAGGTTTTACCGTGTATCTTTATGATAACAAATATTTTTGCCAACAATGCCACTTCATAACACTCATCTTTACTTGCAAACGGACACAACGAGGTGAGTTCTAATCGAACCAAGAGCAAACCTTTTATTACTATTAATATGAATTATCTCCTCCTTGTCGTAGACTGAAAATACGAGTATCAACTAAAGATTAAGCTGGAAGGAAACACTAATTCAAATGAACGGTTGACAATGCCTCATCTAAAAGCCCACATAGCAAAAATAGCCATCACGGAACTTTGAACCTAACCTAATTCTAGCCAAATCAAGACATTAGGTTTATAAGTTCCCATAATTCACACTCAATTGTCCAATTGGACACATAGCCGAGTGGATAAGGTAGTTAGGTTAAGACAGTTCTAAGTGACAGTTATCTCTGGAACCCGAGTTCAATCCTGAGTGAAAGCAGTTAGAAAAATAATTAATTAACACAACTCCTACACCAGCTATGGTTAGCGGAATGAGAACAGGATACCCCCGTGGACTAAATAAAGGGTTAGGTTCAAAGTTCCGTAATGGCTCCCGAATAAGACAAGAAAGTTCCCGCGTTCGAAAAGAAGGTTCCCGAGTCCGAGAAGGTTCCCGAGTCCGACAAGAAATACCTGAAGAAGGCCGGAGGGCATATCGGCCGAAACGTTGTACAAATAACAATGAAGATGGGGGACAATAGTCCGAATAACGCAGATAATACTAATCTTCAAGCCTCATCTCAAACATTCAGAGAAATAGTAAATAAATATCATTTTCCTATTGACGGCCTTACCCTTTAATTCACAGAAATTAATTAATTGTAAATGTTTCTTTTTTAAATTAATTTGATTTTGTTTTTCTTGATTCTCTGATCTTGTAACAGGTGAATGAAGAGGTGGTAGATTCGACATGTCAGACAAAAACTATTTGCAAAGCTGGTGGTAAACTGGTCACTGAAAGTTGGTGCTTGTCAAGGCAATACTGAATGCGGTGTTGAAAATGGACAGCGAACCTGCGCTTGCAAAAAAGATTTTATCGCCATAACGACAAATGTCTCCCAGAAGGTAATTAAATATCATTTATTTTATCCTGTGTATCAACAAGGTGCTCATTCAGCAAATCATTTCTAATAGATAGAAATATTTGATATCTGTGCAAAAACCTCTCCAGAAACAGCTATACAAAAGATCTACTACATAAATAACAATTCCTGTCTGTCTGCATATAATCAGTCGGTGCCTACACCAGTAATCTGATCGTGATGAAACTTTACATGCATGTTAAACTAATATTGAGGAATATTACTGGATAATTAGATCTCAATAAAAATCAATTATTGGACCCTGGGAAAATCAGATTTTTTTTTGGGGGGGGGAGAAAATTGTTTTAGTCATTCGAAGAACTTTACAAACGGTGATATACAGAGTACTTGAACAGTGCCTGAATATGTTCACTGGGGTATAATGTAGGAAGCGCGGGGTGTAATGGATAAAGTCATAGGAAATGGACTTATCACCCCAAGTTCAAATCCTGGACGTGGTAACTGCATTTTACTTAGCGCTAATACACTTGGGAAAGGTATGAATTATACTCTCCCTCCAGCTATGGGTAAATAGTAGGGCAGACTGGGCTCTTTAACCTTGGTTAGGCAACCGGTCTAGGAGAAGGAAAAACTCTGAATTCAAACCTGTTGAACTCCGCTTAAGAAATTGACTTTGTGTCACATCCTGCTCGTGCGGAGGGGTTTGTAAATATTTATAATGTATTCAATAATTGCAATGACTAATTCATTTGTTCTATGTTTGTCTTTGAGCGCTAAGGCAGTAAGTTCAATACTCCCCGAGATCAAACATCCCGGGTTTATTCACTGCATGAAAGAAAGACTTATGACTTTAAGAGTTATTATTAGTTACACGCAAAAAAATATATATCTGCCATAAATACACTTAAGAAAGTTTCCTATTGAAAATCCAGTATGGACAGTTCGTTAGCATTTTCAGGCGCACTCTGGCAACTGCAAATAAACCCAGGAATTTACGCGTACTGCAGCTGGTATAAATATCATAAAATGTAAAATGAACGCAATTCCCTAACCTCTAGGATTAGAATAACTCTAGTTAAAATAAATTAATTATGGAAGCAAATAAGCTTTATTAACTGGCAATTTGGTCATTGAGAAGTTGATGTATTGTCACGGCACCCCTGAGAATGGTACTGAAAATGGACAACGCATCTGTGGTTGCATAAGAAAGGAAAAGTTTCTTGAGAAGTAATTTATTATTATTAAGGATAAGTGCCATTTTGTTGATGTAGTCATGTTTGTTGAGTATTACAACGCAAGCACTTTTGACAGGTTTATGTTACATAATTATTGGATCCCTAATACATTTTTAAGGTATTGTAGAAATCATTATGGCGATCATTACAGCTGATGGCCTTGAGAGTGAGTGACAGCGTTTGACCTCACTCTGACCTTGCTTTCTGGGGATTGACCGTGTGAACCGGAACCCCCATAGAAAGCCCTCTTCCGGTTTAAGGATACTAAGTAAGTAAGAGTCAGTTAGAACTTAGAAGCCGAGCTAGCAACATGTAAGCCTCATCTGCGCAGATTGTCTGGGTGGGGATTTGGAATAAAGTAACATCAACATAAATCGAAGTCTTGTGTTTATTACTAAAAACTAACAATGACACAGGGCTTCTGATAAGGAATGATCCCCAACAGAAACCAGACCCGGAATCCTGAATAGAAGACCAGACGGGACCTTAGAAGATATACCAGACCATGATAGATGATAGACAACCAGAGTAAGAAGTAAGAAAGGTATATAACGTTGTATGCTGATTTGGCTTAGTGAAAAGACCAGTATATAACATATACCTATTTAGTGCCGGTAAAGAAGGCGCTATGCAACATTTAGACATGATTATATTGTCGTTTCTCTGTAAATATTTAACTGTATTAAAATGTTCACGGTGCAGGAAAAAGTCGGATTTGTCGATGTCAGAGCCGCAGTAAGTGGGCGAGATCAACTAATCGGGCCTTGAGGGCTGTGAGTGCGTTGATAGATACAGCTTGGTGTTTCAGCAACTAAACGTATAATAATTCAAATTCGCCCACTCTTACTGCCGCTCCTACATCGATAAATCCGACTTTTTCCTGAACTGTGAACATTTTAATGCAGTTAAATAGTTACGGTGAAACGACAATATAATCATCCCCAAACCTGACAAAGGTGCTGGTGTTGTCATATTCAACAATTTATTATTACTTATTTTATCCATTAATTCACCCAAGGACTCAAAATATTGTATATGCTTGCTAGGATAAAGCTTGTTAACAAATAATGTGTGTGTAAATGGCACAAAACATTTTGTAGAAAGATTAGTACTTTGTTTCATAGGTCAGACGTGGTCATATTTCTTATATACAAAGGTTTTGTAATGGAATATTACACACACTCTCTCACCCACTATATATAGTGAGCACGGGATTATACTAGGTTGGCTTCGAGGATAAGTAGCGTGCCTCGCTATTCCTTGCCTGTCTTATTTTATCTCTCTGCAATAAAACCCTCGATCTTAAATCTACGAACGTGTTGACTGGTCCTTCCACTCGATTAAAACCTTGTTTGATTGTATCCCTTTTAAGGACACAACATAATTTGGATTTATGATTCATTTTTTTCGCTAGTCAGCTATATTCAATTTCAGAAATATTTCTAATGTTCATTTTGATAACAAGATGAGGACAATTTGTTGTAATGGAATATTCCACACTCTCTCTCTCTCACCCATGTGTTATAATGGAATATTCCTCTCTCTCTCTCTCTCTCTCTCTCTCTCTCTCTCTCTCTCTCTTCTCTCTCTCTCACCCATGTGTTATAATGGAATATTCCACACTCTTTCTCTCTCTCTCACCCATGTGTTGTAATGAATATTCCACTCTCTCTCTCTCTCCTCTCTCTCTCTCTCTCTCCTCTCTCTCTCTCTCTCTCTCTCACCCATGTGTTGTAATGGAATATCCACACTCTCTCTCAACCATGTGGTTTTGACTATATATATAGTGAGCACGGCATTATACTGGGCTGGCTTCAAGGATTAGTAGCGTGCCTTACTATTCCTTATCTGTCTTATTGTATGTCTCTACAATAAAACCCTCTAACTTAAATCTACGAACGTGTTGACCGGTCCTTCCACTCGATTACAACCTTGTTTGATTGTAGCCTTTAACTGTAAAGAACTGTAGCCTAAGTACCGGTTCAGTGTCAGTGTCAGACTCTAGACCCTTTGAGGGTCTAATCACTCTACAGGGAATACTGTTGGCGTATTTTAAACCTCTCTGACAGGGAGGACAGAAAAAAGGATCATCGGGGGGGGGGGAACAGTTACGCTAGCATTTGTTTTCTGTTTGTATTTAATTTGTTGTAATGGAATATTCCACACTCTCTCACACCATGTGGTTTGACTATATATATAGTGAGCACGGCATTATACTGGGCTGGCTTCGAGGATTAGTAGCGTGCCTCGCTATTCCTTGGTCTGTCTTATTTTATCTCTCTGCAATAAAACCCTCTATCTTAAATCCTTCCACTCGATTACAGCCTTGTTTGATTGTATCCCTTTTAAGGACACAACAAAATGTGACCCGCATTTGAGCTCATGAGGAAAGTAGACTGGCTCTTTACACTAGTAATCTTAGGTTAAAACAAAATTCCTATTCGTAATTAAGATCAATTTGGAGTCAAATTCATCAAATATGAAGATCTGCGGTATTCACTCTCAAGCTATGGGTAAATATTAGGGCAGACTCAGCTTTTCACCCTTAGTATGTATAGAAGTGGGGGGGAATAAATATACAATGAAGTATAATATTATATATTATATATAATATAATTATAATAAAAATATAATAATAATATAATAAAATATAATAATATTATAAAATATAAAATATAATCAAATATAATCAAATGATATAAAATATAATAATAAAGATATAATAAAAATATAATAAAAATAATTATAATTAAATTATATAAGGGAAATAAATATACAACGATTTTATTCGGACTATTGTATGTATAGAAGGGGGATATATGGGGCGAAATAGACCTTCAAATCAACAAGCTCCCGCCAAGGGGGAACCAAAAACAAGCGAGTTCTCAGTCTTCTCACAAGTCAGACCCTCTGTTGGTCAACACATTCTTCGTCTAGCAGCTAAAAAAATCCGTCGTCGTGGTCGAAATAATCTTTAACAGTTCAAAATCACATTTCCTTACTGAAAAGCGCTTCGTCGTCGACTGCTGCTGCTGACTACTGACTGCCCAGCGCTTGACTCACTTGTTATTTTTATGGGCATATTAGCCAAACATCCGGGCGCGTCAGTCAAACCTCGCGTCCTTCCAGTTCCTACATCGCATCTGTTTTCGCATGCGGGAGGACGCGGGTTCGATCCCAGCAGGCAAGACAAAGTCTTGCTCTTTTTCGTCCTCGTTCTCCGTCACAGTATGGTAATTGGTCTCGTAGAAAATAGATTCTGAATTCAAACCTGTTAGACTCCGCTAAAAAATTGACTTATATGTCAGATCCTGTTTCTGCGGAAGGGTTGATGAATACATATTTATATTAGTAATCTCATCCTGGTTGTTATAGTAACGGTATTTCAGGTGATGTATCTTCTGACCATCTTCAGGTGTGTATTGTAAAGAATTCTGAACTGAACCAGTTATTCTGTTACCGCGCAGAGAATATCTTGTATCAAATATTTTTTCCAGGCTAATTTGCTCTTGAGAAGTCAGTTGTCTGCCTCTTCTGCCGAACTAGCGTATTACTTTTATGAACTACGTGATGCAGGGATTGAACTCATGACCGCATTGATGTATAATAATGATAATCCTTCATCTCAGAAATTTAGAAGAATTATAGGTCTTTCGTAGAAACTGATGGAGGCACTTGCAAAGTAATGCTTATCGTCTTAGGAAATGGACGTGGCCACCCGAGTTCAAATCCTGAACAGGGCTGTTTGCATTTTACATAGAACTAATATCTTTGATAAAGGTATGCATCTAACTATTACAATTTATCTACCGTGTTAAAAATGATGTCATCGTGAACCGTGTTTATGGAGGTGCGTGACATAATGGTTAGAGTCGTTGGAAATGGGCTCGTCGACCCGAGTTCAAATTCTAGACAAGGCTGTTTGCATTTCACATAGCGCTAATACCCTTGGGAAAGGTATGAATCCACATATTCTCCCTCCAGCTATGGGTAAAATAGTAGGGCAGACTGGGCTCTTTAACCCTGGATAGGTTGGATATCTATGAGAAGGAAAACTCTGAATTTGAAAAACCTGAGGTCAGTTGTTGATTGGGTTTGTGGCATTCCTTGTGCACCAATTCTTTCCTATCGACTGTGCCAAAGCCTTCAATACTATAAACAAAAAACTGTGTAGGTTGTTCACTGGATGAACCCTCATGCGTTGAAATCGATGAGAGAGTCCACTTTTTAATGGTCGTTTAAAGTTCAGATGGTTTAATTGTACTTATGTATAATTACGGTAAGAACTAAAGAAATAGTTATGTTTAAATGATTAAATTCTTTGAACAAAGCACTTGTAAATAACACAATTAATAATTTGTGTAAATATTTGTTGTTTTTTTTTTCAGTCAAACCAAAACAAAATTGGTGATTTTTCTTGATTGGTTAGAAATACACCCACGTACTTACCTGATCGTTACTTTTGATAAACTTGATCAGGTGTTTTTGTTGAAATATTGTTAAAATTAATACAAAATCATGAGGTTTTTTTGCCATCACATTTTTCCCATGTGGATATTTCGTTTTTATTATTCTAATTTTTATTTATTTATTTATTTTGTTGTTGTTGTTGTGGTGTTGGTGGGGGGTGTATGTCTCTTTTGAATTTTGATTTTCTGGTTGTAATTCTTTCAACAAAGTTCATTCTGGGAAGAAGTCCATATTGTTTTAGCACTTACTAAGAAAACATTGAGGTAAGTATTAAGTATACCCTATAACCTTAAGATAAGTAATAAACATTCAAAGTGTATTTTCTCCTCAAATAAATCAGTTCTTTGTATTTCGCAATTTTCAGCATGAGATTTTAACCGGTCCCTATATTCTTCATTTGATAAATATTCTTTTTTATGTTTATGTATGTAATTTAGGTACCACCAAAATACGTCACGTGATCAGTTTAGGCCATATTGAAGGAAGATACGTAACTTATTGGTTAAAATCTCGCAAAAAAGAAATAACGTACATGTGTTACAAAGAAAAACAGTTAACTCTCGCATACAAAATTATAAAAATCTTCTGATATAATTATTCAGATTCTTATCTTTAAAGAAAAAAAGTAAAAATCGTTTGTTTTTTTTGTTTGTTCATTTTTCATATTTCATGAAATAAAATAGGGAATAAAGTAGACCTCGTAAAAAAAATCCCCTAAAATATTTTAGGAAAAAAACTATTTCAGACATATTTTCATCAAATGATAAGTAATTGTAGAAATGTTCGTGAAAATTGGTTCATTAATTGATTTTTCATAGAATTTTTTAAAAAGCCTCTAGTCATAACTTATTTTTGGCTACGTTAAATTTCAAATGATTTAACGGTATGAAAATGAAAACATTGTTTTTCGTTTATAATTTTCATTTTTTCCGTCGGCTGAATTTTTTTAAAAAAATCATCTGGAGTTTTTTTTAAATGTTTCTTCTTTCGAATGGACAAAAGATTTTAAAGATAATATTAACCTTTATGCAAGTTTCATTGTGTTAAATATAGCGGGGGGGGGGGTAAATTTCACAGGGAAATTTGGTGGTATCTGATGTATGTATATGTTCACTGTCTCAGAATTTTGATCTAATAAAAATAAATCATAATTATATAGAATAGAATTTTTTGAAGGCAGTTGACAATGCAATATATGTTGAAAATTATGTTATTTACTTTTTTTTTTCTTTTTTTTTTCTTCTTTTAACATACTTAATATTTTCGGAATGAAATTCCATCATCAGAGTTGTTAGAAGTTTTTAAAAGTACTAGGTGTTTTTTTTATAGTACTTATCTCACGCTGGTGTAATTCAACTGTTGTTTGAGACTTTGAAGAACGCTAGAACTTTTAAAGTTTTTCAATCGGTTAATTCCGTGCGTTTCCGTGGTGGGATAAGTACTATTAAAAAAAACACCTAATACTTTTAAAAACTTCTAACAACTCTGATGATGGCATTTCATTCCGAAAATATTAAGTATGTTAAAAAAAAGAAAAAAAAAGAAGGTAAATAAACATAATTTTCAACATATATTGCATTGTCAACTGCCTTCAAAAAATGTATATTACACTTACGCACAATGCTTCAAACTCACTATTAAAAAAAAAATTATATAATTATATATGTTAATCTAATCTAATTTTTGCGTTAAAACTTATTCAAAATAAATCAAATACATAGATTTAGTAAATATCCAGATAATATTATTTAGCTGATCTATTTGTCACTTTACTTCTATGTTTCTAACTCTTTTCTAGAATGTGAGAAAGCGATGGGAGACGTCGTGTTTCTCTTGGATGATTCTCAACATATGCTAGAGTCAAGCTCCGAGAAAGTTAAGCATTTCGTGAAAGGCATCGTCAGCGCCTTCAACATCGGAGACAATGGCGTGCGCGTCGGTTCGGTCTCGTTCAGCAACTGGATAGAGAATAACTTTCACCTTAATCATCATGCTAACGTGTCTCATCTACTGAATGCTATTGACGCCATCAAACGTCGCAAGAGGATGTCGTTTATCGACAGTGCACTTGATTATCTGCGAACACAATCTTTCACCGCCGCCAACGGAGATCGACCTGATGCCCCGAATATCGCTATTATTATCACTGACGGAAGACTCGAGATGGAAGCTAACACTTTGAATGCAGCCAGAAATATTATAAACACTGGAGTTATCATGTTTGTCATCGGAGTCGGAAAGGATGTCGAAATGTCGAATCTTGCCATCTTTGGAAGCGAGCCTACATCCGATTTTGTGTACACTGCTAACAACTTTGAAGCACTCGATAGTATAAAAAATAAGATAACCAAGCGGATATGTTCAGGTTAGTTACAAAAGCTCCGAGCAAAATCTTTCGATGGCATTTACGGAAAATTTCAAACTTTCACACCAAAGCCTTTAAGATAAAGTTGTATGTTCTTTTTGTTTTATAGTGAAGTAATATTCAAATATTTTTAAAAAGTTTTATGTGAATATCTCTACGGAAAGTCTTGTGAATGTTGTATTATAATTGTTGTGATGTTAATCCAACAGTAAAAAAGAAGTCAAGTCCAGGTAGGGTAAAATAAGACAAGTGTATTTACAATAATGGTACAGGAACGGCTAGCTTGCCGTTAAACGGTAACAGTACAACCTTTTCACTCGGTGTCTCACTATTTATAGTGAGAACCGGTGTATATTCTCCACTGTAGAAACGGCCGGTACAACAATAATTTTTATCATGAAAAGAGAAATCGTTTCTTATAGAAGAAAATAGTTCGGCAAATGATGTGTTACATAGTGAGGTTTTCATCGTACCAAATCGCGTCTTCTCTTCTGGCCGGCTTTGCTATTCTGGTCTTCTATCATCTTGGTCTGGTCTAGCGTCTGGTCTGGAATCTTCTATGAAAATTTCGAGTCTGGCTTCTGTTAGTGATTTCTCTTTATGAGAAGCCCTGTGTCATTGTTAGTTTTTAGGTAATAAACACAAGACTTCGATTTACGTTGATGATACTTTATTTGTAAATCCCCAAACCAGACATCTGCGCAGATGACAGGATGCGCATAGAAATGCAACTTAACCTTCGAGCTCCTACCTGCTAACTGACTGAGTTACTTCTATCCTTAAACTGGAACAGGGTTTTCTGTGCCTTCCGGTTCTCACGATTTATCCCCGGAAGGCAAGGTGAGAGTGAGGTCAGGCGTTTTCACTCATCCTTCAAGGCCGTGGGCTGCACTAATCGCCATTATGTTTCTCCACTACCTTAAAAAAAAGTATTAGGGATCCAATAATTATGTAACAGATGGTGTTTATCAACACAGTAGTAAAAATGGATGAACGAAGATTAATGAAATTACCATCCGAAAGAAGGAGGAATTATGTGATAATTCATATGGAAAAGAGACAAACTTGATATCAAAGGAATGATCAAGATCATCCAGATCACAGCGCTGGAGATATCATCTAGAATACTTAAAATAGTGCTAGGGAACTGAGGAGACTTGTTGTCACTAATAATAATAATAATAATAATAATAATAATTGTTGTGGGGTTTTAAGGGGTCAAATAAGAACAAAACGACGGGTAATAAATGTAGGAAAATGTATTAACAAAAGAGTAGACAATTACAGTACAGAGAAGTGGGAATTACGTCCGACAAATAGAGTTATGAGTTGCCTCGAATTGGCTTACTTTCAAGCCATAATTGTCCCTGTTACTTATAGTAACCGTCGGCGCATTCCATTAGTCTATATCATCTAATCTATATCTCCAAGAGGTTCTCAACAAAGTGACAGGTCCCCAGATAAACCCCCGGGTTGATTTTTATCTAAATTCTGTTTAAGTGGAAAAATCATTTTTCTTTTCTATGCTCAAGATAAATTCTGACCACAACGATAAGAAAGATTTCTAAGTACATTTCCAGCGTCTAATTCCGGTTTCTCAAGCCATGACCCGATCACAGTTGCAAATTTTTCAATACCATTCAGTACGATTGACATTACCAGGGGCATTTGATAGTGCAAACGGCATTACTTGGAAATTAAAGAGACGTATATGCAAGCGAAACCTGCCTTTTCTCGGTCTACTTCATCCAAGGCCACCTACCAATATCTCGATCTTAAATCTAGGATCAAGAAACGTGTAGCTTTGCCTAGCAGTGCTAAAATATTATCAATCAGAGGAAGAAACAGCCAATGGCGTGTGATAGCGTATACCTGCCGGAAGTCTATACAGAATCTATGACCTCCCTTTTCTCGTATATCACTATGGGAAAAACTCCAAGGTGATCTCGATCTTTCTATTATGCCCGCATCCAGCATATCTCTTTCAGCCTCCTCCACCATTCCCCTCTTATGTATGGGAGTTCTGTACGGCTTCAGTTTAATTGGGTATATCATCTATAATAATAATAATAATAATAATAATAATAATAATAATAATACGTCCTGCTAGTTACTTATGATGGATTTTAACGGCAGGACAGTCCGTCAAGAGTTATTTTAAGATATTAAAATAGCAAATTAAAAATTTCACAATGCGAAATATTGAAAAAGATTACTTAATCAATAACGTCTGCAAGTGGTGTTAGCGGAATATCTGATATCTATTATTGTATTTTTATTTAGTGTTTTTTCTTAAACAATACTAAATTCTAGTTTAAGATATTGATTTGTTTACATTTAACAGTGGCAAACGCTATCAATATGGCTTAGTGGAATTCAATGCTATTAATATGTACATTTTTATTTTGAATATCTTAGTGAATATAAATTAGATCTTCATATTTTTGCACAAAAGCTAGTTTCGGTGATAGCGAATGTGTGTGTATATATATATATATATATATATATATATTATATATATATATATATATTATATATATACTTTATTCGTTAAATGTTTTATTGTCGAAGTTTTATTCGGAAATACATACATGCATAGATACAACACAAACTGAACAATAAGTTTTTGGTAGAATATAATGGAGAGACAATTTTTAAAACGGAAATCATTTCATAAAATTTCATACCCTTATATATATATATATATATATATATATATATATAAGGATATGAAATTTTTGGAGGATATATGCTTAATTGAAGTCATACCTAATTTTGAAAATCAATTAGTTAATAATTAATGAATTTAGGCGGGCATATATGTTCAAATGTAAGGCTAGATTTCTCGATTTGTTTAGCTTTACGTTTGAACATACATGCCCGCCTAAATTCATTAATTATTAACTAATTAATTTTCAAAATTAGGTATGACTTCAATTAAGCATATATCATCCAAAATATATATATATAAGTCTATGTATGTATGTATATATATATAAGTGTATATATATATATAATATATATATATATATATATATATATGTATACACTTATAATATACATACATAGACTTATATATATATATATATATATATATATATATATATATATATATATATATATATGTATGTATGTATATATATATGTATAAATGAAACTGGAATTGAATCCGACGGTATGTTGAAAGAATGAATAAAGGAAAGAAAGTACAGAATGGATAATACATATATATATATACATATATATATATATATATATATATATATATATATATATATATATATATATATATATATATATATCAAAATGAATTAAATACACAGAAGAAACTTCTGAAAACAATGCTACTCATTTAGAACATTGTGTTAAGCATGTTTTTTGTTAAAGTAATCCCTTTTTTAAAACACTTGATTCATTAATTGTGCATTGTTTCACTTTAATATCATGGTGTTTTCAGAGGGGAAGGTTGGAAGGCAGGTGTCTTTCCTTCCTTCTTTCTTCTTTCTTTCGATCATAAATATCATTCTTCTCTTTCTCTGTTATCAACGCCATACCCTTATTAATTAGTAGAGAGAGTCTTACAGGGAAAATCGAAAGGTGCAATCACACTTGCAAACAGTTGTGCTGTTCGTCCATCCCTTTTTATATATTTCTAATTTCCTCTTTTATTGATACTAGCAAATATATGCACCCTCCGGGTGCAAGTATTTAAATTTTAATGTAATAAAATATCGTATTAGATTAGAAAGGCTAATGAAACTAAATAATAATGCAGATAAAAAGATTTGAAACTGAGGGAGTATAATCGGAAAATAGAACAACTGAAACTTACCCTTCCATCACTCCCGTCTTTCGATGTTATTTTTCTAATTTAAGTATTTAGTTAAAATAGGAAGTAAAGAATAAAATTAGAGTTATTTCTTCTTGTTAATGGATTTCATTTAAGATTCATTGAAGAGATTTTTGCTTATATTCATTAAAATAAAACCAAACAATTAGAAATCAATAATACTAAGCACATATTTATTAAAATCAAATTTTTCATATCAATATGCAAATTAGCCTTCCCGTTCACACTGTAACCAGATACTTTGTTGTATATATAAAGACAAATGTATGTTATTAGTATGTAGATATGGTCAACAGTATTAATAATGTAAAACAATTTTATTAATAATTGAGATTAAAATTAAAATAAAATCCTTGAGAATGTGATGTCAATAACAAAGGGAATTGTAACTTGAGTAGTGATATAGTTTCGGTTACAGACAGACAAACACACAATCTCCATTATAATAAGATATAAATATAAACATCATTTTCCATGTGATGCACACCTTACGCTTGTAGATTGGTATATTGTACGTTATTATTATGTATGTGAAATAGTGCTTATTTCTTTCTTAATATTATGTATCTGCTTCTTGTACTTCTCTGCCTAATAATGCAATCTATTCATTATGTAACATAAAGACTGTAGTTGATGCAGTAATTAAGTTTCACATTAAATTAGATACCGCCCTGTCGGTGGGGCGTTAGAATGCATCGACCGCACCTCTGTAGAGGGGTAAGACTCCCCCAATGGGGCCACCTGTTGACCGTAGGTGGCGACCCGTGACGCTTAAGGATAGAGACCAGATGGATGAGCAGTTCATGACATGCAATACTCCACTTTGGCCCTATCTTGGGCTAGACGAGCGGTCGGAGAGGCCCCCTCCGATCAATCGGCTGGTCACGTCAAGCCCTAGCACATATATGATTTTCCCAACCCTATTGCCCTTATGGCAAGCCCCAACCCCTTTTTATCATATGGGTGCTAGAAGGAGGTGGCTGCGGGTCTACATGTCCTGGGAATGACGTTAAACTCTATCTGATGGTGAGGTTCCAGTTTTGGAGGTTTGGGGAATGTGGAGCACCCCTTCATCACCATTGCTCCGTGGTCCACTCTGACCCGGAGTGGTAGTTAGGGTCCCATCTATGGGTTGAATAGAAAAATGTATTTATAAAAAAATTGTATTATCCATTAAGAATTGATTTATTTCAAAACTTTATCGGCATTAAATGACCCACTGAGATTGATATGCCGTAAAACAAAACAAACCAAACCAAACCAAACTAAATTAGATACTGCAGATATCTACGTGTTCTTTTCTGATATATATATTTAACAACCCCTCCGCACAAGCAGGATGCGACTCAAGGTCAATTTCTTATGCGGAGTTTATCAGGTTTGAATTCAGAGTTTTCCTTCTCCTAGACCCGTTGTCTAACCATGGTTAAAGAGCCCAGTCTGCCCTACTATTTACCCATAGCTGGAGGGAGAGTAGTATTCATACCTTTCCCAAGGGTATTAGCGCTAAGTGAAATGCAATTACCACGTCCAGGATTTGAACTCGGGGCGACGAGTCCATTTCCCAAGACTTTAACCATTACACCACGCGCTGTTCTTTTCTGATATAAGGTAACCTATTCATTATGTAACATAAAGACTGTAGTTGATGCGGTAATTAAGTTTCACATTAAATTAGATACTGCAGATATCTACGTATCTTTTCTGATATATATATTTACCAACCCCTCCGCACAAGCAGGATGCGACACAAGGTCAATTTCTTAAGCGGAGTTTATTAGGTTTGAATTAAGAGTTTTTCTTCTCCTAGACCGGTTGCCTAACCATGGTTAAAGAGCCCAGTCTGCCCAACTGTAGTTGATGCGGTAATTAAGTTTCACATTAAATTAGTTACTGCAGATATCTACGTGTTCTTTTCTGATATAAGGTAACCTATTAATTATGTAAGATAAAGACTGTAGTTGATGCGGTAATTAAGTTTCACATTAAATTAGTTACTGCAGATATCTACGTGTTCTTTTCTGATATAAGGTAACCTATTAATTATGTAAGATAAAGACTGTAGTTGATGCGGTAATTAAGTTTCACATTAAATTAGATACTGCAGATATCTACGTGTTCTTTTCTCTTCTTTCAATAAGAATACCAAAGTCACCAGATTGATGCTACCTACTGTTTCAGGAATGTTTTAAATTTTTTCCAACAACTTTTACTTATATGAAACACGATTTTCCTTAGCTATACACTTTTTAATTCACACCTTTATCGCTAATTATATTGAGTATTTAATAATTAAAATTTCATTCACCAACAGAAAAAAAAATTAAATCTATTAATATCGAAAGTTTAAAACCTGAATTGTATTTTTTGATTTTTGGGACTGTTGTCCTCATATTTATCGTGATATATAAAAGAACACCCTCCATTCTTCTGCAGGTGTGCCTTGTCTATCCGAGCATAGCAATGATTCAGCTTGAGATATCACTTTGAATAATTTGACTGTTGAGCAAACAAAGCATTGAAAAACTTACAAAGATCTCATCCAAATAATAATGACATTAGTATTATCTGCGTTATTCGGACTATTGTCCCCATCTTCATTGTTATTTGTACAAAGTTTCGGCCGATATACCCTCCGGCCTTCTTCAGGTATTTCTTGTCGGACTCGGGAACCTTCTCGGACTCGGGAACCTTCTTTTCGAACTCGGGAACTTTCTTGTCGTATTCGGGAGCCATCACGGAACTTTGAACCTAACCCTTTATTTATTCCACGGGGGTATCCTGTTCTCATTCCGCTAACCATAGCTGGGGTAGGAGTTGTGTTAATTAATTATAGGAGGGTATATCGGCCGAAACGTTGTACAAATAACAATGAAGGTGGGGACAATAGTCCGAATAACGCAGATAATACTAATCTTCAAGCCTCATCTCAAACATTCAGAGAAATAATAATGTTATTGTTTTTGCACGCCAGTTGTTGCGTTTTTTTATATAAAAAGATTAAGGAAACAAGCCGAAAAATCAAAATAATACATACTAAGACTCATCTAAAAAATTAAGACAAATTATAACTTGAGGGCCGAGTCAGCTCAGTCGGTAGAGCGTTCGGCTAGAAACCACAAGGTTCCTAGTTCGATACCGGTCCTCGCCAACTCAGCGTATGTGTAGCACAGGGATCTGTGCGGTAAAGTAAGGAGCTGATGGTAGGTGTGGCGCTCCACCTCAGATGCTAAATACAATCTCCTTGGTCTAGCGCTATTGAAAAGGGGATAGACTCCCTCGCTGACTGGCTGATACCGACTCTAGGCCACCCTGACGACTTTACTTTACTTTACTTTACTTATAACTTGAGGTGTCAATTGTTGAAAAATTGGAGACAGAAAAGCTTTGGCATAGAAAGTTTAGGAATCTAATTAGAAAAATGATTACAAAAGTTGCAGAATCTTCAGTTCTGGGCATTTATTAGTCAAATTAAAATGGTACGACAGAATTCAAAAAAATTCTTCAAGAGTAAATTTGTTTCAATTCTAATCACACCTCCTATGCTAGAAATAATTATCACATTGCTGTGTGCATCTCTGGCAGGATATAGCTCAAATTCCTTTCTTTTTGTGTTTTATTGAAAAGAGTATAATTTATGACCACTATTCATAAGAAATAATTTAAATTATATTCATGATTCTCTTTCTGTTTTTCTAGTTCACATCTGTGATTCCAATCCATGCAAAAATGGCGGTAAATGCTTGCCAATAGGAAAGACATATGAATGCCAATGTACAGATCCATTTCAAGGGAAACATTGTTCGCAAAGTAAGTATCTATCTATTTATCTATCTATATATCTGTTATGGTAATTTACCATACACGCATGAAGTCTTCCATATATATATATTTACCAATCCCTCTGCACGAGCAGGATGCGACACAAGGCCAATTTCTTAAGCGAAGTTCACCAGGTTTGAATTCAGAGTTTTCCTTCTCCTAGACCGGTTGCCTAACCAAAGTTTTAAGAGCCCAAAGTTTACCCATAGCTGGAGAGAGAGTAGGATTCATACCTTTCCCAAGGGTATTAGCGCTAAATGAAATGCAATTGCCACGTCCAGGATTTGAACTCGGGTCGACGAGTCCATTTCCCATGACTTTAACCATTACACCACGCGCTTCCTTTTATATATCGTTATATCGTACCATGAAGATCTATTTGACCCATAGATGGGACCCTAACAGGTATTACAATTCAAAGTAGATCTGGGGATAATGTCAATGAAGATATGACTCCCTATTATAGATCAGGAGCATCTCACCGCTAGATGTAGTTTAGTGTCATACCTTGGAAATCTGAAGGTGTTTTTGGTGTAATGGTTACCATCGTAGAAAATGGTCACACCAACCAGAGTTCAAATCCTGGAGAGACTGTTTACAATTCATATAGCGTTATGGTTAAGTTAGGGTATAGGGTTTAGCGTTAGGGTTAGGGTTTAGGGTTAGGGTTAAGTTTAGGGTTAGGGTTTAGGGTTAGGGTTAAGGTTTGTTCAATTGGAAAATAAATAGATAGTTTATCAGCCAAGAGTGGTTCCCCTTTGTTTATGTTAGACTTATAGGAAATAACCAAAAGTTATTAGGGTCGGCTGAAAAGTTCATATGCTGATATTATGAGAGATACTCTCATAAAATATAACCAAATCACGTTTATTTTTTTTAAACATAGTTCTTTTTATGGTCCACATACTTTTTCCATTGATTTTACATTGCTAGGATTTCATTGGTCAGAAAAAGTCATCAAGTGTACATATGATGTTATATTTGGTTTAGCTTGATGTTAAAGCCATTTGGAGTCAATGTTTAGAGATGCTTTATCCATTTATCTTGGTGTGTTTCTATTTCTGAAAACCAATGCTTGCTGTGAGAACCAGCATTTTAAAAGATATTTTTCTTACTTTGGCTTAAATACCTGTGAAAAAGGTATACATTCAACTATTCTTCTTCTAGCTATTGGTAAATAGCAGGACACACTGGGCTACTAAACCTTGGGACTGACTTCTGATTTAGATCGGAAAATTAAAACGGAAAGTTTTTTGGTGGTATCCAATGACAGTTAAACTACAGTCTATGAATTAACATTTTGCGAATTAGGTTACGGTTTTAGGGGATTAAGGTTGTTTTTAATTACGTATTGCTTAAAAAAATAAACAAACAAAAAACCCAAATTACTATACATTTAATTAACCATTGAAATTAATTATTGAATCTATTATTGAGACAGTTGTTTGTGTTAGTATTGCAATGTATAATTTCAATTAAATTCAGTTTAAAAAAATATTTTTCAACATTAAATGTATAGTAATTTGGATTTTTTGTTGTTTATTTTTTTAAAGTAATGCGTAATTAAAAACAACCTTAATCCCCTAAAACCGTAACCCAATTCGCAAAATGTTAATTCATAGACTGTAGTTTAACTGTCATTCGGTACCACCAAAAATCTTTCCGTTTTAATTTTCCGACCTAAATCAGAAGTCAGCCCACCTTGGTATTGTTGTATACTCTCTTTCCTTTCTTACTTCTATTATTCTTCTGCTCATCTTTGGTATCTTACGTTCTTCTTCCAGCGTCTCTTCTAACGTCTCTGTTCTTGCTGGTTGGTCGTCCTTGATTTATTTCTTCTTCTAGGTCAGTCTTGTTGCCAAGATATTCATCAACCACAAAACCATATTATTTATTTAAACCTTTATTTACTTAACTAAATATATTTCTCTAACTAAACACAACGCCGTGTGCAAGTGAGCCTCAGCTAAAGCAGATACATCTTATCTGCCTGACGTCCAAGCTGAAACTGAGAGCCAACCAGGTTCCACGTGACTTCACGTATTTCGCGGGCTTTCTGTAATATTCCATGGAAAGTCCCGCCCGTGATATGAAAAGGGATGTACCCCATCTCCTCAGAAATACAGGGGGTTGACAATAATATATGCATAGATTATGTAACATTATGGCCACAGATCTGGGAGAAAGAAAAGTTTGATTTTAAACCTCTTAGACTCCAGTTTAAAAATTGACCTTGTGTCACATCCTGTTCGTGCGGAAGGATTAGCGTTATAGTCTATGTCAGGTAGCTTAGACGAATTGTGAATTCTTTATTACTTTAAAAGGCATTTGAAAACAGATTTTTATATTTAAGTAGAGGTTTTCCTCTCTTATTGCAATTATATATATATATATATATATATATATATATATATATATATATTAATAATGGAGATTCGCTTCTGGTTCTTGTCTATAACAAAAACGACGTCACTGATTACGTCACACTACTTAAAACGTCATAACGTAGAATAAATACACTCAAAATTTGAGCATGCAATTTTAGACAGTTTTTTAAACAAGTTTTAATAAATACATACCTGGTATTATCTATCTATATATAGTTTGTTTTATTTTAATATATATTTAAAGTTATCAGAACTAAGTTTCCATTTCAATTTTTTTAAATATTTTTAACTCCTTAATAAATTTATTTTATTTTTTACTCCTTTAATAAATTTGATGATTTTACTTTACTTATGATACAAAATCTCTCGGATTCTAAGCAACATTGAGAGGGCAATGTTAACATTAGATTGGAATACTTGAAACCATAAAATTGTGTAAATAAATAGTTATTACTCGATATAGTAATAGATATACCAGGGTATGATAATTTGACTATTACAACGGTTGATACGTTTACTTAAGAACTATTGCGTTTAGTTCAATATGTAAGTATAATAATCTCTGGTAAAACTCTCTCTTCTCTTCTCTTTCCCTTCTTTATCCCCCTTTCTTTTGTAACGAGATAATGAAGGTCCTGAGTTTTGCGAGCCCTACTATAGAAAAAGGAGGAAGAAGAAATGAGACAAGGTGGAGGCTTTGCAAAAGCGTGGAGTGATGAACGATCATTTTGACCGGGGCGTGAAACCCCCCACTCCCGAATGGAGAATTGAATGTCAACCGGAAGTTTCGGGTGTTGACCGGAACCGGAAGTCACGTGGTGACGTGGAACGACGAAGAAGATCGGCATCTTTGTGCTTGCCGACGTCGTAGGGTACGGACCGGACCTTGGGTCCCTTGTGGGATCACAGTAATTTATCAGTGTCCTCTCTCTCTCTTTCTCTCTGCCTTTCCTCCTCTCCGACACCACCCACGAGACGAGCCTAACCTGGAAATAAAAGCTAAGCAGCTTGTGACGATATATTTCTCGCGTTGTACTTTTTTATCGACAAGATGACCGCCACGTGCCGAACACCCTTTTAGTGTCGTGAATTTAGAGGCACGTTGATAGGACCCGCTATACAACATATATCGCTATTAGAACGTTACATATATCCGTTTTGGTACCGTGAATATATCGCTACCGCTACGTTACACTTTTTCATTCTTTTCTGCTTTTGTCTCTTTCATTCAAGCAGACGATAAGTGTTATCGCTTCCTATTCCTCAACTTTCTTTCTTTCTTTCTCTCTTTTCCCTCTGACATGTTGCACGTTCTTTTTCCTCCCTTTTTACCTCACAATTACAAATATTTGGCCCATTATTTATCTGAGGTGATGACTGGGCATAACGTTTGAAGGCATGCATTCATATCTTCTGAAACAAAACGGAATGATCCATTATTTATCTGAATGACAGGGCGTGACACACGTAGGTAGGGACTTGCGTCTTAATATATAGATTAAGTGTAGAAAACTATCAGATTTACGTTTTAATGTATTGTCAAAATCATCTCATTTATGTAAATTAATGTTTTTGTTTTTTTTCTTTCTAAAAAAAACTATTTCAGTGAAACCTGATTGTTCGTGCAGTGTATCAGGTGATCCACACTACAGAACATTTGACGGACAAATGATCCACTTCATGGGAACTTGCAAATATACTTTAGCCGCAAGCAATGAAGGAGCGCCGAACTACTTCGCCGTTGAAGTTAAGAATGAACATCGTGGAAACAAACGCGTGTCCTACACTCGATTGGTTGATATCAAACTGAAGGACGTCACTATTAGACTAATGCCAGGAAACAAAATGCTTGTAAGTAATAATGTCTATTGTGTACTCATAATCAATTGCAATATTTGAAATTAGTCTAATCTATATATTAATACACTAGTATCTACCTATCTTGTCATTACCTGTCATCTATAAAAGCATCCATCATTTTCTTCACCCCAAGATACATCCTGATGAAGGTTTAAAGAAACCGAAATGTTTAAACATCGATAAATAAATTCATCCTATTTTCGGAATACTTGGGTTTTTTTTCAAATTTCTTAATATTGTCGGATTTATTCCAATATATATATATATATTTGGGAATAAAAAGGCCTTAAATACCATGGGTATCGTGGTTATGGACCATTTCCACTCGCGAGTATGTTCACGAGCTTCTTCAGTCCACTGATATATTTTATTTCAGTGGTCTGAAGAAGCTCGTGAACATACTCGCGAGTGGAAATGGTCCATAACCACGATACCCATGGTATTTAAGGCCTTTTTATTCCCAAATAACTTTGCTCTGTTTACAATAATTAAACATTGAGCTCTCATACGAAACCTGAACTCTACAACAAGATACTGGTAGAGAATTAGGACCCACCTAGAATCACTTTGTACCAAGAAACTTGGTACCGCACCAAAGTATATATATATATATATATATATATATATATATATATATATATACATATAATTCTCCGTAGATTTCATGTACTCTATTCACGAATATTGCCTTTTTGTATTTATTCTATGCTATGTACACATTGAGATTTCGCACACATCACTCTCTATACATCTCGTCAAACTTTTATCTTTTATAAGACTCTCTTCAGTATACTTGGTTCTAATACGTCTGTCTAAATAGCCGTACGAACCGTATAATTACTAACTGACCCATCACAAAATGTAACCTTGATCTGAGTGACGTATGGGGTGCGTATAATGTTTTCCATTGCATGACTCACATTGAATATCCCACTTCTACAAGTCCGCAATGTATACTCGTTGATTTTCATATTGCTTTTCCCTCCAATATCCGCTCTTTTAGAACATCGGCGTTCATTATTCGAAATGGGTTTTCTGCTCATTGCAACAACATTACTGTTTATTTATGATAGCTTATATTTATTTCAAAATGACACAACGTTCTACATACTCATACACATATACCCACGTTGTATATATACACATGTGTTCTTTTACTGGAGAGAGGAGAGAGATAGACACAGGTAGACAGAGAGATGCATATGCATTTTGCATTACTTACTTCTTTTGCCATTTGGTGATCTCTAGTCGTTTCTATTCTTTCTCTCCACGTTGAATTCTATTTCTAGATTCCTGTTGGCTGTTCGTCTTTGATGCATTCCTTCTTCTTGGTCAGTCTTTTTGCCAAGACATTCATCAAGCAAGAACACCATATTATTTCTTTAAACTTTTATTGCTTAAACTTCTTCTAACTAACACAACACGCGTGTGCATTTGAGTCCAGCTAAGGTAGACATGCTTTCTGCCTGACGTCCAAGCTGGAACTGAAGGTTAACTCAATTCCACGTGACTTCACGTATTTGGCGGGCTTTCTGTAATATTCCATGTAAAGTCCCGACCGTGATATAAAAAGGGGCCATCCCTTCAGAAATACAGAGGGGGGCAATAATCTATGCATAGATTATGTAACAAACGTTTTTATTGGCGGGCTTTCTGTAATATTCCATGGAAAGTCCCGCCCGTGATAGGAAAAGGGGTCATCCCTTCAGAAATACATGGGGTGACAATAATCTATGCATAGATTATGTAACAAAAGTTTTTATTTATTATTAAAGATCAATGGAGAGAGCCGTTCTTTGCCAATCAACAACGTTTTAGGATTTTCTGCTAAATTTGCTGGTGGCTGGATAACAGTTTCTACAACATGGGGTCTGCGAGTTCAATTTGACGGAAGACATCGCGCCAATGTGAAAGTTCCGGCTACATTTATAAAGAAGGTGAACGGAATCTGCGGTGACTGTAACGGTAAACAAGATGACCTGCGCACTAAAAATGGAACGGATGTGTCGAAAGATCGTGACCGATTCTCCAAGGTCGGAAAAAGTCATCAAGTCAAAGACGACAGTGACAAACCGGAAACCAGGTGAGAATGAAAGATTCAGTGAGATTATAGATTTAATTTTAATACTGACTGGATCCATGGAAATTCTGGTAGTTGATAAACTTTACCATTAAATTTTACTATTTCATTTAACTTCTCATTTTCTATTCCTAACCGAAAAAAAAATTAAAAGGATTTTCTAAATTCATCATATCATTTTCTTTCACGCTTCAATTTATTCATTTTTTTTTCAATTAAATCACATGCTAAATATATCTTGTAGTTTTCTATTTGTATTTAGCAATTTCTCTTTGTATTAAACAATTTCCAACACTTTGCGTAAGCGTTTGTGACATAGTTCATTAATATATATATATATATGTGTGTGTGTGTGTGTGTGTGTGTGTGTGTATGTGTGTATGTTGGGCGGGTTTACATACTAATTTACATGCTAATAGTGTGACTATGATAGTGATGATGATAATGATGATGATGATAATGATAGATATCTATTAATAATGGATATTGTCTTTATTTCTGTCTGTAACAAAAACTACTCCATAACTCTACGTCACAGCTTACGTCACAATATCCTTATGCTATATACACCCATTCATGTATTAATACATATACAGGCATATAGACCGTATTCAGAAATGTTTTCGATAAAATATCCGAATATTTTGTGTTTATTAAAGATCATGGAACTGTATTTATACCTGTACATTTCTCTCTCTCTTTTTTTTTTATATCTGCAGGTGTGAGTCGATTGACGTCGACTCGAAATGTAAACCTGCTGTAACCCAGAAATGTGACGTGATTCAACATCCGGTATTCAAAACGTGTGCACAAAAGCTCGGTCGTAAACGAGTCGAAGAAAACGTGCAGTCCTGTAAAATCGATGCCTGTAGTTATCACAAGGACAGCAAACTTTTTGACAAGGTTGTATGTAAAGCAATTGAAGGATTCGCTCGAGAGTGTGAAGAAGCTGGATTTCCTCTTAACTGGAGAGAAATATCGAAGTGCGGTAAGAACATATTGCTATTACAGTGGTACCATGATTTTTACGATTTTCAGGTTTATAGGCTGTTGTTACATAATCTATGCGGTTGCATAAGATTATTGTCAATCCCCAGTAATTCTAAGGGGATAACCCTTTTCATATCATGGCCGGGTCCTTCAATGGAAAATTACAGAAGCCCGCCAAATATGTGAAGTCACGTGGGACCTTTTTGAGTCCCCAGTTTTGCAGTTGGACGTCAGACAGAGCGGTCGGCCATTTTATGCTCTGTCTAAACTGGAACTCACGCCGGGTCCTTCAATGGAAAATTACAGAAGCCCGCCAAATATGTGAAGTCACGTGGGACCTTTTTGAGTCCCCAGTTTTGCAGTTGGACGTCAGACAGAGCGGTCGGCCATTTTATGCTCTGTCTAAAACTGGAACTCACGCGCGCTATGTTAGTCAGATATTTAGTTACATGAAATGTATAGTTAAGGATGTAAAAGTGTGTATAGGTAATATGTTCTTGTGGTTGATGAGTGTCTTGGTAACAAGACTAAGAAATGAATCCAGAACGACCAGCCAGCGAGAACATAGCAATGGAAGACCAGACCCGAGGTCCCCCAAAAAGTCCAGACCTTAGAAGATTCCAAACCAAGTCAAGATGATAGAAATACCAAAGACGATCAGAATAGCAAAGCCGGCCAGAAGAAAATACGACCAGATATAGAAGAAATAAAGAGATATATAAGATTATAATTATTTAGTGCCAGTGAAGAAGGCGCTATGCAACACTGTGACCCGGTCGATTTTGGGCTTTGGATTGAGAGCTAAATATTGAGGTACAAGTGTGCTTCAGATATGCTTATGTTGATAAGTTCTCTAAAAACACTTAAGTTTCCAAAATTAATACGCACAAAGAAACATATCATTTATTAAAAAATAAACATCTAACATATTACAGCACATAATTCATTATATTCTACTAGCAAATATCTGCACCCTCCGGGTGCAGGTATTTAAGTTTTAATGTAATAAAATATTATGTTAACTTAGAAAGGCTAATGAAACTAAATAAGATGCCGATAAAAAGACTTGAAACAGAAGGAGAACAACTAAAACTTGCTTTTTCTTCACTCCCGTCTTTCATTGCTAAATTTTCATAATTTAACTATTTAGTTAAATTAGGAAGTAAAGAATAGAATTACTGTTAATATTGTTAATGGATTTCTTTTAAGATTTCTTGGGGAGATTTTTGCTCATATTCATTAAGATAAAACCAAACAATTAGAAATCAATTATACTAAGCACATATTTATTAAAATCACATTTTTAATATCAATATGCAAATTAGCCTTCCCATTCACACTGTAAACCGCTATTTTTTGTATATATAAATACAATTGCATTTTATTAGTATGTAGATATGGTCAATAGTATTAATAATGTAAAACTATTTTATTAATAATTGAGGTTTAGATATAAATAAAATAATGGAGAATGTGATGTAAATAACTATGTGAATTGTGACTCGATTAGTAATATAGTTTCGGTTACAGACAGAAAAACACACAATCTCCATTATAATCAGATTTCATTATGTTTTTATATAATGCAGTGCTACTTTACTTATTAGAACAAGTGTTTTTAGATGGGCTGGAATAGATTTGAGTTTACTTCAATGTTGGAAAATATTGTTATATACCGCCACTGGACCCAACAAAGAAAATGGAATATAAAAATATAAAAATTTATTTTTATTCATCGATTAGGTGTAGACTGAGACTCGTCAGCAGAGGATGCACATTCACAGGAACCTTCGGGAGTTCTGAATGCAAGCGATATTGAACTTGATCTACCCAACCCAGATTTCAAATGGCTTTTTTTATATTTCTTCAACTCAACAGGGTCACGCCTCTTTGATCGTGGCACCTACACAGTTTTCATTGGTTATGGGTTACACCTACATATTTTCTGTGCCTACGCAGTGTCAATGTACACCTGCATTTTCCGGGTGTCAAAGGTCAGTTTAATGCGTTCAAGGCAATATCCCTTTTTTTTTTCCTGGCCCATGTTTGAAACACACGCATTTCATGCGTGTATCACCTGGTTCCCAGATGCGAACTCATTGACCAGGCAATATATTACAATATATTTGATATACGAGGAAATTAAATTACGAATTGATTGAAATAATATTGTAAGTTAAGATATTCAAATATATATAGAGCCGGGTTAGCTCAGTCGGCAGAGCGTTCGGCTAGAAACCACATGGTTCCTAGTTCGATTCCGGTCCTCGCCAACTCAGTGTATGAGTAGCACAGGGATCTGTGCGGTAAAGTAAGGAGCTGATGGTAGGTGTGGCGCTCCACCTCAGATGCCAAAACAATCTCCTTGGTCTAGCGCTATTGAAAAGGGGATAGACTCCCTCTCTGATTGGCTGATACTGATTTTAGGCCACCCCGACGACTTTACTTTACTTATAACTTGAGGTGCCGCCCCGACGACTTTATATATATATATATATATATATATATATATATATATATATATATATATACATAATCGAAAAAAATACTATTACCAAGCAAAGCTTTAAAATAATTTCTCAGCATTTTAATTTAAGTCAGTACTATTTTTTATTTGTTTCAGTTCTTGTGTAGAGCAACAAAAATTGCCACCAGAGCGGCAAATTTCTTTGATTCTTGTTAGTTAATACTCGGTACTGTCTTCTCAAAGGCCGGTTTAGCTCAGTCGGTAGAGTGTTCGGCTAAGAATCACAAGGTTCTTGGTTCGATACCGGCCCTCGCCAACTCAGCGAATTAGTAGCACAGGTATCTGTGCGGTAAAGTAAGGAGCTGATGGTAGGTGTGGCGCTCCACCTCAGATGCTAAAATAATCTCCTTGGTCTAGCGCTAGTAAAAAGGGGATAGACTCCCTCGCTGTCTGGTCGATACCGACATTAGGCCGCCCCGGCGACTTTACTTTTTACGGTCTTCTAGATAGGCTGATCTGTTTTTATCTCAAAATCCTAGAGAATTTTATGCATCGCATACTCTACATATTTACATATGTATATACATATTGGAGGCGCTTGGTCAAATGGTTAGAGTCGCGGGAAATGGACTCGTCGAACCGAGTTCAATTCCTGGACGAAGCTGTTTGAATTTCACATAGCGCTAATACCCTGGGGAAAGGTATGAATCCAATTCTCCCTCCAGCTATGGGTAAATAGCAGGGTAGACTGGGCTCTTTAACCCTGGCTAGGTAACCAGTCTAGGAGAAGGAAAATTCTGAATTCAAACCTGTTGAACTCCGCTTAAGAAATTGACCTTGTGTCACATCCTGCTCGTGCGGAGGGGTTGGTAAATATATATAAACATATTGGAGGTTCTTCTTCTTCGGAGATGTACTACTCCAGATTCTGTGTTCCATCTTGGTTCTTAGTAATTCGGAACGAGGAGACATATTTTTGGTGTGCACAATTTTTTTTTATTTTCCCGATGCCAACATGACCACGCACATTTGTGAGATTCAGCAAAGAGACGAAAGACATCGATCTGGCCCCTATACGCTCTCG
Source organism: Doryteuthis pealeii (assembly GCA_023376005.1). NCBI lineage: Eukaryota > Metazoa > Mollusca > Cephalopoda > Myopsida > Loliginidae > Doryteuthis > Doryteuthis pealeii. The sequence continues at coordinate 17,298,512 of CM042154.1, forward strand.
CTGAACTCTAAGCTAACTGTGAATTTTAATTTTGCACGAATCAACTTGTCGCGTGATTCCATAAGCCAATTAGAGCCCCATTTTCGCTCAATTTGGGTTCAGAGCTTGTCAATATAACTATGAACATTTCCATTACCGTTAAATTTAAATTTAACCATAATTCATTATGGAAAGTATATGTTTTGTAACACTTTGCATTGTAATGCACATCTTACATTCTTGATAAGTAGGTAGATATTATTCTTCGTACATAGCAACTAGTATTTTCGAGATTCCTTGAAGAGATTATATATATGATGCGACCACGACTTGTATCAGTGCTACTGTACGACAGCACCGCATAACGTAAGGAAGCGCTTAAAGAAAAAGCTAGGTGGAAGCTTGACAAGGATGTTGCGTGCTACTTTGAACTAATCCTGGGAACAGCATACCACAAGAAAACAGCTGTACGGCCACCTGCCTTCTATTTCACAAACTATTCTGGTGATGCGAACAAGACCTGCTGGACACTGTTGGAGAATCAAGAACGAACACAAAAGTGACATTTTTCAATAAAAATCTACACATAGACACAAAAATGTAGGCTAAAAAATCTACATCAGTTCTTGGCAGATTCTGGATGCCAAGTACAAGACATGACTGAGGAATTACTGGTAGGGACGATTGGAGACAGAGACAGAGAAAGAAAGAAAGAGAGAGAGAGAGAGAGATAGAGAGAGAGAGAAAGAGAGAGAAATAGAATAAGAGAAAGGGTCATGGGAATCTGTGCTAATAGTGCGACTATGATAAAGATGATGATAATGATGATGATGATGATGATGATAGATATCTATTGATAATGGAGATTCTGTCTGTAACAAAAACTACGTCATAGCTCTACGTCACAGCTTACGTCACAATATTCTTATGCTATATACACCCAGAATTTGTGTAAGCAATTTTAAAAATTGTTTTTTACTCTCGTCCTTTTTTTTTACAGTAACAAGAAGTTAATTAAAAAGTTTATAAATAAATAAATACCTACGATTTTGTGTAAAATTGATGTGGAAAATATTCAAAATAATTGTTTCTTTATTACATGCACGCAACATTTTATTTGAGAGGGATGGGGCTCAGTTTTAATTTCAAATTGTTGTTTTTTTTTGTTTTTTGTTTTTTTACTCCTTTAAAAAATATGAGGATTTGTCTTACTTATGATACAAACCCTCTGACCTTGAATTTTAAACTCCCACCCTCTCAGGCAATGTCTTTCAAAAATTAATTTTTACGACGCCCGGAGGGTGTTTTCTGTTGCTAGTTCTTTTAATTTAGAAAATACATGATTGAAATAATTAATTTTTGTATGACATTTCTTATGAAATTTACATTACAGTGTTGATTAAGAAATAAATTATTATATAATATATTAATGATTTGAAGGCAATTACAATGCGTATACAAAATAAAAACAAAATAAAAACAAAAAGATCTAAATTATTATGAATTTTGTATTTAGGAATGACCTGTCCAGTGAATCAAAAGTACCAGTACAATGCATTGGTATGTCAACCATCCTGTACTGAACCTCAACCAAAATGCACTGAACGTGCTGAAGCGTGTGTATGCAAAGACGGATTTATTCTTAGTGGAAAAGACTGCGTGCCAAAATCCCAATGCGGATGCAACAATAAGGGTGTGTACATGAAGGTGAGTGTTTACACGAGGTATGTTGGTCGGTTGGAATTTACAGTATGTCAAACCTTGTTGGGTTATTTTATTCGTTCTTGATGGGTATTGAATTATGTTTTCAAACTCAATTTTTAAATACACCTTTATAATCATTTTTCATCTATTTAAACCGTAGATGGGTCCCCAACAGGTACTACCACGCCGGGTCAGGGTGGACATAGAAGTAATGGCAATAAAGGAATACTCCACGTTCCCCAGAGTTCCAAAATTGGAACTTCACTAGATGAGGTTTAACGTCATACGCAGGACACGAAAACCCTCAGTGACTGTCTTATAACACCTCTATGATAGTGGCGCGTGGTCTAATGGTTAGAGTCGTGGGAAATGGATTCGTCGACCCGAGTTCAATTCCTGGACGAAGCTGTTTAAATTTCACATTGCGCTAATACCCCTGGGAAAGGTATGAATCCAATACTCCCTCCAGCTATGAGCAAATAGCAGGGCAGACTGGGCTCTTTAACCATGGCTAGGTAATCAGTCTAGTAAAAGGAAAACTCTGAATTCAAACCTATTAAACTCCACTTAAGAAATTGACCTTGTGTCACATCCTGCTCGTGCGGAGGGGTTGGTAAATATATATAACACCACTATCAGAAAAAAGTGTGGGGGTTTGTCCTAAAGGCAATATGATTGGGGTAATCATATAGGAGCTAGGGCTTGACGCGTCCAGACGATTGATCGGAGGGGGTCTCTCCGACTGCCCGTTTAGAACGAGTAAGGGACAAAGTGGAGTGTTTCATATACTAGACTGCTCAACCACTAGGATTCCATCTTAAAGCATCAGGGGTCGCCCGTCACGGACAACAGCTGGACGAATTGGTGGAGATTACCCATCTGCAGAGGTGCAGTCAGTAGATTATACTGCCCCAGCCTACAGGGCGGACGCAGTAATTAAGTTTACAACTATTTAGTGCAGTTCTGGTGATTCCCATTCTACGATGGTGGAATCAGATAAGAAGGAAATAATTGAAATCAGTGTTTTTGTTTATAAAGTAGTAGCCGAAGTACCCGCTCTTCGCTACTAAACTTTTTTAAAAATTGTCTATTTCAAAGTAATAAAAAGTACATTTGCTATCGTTAGTTAATTTTGATCAGAACATTAAATACCTACATTAAAAGTTTAACCATTATATTTCAAAATGAAAAATAAATGATTGAAGGCACGCCCTAGTGAGTTCAATCCTCGCTGAATGACCCAAAATTGCGACCTTGTGTCCCATCCTACATATGGCGAACTGGTTTGGTAAAAGGGCGGACCATTGTGGTCTGATGTAGAGCAAATTGTTTTCGCAGATTCATTAATACTGAATATCGAGGTTGTTTCGCGCTAGAAGCTACGTAATTGCGACCTTGGGTTACATCTTTCCCGTGGCGAATGGGTCGGGTAAATCGAATGAGTACATAGTATTTACCGCGTACCCCACTTGTACGGGTCAGGCACAAAGTCCCTATTTATGTGGGACCACCCACAAGCCGAAGCTCATGGGGTGGCGGGTGAAAAAATTGCGTCGATCCCGTCGGCATTCCCCCTCAAGGGGGCGCCTCAGGCACTGGGCAATAAACCCAGCCCTGCCCCTTTAAATCGAGGGGGCAGGTGTTGCCTGGAGGGATGGCCCCCTGGGATCGACGCTATTAACTCGTAAAGATCCAGGGCCGAAGCCACTGGACCCCCACCCTGTTGGGCGGGTTCGAATGAGTACATAGTCCGAACACAATTGCATGCAAGAAAAGTTTTTATACCGCAGTCACCGCATTCTAGCATATATATATGATAAAAGGTATGGGGGCTTGCCATAACAGCAATAGGATCAGGACGGTTCCATAGATGCTAGGGGTTGACAGGACCAGCCGATTGATCAGAGAGGAGCCTCTTCGATTACCTATCCAGGTCAAGTAAGGGCCAGAGTGTGGTGTTGCATGTCAAGGACCGCAGAGGCACCAGCATTTCGTTTTTAAGCATTACGAGTCATCATCCACGGCCAATAGGTGGTCCCATTGGGGTTGGTCTTACCCTTTTCCAGAAGTGCAGTTGGCGTATTCTACAGCTCCAACATAGGGGGATGCTGCTAGGGATGGTAGCACTACATTACAGATATAAGCCCTGTGTCATTAGGGAAGGTCGATTTTGGAACTGGGGTACAGCTCTGGTAGTGATATTTGGGGTTTAACATGATAAATAACGACACAAAATATTTTTTTCCAAATCATTACCAATTTTTGAGGAAACGAATTTAAAGGCTGAAAATTAAGGCTCAGGAATGTGGCTTCTGTGCGTGATGTAGGGAGAATTTACCGCAGTCGAAAGATTATGTACTGTGGAGGAAAGAAGTGTTTAAATATCATTTAAAATTTATCTTTTTCAATTGAAACTTTTCTTTGAAATTAAAGTAAAAATGTAGTGGACTAGCCTAGCTTACCTCTTGTAGAGAGTAAATGATCTTGTCCAAGACTATTTGTACACTGCTGTTTTAGAACCTCGCAGGTGATTGCTTAGACGGCAAAGGCCAGTATTAAAATTATATTGTCTCATACCTCCATTCTGGACACGTGAGTTGACCATCGTCGGTGTCTCTTGTGGAGTATTTCCTGATTGGTTTTGTTTTACTACATATCAACCTCAGTGGGTCATTTAATGCCGATAAAGTTTTGAAATAAATCAATTCTTAAGGGATAATACATTTTTTTAAATAAATACATGTATTTATTTAACCCATAGATGGGACCCTAACAGGTACTACCACTCCGAGTCAGAGTGGACCATGGAGCAATGGTGATGAAGGGGTGCTCTACAGTCTCCAAACCTCCAAGACTGGAACCTCACTATCAGATAGAGTTTAACGTCATTCCCAGGACATGTAGACCCTCAGCCACCACCTTCTAGCACCCATATGATAAAAAGGGTTTGGGGCTTGCTATTAGGGCAATAGGGTTGGGAAAATCATATAGGTGCTAGGGCTTGACGTACCCAGCCGATTGATCGGAGGGGGCCTCTCCGACCGCTCGTCTAGTCCAAGAAAGGACCAAAGTGGAGTATTGCAAGTAATGAACTGCTCAGCCACCTGTGTTCTATCTTTAAGCATCACGGGTCGCCACCCACGGCCAACATGTGGCCACATTGGGGGAGTCTTACCCCTCTGCAGAAGTGCAGTCAGTGTATTCTAACGTCCCACCGACAGGGCGGGATTTCTTGAATATAATTTTTGTAGTTTTGAGAATCATGAATGCTCTTCAGTGTCAATTCGCACATAAGAAACTTCGTAGCAACTATAGGAACTCTTACTTTGTGTCTTTCATTAGTAATGCTTTTATTCTTTTTAAATATCATTTTTGTAACAGGTTAATGAAGAGATCACAGATTCCAAGTGCCAAAACAAAATAATTTGCAAAGCCGGTGGAAAACTGATAGTCGAAAAATTAGCGCACTGCAAAGCAAATAGCGAATGCAGCATTGCAAACGGACAACGCACCTGTATTTGCAAAAAAGGATTTGAGCTACGAGACGGACAATGCAAAGGTAGGAGATATTTTGAGATTCCCACCAACCTATAATAGATACAAGAAGGTGCGTGCTGTAATGGTTACTGTCGTAGGTCATGGGAACAATTAGACGAATTCAAATATCTGACGCTCTTTGCTTTTAGCGCTAATACCCTTGGGAAAAGGTATGAATCTAAATAATATCCCTCCAGCTACGTGAATTGATACTCTTGTTCCTTAAAAGTATTACTGTTATCAGCTTGCAAGAAAGACCGTCCATATAATTTGTGATGAAACGCCAAAAAAATGTAAATCCTGATTATTTGGTATTGCTTATCGGCTGAATTCTTACTTCTAAATAATGGACCATTCCGTTTTTATTGTAAAGAAAGAAAGGGAAGAAAAAGGACATGCTACACAGAAACGATAAAAAGAAAGAAATGAAGAATTAAAGAATGACAGCAGGGGAAATATATATATAGAGAGAGTGTGAGCTCGTGGAAGCGATAAAGCCAATCTGTTTAAATTGAACATAATGAACAGATGAAATGAAGAAAATAAAGAAAAAACGAGTTGGATAGTTAAATGCAGATTATTACACTTTTTACATATTGAACTAATTTTCAATAGCCCTTAAATAAACATATTAAACATTGTAATAATTAGATTATCATGCTGTGGTATATCCACAGGTACTGCTAGTATACACACACACACACACACACACACACACACACATATATATATATTATATATATATATATATATATATATATTAATAAGTCATCCACAGACACGTGTTTCGGCATATCATGCCTCTTCAGTGTGGCTAGACACAACTATCCTGGTGGTGTAAATGTTGTAATGTCAGCGCTAAGCCACCGTGAACTTAATTTCCTGGTAGGCCATCCAAGGTCGTTAGGTCTGACACCCAGTGGTATTAGAGCCACATCCCAGCTAAAGGGTCTCTGGTGAAAATTCCGAGATGCTTCTGCACTGAAAACCGGTGGTTACATTTGGTCCACTCATCTTTGCATCAGCGGAGTTTCAGGACCGCTTGCGTACTTTCTATTTCCTTCATAATCCATCTTTGACTTTCTATGTTTTTTGGAGTCAGTGAATTCACTGGATGGAGCCAGCTCGACCCACCTCGGGTGACTCGTGCCACAAACAAGGAAGCCGCTATGGGTAAATAGCAGGGCAGACTGGGGTCTTCAAACTTGACTAGGCAACCATCTAGAAGAATTCAAATCTGTTAAAATCCGCATTAAGATTGACCGTGTTAGTCCGGTGTATTGGCAAATATATGTAATTGATACAACAGCTGAAGTGGAGTTTTGCATTTCACGGGATAATGTAATAACCGGGTAACAAAACACTCCGCAATCACAATTCTGTACTGAATTAATACAAAAGAAGTTAATGAAAATTACTTTTACTAGATTATAAAACCAAACCAAATCAAACCAACAAAAATATTTATTTACAGATTTTCGCTTAAAAATCATATATATATATATATATATATATATATATATATATATATATATTTTTATTAATTCCAACGTTTGACTAGCAGCGTTCTGTTTTTACTAACGGTCTTTTTCCCGTCTTATATTTTTGTTGATGACCGACCCACGTGCGGTTGATACATTATAATGCAATAGGGTCCTCATATTAGTTGAGGATGGGCCGAGTGTTGCTTTTTAAACCGTCAAGTGAATTAGGCCCCGAAACGGTTTGCACACTTTCTCTTCTGATGAGCCTATTTCAGTTGTAAACATCGTTTGTTTTTTCATTATATCTTATTCATATATATATATATATATATATATATATATATATATATATATATATATCAGATCTTAGCCCTGAAGAGCATTAAGCGAAACTAATAGTAGGTGCGTCTGCTCTACTTAGGTATTGAGCACTTTTTACTTATTAGCTATTTTCCTAGCGGTTATATGAATATATATATCTTATATACATATATATGCATATAAATTGTTTTTTCTTTTGGCCAAATAGTGTACCAATAGATTATTTTTTGTTGGTACGACTATTTTTTCTCCCCGGTTGATGTTTGGTAGTATATTTTTACTATCAAACTATTTGCTGGTTTTTTTTCTCACCGCAAGGATTTCCAACACGCTTGGTATATTATATATATATATATATATATATATATATATATATATAATAATTATATATGATACGTTAAGTGCTGATTTCCAATCCGTCTCATTAGATCGATACCTCACCTTCAAGTGTGGTTTCGGGGACATCAGATCGATGACCACTCAATGATAGGCGTCCCCAGTAACATAATCGATTATGTTACTTGACATATTGGAAAAAGTTATATATAATAAGTAATATATATATATATATATATATATATATATATATATATATATATATTATATATATACCTTGTGAAATTATTTGAAACAGCTGCTTTTGTTTCCTTTCTTTCACCATACAGTCAGTTTTAGAACCACTGGAATGACAGGTTGCAACCGATTTCTCCCATTTTCTTTCAATTTAGTTCATTTGGAGTGGTGTGCAGTAATATGAACCTATTTTTGGGGTATATAATAAAATTTATTTGGCCTTTTGCGTCATCCGTAATTGGATCAGATTTTTTTTACACTTTGGCCTCGACTGTTTATTTGTTGCATACCCTTTTCATTACTTCTTTACTTACTTCTATTCTTCTGTTCATCTTCTATCTTAGGTTCTTCTTCTAGTGTCCGGACTTCTCTTGGGGACTTCGTGTCTGGTCTTACATTGGGGATTTCTCTTTATCAGAAGCCCTGTGCCATTGGTAGTTTTTAGATAATAACACAAGACTTCGATTTTCTTAGATCATATTTTATTTCGAAATACCCACCAGACTACCTGTGCAGATCGAGTTGGAGTGTGTATAACACGAGTCACCACCGTCGAGTTTTCTCGCCGACTGACTAAAATCTATTTCTAATCTAAACCGGAAGAGGGTCTTCTCCACCGATTCTCACGGTATCGACCGGAAGGTTAGGACTGAGGCCAAGCCTTGTCATTCAACCTTCAAGGCCGTGGGCTGCAAATTATAACAGCCATTTTGATTTCTACACTATTGCACATAAATATTAGGTATCTAATAATTATGTAACATATTACTTGTCCTGCAGCTTTTGTCTGTGATGAACATTGCTCGAAGGAAGTGTACAAATATTGTAACTATTCACGAACACACTGACGAGCCTTCAAAAAGATCGCGGATATTATAATAACAACGGAATTATTCGTTTAATCTGAACAAAGGTGTACATATACAAAAACAAAACAACATTTACCCCAAAAGTGTTGATATGTCATTAAACAAAATAAAAAATAAAATATATTAAAATTTGATTAAAGCCATTATATGTGATTCCGTTCATTATTTGTTTTTTTAATCATTTGCGAAATTTTGATTCTAATTTCTAACGATAAATTTCATATTTTGACAGTTAATCCCTGCTTCGTAAATCCATGTAAAAATGCTGGCAAATGCACAAAGAAAGGCGACGATTTCATCTGCCAATGTAAGGAACCATTCTATGGAAAGGATTGTTCAAAAAGTGAGTAGTTTTCGTTTTGGAATATTTCAAATAATAATAAGTACATGAACTTAGTGTTGTATTGTCCTCGCCCGGAAGACGGAGCTTCCGGCAAAAAGAGAAATATAAAAATATATATTTAAAAAAGGGGAAAACGGAAGCGAGGCTTTCCAGTCAAAGAAGCAGGGAGAAGATTAAGAAATATATAACAACGGTCCGTTATTAGATCAAAAGATAAAGATGCGTAGGAGTATCTATCAATATAAAGGCCAGACGGTTCGAGCCAACAGTGAGTCAGAGAGACCCCAGCGAACAGCCGATAGCATCACGTCGTCTCCCATCAACCCTCAGGCGTTTTCCACTGTGAAAACTCGTCGCCGTCTTCGCCAGCCACCGGCATTTTCATTGTGAAGCTATACGCCCCTCACCTACCTACACACCGAAGAGGAATAAAGAAGGGTCCTATTTTTGTATATACGTATCTGTTGTTTATTAAAGTCCAATGGTCGGTAGTAGCCGACTACTACATACTTCGCTACGTGACCATATATACCCGCAACGTATACAGATACACGATTTAGCGCGTGAAAAAGATACCGGTACGTAACATTGGTATGAATAAAGTTGTAATTTGTTATGTAAATAGTTTTTATTTTTTGCAATGTTTTTGCATAATATGCATAGCTGGAGACCTGTTTAGTTTAGTCGGTAGAACATTCTCCAAGAAATCGCAAGCTTTCTGATTCGATACAGTTCCTGCCTACACAGATTATAAGTAGCCCAGATTAGGTAAATCAGTAAAGCATCTTGGAGATGACGATAGAGGGCGCTCCACTTCACCAGAAAATTAAATACCCAGCAAGAATAAATAAACCAAAATATCTTCGGCATAAAATAACCCAATGGTTGACATGCCGTATAATCCAACCAACGAACGAACCAACGAACCAACCAACCAGACAACCCTTCTTCTAAAGTATGGTGATTCAAAAGCACGGCGTTTTCTTTACATATTATTCGATCTAATTCATAAGCATAAATTATTTTGAAGAATTATGAACAATATGAATTTATTAATTAATTATAGTTTAATTCATTTATTTTTTATTTGTTTCTACATGGGTTGTTATTTCATTATTAATTCGATTTCATACGAGAATTCAGTTATTGAAGTTTAATGCTATTGCTGTTGATTTTGATTTCAAAATAAACATATAATTAGTATTATCTGCGTTATTCGGACTATTGTCCTCATCTTCATTGTTATTTGTACAACGTTTCGGCCAATATACCCTCCGGCCTTCTTCAGGTATTTCTTGTCGGACTCGGGAACCTTCTCGGACTCGGGAACCTTCTTTTCGAACTCGGGAACTTTCTTGTCGTAATCGGGAGCCATCACGAATAACGCAAATAATACTAATCTTCAAGCCTCATCTCAAACATTCAGAGAAATAAATATATAATGTTATTATTAAAGTAGTGCTATTAAGTAAATAATTAAATAAATGTTATCCGCATTTTTTCATATCATTATAAATAATTGTATTTGAAATGTGAAATATAATTCTATTAGCGTCCGTTAACTCTTTGCCTACTTTAAGCCACTAACAGCAGCTCTCCAACCACATCCAAGCAAAATACAAAAACTGATGGTTAGTTCATTATAATTGAGTAGAAGGACTGAGATTACAATAATAATTAGACTTTATTTGAATAGAATGAGTTCTGGGGGGAATAGATAGTGAACTTTGAAATATTCCATCATACAGGTAAAAGTACCCAGAAAATTTGGTACAGCCATGGAGGAAATTATGTAGACAAAGAGCTAAGACAAGTAAACATATTTGTTTTATTTATTTGCGAGCGCACGTCATATTTCTCTGAATTTGAAAAGCCTAAATTTGTATTTTTATAACATAATATAGATTTTCTGTTTATGGATCATTAATGAATATGTGAAGGAAGACGACTCTTGCTATCGTCAATATTGTGGACAGACAACCGGATATAAAGGTCACCCTCTACAATGTATACCTTTTCGGCAATGAAGGTCCAGATATCGCTTTTCTCTTTTTTCCATCGGATATATTTTTGTTACACTGATTAAATTTTGTCAATATTTCAGAAAAACCCGACTGTCGATGCAGCGTATCAGGAGATCCCCATTACAGAACATTTGACGGACAAATGATCCACTTCATGGGAATATGCAAGTATACTTTGGCTACATCAACAAAAGAAGCTCCACATGCCTTTGCTGTTGAAGTGAAGAATGAACACCGTGGAAATACTCGGGTCTCTTATACAAGAATGGCAGACGTAAAACTACCCAATGTCACCATACGTCTTCTACCAAAACATAAAATGCTCGTAAGTGATTAAACATATATTTTGTGTATTTAAAATTAATTAATTAACGCAAAAATACTTTTAAAATGAAGTGTTATTCACTGTGGTAGTAAATGTAAATATAATGGGATATTTTTTAATATATCCCCTTATTTAGCGACAATTGTAGTCAGGAACCATAAAATCCCCTTCACATGACATTTTCCGTTATATACTTCCGAAGAAATTTTAAATTTTTCACATTTTCCAAAAAATAAAAATAAAACCTTACAACCGTTCATACTTTTTTTACTTTATATATAAGAAAAACAAAAAAATAGAAAATTTACAATATTAATTACAAAAATAAACATTCTTTTTCTATGAATCTGTTGAAAACTAAACGTCAACAGGCTAATACTCATTCCGTTTTGAATAAGAGAATTCGTCCAGTGTCAAATCTTGTCAATATATCTTCTTTTTAAAAAACTGTTACAATAAGATATACATAATCTGATGACCGAGAGAAATGCGGCGGAAATGGATCACATTCGAAAATGTTGTATAACTTTTTTCTTTTTTGCAACGTCAAGGTTTTTGTTTTGAACTCATATGACTTTTGTCTCCGCTCTTAACAACATGGAGTATAAACAAGCTCTGGTGAGGATTTTCATAAAATCGAAATATTGTTCAATGTCAGCGAAGTTATAAAATGTTTTCACTTTAACAGCATTTTGTGGTGTTTTCATATCTTTTTTATATATACTCATACCGTCGGATTCATTTCCTTTCTTTTAACACACACACACACACACACATATATGTATATATATATATATATATATATATATATATATATATATATATATAATTGCCATAGTGGCCACGGTTCGGTGGTCTGTTTTGTTGTGCTTAGATCACCGTAAAAATTTTACTGACTAATGATACATTTACAAATGCTTTTACCAGTTTATAACCAAAATCGTATATATATATATATATATATATATATATGTGTGTGTGTGTGTGTGTGTGTGTGTGTGTGCTTCACGGAACAAATGGACATGCTACTGCTAACACACTCGTCTACTCGGATTTTCACTTTAACAGCATTTTGTGGTGTTTTCATATCTTTTTTATATATACTCATAATGGGATATGTAATACGAAATTTGTACGACAAAAGAAGTTTCCCATTTCCTTGCCTTCGAAGTGAAGAATGATCAAAAGGGAATTACTCGGGTCACCTATGCAAGAATGGTGTATATGTAACTAACCAATGTTACAATACGACTCCTACCAAGGACATAAAATGCTCGTTCATAATAAGGACTACGTTTGGGAATGTATTTTTTAAATGTTCAAGAAAGGTTGCTTAAAATATTTTGATCAAATGATAAATATTCTCTATAAAAATGAATATTCAAATATACGCTCCTACATTTGGGGCGCTGGTGGTTGTCGTCAGTGATGTAATATAATAGGATTTGTAATAAGAAGTTTGTAAGATTTTGATATTTATTAATTTAGGTAAGATACACTCTATTCGGACAATGAACCCTTAGACTCCCATGCTGTGTTCTGTCCATCGGCTGTCTCTGTTCTTTGGTCGCAGAACTCTCACTGCTTTGCTGAGCGGGAAAAAAACGTCTCTTTTTGGGGCAGAATAAACACAAAATCTTCTTCGTGTGAACAATTCTTTATTTACTTCTTAGCATTATACCCAGTGGCGAAGCAAAGGGGTCAGGAAGTGGCAGTTGCCCCGGGTCCCAGCTTCAAGAGGGTGAAAAATTGACCTAACCCAAAAGTGTTTGCCTTGCTATAACATTGAAATATATTGTCCGCTTTTTCCACTATACTCCTGAACTATGAATGCGTAGAATTTGAAAGTGAGCAGGTATCTGAAGCTTTGAAACATTAAATCAGAATTTATTGGCTCCTGGAGTTAATACTTGGTCGAGCTTTTGTTCCCTGTCCCGCTTCGGATAACAATGTTGTCACAGCACTGTATATAATCGACTAAATTCGGAGAACTGGTGTCAGATAAGGTACACAGGTAGAGCAATCTCGCGCACAAATGTGAACCTTAACTTCTCTGAAACAACTGATTGAATTAAAAACTATTTTCTAACTTCTATAACCTGTTCCTCACAGCAATCAAACTATATATATATATATATATATATATATATATATATATTAAATTTTTACTTGAAGGCACTTACAACGCATGTATCGCATAAAATTCGATACTTTTTCTTATAGAAAATGAACTTGACAAGTGTAATCCCAGTAAAGGATGGCTCGATGTGTAGAATACCGTACAGACTGTTTCGACTTTATTAAGTCTCATCAGCGATATATACTAACGATTTCCCTCCGACAGAAATCGAAACCGGGACTTCAGCAGACACAGTGAAACACTTTTATCGCCTCGGCCACAGTACACAGCTGACCATCCTAGCGAAATTAAGCTTGTCAAGCGATACTACACGCCTCTACCATAATAGGTAAGGGGGCGTTATTGAGAGAATAATAACAACAAACAGACCGAATGCCTTTCGGCGAAGTGAATAAGATTTTTGGATGTTTGTTTATTTTAGAAACGGTTATATACAGTGCTGTGACAACGTCGTTATCCGGGGCGGGACAGGGAACAAGAGCTCGACCAAGTATTCATTCCAGGGGCCAATAAATTCTGATGTTATGTTTCAAAGCTTCAGATACCTACTCACTTTCAAATTCTACGCATTCATAGTTCAGGAGTATAGTGAAAAAAGTGGGCAATAAATTTCAATGTTAAAGCAAGGAAAACACTTTTGGGTTAGGTCAATTTTTCACCCTCTTGAAGCTGGGACCCGGGGCAGCTGCCCCTTCCTTACCCCTTTGCTTCGCCACTGAGTATATATACAAGAAAAAACATTTAAAGAATGCTAAGAAGTAAATAAAGAATTGTCAATAAACTTTTCGTATATTTTAAGCGTCGGTACACAAACCATCAATAAACTTTATATATACTAGCAAATATATGCACCCTCCGGGTGCAAGTATTTAAGTTTTAATGTAATAAAATATTGTATTAAATTAGAAAGGCTAATGAAATTAAATAAGAATACAGATAAAAAAGATTTGAAACAGAGGGGGGTATAATAAAAGATTTGAAACAGAGGGAGTATAATAAAAAATGGAACAACTGAACCTTACTCTTCCATCACTCTCGTCTTTCATTGTTATATTTTCTAATTTAAGTATTTACTTAAAAGAGTAAGTAAAGAATAAAATTACAGTTATTTTATCTTGTTAATGGATTTCATTTAAGATTCATTGAAGAGATTTTGCTTATATTCATTAAAATAAAACCAAACAGTTAGAAATCAATAATACTAAGCACATATTTATTAAATTCGATTTTTTAATATTAATATGCAAATTAGCCTTTCCGTTCACACTGTAAAACCGCTATTTTGTTGTATATATAAATATAATTGCATGTTATATCAGTATGTAGACATAGTTAACAGTATTAATAATGTAAGACAAATTTATTAATAATTAAGGTTTAGATAAAAATAAAATTATGGAGAATGTGATGTCAATAACTAAGAGAATTGTGACTTGAGTAGGAATATAGTTTCGGTTACAGACAGAAAAACACACAATCTCCATTATAATAAGATATATATATATATATATATATATATATATCAAGTGGAGCTGATAGTATGGATTCCCATCTCTCTTGCTCTCTCTATCTCTCTCTCTCTCTCTCACCATATGCCCCTATCAGTCATTGCTCCTAGCAGGTCCTCTGCACGGCATCCAGTATCTGCACAGAGCTGAGTGATGAGTGTTTTTTTCTGGTTAGCCCACACTGATGTGTATATGTGTAGGTGTCCAATAGAAAATGTTCCATGAGTTCCTCCTTACTTCTCCAACAGTGCCCAGCATGACTTGTTTGGCTTACTTATATGGTTTGAGGTGCTGCTTCCAAGATTTGTTTAAGATAACCCGCAGCATCCTTGTGTTGTTCCCATCAGCCTTTTTCTCTAAGTGTTTTATTAGAGGGTAAGTGGTGCAACCATACAGTAGTAGTGATACGGCTACAGTTTGGAAGAATTCTCACTTTATCCTATCAGAGATATCAGATTTCTAACTTACCCTGAAGTCCTTACCTGTCACTCAAATCCCATTTGAGTTAATGTCGCAAAGTACAATTTCTAATTTACTTACTACAATACTCCCAAAATTGGAGATACAGTTATTCTATCATTTATCGTTTAGGTCAATGGACAAATGCGTTCCTTACCAATCAACAACGTTTTGGGATTCTCTGCTAAATTTGCTGGTGGTTGGATAACCGTGTCAACAGAATGGGGTCTGCAAGTTCAATTTGACGGAAGACACCGAGTCAATGTGAAAGTTCCAGCAACATTTGCCAACAAACTGAGCGGAATCTGTGGTGATTGTAACGGTAAAAAGGATGACCTACGCACTAAAAACGGATCAGATGTGTCAAAAGATCGTGACCGATTCTCCAAGATCGGAAAGAGTCACCAAGTCAAGGACGACAGCGACAAACCGGAAACCTGGTGAGGCCGAGAGATTTTGTTAAAATTTATCTAAAAATTGAATCCCAATATATAAGCATATTTTAAAACGATTGTTGGTTTTATGTGTGTGATGAATACAGATTATAATATATATATATATACCAACCCCTCCGCACGAGCAGGATGCGACACAAGGTCAATTTCTTAAGCAGAATTTATCAGGTTTGAATTCAGAGTTTTCCTTCTCCTAGACCAGTTGCCTAACCAAGGTTAAAGAACACAGTCTGCCCTACTATTTGCCCATAGCTATTTGCTCATAGCTGGAGGGAGAGTAGGATTCATGCCTTTCACAAGGGTATTAGCGCTAAGTGAAATGCAATTACCACGTCCAGGATTTGAACTCGGAGCGACGAGTCCATTTCCCATGACTTTAACCATTACACCACGCGCTTACAGATTATAATATAGATGGGTGTCCAATAATGGTGTTATGGTTAACAATCTAGTCTCACATTCATTACTACTGAATAGCAAGGTCGATGTTTGATGGGTTCCTTATGTTTTTGACCTTGTGTCACATCCTACCCGGGTTGGGTAAATAACTTCATATATTCAGATGAGTGTATCCACCCGAACCTACCCACCATAGACTATATAATCAGGATAACTTCAAGCTTGACAATTTTCTAAACATACAAATAAGACTGTCGAAGACTGAAAATGTTTTTTTGAAAAGGCCTAAATGTATGGAAACTGCAGAAATCAAAGTCTATTTTAATTACATTATTTAGGTAAATGGTGACAGTAAATAGAGATGACAGCATTGCCTATTTTTTGTCATCTTACAGAAATCCTGTAAGATGACAAAAAATAGACAGGAATATTTAAGTTAAAATTTAAAGTTAATAGAAAAAAATAATATAATGGTATGCATTTAGAAAATTAAAATTTATATAATTTATTATGAATTATTTTAATGTATTACCTAGTTATATAAATAAATTATATTTATATTATATCTACATTTTGGTAATAAATGTTATGCTTAAATAATAGGTAATGTATGGGGCATCCAGCGAGGATCAAACTCGCTATTCAGAAGTAAAAAATGGACTATTGTAATCGCAAGGCCTGCCGTATTCTCGAAGGAAATGGGCTAGGATTTACCTGGCATGTAGGACTGTAGAATCGAATCCGCGTCCTTCAGAATGCGAACAGGCGACACATTGGCACCGAAGTCGAGATGCTACAGTCCCGGATGTGAGCACCAGGTGCCCGGGTGATAGCTATGAGGATTCCAGAGTATGATAATAGTTTAAGACCTATCGTGATAATGCTATTGATAAAGATACTAATCAATATGTTCTCTTACCAGCTATGGATGAATGGTAGGGCATGCTCTGTTCTTAAAATGACCTTGTGTCATTTCCTGTCCGTGGTGGAAGGATTGGGTAAATACATTCTCCTAGCTGGAGGGAGAAAATATTAATTCATGCCTATCCCAAAGGGAGTAAACCCCCCGAAAACAGTGCTACCCGACAACTCCCGCGGCACTACCAAATTGCATTGGCTTCTTGCCTTTCCTTTGGATCCCAGCGCTAGCGTGGAGAGGGGGGATTTGCTGCTTAGGCTACAGCTCATCCTCCATATGAACCCGCCCAGGCTACGCAGTTAAAAAAATTGGACACTACTCGTCTCTCGTAGACGGAAGAAGGCCAACAGCAATAATCTCAAAGGTATTAACACGAAGTGAAACACAAACAGGGCCACAACACTAAATTTTGTAGATAAAACCTAAGGTAAAAATGTACAACAGACTGGGTTCCCAACCTTAGTAGACTAATAGTCCCGTAGAAGGGAAACTCTGAATTCACAACCAGAACATGGTGCACATATAGCAGTCAAGCATTTAAAATCGTTTCGCCATCCATTTCCCACCACGATTACCGCTGTGTCATCCGTGCCTACATCAACATATCTTATAAACAAAATTCTTATTGAAATGACGTTATATATGACTTTGATACTTATTAATTTGAAGATATGAGTGAGTGGGTAGTGGCATAGCTACTGTGTGTCAGGAAGAGCTAGTCCACCTAGCTCTTCCTGTTTCCAGCCTATTCTCGATTCTGTCTAGTAGGCATAAAAATGAGTTTTTTGCTGGGTCGGGATATAAATGAGTTTGTATTTGGTTTGTTTGGTTTGTTTTGTTTTACGGCATATCAACCTCAGTGGGTCATTTAATGCCGATAAAGTTTTGAAATAAATCAATTCTTAAGGGATGATACATTTTTTTAATAAATACATTTTTCTATTTAACCCATAGATGGGACCCTAACAGGTACTACCACTCTGGGTCATAGTGGACCAGGGAGCAATGGTGATGAAGGGGTGCTCCACATTCCCCAGACCTCCAAAACTGGAACCTCACCATCAGATAGAGTTTAACGTCATTCCCAGGGCATGTAAACCCGCAGCCACCGCTTCTAGCACCCATATGATAAAAAGGGGTTGGGGCTTGCCATAAGGACAATAGGGTTGGGAAAATCATATAGGTGCTAGGGCTTGACGTGACCAGCCGATTGATCGGAGGGGGCCTCTCCGACCGCTCGTCTAGCCCAAGATAGGGCCAAAGTGGAGTATTGCATGTCATAAACTGCTTATCCACCTGGGCTCTATCCTTAAGCATCACGGGTCGCCACCCACAGCCAACAGGTGGCCCCATTTGGGGAGTCTTACCCCTCTGCCGAGGTGCAGTCGGTGCATTCTAACGCCCCAGCCGACAGGGCGGAAAAGAGTTTGTAACTCGTTAGACTAGTTTTTTAAGAATAAGTTTCTATCATATTAGACTACTGTGTAGTATAATGTTATGTCTTGTTCGACTCTTGTACGAGCCAACATTTTTTTGTTGTTGTTGAAGTTTCGGTTCCCAAGGTTGCTCGGTTGCGGGCTGCGTCAGTAGAGTTTATTGCAATCTGCAGCTACCGTTCTGTAGTCGGTTTACCGCGCGTAAATCAAGTTAAGACTTATTGCGAGAATTCTCAATACTTCATATTAATATATTTATTAAACTAGGGACTAGCAAAAAAAATCGGATACTTCGAGTTTTAAAAGCAAATTAAGAATAACTAAATATATTATTTAAGGTTAAACTTTGTCTAAATCGATAAGTAGTACCATAATAACCATCATTGAAAAAGAAAAATATCATTACATATGCAGTTTATTTTCAAAAGATTTAAAAGTATTTGTTTGGGTCAATTTTGCTGGTTTGCAATGGTTTTAGGCGCTTGTTTACAATTTTAACGTAACATTTGGGATGAAAAACAAATTTACCAAAAATCAGGTAATTATCCGATTTTAATGAAATTTTCAGTATTGATTTAACAATTAATGAATTTTATAATGCATCAGGTATTTCATTTCAAAACTTTTAATTTAGTATTTTTGCTATGAAAAATTTAAAATATGAAAATCCTGATGTTAAGTTTAAAATGTTATAGTTTTAGATTTTTAAAATAAATATCTACTTAATGCAAACCTTATTTTTTTAGACGAAAGTAATAAGTTTTGAAGAAAAACTCGATTGAAAATGTACCCCCTCCCCTTTTTAAGCAGAAAAAACATCGATGTATAATTTTTTCTTTTATAAAATAATAGCCAATTAAATAATTATCGAAATGGGTAAAAAAGAAATCTCCAAAAAATTAATTATTTATTATCTTTTTCATTTTATTTTTCGATTTTCGGTACTTATTTTTTCATAGAAGCGCAACCGTAAAAAATTTTTTTTGTTTCTATTCATAACATCGGTCTTTTATCTCATTATTTATACTGTAATTACTATCAGTCAAGGACCAACTCGAAATAATTTTACGCCCCCAGCATAAGGGGTGTCAAAATTAAGTGACCTGAAAAAAATAAGAAAGTTTTGTAATAAAATGCATAATGCATTATAAAGATCATTCATTGATACATAAAAACTGAAAATTTCATTAAAATCTGATTATTTTCTGATTTTTGGTAAATTATTTTCTGTAGGGGGGGGTGGCTAAAGTCAGTTTGTCAAAAACACATTTTAGGCTCAGTTTGCCAGTCCCTATATTAAACATATTTTTCCCAATAATGTTCTATTCAGTGAAAAGTCTGGAGGAAAAGGAGGAACAGGTCTGAAATGTACTACTGCCCAAATCCAGAGATGTGATCTGATCCAAAACAAAATATTCAGCAAATGCACACAGAAACTCGGTGATGAACGCGCCAAAGAATATTTGGATTCGTGTAAAATCGACGCCTGTGCTTATAATGATAACCATAAAACTTTAGACAAAGTTGTATGTGAAGCAATCGAAGGATTCGCACGAGAATGTGAAGAGGCAGGATTCTCTCTTGATTGGAGAGGAATATCGAAATGCGGTAAGAAACTTCTTATATGTTTGTGGTTTTAACGAATTTCTCATAATCATTGACAAGAAATATGTGCCAGTTCCGTCGCATCAATTTTTTGATACGTTTCCATATGTTCTCATAATATAAAGGATTGGTTCAATTTGGTTATGGTATACCAACCATCGTGGGTTATCTAATGTCGGAAGAGAACAGCAGTGATAATATTCAACTCCCAGCTGGCGTATGGAGTGTATACATTTCTTAAGAGCATTAGTTCAAATGTGAACTTGATAGTGTGACTGAAGTTCGAACTCGTTTACTAGGATTTTGCAATACACCAATGAATATGATATAGAATATTTTCATTTTTACAGTATTGTGTGTTTTCATATCCTTTTATCTATACTTATAGCGTCGGATTCATTTCCTTTACTCTTAACTTATATATACTAGCAAAATATATGCACCCTCCGGGTGCAAGTATTTAAGTTTAATGTAATAAAATATTAGAAAGGCTAATAAAACTAAATAAGAATGCAGATAAAAAGATTTGAAACAGAGGGGATATAATCGAAAAATAGAACAACTGAAAACTTGCTCTTCAATCACTCTCATCTTTCATTGTTATTTTTTCTAATTTAAGTATTTAGTTATAAGAGGAAGTAAAGAATAAAATGACAGTTTTTTTTCTTGTTAATGGATTTCTTTTAAGATTTATTGAAGAGATTTTGCTTATATTCATTAAAATAAAACCAAGCATTTAGAAATCAATAATACTAAGCACATATTTATTAAAATCACATTTTTAATATCAATATGCAAATTAGCCTTCCCGTTCACACTGTTAACCGCTATTTTGTTGCATATATAAATATAATTGCATGTTGTTAGTATGTTGATATGGTTAACAGTATTAATAATATAAAACAATTTTATTAATAATTGAGGTTTAAATAAAATCATTGAAAATGTGATGTCAATAACTAAGGGAATCATGACTTGTGTAGTGATATAGTTTTGGTTACAGACAGAAAAAGACACAATCTCCATTATAATAAGATATATATATATATATATATATATATATATATATTATGTTGTATAAATTTTTATCACATGCCTTGTAGACCAACATTAATTATGATAATTATTATTTTTAGAAATGGCCTGTCCAACGAATCAAGTGTATCAGTTCAATGCGTTTGTTTGTCAGCCATCATGCACGGAACCTCAACCAAAATGTGAAGAACGGGAAGAAGCCTGTGTGTGTAAAAATGGATACATTCTCAGCGGTGAAAACTGTGTACCGAAAGATAAATGTGGATGTATGCATAATGGCGTGTACATGAAGGTATATAAAATATATATCTCTTGAAATTAAGGAAATCAAATATGTATATAGAGGTGAAAATCAAAAACTATAGTTCGTTGATTAGTTTCCACGTATGTCAAAATTTGTTGGATTATCTAATGCTTAAGTCATTTTCTTGCAAACAATTATATGCTTTTTAGCACCATAATTTGTAAACGATTACCGCTTCAAGCAACTATTCTTAACACTAATATTTTGTACACAGAAGTTCTTGAAACCATATGACTATCTAATACAAATAATCTAACAGTTTCAAGTATTCATATCCAATGCTTATAATTTTCAAACAGATCAATTTGGCCCATAGATGAAAACACTATACTGAACACTAAGAATTTGTACACAGGAGTTTTTGAAACCATTTAACTAGCTAATACAAATAATTTAACACAGTTTTAAGTATTCATATCCAATGCTTATAATTTTCAAACGGATCAATTTGATCCATAGATGAAAACACTATTCTTAACACTAAGAATTTGTACACAGGATTTTTGAAACAATTTAACTATCTAATACAAATAATTTAACACAGTTTCAAGTATTCATATCCAATACTCATAATTTTCAAACGGATCAATTTGACCCATAGATAAAAACCGGTACTACCATTTTGGATCAGGGGGAACCTTGGAATAATATCAACGAATTTCACGAATTTTTCATTTTTATTGTCTTTGAAAAAACATCTTTAACCTGATTTTTTTTTGTAATATTCTATTATATCTATTGAAAAAATTTTTTATAGGTGAATGAAGAGGTTATTGATGATAAGTGCCAGAAGAAAACTATTTGCAAATCTGGAGGCAAACTGGTCACTGAAAAGCTGGCACCTTGCAAGAAAAACAGCGAATGTAACGTCGCAAATGGAGAACGCAACTGTATTTGCAAAAAGGGATTTGAACTTCGAGACGGACAGTGCAAAGGTGATACTATATCTTTCATTTTCTACAAACCTGACACTCATCAGTAACATTCTCGTAAAACACTAATATAAGTGCTTACATATTTATGAATATGCATAGACACCCATATGTACATAGGAAATGAAATTTATGTGAACTTTTGGAGGCGTGTTCTGTAATGGTTACCACCGTAAGAAATTTAAACTGGCGCGACCGGAGTTCAGATCCTGGACGAGATGCTTTTGTATTTCATATATCACTATACCCTTGAGAAAACTATGGATCCAACTATTCTCCGTCTACCTATGGAAATAGTAGGGCAGAACTGGGAGTCTTTAACCCTGCGTCTAGAAGATGGAAAACTCTGAATTCAAATTGTGTTAAAACCCCGCTTAAGAAAGTGACCTTGAGTCACAATATATTTCGTGCGGAAAGGGTTGGTAAATATATATATATATATATATATATATATATATATATATATATATATGAACCTTTGCTTTACGAAGTAATTGGCGCGCATGCTGTGTAACGGTTATGCGTCGTAGTAAGTGGACTCGGCTACTCGAGGTTCAAATCCTGATCGAGGGTGTTTGCATTTCACATAGTGCTAATACCGTTGGAAATATATTAAATTCAACTATTCTTTTCCAGCCATGGTAAATATTAGTCCGACTGGCTGCTTTGTAACCGTAGATATAGTAACCTGTCTAGCAGAAGAAAAAACTGTTAATTTAAATCAGTTGCCGACCTATGGAGGATTATTCCCCGACAGACTATTTATATCCAAGACACGTTATATGGAGTTGCTCACCCACGACCACAACCAGTGCTGAAGAAAAAAAATTAAAATCATTACCTCTTTCAGAAAATATATGTAGCATAGAATAGTTCCTGACAAATCAATAACGAGAAATATTAAGCAAACTTAACAGATAGAAATAACAAACATTACAGTGAGATACAACGAAGAGCTTAAACAGAATTTATGAGCTAAAATGCTTCCTCTATAGGAAAAGAGTAGTTTAGCTAGAAAAAGTCTTGATCCTTGATATATAGTGTTAGAAAATGAAAGTGTAAAACTACATGTTAAGCAATTATTGTGTTCCTGAGACCGAGGTTACTAGGAACAAAGTCCCTTGTTTCTTGCATAGGCGACGCAAACTGAATGCACTTGGTACTTCTCTCAATGTTGCGATTAGTTGCCAGTATTTTGATTTTTTCTGCTTCTTCTACTTAAATGATACTCGGCTTACCGCCATCTTTTGTTCTTACATAAAACCTATCCACAATAAAATGCCTTTTTCTGTTCAGAAGCTTTTGCAGTTGACTTCACCATGCTCATGTCACTCGTGCTGACCAATCTGGTTTGCTTAATTCCCTATCATTTTCAACACTGTTAGTTTTGGCATAATTTCGATTCAGTCTTTAATGCAGATTAATTCTTTGAATACTGTTCAGCTATCTTATTTTTTGGTGAAGAAAAGATGCAAAGCTACTGCTTCAAGTCTAATTATTTCTGTCCTATAAACACCCACTTTTGAAAATCATCCTTTATTGACTCTTATAAACAAACAGATTCTGCATTTCAGAGCTTCTCACTCGATCTAATTGTCCATAGATTATATCATGTATATGCTTTTTCGTGCTGTGTTTCATGTATGTTTCCTGGAGCGATCCGAAGGGTGGTCATGTCC
>CM042154.1:17322641-17380293 GCA_023376005.1 Doryteuthis pealeii
GAAGGAGATTCCCCTATAGGATTCATCCTAAAGGGGGCATCAGGGGTGCCCGTCACGGGGCAACAGCTGGGATGGAGAGGATTCGAATTTGGTGGAGGGGCTTATTGTTTTCCCCTCTGCAGAGGTGACGTCAGTAGCATTATACTGCCCCGCCCTACAGCCGGACGCAGGTAATACAGTTTACAACTATTTAGCGCAGTCTGTTGATTCACATTATACGAATGGTGGAATCAGATAAGAATGCAGAATAATTGAAATCAAGTGTTTCATGTTTATTTTTCTTATCCTTTTAAAAAAAAAATAACAAAAAAAAAAATTGGTTTTTGGGAGAAAGTTAGTAGCCGATAGTACCGCTCATTCGCTACTAAATTTTTTTTAAAATTGTCTATTTCAAAGTAATAAAAAGTACATTTGCTATCGTTAGTTAATTTGATCAGAACATTAAGTACCTACGTTTAAAAGTTTAACCATTATATTTCAAATGAAAAATAATGATTGAAGGCACGCCCTAGAGTGAGTTCAATCCTCGCTGAATGACCCAAAATTGCGACCTTGTGTCCCATCCTACATAATGGCGAATCTGGTTTGGTAAAAGGGCGGACCATTGTGGTCTGATGTAGAGCAAATTCGTTTTCGCAGTTCATTAATACTGAATATCGAGGTTGTTTCGCGCTAGAAGCTACGCAATTGCGACCTGGGTTAACATCTTTCCCGTGGCGAATGGGTCGGGTAAATCGAATGAGTACAATAGTTTACCGCGTCCCCTACCCCACTTGTACGGGTCAGGCCACAAAGTCCCTATTTATGTGGGACCACCCACAGCCGAAGCTCATGGGGTGGCGGGTGAAAAAATTGCGTCGATCCCGTCGGCATTCCCCCTCAAGGGGGCGCGCCTCAGGCACTGGGCAATAAACAAGCCCTGCCCCTTTAAATCGAGGGGCAGGTGTTGCCTGGGATGGCCCCTGGATCGACGCTATTAACTCGTAAAGATCCAGGGCCGAAGCCACTGGACCCCACCCTGTTGGGCGGGTTCGAATGAGTACATAGTCCGAACACAATTGCATGCAAGAAAAGTTTTCTACCGCAGTCACCGCATTCTAGCATATATATGATAAAAGGTATGGGGGCTTGCCATAACAGCAATAGGGTCAGGACGGTTCCATAGATGCTAGGGGTTGACAGGACCAGCCGATTGATCAGAGAGGAGCCTCTTCGATTACCTATCCAGGTCAAGTAAGGGCCAGGGTGTGGTGCTGCATGTCAAGGACTGCTCAGGCACCAGCATTCCGTTTTTAAGCATTACGAGTCATCATCCACGGCCAATAGGTGGTCCCATTGGGGTTGGTCTTACCCCTTTCCAGAAGTGCAGTTGGCGTATTCTACAGCTCCAACATAGGGGGATGCTGCTAGGGATGGTAGCACTACATTACAGATATAAGCCCTGTGTCATTAGGGAAGGTCGATTTTGGAACTGGGGTACAGCTCTGGTAGTGATATTTGGGGTTTAACATGATAATAATAACGACACAAAATATTTTTTTCCAAATCATTACCAATTTTTGAGGAAACGAATTTAAAGGCTGAAAATTAAGGCTCAGGAATGTGGCTTCTGTGCGTGATGTAGGGAGAATTTACCGCAGTCGAAAGATTATGTACTGTGGAGGAAAGAAGTGTTTAAATATCATTTAAAATTTATCTTTTTCAATTGAAAATTTCTTTGAAAATTAAAGTAAAATGTAGTGGACTAGCCTAGCTTACCTCTTGTAGAGAGTAAATGATCTTGTCCAAGACTATTTGTACACTGCTGTTTTAGAACCTCGCAGGTGATTGCTTAGACGGCAAAGGCCAGTATTAAAATATATTGTCTCATACCTCCATTCTGGACACGTGAGTTGACCATCGTCGGTGTCTCTTGTGGAGTATTTCCTGATTGGTTTTGTTTTACTACATATCAACCTCAGTGGGTCATTTAATGCCGATAAAGTTTTGAAATAAATCAATTCTTAAGGGATAATACATTTTTTAAATAAATACATGTATTTATTTAACCCATAGATGGGACCCTAACAGGTACTACCACTCCGGGTCAGAGTGGACCAGGGAGCAAGGTGATGAAGGGTGCTCTACAGTCTCCAAACCTCAAGACTGGAACCTCACTATCAGATAGAGTTTAAACGTCATTCCCAGGACATGTAGACCCTCAGCCACCGCCTTCTAGCACCCATATGATAAAAAGGGTTTGGGGCTTGCTATTAGGGCAATAGGGTTGGGAAAATCATATAGGTGCTAGGGCTTGACGTACCCAGCCGATTGATCGGAGGGGGCCTCTCCGACCGCTCGTCTAGCCCAAGATAGGACCAAAGCAGAGTATTGCAAGTAATGAACTGCTCAGCCACCTGGGTTCTATCTTTAAGCATCACGGGTCGCCACCCACAGCCAACAGGTGGCCACATTGGGGGAGTCTTACCCCTCTGCAGAAGTGCAGTCGGTGTATTCTAACGCCCCAGCCGGCAGGGCGGGATTTCCTGAATATAATTTTTGTAGTTTTGAGAATCATGAATGCTCTTCAGTGTCAATTCGCACATAAGAAACTTCGTAGCAACTATAGGGACTCTTACTTTTTGTCTTTCATTAGTAATGCTTTTATTCTTTTTAAATATCATTTTTGTAACAGGTTAATGAAGAGATCACAGATTCCAAGTGCCAAAAGAAAATAATTTGCAAAGCCGGTGGAAAACTGATCGTCGAAAAATTAGCGCACTGCAAAGCAAATAGCGAATGCAGCATTGCAAACGGACAACGCACCTGTATTTGCAAAAAAGGATTTGAGCTACGAGACGGACAATGCAAAGGTAGGAGATATTTTGAGATTCCCACCAACCTATAATAGATACAAGAAGGTGCGTGCTGTAATGGTTACTGTCGTAAGTCATGGGAACAATTAGACGAATTCAAATATCTGACGCTCTTTGCTTTTAGCGCTAATACCCTTGGGAAAGGTATGAATCTAAATAATATCCCTCCAGCTACGTGGATTGATACTCTTGTTCCTTAAAAGCATTACTGTTATCAGCTTGCAAGAAAGACCGTCCATATAATTTGTGATGAAACGCCAAAAAATGCAAATCCTGATTATTTGGTATTGCTTATCGGCTGAATTCTTATTTCTAAATAATGGACCATTCCGTTTTTATTGTAAAGAAAGGGAAGAAAAAGGACATGCTACACAGAAACGACAAAAAGAAAGAAATGAAGAATTAAAGAACGACAGCAGGGGAAATATATATATATAGAGAGAGGGTGAGCTCGTGGAAGCGATAAAGCCAATCTATTTAAATTGAACATAATGAACATATGAAATAAAGAAAATAAAGAAAAAACGAGTTGGATAGCTAAATGCAGATTATTACACTTTTTACATATTGAACTATTTTCAATAGCCCTTAAATAAAGATATTAGACATTGTAATAATTAGATTATCATGCTGTGGTATATTCACAGGTACTGCTAGTATATATATATATATATATATATATATATATATATATATATAGGTTAAATTATTATTATTGTTGGAGAATTGATTATAGAGGGCTCAATTACTTATGTAAGAGCTTTATTTATTTATTTATAATTATAAATATAAAGTCTGTCCTACCATTGGTTTCTGAATAACACTTTTTCGGTGTTATTCGTCTTCAGAGGCGTTTGACTTTTGAAAAAAATTTTTTTCAAAAGTCAAACGCCTCTGAAGACGAATAACATCGAAAAAGTGTTATTCAGAAACCAATGGTAGGATCGACTTTATATTTATAATTATAAATAAATAAATAAATATATATATATATATATATACATACATATATATATATATATATATATATATATATATATATATATATATATATATATTGGTGCAAATGTTGTAATGCCAGCGCTAAGCCACCGTGAACTTCATTTCCTGGTAGGCCATCCAAAGTCGTTAGGTCTGACCCCCAGTGGTATTAGAGCCACATCCCAGCTAAAGGGGCTCTGGTGAAAATTCCGAGATGCTTCTGCACTGGAAACCGGTGGTTACATTTGGTCCACTCATCTTTGCATCAGCGGAGTTTCAGGACCGCTTGCGTACTTTCTATTTCCTTCATAATCCATCTTTGACTTTCTATGTTTTTTGGAGTCAGTGAATTCACTGGATGGAGCCAGCTCGACCCATCTCGGGTGAATCGTGCCACAAACAAGGAATCCGCTATGGGTAAATAGCAGGGCAGACTGGGGTCTTCAAACTTGACTAGGCAACCATCTAGGAGAATTCAAATCTGTTAAAATCCGCATAAAGATTGACCGTGTTAGTCCGGTGTATTGGCAAATCTTATTATAATGGAGATTGTGTGTTTTTCTGTCTGTAACCGAAACTACATTACTACTTAAGTCATAATTCCCTTAAGTTATTGACATCACATTCGCATTCTCAATGATTTCATTTTTATTTAAACCTCAATGATTAATAAAATTGTTTTACATTATTAATACTGTTAAACATATCTACATACTAATAACATGTAATTATATTTATATATACAACAAAATAGCGGTTTACAGTGTGGACGGAAATGCTAATTTGCATATTGATATTAAAAATGTGATTTCTCTAAAAATGTGCTTAGTATTATTGATTTCTAACTGTTTGGTTTTATTTTAATGAATATAAGCAAAAATCTCTTCAATGAATCTTAAATAAAATCCATTAACAAGAAAAGATAACTGTCATTTTATTCTTTACTTCCTCTTACTTCCTCTTTTAACTAAATACTTAAATTAGAAAAATAACAATGAAAGATGAGAGTGATAGAAGAGTAAGTTTAAGTTGATCTATTTTTCGATTATACCCCCTTCTGTTTGAAATCTTTTTAACTGCATTCTTATTTAGTTTCATTAGCCTTTCTAATTTAATATAATATTCTATTACATTAAAACTTAAATACTTGCACCCGGAGGGTGCATATATTTGCTAGTATATATTATATATATATATATATATATATATATATAATATATATATATGTGTGTGTGTGTGTGTGTGTGTGTGTGTGTGTGTGATACGTTAAGTGCTGATTTCTCATCAGATCGATGTCTCACCTTCAAGTGTGGTTTCGGGGACATCAGATCGATGACCACTCAGTGATAGGCGTCCCCAGTAACATAATCGATTATGTTACTTGACATATTGGAAAAAGTTATATATAATAAGTAATATATATATATATATATATATATATATATATATATATATATATATATATATATATACCTTGTGAAATTCTTTGAAACAGCTGCTTTAGTTTCATTCTTTCACCATACAGTCAGTTTTAGAACCACTGGAATGACAGGTTGCAACTGATTTCTCCCATTTTCTTTCAATTTAGGTCATTTTGAGTGGTGTGCAGTAATATGAACCTATTTTCGGGATGTATAATAAAAGTTATTTGGCTTTTTGCGTCATCGGTAATTGGATCAGATTTTTATCCCGCCCATACACTTTGGCCTCGACTGTCTATTACTTGTCCTGCAGCTTTTGTCTGCGATGAACATTGCTCGAAGCAAGTGTACAAATATTGTAACTATTCACGAACACACTGACGAGCCTTCAAAATGATCGCAGATATTATAATAACAACGGAATTATTCGTTTAATCTGAACAATGGTGTACATATACAAAAACAAAACAACATTTGGCATTTTTGGTTTGGTTTGTTTTGTTTTACGGCATATCAACCTCAGTGGGTCATTTAATGCTGATAAAGTTTTGAAATACATCAATTCTTAATGGATAATACAATTTTTTTATGAATACATTTTTCTATTTAACCCATAGATGGGACCCTAACAGGTACTACCACTCCGGGTCAGAGTGGACCAGGGAGCAATGGTGATGAAGGGGTGCTCCACATTCCCCAAACCTGCAAAACTGGAACCTCACCATCAGATAGAGTTTAACGTCATTCCCAGGACATGTAGACCCGCAGCCACCGCCTTCTAGCACCCATATGATAAAAACGGGTTGGGGCTTGCCATAAGGGCAATAGGGTTGGGAAAATCATATAGGTGCTAGGGCTTGACGTGACCAGCCGATTGATCGGAGGGCGACTCTCCGACCGCCCGTCTAGCCCAAGATAGGGCCAAAGTGGAGTATTGCATGTCATGAACTGCTCATCCACCTGGGCTCTATCCTTAAGCATCACGGGTCGCCACCCACGGCCAACATGTGGCCCCATTAGGGGAGTCTTATCCTTCTGCAGAGGTGCAGTCGGTGCATTCTAACGCCCCAGACGACAGGGCGGTTGGCATTTTTACCCCAAAACTGTTGATATGTCATTAAACAAAATAAACAAAATAAAATGTATTAAAATTTGATTAAAGCCATTATATGTGATTCCGTTTATAATTTGTTTTTTTTTAATCATTTGTGAAATTTTAATTCTAATTTCTAACGATGATTTTCATATTTTGATAGTTGATCCCTGCTTCGTAAATCCATGTAAAAATGCTGGCAAATGCACAAAGAAAGGCGACGATTTCATCTGCCAATGTAAGGAACCATTCTATGGAAAGGATTGTTCGAAAAGTGAGTAGTTTTCGTTTTGGAATATTTCAAATAATAATAAGTACATGAACTTGGTGTTGTATTGTCCTCGCCCGGAAGACGGAGCTTCCGGCAAAAAGAGAAATATAAAAATTTATATTTAAAAAAGGGAAAAACGGAAGCGAGGCTTTCCAGTCAAAGAAGCAGGGAGAAGATTAAGAAATATATAACAAAGGTCCGTTATTAGATCAAAAGATAAAGATGCGTAGGAGTATCTATCAATATAAAGGCCAGACGGTTCGAGCCAACAGTGAGTCAGAGAGACCCCAGCGAACAGCCGATAGTCGTCTCCCATCAACCCTCAGGCATTTTCCACTGTGAAAACTCGTCGCCGTCTTCGCCAGCCACCGGCATTTTCATTGTGAACTATACGCCCCTCACCTACCTACACACCGAAGAGGAATAAAGAAGGGTCCTATTTTTGTATATACGTATCTGTTGTTTATTGAAGTCCAGTAGTCGGTAGTAGCCGACTGCTACATATTTCGCTACGTGACCATATATACCTGCAATGTATACAGATACACGATTTAGCGCGTGAAAAAGACACCGGTACGTTGGTATGAAAATAAGTTGTAATTCGTTATGTAAATAGTTTTTATTTTTTGCAATGTCTTTGCATATTATGCATAGCTGGAGACCTGTTTAGTTTAGTCGGTAGAACATTCTCTAAGAAATCGCAAGCTTTCTGATTCGATACAGTTCCTGCCTACACAGGTGATGAGCAGCCCAGATTAGGTAAATCAGTAAAGCATCTTGGAGATGACGATAGAGGGCGCTCCACTTTACCAGAAAATTAAATACCCAGCAAGAATAAATAAACCAAAATATCTTCGGCATAAAATAACCCAATGGTTGACATGCCGTATAATCCAACCAGCGAGCGAACCAACCAACCAACCAACCAGACAACCCTTCTTCTAAAGTATGGTGATTCAAAAGCACGGCGTTTTCTTTACATATTATTCGATCTAATTCATAAGCATAAATTATTTTGAAGAATTATAAACAATATGAATTTATTAATTAATTATAGTTTAATTCATTTATTTTTTTTTGTTTCTACATGGGTTGTTATTTCATTATTAATTCGATTTCATACGAGAATTCAGTTATTGAAGTTTAATGCTATTGCTGTTGATTTTGATTTCAAAATAAACATATAATTAGTATTATCTGCGTTATTCGGACTATTGTCCCCATCTTCATTGTTATTTGTACAACGTTTCGGCCGATATACCCTCCGGCCTTCTTCAGTTATTTCTTGTCGGACTCGGGAACCTTCTCGGACTCGGGAACCTTCTTTTCGAACTCGGGAACTTTCTTGTCGTATTCGGGAGCCATCACGAATAACGCAGATAATACTAATCTTCAAGCCTCATCTCAAACATTCAGAGAAATAAACATATAATGTTATTATTAAAGTAGTGCTATTAAGTAAATAATTAAATAAATGTTATCCGCATTTTTTTCATTTCATTATAAATAATTTTATTTGAAATGTGAAATATAATTCTGTTAGCGTCCGTTAACTCTTTGCCTACTTTAAGCCACTAACAGCAGCTCTCCAACCACATCCAAGAAAAATACAAAAACTGATGGTTAGTTCATTATAATTGAGTAGAAGGACTGAGATTACAATAATAATTAGACTTTATTTGAATAGAATGAGTTCTGAGGTGAATAGATAGTGAACTTTGAAATATTCCATCATACAGGTAAAAGTACCCAGAAAATTTGGTACTGCCATGGAGGAAATTATGTAGACAAAGAGTTAAGACAAGTAAACATTTTTGTTTTGTTTTTATTGCGAGCGCACGTCATATTTCTCTGAATTTGAAAAGCCTAAATTTGTATTTTTATAACATAATATAGATTTTCTGTTTATGGATCATTAATGAATATGTGAAGGAAGACTACTCTTGCTGTCGTCAATATTGTGGACAGACAACCGGATATAAAGTCCACCCTCTACAATGTATACATTTTCGGCAATGAAGGTCCAGATATCGCTTTTCTCTTTTTTCCATCGGATATATTTTTGCTACACTGATTAAATTTTGTCAATATTTCAGAAAAGCCCGACTGTCGATGCAGCGTATCAGGAGATCCCCATTACAGAACATTTGACGGACAAATGATCCACTTCATGGGAATATGCAAGTATACTTTGGCTACATCAACAAAAGAAGCTCCACATGCCTTTGCCGTTGAAGTGAAGAATGAACACCGTGGAAATACTCGGGTCTCTTATACAAGAATGGCAGACGTAAAACTACCCAATGTCACCATACGTCTTCTACCAAAACATAAAATGCTCGTAAGTGATTAAACATATATTTTGTGTATTTAAAATTAATTAATTAACGCAAAAATACTTAAAAAATAAAGTGTTATTCACTGTGGTAGTAAATGTAAATATAATGGGATATTTTTTTAATATATCCCCTTATTTAGCGACAATCGTAGTCAGGAACCATAAAATCCCCCTCACATGACATTTTCCGTTATATACTTCCGAAGAAATTTTAAATTTTTCACATTTTCAAAAAAATAAAAATAAAACCTTACAACCGTTCATACTTTTTTACTTTATATATAAGAAAAACAAAAAAATAGAAAATTTACAATATTAATTACAAAATTAAAAATTCTTTTTCTATAAATCTGTTGAAAACTTAACGTCAACAGGCTAATACTCATCCCGTTTTGAAAAAGAGAATTCGTCTAGTGTCAAATCTTGTCAATATATCTTCTTTTTTTTTTAAAAAACTGTTACAATAAGATATACATAATCTGATGACCGAGAAAAATGCGGCGGAAATGGATCACATTCGAAAATGTTGTATAACTTTTTTCTTTTTTGCAACGTCAAGGTTTTTGTTTTGAACTCATATGACTTTTATCTCCGCTCTTAACAACACGGAGGATAAACAAGCTCGGATGACGATTTTCATAAAATCGAAATATTGTTCAATATCAGCGAAGTTATAAAATGTTTTCACTTTAACAGCATTTTGTGGTGTTTTCATATCTTTTTTATATATACTCATACCGTAGGATTCATTTCCTTTCTTTTAACACACACACACACACACACACACACACATGTATATATATATATATATATATATATAATATATATATATATATATAATTGCCATAGTGGCCACGGTTCGGTGGTCTGTTTTGTTGTGCTTAGATCATCGTAAAAATTTTACTGACTAATGATACATTTAAAATGCTTTTACCAGTTTATAACCAAAATCGTATATATATATATATATATATATATATATATATATATGTGTGTGTGTGTGTGTGCTTCACGGAACAAATGGACATGCTACTGCTAACACACTCGTCTACTCGGATTTTCACTTTAACAGCATTTTGTGGTGTTTTCATATCTTTTTTATCCATACTCATAATGGGATATGTAATACGAAATTTGTACGACAAAAGAAGTTTCCTATTTCCTTGCCTTCGAAGTGAAGAATGAACAAAAGGGAATTACTCGGGTCACCTATGCAAGAATGGTGTATATATAACTAGTCAATGTTACAATACGACTCCTACCAAGGACATAAAATGCTCGTTCATAATAAGGACTATGTTTGGGAATGTATTTTTTAAATGTTCAAGAAAGGTTGCTTAAAATATTTTGATCAAATGATAAATATTCTCTATAAAAATGAATATTCAAATATACGCTCCTACATTTGGGGCACTGGTGGTTGTCGTCAGTGATGTAATATAATATGATTTGTAATAAGAAGTTTGTAAGATTTTGATATTTATTAATTTAGGTAAGATACACTCTATTCGGACTATGACCCCTTAGACTCCCATGCTGTGTTCTGTCCATCGGCTGCCTCTGTTCTTTGGTCGCAGGACTCTCACTGCTTTGCTGACCGGGAAAAAAACAAGAAGACATCTCTTTTTGGGGAAGAATAAACACAAAATCTTCTTCGTGTGAACAATTCTTTATTTACTTCTTAGCATTATACCCAGTGGCGAAGCAAAGGGGTCAGGAAGGGGCAGCTGCCCCGGGTCCCAGCTTCAAGAGGGTGAAAAATTGACCTAACCTAAAAGTGTTTGCCTTGCTATAACATTGAAATATATTGCTCGCTTTTTCCACTATACTCCTGAACTATGAATGCGTAGAATTTGAAAGTGAGCAGGTATCTGAAGCTTTGAAACATTAAATCAGAATTTATTGGCTCCGGGAGTGAATACTTGGTCGAGCTCTTGTTCCCTGTCCCGCCCCGGATAAAGACGTTGTCACAGCACTGTATATAACCGACAAAATTCGGAGAACTGGTGTCAGATAAGGTACACAAGTAGAGCAATCTCGTGCACAAATGTGCACTTTAACTTCTCTGAAACAACCGATTGAATTCAAAACTATTTTCTAACTTCTATAACCTGTTCCTCACAGCAATCAAACTATATATATTATATATATATATATATATATATATATATATATATTTAGTCGGGTATATACAGTGCTGTGACAACGTCTTTATCCGGGGCGGGACAGGGAACAAGAGCTCGACCAAGTATTCACTCCAGGAGCCAATAAATTCTGATTTAATGTTTCAAAGCTTCAGATACCTGCTCACTTTCAAATTCTACGCATTCATAGTTCAGGAGTATAGTGAAAAAAGTGGGCAATAAATTTCAATGTTAAAGCAAGGCACACACTTTTGGGTTAGGTCAATTTTTCACCCTCTTGAAGCTGGGACCCGGAGCAGCTGCTCCTTCCTTACCCCTTTGCTTCGCCACTGAGTATATATACAAGAAAAAAACATTTAAAGAATGCTAAGAAGTAAATAAAGAATTGTCAATAAACTTTTCGTATATTTTAAGCGTCGGTACACAAACCATCAATAAACTTTATATATACTAGCAAATATATGCACCCTCCGGGTGCAAGTATTTAAGTTTTAATGTAATAAAATATTGTATTAAATTAGAAAGGCTAATGAAACTAAATAAGAATACAGATAAAAAGATTTGAAACGGAGGGGGGTATAATAAAAGATTTGAAACAGAGGGAGTATAATAAAAAATGGAACAACTGAACCTTACTCTTCCATCACTCTCGTCTTTCATTGTTATATTTTCTAATTTAAGTATTTACTTAAAAGAGTAAGTAAAGAATAAAATTACAGTTATTTTATCTTGTTAATGGATTTCATTTAAGATTCATTGAAGAGATTTTTGCCTATATTCATTAAAATAAAACCAAACAGTTAGAAATCAATAATACTAAGCACATATTTATTAAATTCGATTTTTTAATATTAATATGCAAATTAGCCTTTCCGTTCACACTGTAAACCGCTATTTTATTGTATATATAAATATAATTGCATGTTATCAGTATGTAGACATAGTTAACAGTATTAATAATGTAAGACAATTTTATTAATAATTAAGGTTTAGATAAAAATAAACTCATGGAGAATGTGATGTCAATAACTAAGAGAATTGTGACTTGAGTAGGAATATAGTTTCAGTTACAGACAGAAAAACACACAATCTCCATTATAATAAGATATATATATATATATATATATATATATAATATATATATATATATATATCAAGTGGAGCTGATAGTATGGATTCCCATCTCTCTCTCTCTCTCTCTCTCTCACCATATGTCCCTATCAGTCATTGCTCCTAGCAGGTCCTCTGCACGGCATCCAGTATCTGCACAGAGCTGAGTGATGAGTGTTTTTTTCTGGTTAGCCCACACTGATGTGTATATGTGTAGGTGTCCAATAGAAAATGTTCCATGAGTTCCTCCTTACCTCTCCAACAGTGCCCAGCATGACTTGTTTGGCTTACTTATATGGTTTTTGTGATAGTAGGTAAGTGGCCGTACAACTACTTTTTTAAGGTGCTGCTTCCAAGATTTGTTTAAAATAACCCGCAGCATCCTTGTGTTGTTCCCATCAGGCTTTTTCTTTAAGTGTTTCGTTAGAGTGTAAGTGGTGCGACCATACAGTAGTATTAATACGGCTACAGTTTGGAAGAATTCTCACTTTATCTTATCAGAGATATCAGATTTCTAACTTACCCTGAAGTCCTTACCTGTCACTCAAATCCCATTTGAGTCAATGTCGCAAAGTACAATTTCTAATCTACTTACTACAATACTCCCAAAATTGGAGATACAGTTAATCTATCATTTATCGTTTAGGTCAATGGACAAATGCGTTCCTTACCAATCAACAACGTTTTGGGATTCTCTGCTAAATTTGCTGGTGGTTGGATAACCGTGTCAACAGAATGGGGTCTGCAAGTTCAATTTGACGGAAGACACCGAGTCAACGTGAAAGTTCCAGCAACATTTGCCAACAAACTGAGCGGAATCTGTGGTGATTGTAACGGTAAAAAGGATGACCTACGAACTAAAAACGGATCAGATGTGTCAAAAGATCGTGACCGATTCTCCAAGATCGGAAAGAGTCACCAAGTCAAGGACGACAGCGACAAACCGGAAACCTGGTGAGGACGAGAGATTTTGTTAAAATTTATCTAAAAATTGAATCCCAATATATAAGCATATTTTAAAACGATTGTTGGTTTTATGTGTGTGATGAATACAGATTATAATATATATACATATATACCAACCCCTCCGCACGAGCAGGATGCGACACAAGGTCAATTTCTTAAGCGGAGTTTAACAGGTTTGAATTCAGAGTTTTCCTTCTCCTAGACCAGTTGCCTAACCAAGGTTAAAGAACCCAGTCTGCCCTACTATTTGCCCATAGCTAGAGGGAGAGTAGGATTCATGCCTTTCACAAGGGTATTAGCGCTAAGTGAAATGCAATTACCACGTCCAGGATTTGAACTCGGAGCGACGAGTCCATTTCCCATGACTTTAACCATTACACCACGCGCTTACAGATTATAATATAGATGGGTGTCCAATAGTGGTGTTATGGTTAACAATCTAGTCTCACATTCATTACTACTGAATAGCAAGGTCGATGTTTTAATGGGTTCCTTATGTTTTTGACCTTGTGTCACATCCTACCCGGGTTGGGTAAATAACTTCATATATTCGGATGAGCGTATCCACCCGAACCTACCCACCATAGACTATAGAATCAGGATAACTTCAAGCTTGACAATTTTCTAACCATACAAATAAGACTGTCGAAGACTGAAAATGTTTTTTTTGAAAAGGCCTAAATGTATGGAAACTGCAGAAATCAAAGTCTATTTTAATTACATTATTTAGGTAAATGGTGACAGTAAAGAGAGATGATAGCATTGCCTATTTCTTGTCATCTTACAGGATTTAGACAGGAATATTCAAGTTAAAATTTAAAGTTAACAGAAAAAAATAATATGATGGTATGCATTTAGAAAATTAAAATTTATATAATTTATTATGAATTATTTTAATGTATTACCTAGTTATATAAATAAATTATATTTATATTATATCTACATTTTGGTAATAAATGTTATGCTTAAATAATAGGTAATGTATGGGGCATCCAGCGAGGATCAAACTCGCTATTCAAAAGTAAAAAATGGACTATTGTAATCGCAAGGCCTGCCGTATTCTCGAAGGAAGCGGCCTAGGCTTTGCCTGGCATGTAGGACTGTAGAATCGAATCCGCGTCCTTCAGAATGCGAACAGGCGACACATTGGCACAGAAGTCGAGATGCTACAGTCCTGGATGTAAGCATCAGGTGCCCGGGTGATAGCTATGAGGATTCCAGAGTATGATAATAGTTGTGGATATTCAAGAGTATGATAATAGTTGTGGATATTCCAGAGTATGATAATAGTTTAAGACCTATCGTGCCAATGCCATTGATAAAGATACTAATCAATATGTTCTCTTACCAGCTATGGATGAATGGTAGGAGATGCTCTGTTCTTTAGTTTTGGTTTATCAACCAGTGTAGCCAAACTCTGAATACAAACCAGCTTAAAATGACCTTGTGTCATTTCCTGTCCGTGGCGGAAGGGTTGGGTAAATACATTCTCCTAGCTGGAGGGAGAAAATATTAATTCATGCCTATCCCAAAGGGAGTAAACCCCCCGAAAACAGTGCTACCCGACAACTCCCGCGGCACTACCAAATTGCATTGGCTTCTTGCCTTTCCTTTGGATCCCAGCGCTAGCGTGGAGAGGGGGGATTTGCTGCTTGGGCAACAGCTCATCCTCCATATGAACCCGCTCAGGCTACGCAGTTAAAGAAAGTTGGACACTACTCGTCTCTCGTAGACGGAAGAAGGCCAACAGCAATAATCTCAAAGGTATTAAGATGAAGTGAAACACACACAGGGCCACAACACTAAATTAGTAGAAAAAACCTTAGGTAAAAATGTACAACAGACTGGGTTCCCAACCTTAGTAGACTAATAGTCCCGTAGAAGGGAAACTCTGAATTCACAACCAGAACATGGTGCACATATAGCAGTCAAGCATTTAAAATCGCTTCGCCATCCATTTGCCACCACGATTACCGCTGTGTCATCCGTGCCTACACCAACATATCTTATAAACAAAATTCTTATTGAAATGACGTTATATATGACTTTGATATTTATATTTGGGTTCTCCTTCTATCAAAATTAATTTGAAGATATGAGTGAGTGGGTAGTGGCATAGCTACTGTGTGTCAGTAGTGGACTAGCTCTTCCTGTTTCCAGCCTACTCGCGATTCTGTCTAGTAGGCATAAAAAGGAGCTTTTTTGCTGGGACGGGGCGGTAAAAGAGTTTGTATTTGGTTTGTTTGTTTGTTTGGTTTTACAGCATATCAACCTCAGTGGGTCATTTAATGCCGATAAAGTTTTGAAATAAATCAATTCTTAATGGATAATACAAGTTTTTTATAAATACATTTTTCTATTTAACACATAGATGGGACCCTAACAGGTACTACCACTCCGGGTCAGAGTGGACCAGGGAGCAATGGTGATGAAGGGGTGCTCCACATTCCCCAGACCTCCAAAACTGGAACCTCACCATCAGTTAGAGTTTAACGTCATTCCCAGGACATGTAGGCCCTCAGTCCGCCTTCTAGCACGCATATGATAAAGGGGTTGGGGCTTGCCATAAGGGCAATAGGATTGGGAAAATCATATAGGTGCTAGGGCTTGACGCGACCAGCCGATTGATCGGAAGGTGCCTCTCCGACCGCCCGTCTAGCACAAGATAGGGTCAAAGTGGAGTATTGCATGTCATGAACTGCTTATCCACCTGGGCTCTATCCTTAAGCATCACGGGTCGCCACCCACAGCCAACAGGTGGCCCCATTGGGGGAGTCTTACCCCTCTGCAGAGGTGCAGTTGGTGCATTCTAACGCCCCAGCCGACAGGACGGAAAAGAGTTTGTAACTCGTTAGACTAGTTTTTTTAAGAATAAGTTTCTATCATATTAAACTAATGTGTAGTATAATTGTGTGTCTTGTTCGGCTCTTGAACGAGCCAACATTCTTTTTGTTGTTGAAGTTTCGGTTCCCAAGGTTGCTCGGTTGCGGGCTGCGTCAGTAGAGTTTATTGCAATTTGCAGCTACCGTTCTGTAGTCGGTTTACCGCGCGTAAATCAAGTTAAGACTTATTGCGAGAATTCTCAATACTTCATATTAATATATTTATTAAACTAGGGACTAGCAAAAAAAATCGGATAATTCGAGTTTTAAAAGCGAATTAAGAATAATTAAATATATTATTTAAGGTTAAACTTTGTCTAAATCGATAAGTAGTACCATAATAACCATCATTAAAAAAGAAAAATATCATTACATATGCAGTTTATTTTCAAAAGATTTAATAGTACTTGTTTTGATCAATTTTGTTCGCCAACGCCATTTTGGCTGTTTTTCAATGGTTTTAGGCGCTTGTTTACAATTTTAACGTAACATTTGGGATGAAAAACAAATTTACCAAAAATCAGGTATCCGATTTTAATGAAATTTTCAGTATTGATTTAACAATTAATGAATTTTATAATGCATCAGTTATTTCATTTCAAAACTTTAATTTAGTATTTTTGCTATGAAAAATTAATATATAAAATTCATTTAAAATATGAAAATCCTGATGTTAAGTTTAAAATGTTATATTTTTAGATTCTAAAAATAAATATCTACTCAATGCAAACCTTATTTTTTTAGACGAAAGTAATAAGTTTTGAAGAAAAACTCGATTGAAAATGTACCCCCTCCCCTTTTTAAGCATAAAAAACATCGATGTATAATTTTTTCTTTTATAAAATAATAGCCAATTAAATAATTATCGAAATGGGTAAAAAAGAAATCTCCAAAAAATTAATTATTTATTATCTTTTTACATTTTATTTTTCGATTTTCGGTACTTATTTTCTCATAGAAGCGCTACCGTAAAAATTTTTTTTTGTTTCTATTCATAACGTCGGTTTTTTATCTCATTATTTATACTGTAATTACTCTCAGTTAAGGACCAACTCGAAATAATTTTACGCCCCCAGCATAAGGGGGGTCAAAATTAAGTGACCTGAAAAAAAATGAGAAAGTTTTGAAATAAAATGAATAATGCATTATAAAGATCATTTATTGACACATAAAAACTGAAAATTTCATTAAAATCTGATAATTTTCTGATTTTTGCTAAATTATTTTCTGTAGGGGGGGCTCATTTTGTCAAAAACACATTTTAGGCTCAGTTTGCCAGTCCCTATATTAAACATATTTTCCCAATAATTTTCTATTCAGTGAAAAGTCTGGAGGAAAAGGAGGAACAGGTCTGAAATGTACTACTGCCCAAATCCAGAGATGTGATCTGATCCAAAACAAAATATTCAGCAAATGCACACAGAAACTCGGTGATGAACGCGCCAAAGAATATTTGGATTCGTGTAAAATCGACGCCTGTGCTTATAATGATAACCATAAAACTTTAGACAAAGTTGTATGTGAAGCAATCGAAGGATTCGCACGAGAATGTGAAGAGGCAGGATTCTCTCTTGATTGGAGAGGAATATCGAAATGCGGTAAGAAACTTCTTATATGTTTGCGGTTTTTACGAATTTCTCAAAATCATTGACAAGAAATATGTGCCAGTTCCGTCGCATCAATTTTTTGATACGTTTCCGTATGTTCTCATGGTATAAAGGATTGGTTCAATTTGGTTTCTTTGTTTATGGTATACCAACCATCGTGGGTTATCTAATGTCAGAAAAGAACAGCAGTGATAATATTCAGCTCCCAGCTGGCGTATGGAGTGTTATACATTTCTTAAGAGCATTAGTTCAAATGTAAACTTGATAGTGTGACTGAAGTTCGAACTCGTTTACTAGGATTTTGCAATACACCAATGAATATGATATAGAATATTTTCATTTTTACAGTATTGTGTGTTTTCATATCCTTTTATCTATACTTATACCGTCGGATTCATTTCCTTACTCTTAACTTATATATACTAGCAAATATATGCACCCTCCGGGTGCAAGTATTTAAGTTTTAATGTAATAAAATATTATATTAAATTAGAAAGGCTAATAAAACTAAATAAGAATGCAGATAAAAAGATTTGAAACAGAGGGGGATATAATCGAAAAATAGAACAACTGAAACTTGCTCTTCAATCACTCTCATCTTTCATTGTTATTTTTTCTAATTTAAGTATTTAGTTATAAGAGGAAGTAAAGAATAAAATGACAGTTATTTTTTCTTGTTAATGGATTTCTTTTAAGATTTATTGAAGAGATTTTTGCTTATATTCATTAAAATAAAACCAAGCATTTAGAAATCAATAATACTAAGCACATATTTATTAAAATCACATTTTTAATATCAATATGCAAATTAGCCTTCCCGTTCACACTGTTAACCGCTATTTTGTTGCATATATAAATATAATTGCATGTTGTTAGTATGTTGATATGGTTAACAGTATTAATAATATAAAACAATTTTATTTATAATTGAGGTTTAAATAAAAATAAAATCATTGAAAATGTGATGTCAATAACTAAGGGAATCATGACTTGTGTAGTGATATAGTTTCGGTTACAGACAGAAAAACACACAATCTCCATTATAATAATAATAATAATATATATATATATATATATATATATATATATATATATATATATATATATATCATGTTGTATAAATTTTTATCACATGCCTTGTAGACCAACATTAATTATGATAATTATTATTTTTAGAAATGGCCTGTCCAACGGATCAAGTGTATCAGTTCAATGCGTTTGTTTGTCAGCCGTCATGCACGGAACCACAACCAAAATGTGAAGAACGGGAAGAAGCCTGTGTGTGTAAAAATGGATACATTCTCAGCGGTGAAAACTGTGTACCGAAAGATAAATGTGGATGTATGCATAATGGCGTGTATATGAAGGTATATAAAATATATATCTCTTGAAATTAAGGAAGTCAAATATGTATATAGAGGTGAAAATCAAAAGCTATAGTTCGTTGATCAGTTTCCACGTATGTCAAAATTTGTTGGATTATCTAATGCCTAAGTCATTTTCTTGCAAACAATTATATGCTTTTTAGCACCATGATTTGTAAACGATTACCGCTTCAAGCAACTATTCTTAACACTAATATTTTGTACACAGAAGTTCTTGAAACCATATGACTATCTAATACAAATAATTTAACAGTTTCAAGTATTCATATCCAATGCTTATAATTTTCAAACAGATCAATTTGGCCCATAGATGAAAACACTATACTTAACAATTTAACTAGCTAATACAAATAATTTAACACAGTTTTAAGTACTCATATCCAATGATTATAATTTTCAAACGGATCAATTTGATCCATAGACGAAAACACTATACTTAGCACTAATAATTTGTACACAGGAGTTTTTGAAACAATTTAACTATCTAATACAAATAATTTAACACAGTTTCAAGTATTCATATCCAATGCTTATAATTTTCAAACGGATCAATT
The DNA here is from genome assembly GCA_023376005.1 of Doryteuthis pealeii. NCBI lineage: Eukaryota > Metazoa > Mollusca > Cephalopoda > Myopsida > Loliginidae > Doryteuthis > Doryteuthis pealeii. Next base: position 17,342,249 of record CM042154.1, read on the forward strand.
TGATCCATAGATGAAAACCGGTGCTACCATTTTGGATCAGGGTGGACCTTGGAATAATGTCAACGAATTTCGCTAATTTTTAATTTTTATTGTCTTTGAAAAAACATCTTTAACCTGATTATTTTTTGTAATATTCTATTATATCTATTGAAAATGTTTTTATAGGTGAATGAAGAAGTTATTGATGATAAGTGCCAGAAGAAAACTATTTGCAAATCTGGAGGCAAACTGGTCACTGAAAAGCTGGCACCTTGCAAGAAAAACAGCGAATGTAACGTCGCAAATGGAGAACGCAACTGTATTTGCAAAAAGGGATTTGAACTTCGAGACGGACAGTGCAAAGGTTATACTATATCTTTCATTTTCTACAAACCTGACACTCATCAGTAACATTCTCGTAAAACACTAATATAAGTGCTTACATATTTATGAATATGCATAGACACCCATATGTACATAGGAAATGAAATTTATGTGAACTTTTGGAGGCGTGTTCTGTAATGGTTACCATCGTAAGAAATAAACTGGGCGACCGGAGTTCAGATCCTGGACGAGATGCTTTTGTATTTCATATATCACTAATACACTTGAGAAAACTATGGATCCAACTATTCTCCTCTAGTTATGAGTAAATAGTAGGGCAAACTGGTGCCTTTAACCTTGGTCTAGAAGATGGAAAACTCTGAATTCAAACGTGTTAAACACCGCTTAAGAAAGTGACCTTGAGTCACATAATATTCGTGCGGAAGGGTTGGTAAATATATATATATATATATATATATATATATATATATGAACTTTGCTACGAAGTAATTGGGTGCATGCTGTGTAACGGTTATCGTCGTAGTAAGTGGACTCGGCTACTCGAGTTCAAATCCTGATCGAGGGTGTTTGCATTTCTCATAGTGCTAATACCGTTGGGAAATACATAAATTCAACTATTCTTCTTCCAGCTATGGGTAAATATTAGTCCGACTGGGCTGTTTAACCATAGTATAGTAACCTGTCTAGGAGAAGGAAAACTGTTAATTTAAATCAGTTGCAGACCTATTGAGGGATTATTCCCCGACAGACTATTTATATCCAAGACACGTTATATGAGTTGTGCACCCACGACCACAACCAGTGCTGAAGAAAAAAATTGTTAAATATCATTACCTCTTTCAGAATATATGTGAGAATAGTTCCTGACAAATCAATAATGAGAATATTAAGCAAACTTAACAGATAGAAATACAAACATCATAGTGGATACAACGAAGAGCTTAAACAGAATTGTATGAGCTAAATGTTCTTATAGGAAAAGGAGTATTTTAGTAGAGACAGTCTTGAGTCCTTGATATATAGTTGTTAGAAAATGAAAGTTTAAAGACTTACATGTTAAGAATGTTATTGTGTTCCTGAGACACGAGGTTACTAGGGAACAAAGTCCCTTGTTCGTGGATAGGGACAAAAACTGATGCCTTGTTACTTCTCTCAATGTTGGGAAGTAGTGCAGTATTTTGATATTGCCGCTTCTTCTCCTATAATGATACTCGCTACACCATCTAGCGGCTATTGGCAGACACTTGTCGTAATTAATTCTAAGTCAGGGGATGTATTCTCCCCAAAACAAAACAAAAACAGCGTTTGGACGAGAGAAATTTATTTGTACATTGACTTAATCGAGCCCCAATTTAATCGAGTTTTCCGAATTGCGACGTATCACTCGGTCAATTATTTGCTTTGTTTTGAGAGATAAAATTTGAGTTAAACGCTAGTTTCAGATACGATTACGTTGATAAGTTCACTTTTACATTTAAGTTTCCAAATTCATTACGTCAAAGAAAAATATTTTTTTTAATAAAAGAAATACACATTAAAACATTTTACAGTATATAATTAATTATATTCTATCTTATTATCTTTTATCATGCAATACAATGCTATTTTTCTTATTAAAAAAAAAGAAATTGATTTATTAGCGGAACGAATTAAACTCGTAAGACAAGGTTCCACTGTATACTTACACAAAAAAGATGGCATTTCCAATGTTGTATACTTTTAAATAACTTTGATTTTAGATTGCTGCAAAACTCTGAATTTTTAAAAGTCATATTAAATTTTACAGTTGATCCCTGCTTCGTAAACCCATGTAAAAATGCGGGCAAATGTACCAAAAAAGGCGATAATTTCAGCTGTCTGTGTAAAGAACCATTCTATGGAAAGGATTGTTCGAAAAGTGAGTAGGTGAATTTTACGAACTTTCAACTGATCTAATTTTTACATGCACCCGAAAAATAAAATGAATATATTTTGTTGATATTTATCTTGCAAGAAATCGATTCTCTCTCTCTCTCTCTCTCTCTCTCTCTCTCTCTCTCTCTCTCTCTCTCTCTATCTCTCTATCTATCACAGTGTTTCAACGTATCACGTCTCGTCAGTGTGGCTAGACGTAGCAACTATTCATCGCCGGGGGCGAAACCCGATTGAATTTTTATCAGTCCGATTCCTTAACCCCTCGGGCGTCAGCACCTACCATTAAGAAGCAGAATTTTAACTGATAAATAAATGCATAGGTATATATTTTACAGTAACTTTGAGAGCTCATATCCGTAAATAACGTTATATAATATATATATATATATATATATTATATATATATATATATATATATATTAATCGACCACTTTTTTAACTCTTCACCGATTTTTTCAAAACATAAACTAAGCCCCGAGAAAAATGTTCAACATGTTAATGATAAATAATAACACTTTGTTTTTTTTGGGGGTCTTTTTGTAATAAAAAACTATTTTCTACCATAACCCCTAGAAAAACCAAATATCCAAATCATAACGGTCTATCTCAACATTCTATTTCAGCGTTCCAAATTTTTTTAAATTCGATTTTCGAATATTTCCAAAAATCTCTGTTGTTTTTTTCCCAACAAATTTTTTCATTCAAAATAAATGTTCACTCTGATGAAGGTCGAATCTTCTATGTGTGCGAAATATTTTTACACACATAAACTGACCGAAACACATGTGTAAGTGATATCGATTAATGTGATATCGATTAAATTCATTTTATCCATCTACATTTCTTTTCTTTACTCATTTTTCCTCATATATATATATATATCTTATTCACTTCGCCGAAGAGCTTAACGGCCGGGTTTGTTTACTAAATAAACGTCTACTTGCCTGCTATGGCAGGGGCGTGTAATAGTTTCCTTGACAAGGTTAATTTCGCAGGGATTGTTCGCTATGTACCGGCGGCCGAACGGATATGGTCTCTGACTATGCCTGTGAAGTCCCGGTTTCGATTCCTGTCGGAGGGGAGTCGTTAGTATACATCGCTGAAGAGACTTAATAAAGTCGAAACAGTCTGTACGGTGTTCTGCATGGCGAGCCATCCTTTGCGGGATTTACTTGTCAAGTTTATTTTCTATAATTATCGAATTTTATACGATACATGCATTTATAATTGCCTTCAAGCAAAATATAAATAATAATTTATTCAACATTGCTTCTAAAAACAAACATCCAAAAATCTTATTCACTTCGCCGAAGAGCTTAACGGCCGGGTTTGTTTACTAAATAAACGTCTACTTGCCTGCTATGGCAGGGGCGTGTAATAGTTTCCTTGACAAGGTTAATTTCGCAGGGATTGTTCGCTATGTACCGGCGGCCGAACGGATATGGTCTCTGACTATGCCTGTGAAGTCCCGGTTTCGATTCCTGTCGGAGGGGAGTCGTTAGTATACATCGCTGAAGAGACTTAATAAAGTCGAAACAGTCTGTACGGTGTTCTGCATGGCGAGCCATCCTTTGCGGGATTTACTTGTCAAGTTTATTTTCTATAATTATCGAATTTTATACGATACATGCATTTATAATTGCCTTCAAGCAAAATATAAATAATATATATATATATAATATATATATATATATTGTGTGTGTGTGTGTGTGTGTGTGTGTGTAAATGAAGAATTTTAGAGTTATTAGATATATAGTTATTAAATAAGGAATTTATAAAATTTAACTTAATCTTTTATAGTGTTTTAAAACTATATGGTGGTGCTATGATCACGAATATTAACATAAAAATTTTTCTTCATTCCATACGTTTAAGGAATTTTATTCTTGCTATCATGAAAATCTTGGCTCTGATGTTTACCGATCCACATTATCTTTTTTTATGTAGAGAAGCCTGACTGCACTTGCAGTGTATCTGGAGATCCCCATTACAGAACATTTGACGGACAAATGATCCACTTCATGGGAATATGCAAGTATACTTTGGCTACGTCAACAAAAGAAGCTCCACATGCCTTTGCTGTTGAAGTAAAGAATGAACACCGTGGAAATACTAAAGTCTCTTACACAAGAATGGTTGATGTTAAAGCAAATAATGTCACTATACGGCTTCTACCTAAACATAAAATACACGTAAGTCATTCATTTTCTTTTTCTTTTCCTTCCTTTTTTCTTCTTTTTTTCTTTTTCATTCTAGGGCATTCTTTTTTTCGCTCAAGAGAGGGTGCTTAATTTGCTTTAATTTTTTCCTGTATTTCTCTTGTTTTAGTTATTGTTTTTTTAATGTTGCGTCAGTAATATACGTCTGCTTCTATATATGGAGTTAACTGAGGGAGAGTCTTTCTGTGATTGGACATATTGATCACACGTCGCGCCCAGTATTATTTTTTTTGCGATTATATTCAACAGGTAACTACGGACCAGCTTCGCAACAAAAACGAAATAATATAAATCCGAGATAACAGACTAAAGTAGAAGATACCATATATCCTTGTGTTCCTCTCCGTCGAATTGATAGGTTACTCAAACTAAATATAAGAAGGACATTTATATTCACTAGCAAAATAAAAGAACGCCCTCTGGGCGACGTAAAATAAATATTGCCTGAGGGGATGGGAGTTGAAAATTTAATATCAGAGATTTTGTATCATAAGTAAAGTAAAATCATCAAATTTATTAAAGGAGTAAAAAATAAAATAAATTTATCTATTTTAAAAAAAGGAAATGGAAACTTAGTTCTGATAACTTGAAATATATATTAGAATAAAACAAACTATATATAGATAGATAATACCAGGTATGTATTTATTAAAACTTGGTTAACTGATTCAAAATCTAAGGTTTACTCATTATATAGAAAAATCTGACGATCTTTCTAGGATGTCCTAGAATCTTTCGAAGATTCTAATTGTTCTACCAAACTACACGTGTCACTTAAGAGGTCAACGGGTCAACCATCCTTTCTTCTGACAAACCGATTAAACTAAATTTTACTAGCATAATCCCAGACTTAATGGCTCCGAATAGACTCAAAGGTGCTAACGACTTTCACATTGCTTGCCCACTCCCGTAAGGTCTGAGAATCATGCTACAATCTATCAAGGTTTCTCCGTGTCTGGCACAAGGCCACAAATATAGGTGTTCCAAGGTCCATTATGCTACATTATTTTATTGGTTTTGTTAGCTTTTGGGTAACTGCTAAACTAAGACGGTAATAAATGCTAAATAATGTGACGATTTATGATTTTGGTATTTTTAGGTTGATGGAGAAGAACTTGCTCCGCCAATTTTGACTAAAGGAGTGTCTGCTAAATTTGCTAGTGGTTGGATGACCGTGTCTACAGAATGGGGTCTGCAAGTTCAATTTGACGGAAGACACCGAGCCAATGTGAAAGTTCCAGCAACATTTGCCAACAAGTTGACCGGAATCTGCGGTGATTGTAACGGTAAAAAAGATGACCTGCGCACCAAAGACGGAACGGATGTGTCGAAAGATCGTGACCGATTCTCCAAGGTTGGATCAAGTCACAACGTCACAGATGACAGCGACAAACCGGAACTCAGGTTAGGACAATTATTTGTTCAAATTATCTTATAAATATGTCGGTATCAGCCAAACAGCGAGGGAGTCTGTCCCCTTTTCACTAGCACTAGAAGGAGATTATTTTAGCGTCTGAGCTGGAGCGCCACATCTACCATCAAATACTACCTCATATGCCTGTGAGATAACTGCTGAATCTGCTTGTGGATCACAATTTGTTGAAAAGAATGCTGACACTTGCTTTAACAATAGAATTTGAAAGCTGCAGTTATTGAGAAATCAGTCTTAGTTTGAAAAATTTTATGTATTTTGATGCAGACTACACAGATTATCTGGTGTTTCTTCAAAATTGAGCAGGAATTGTATGTCGTAATTAGATACAGCTGGCTATATATAATAACAAAATCTTGTGCGTCTCACGCTGCGTAATGGTTAGCAAAGTAAGTAAAAGTAAAGTCGTCGGGCGGCCTAAAGTCGGTATCAGCCAGTCAGCGAGGGAGTCTATCCTCTTTTCAATAGCGCTAGACCAAGGAGATTGTTTTGGGCGTCTGAGGTGGAGCGCCACACATACAATCAGCTCCTTACTTTACCGCACAGATCCCTGTGCTATTCATACGCTGAGTTGGCGAGGACCGGTATCGAACTAGGAACCTTGTGGTCTCTAGCCGAACGCTCTATCGAATGAGCTAACCCGGTCCCTAAATGGTTAGCAAACTAGACCATTAATAGAGTTTTACGAGAATGGATGACTGGCCTAGACTAAAGAATCGAGTCTGCCCTACAATGTATCCATAGCTGGTGGGGACAAGAGATAAAATCAAGCCTTTCTCAAAGCATGTAAAATCAAACGCAATCAGCCTCGTCCAGAACAGAAACACTGGTCGGCGATTCTATTTCCTATGCCGATAACCGTTGCATTAAGCACGGCTAATTCACAGAGAGTGTATTCTTTATTTATTATGCAATAACTCCACAATAGAAGTATGTGAGCCACGTTCTTTTTTTTAAGTGTTTTAACAGATTTGATTTCAGAGATTTCATTCTCCTAGACATGTTCCCACTCCAAGGTTAAAGAGCCCAGTCTGTCTTCTTATTTACCCATAGCTGGAGGGAGAATATTTGAATTCCTACCTTTCCCAACGGTATATGAAATTCAACTAGCCTCGTCCAAGATTTGAACTTGTGTCGCCATGTCCATTTCCTACGACGATAACCATTACACGACCAGTGTATCATAATTTTTTAAATACGTTTTGTTACTATATGTCGTAGAAATGAAATTTTGGGACAAAAAAGCAGCTACAAGTTGGAAAATAAAAAACATTAAATTCAAAATTATTACGAATGGAGAATGTTTCATGCAAAGATTTTTTATTAAATATGAGTAATTTTTGTTCACGATTTTTCTTCTCAATCTTTGTCGTCCGTAAATAAAATAAATTCGGTGTAGTGGCCTAGTGTCGGCATCTGCCGAACAACGTGAGAGTCTATCCCCTTTTCACTAGTGCTAGACCATCGTGGAGCGTCACACTTACCACCAGCTCCACACCTTACCGCACAGATCCAGGCTGAGTTAGTGAGAGACGTTATTGATCCCGGAACCTTGAGTCAATGTTCTACCGTCTGAGCTAAATGGTATGTGTGGGGCTCCACCACAGACGCAAAAACAATATCCCTTGACTAGCACTTGTGAAATGAGTATATACTCCCTCGCTGTCCGCTGACTTTTATTGTCATATAGTTGGCAACCTTCCGTCTATTTTAGACGATGGCGTAGTTTTTTTGGGGTTTTTTTATCTACAGCTACGTGAGTGGCTGAACAGACCGGCATGCCTTGGAGTGTCCTCTCCATTTTTTTAAAAAACTACGTAGCCTGGGCTGGGTTTGGGTGGATGAGCTGTCGCCCTGGTAGCAGATCCACCCTCTCCACACAGCCGTTGTTGTCCAAAGGAAAGGTAAGGGCCTATGCAATTTGGCAACGACGATATCGCAGGAGTTGATGGGAAGTGCTGTGATTAAGCACCACCCACCTTAGGGACTCCAGCTCCTGATTTGTTTTCGGGGTTTACTCCCTTAGCCTTTCCTTGGGTTAAGGTGAAGCCGCAAGGCAACGGTGGTTTTACGAGACTTTTCCCTGTCTTAGAAGAGTCTTTAAGAGTCTTTTATTGTCGTATGTAGAAAATAATGATTATTGATATTACATATAAACGTCTGAAGTGTATAATTTTATACAGGTGTAATAAAAATCAAGCAAAAATGAAACTATCTTTTTGGTACAAATAATCTTCAATATATGTGAAATGATAATAGAAAGAAATGGGTCGTTGATGCAGTGTCACATCGGGATATTGATCTTGCTATGAAAAATTCAGAAATCATCAATAACTTAAAATCGGTTGAGTTTGAGATATTTTTGATAGCATTTTTGGATTTCGTGAGCAAAAATGCTTTTCGAAACCAGCTTTTAGTAGTAGGGAAGTTCTAGAACTCATTTTACAGACAAAAATACATTACAAAAAGTCGCCATTTTTTTCGCGAAACCCACCAAATTTGGAGAGATAAAAATCGAAATAATTCCGCCCATTTTTGGAATTGGAAGCTCAAATTTTGTGGATTGTCTAACTTTAACATAGTTCATACGTGTACACCATTTCAGAAAAAATTGAAGGGGGTGGGTGACAATTTTACTTTTTTCAGGATGATTTGACATAGAATTACCCAATGATTATTGATATTACATAATATACGTCTGAAGTGTATACTTTTATGCAGGTGTAAAGTGACCGACGTTGATACAACATGTGCGCCCGCTGAAACTAAGAGATGCGAATTAATTCAACATCCGGTATTTGAAAAATGCAGACAGAAACTTGGTGCTGAACAAGCTAAAGAATATGTAGATTCGTGTAAACTGGATGCCTGTACTTATCGCAACGACACTGCCGTTTTGAATTCTGTTGTGTGCGAAGCAATCGAAGGATTCGCTCGTGAATGTGAAGACGCCGGTTTCTCTATTGACTGGAGATTAGTCTCAAAATGCGGTAAGATTACTGTTGTTTCAACTCCTTATGGGTTATTTAATGCCACCTTTTAATTCATACATCTAATAACTATATTTTCAACATGACATTGAATTTTTTTAAAATACACTTCTATTTGTGGAAGAGTAATAATTGATGCTAGTGTTGTATACCCTTTGCATTACTTTCTTCTATTTGTTACATAATCTATGCGGTTGCATAAGATTATTGTCGGTCCCTTAAATATTAAAATACTGTGATAGATAGATAAATAGATAGATATATAGATATTAAAAGACTGTGATAGATAAATAGATAGATATTAAAAGACTGTGATAGATAGATAAATAGATAGATAGATAGATAGATATTAAAAGACTATGATAGATAGATAAATAGATAGATAGATAGATAGATAGATATTAAAAGACTATGATAGATAGATAAATAGATAGATAGATAGATAGATAGATAGATTAGATAGATAGATATAGATAGATATTAAAAGACTATGATAGATAGATAGATAGATATTAAAAGATAGATGATAGATAGATAGATATTAAAAGACTATGATAGATAGATAAATAGATAGATAGATAGATAGATATTAAAAGACTATGATAGATAGATAAATAGATAGATAGATAGATATTAAAAGACTGTGATAGATAGATAGATAGACTATGATAGATAGATAGATAGATAGATATTAAAAGACTGTGATAGATAGATAGATAGATAGATAGATAGATAGATAGATAGATATTAAAAGACTGTGATAGATAGATAGATAGATAGATAGATAGATAGATAGATAGATAGATAGATAGATAGATATTAAAAGACTGTGATAGATAGATAGATAGATAGATAGATAGATATTAAAAGACTGTGATAGATAGATAGATAGATAGATATAAAAGACTGTGATAGATAGATAGATAGATAGATAGATAGATATTAAAAGACTATGATAGATAGATAATAGATAGATAGATAGATATTAAAAGACTATGATAGATAGATAAATAGATAGATAGATAGATATTAAAAGACTGTGATAGATAGATAAATAGATAGATAGATAGATAGATATTAAAAGACTGTGATAGATAGATAGATATTAAAAGACTGTGATAGATATATATATATAGATAGATAGATATTAAAAGACTGATAGACAGATAAATAAATAGATAGATAGATATTAAAAGACTGTGATAGATAGATGGATAGATGGATAGATAGATAGATATGGAGTATTTTTCTTTAAGGTTATTTTTTAATGATTACTCTTTCCCAAATTCAGACAACTCATCTTGGAACCAATTCAAATTGCTTCTATCATTCAGGGTGGGGCCGAAGTAACAGGGTAGTCAATAACAATATAGTATTGATTTTTCCTATTTCTTCCACCCCCGCCACCCACTATATCAGTATTTACCGATTTTCTTTAGCTATTTTTTACGCCACATTTTTATCTTACCGTTTTGTTTTTTGTTTTTTGTTTTTTATTTATTTTTATTTTGTTAATTATAGCGGTAAGATCACTTGGTTGTCTCTTCAGAAACGGTTCGGTTTATCTGTTTAACGGTAAATCAACTCCTTATGGATTATTTAATGCCACTGTAGCGTTAGTTTCGTATTTGCCTGAGGGAGTTGTCTGCCCGTTTAGTTTGCTGGTTCCTGTAGGGGGTCGTTTTATATTTAAGCGGCTTGTTCAAACGCTTCTCTCTCTTTTCCTGTTCCTGATACTATGAGACACATGGGTTAGTTAAGGTCTACCCCTTCTCGTTGGGGCTCGTCCCCACCTTACATTACTGTAAGTTATTCGCACAGCATGGACTATCCCTAGTCTCATGTCTGTGGCTTTTATGTATATCTTTTACCATTCATAAATGTGTCTTTATCTTTCTATATGTAACTTTGTTTTACCTATGTATTCTGTACCCTTTTATCCATGTGCTGTATACGTATTAAATGTTTTGTTTATCAAATCTTTGTCGGAGTTTGAATCTTCAAGTAAATATAACTTTGAAACCTTTTTACACCACCTTTTAATTCATACATCTAATAACTATATTTTCAACATGACATTGAATTTTTTTTAAATACACTTCTATTTTGTGGAAGAGTAATAATTGATACTAGTGTTGTATACCCTTTTCGTTACTTTCTTCTATTTGTTACATAATCTATGCGGTTGCATAAGATTATTGTCGGTCCCCTGTAATTCTGAGGGGATGACCCTTTTCATACCATGGCCGGGTCCTTCAATGGAAAATTACAGAAGCCCGCCAAAATACGTGACGTCACGTGGGACCCTCTGAGTCCCCAGCTTTCAGTTAGAAGTCAGGCAGAGCAGTCGACCAGTTTAGGTCCTGCCTAAAACTGGAGCTCACGCGCGCTATGTTAGTCAGATATTTAGTTACATGAAATGTATAGTTAAGGAAATAAAAGTTTGTATAGGTAATATGTTCTTGTGGTTGATGAATGTCTTGGTAACAAGACTAAGTCAGGAATGAGCCTACAGATGATTGTCCCATAGAGCTGTATTAACACAACACTTATATCCGTTGAACCATGTGTCCAACTTAGAATACTTAACATAGCTTAACACTTGTACCCCGTCATAATTAACCGAATGCCAACTATCTACTGCGATAGATTAAATAATAAGGGTTTGGTTCAAAGTACTGCGAAGGTTCCAGATTCCAACATGAAGGCTCCCGAGTTCGACAAGAAAGTTTCTGATTTTGACCAGAAACACTTGAAGAAGGTCGGAGAGCACATCAACCGAAACCTTGTGTATATAACTATAAAAATGAGGACAACTATAAAAAAAATGTAAGGGGTTGGATAAATACATGCATACAGTACCCTCCATAAAGAAGTAAACCACCAATTTTTTTTTATATCCAAGGAAATTTCTTCTCAACCTAAGATATCAGGATTTTATTATTTCCAATGGAACATTATCCAATCAAAATGGATATTATTAAGTATTATTTATTACCAAACTCTACATTATTGAAACTCTGTGAGAAAAATCTGGAGATGTAATGGTTATCATCACTGGAAGTGGACTATACTATCTGAGTTCAAATCCTGAATGAAGCTGTTTGCATTTCACATAGTGCTCATACCCTTAGGAAATAACTAATTATCAGGCCTCATTTTAAAAATTCCGACAAATAATATTTGGATGTATGCATTGAAATACCTTAATCAAATGCAGTACCTATTTTGTTTTCAGCTATAAAATGTGAGCCAAATCAAGAGTATAAATTTAATGCGTTGGTATGTCAACCTTCGTGCGCTGACCTTCTACCGAAATGCAAAGAACGAAAAGAAGCCTGTGTGTGCAAAGCCGGATTCGTCCTCAGTGGCGAAACCTGTGTACGGATAAATCAGTGCGGTTGTCTTCATAATGGCATCTACATGAAAGTAAGTATTTATGCCAAACTGATCAAAACGATCACTTGGCTAAGGTTGGTTGGTTGATTGATTTTACGACATGTGAACCCGTTGGATTATCTTATGTCGATAAAATTTATCTTATTTTGTTGGGTATTTGAAAATTGTCCACCGCCTTCTCCTTCTCTTTCTATTCTTCTTCTTCTTCTTCTTTTTCTTCCTCTTCTTCTTTTTTCCTCTTCTTTCACTACCTCTTCTGCTCTCTCGACACTGTTACTGAAGAACAAAAATGCAGTCTGCAGTTCAGGCCAAAATAGGTCGCTTTTATAGTCAAATAAAAGTTGCAATGCACTATGGGTAAAAAGTAAGTAAAGTCGTCGGTGCAGCCTAAATTTGGTATCAGCCAGTCAGCGAGGGAGTCTACCCCCTTTTCAATAGCGCTAGACCAAGGAGATTGTTTTGGCGTCTGAGGTGGAGCGCCACGCATACCATCAGCTCCTTACTTTACCGCACAGATCCCTGTGCTACTCATACGCTGAGTTGGCGAGGACCGGTATCGAACTAGGAACCTTGTGGTTTCTAGCCGAATGCTCTACCGATTGAGCTATCCCGGCCCCACTATGGGTAGTCACCCATAATTCCTCGCACCCTCTATAAAATGCCCATTCTGCCCCCTCCAATTTCTTGACACTTCTTACTCAGAGTGGGCATAATGGCGTACCGCATTCCTTCTTCCCCCAACCACATTCCTTTTTTCTGCCATGGATAGTTTCGCAGGCCAGGCATCTAGGACGCTTTGAGTCAGGTAAGTTTGACTCGTTACAACAGTATTCAAATTTTTTAACTTAAGTTTTAATCTATTTAATCCATAGATGTGTCCCTAACAGGTACTACCACTAAGAGTGAACCTGGAATTATTGGCAATGAAGAGGTACTCCGCACTACTCAGACTTTCAGATTTGGAACTTCACGACCAGATGCGGTTTAACCAAAGTCATTAAGACACTCAGCCACCGCCTTCTATTACAATCTATCTTATCTATGTGATAAACGTGTAGGGGATTTGCCATAAGATACATATCGATAGAACAATCATATAAGTGCTAGTTATTTTGTAGCATACTTAAAATAATAATAAATAGAATACAATGTGTACATTAGACTAACTCTCGACCGAAACACGTGTTGGCATTTCATTAAACCATTTTTATCCATTCAACATTTTCTTTCCTTTATTTATTTATCCTTTCAACACACACACACACACACACACACACACACACATATATATATATATATATATTACTATTTATATTTTTGCTTGAAGGCAATTACAATGCGCATATCGCATAAGATTCGATAATTATAGAAGATAAATAATATTGACAAGTGAATCTCGCAAAGAATTACTTGGCGTGTAGACAATCGTACAGCAGCTGTTTCGACTTTATTAAGTCTGATCAGCGATGTATACTAACGATCTCCCTCCGACAGAAATCGAAACCGGGACTTGAGGAGGATAGTCAGAAACTATACTGCCTCAACCACCGATACAGCACCGAGAAATGCCTGCGAAATTAACTTGTCAATGATACTGGGACGTCTCTACCATATGAGGCAAGGGAACGCCATGTGAACAACAAACACGGTGCTTTATGCCCTTCGGCGAAAGGAAATGTCGGAGGGAGACCATATAGTTGGGGCAATCATATAGGTGCTAGGGCTTGACGTGACCAGCCGATTGATCGGAGAGGTCTCTCCGACCGACCGTCTAACCCAAGATAGGACCAAAGTGGAATATTGCAAGTCATGAACTGCTCATCCACCTGGGCTCCATCCTTAAGCATCACGGGTCGCCACCCACGGCCAACAGGTGGCCCCATTGGGGGAGTCTTTCCCCTTTGCAGAGGTGCAGTCTGTGCATTCTAACGCCCCAGCCGACAGGGCTGTGGTAAAGTCTATATGTAGAAGTGGTGATTCTGCTTACTTCTTATACCACAGACGAAATCCAACAGAGGTAGGCAACTGACAAGTGCACAAAAATAGCTTGAACAAAGAAATACAGATTCACACAACTGCCCTTTATATATTGTTATATACGCAATGAGTACCATTATAGAATGTGGTCTATGAAATCATGTCTCTCTTATAGTATGTATACCATAAAAAGCATATTATAAGGTTATAATAACTGCTAACCCTAACCCTGTTTCAGAATTTTAGAATATTTTAGAATTAAATCTCTGATTCATGTAAATTATGGATGAATTCTTTTTTTTAATTATTCTTAATTACTATATACAGCTTATGACTGAATTGCATTTCTTGAAATTGAATATATGTGAAAAATAATTAGTTTCAATAAATTGCCTACTACTTATATCTATAAATATACTCTTACTGAGGTAGGCCACATTCAAACCAGGTAGGCCACATACTATAATGACACCACACAAAAACAGGAGTACATACAAAAGGGTTGAGCAATACCCAAGATTGGCACAAGGTCAGAATTTCTTTCACGATGTTGGCAGTGGAAACTTCCTGTTAAAAAAATGAAGCTACTTTCTACAAATTAGCAGAGAACTAACACCCCTAAATTGTTACTTCTTTCAGTTTAGTATGAAATAAATAAAATGTATACTTCTTTCAGTTAAGTATAAAATAAATAAAATGTATACTTCTTTCAGGTAAGTATAAAATAAATAAAATGTATACTTCTTTCAGTTAAATATGAAATAAATAAAATGTATACATCTTTCAGTTAAGTATAAAATAATAAAATTACTTTTTCCCAACTCCATCTTTTATCATTATCTTTTTGTTCTCTGTCAACAGGTGAACCAAGAAATCATCGATTCAAATTGCCAGAGTAAAGCCATTTGCAAACCCGGTGGCAAATTGGAAATCGAAAAATTGTCACCCTGTCAGAACTACAGTACTTGTAGCATCGAAAAAGGTCAACGCACATGTATATGCGACAAGGGTTTTGTACTCCGTGCTGGGAAATGTACCGCGAAAGGTGATGCAGCTTTCATTTGTTTATAAAATATAAAGTTCCTGTCTACATTAATTCTGCATTTCATGACACCAAGGATATAAATCCCTTCTAATTTAGGGAATTTTTTTTTTGTTTTTAGGAAGTGGCTGAATGTATGACATTTTTTTTTAAATCATGGTGGATTCTGGATTTGAAATGTTGTTAAAATTAGTGATGTTGTTAAAAATCCGTGAATCCATTGTTGTTGTTGTTGTTGTTGTTGAAGAAAAAGAAAAAGAATCCCGCTTAATTCACGTATGTAGTAAGTCTCCATTCGAGAGATAAGTCAGATGTCCTTCCTAGGCATTGATAGTCAAGTGTGTGAATTCCAGACTGTGAACGATAATATATGCCTTTTTGTTTTGCAAGCCCATGTGCTACTTTCTACTGCTTCTTCCACTGTTGGTAAAGTCTATATTAATTCTGCATTTCATGACTTCAAGGATATAAATACCTTCTAGTTTAGGGAATTGGGAAGATGTCCTTCCTAGGCATTGATAGTCAAGTGTGTGAATTCCAGACTGTGAACGATAACATATGCCTTTTTGTTTTGCAAGCCCATGTGCTACTTTCTACTGCTTATTCCACTGTTGGTAAAGTCTATATTAATTCTGCATTTCATGACTTCAAGGATATAAATACCTTCTAGTTTAGGGAATTGGGAAGATGTCCTTCCTAGGCATTGATAGTCAAGTGTGTGAATTCCAGACTGTGAACGATAATATATGCCTTTTTGTTTTGCAAGCCCATGTGCTACTTTCTACTGCTTCTTCCACTGTTGGTAAAGTCTATATTAATTCTGCATTTCATGACTTCAAGGATATAAATACCTTCTAGTTTAGGGAATTGGGAAGATGTCCTTCCTAGGCATTGATAGTCAAGTGTGTGAATTCCAGACTGTGAACGATAATATATGCCTTTTTGTTTTGCAAGCCCATGTGCTACTTTCTACTGCTTCTTCCACTTTTGGTAAAGTCTATATTAATTCTGCATTTCATGACTCCAAGGATATAAATACCTTCTAGTTTAGGGAATTGGGAAGATGTCCTTCCTAGGCATTGATAGTCAAGTGTGTGAATTCCAGACTGTGAACGATACTATATGCCTTTTTGTTTTGCAAGCCCGTGTGCTACTTTCAACTGCTTCTTCCACTGTTGGTAAAGTCTATATTAATTCTGCATTTCATGACTCCAAGGATATAAATACCTTCTAGTTAAGGGAATTGTTTGTTTTGGCGGTGCAAAGGTGAAGGGATTGTTTTAGGAAGTGGCTGAATGTATGACAAATTTTTAAAAAATCATGGTGCTTTCTGGATTTGAAATGTTATTTAAAATGCACATATACAAATAAATGCACATACCATCGAGCTCACAGACGTACAGGCACACCAACTTCCATACTTATGTAAATCTAGATCAATAGGCTTTCAAGAAACTGCCAATTACATGTATCTATTATGCTATGCTCAGATCCCTGTGCTACTCATACGCTGAGTTGGCGAGGACCGGTATCGAACTAGGAACCTTGTGGTTTCTAGCCGAACGCTCTACCGACTGAGCTAACCCGTGCGGTAAAGTAAGGAGCTCACGGTAGGTGTGGCGCTCCACCTCAGTCGCTTAAATAATCTCATTGGTCTAGCGCAAGTGAAAAGGGGATATACTCCCTCGCTGATTGGCTGATACCGACTTTAGGCCGCCCCGACGAAAAAAAAAATTGCTATGCATACATTCCCAACACCTTCTTAATTGAACTATAGTAAGTAAAGTAAAGTCGTGGGGGCGGCCTAAAGTCGGTATCAGCCAATCAGCGAGGGAGTCTATCCCCTTTTCAATAGCGCTAGACCAAGGAGATTGTTTTGGTGTCTGAGGTGGAGCGCCACACCTACCATCAGCTCCTTACTTTACCGCAAAGATCCCTGTGCTACTCATACGCTGAGTTGGCGAGGACCGGTATCGAACTAGGAACCTGGTGGTTTCTAGCCGAACGCTCGACTGACTGAGCTAACCCGGCCCCTTATGCATCTATAATCCTGCAGGTGAATATCTCAAGCGGATTTGAATTCACAGTTCTCCTTCATCTAGATTGGTTGCCTAACCAAGGTTAATGTACTCAGTATACCCTGCTCTTTACGCATAGCTGGAGGGAGAATTGATGGATCCATATATTTCCGCTGGTTATTAGCGCTATGAGAAAAGCAAACAGCCTAATCCAGGATTTGAACTAGACTCGTTGTGTCCATTTCCTATAAGGATAATTATTACCCCACGCGCCTAAAAACTGTATATTTAAACGAAGACTGTTTTTTTTTTTTTTTAAAAAAGGAAACGGGAAAAACTACAATGTTTGTGCGTACAAGTGTCTATCAGTCACGGTCAAACATTAAAAAAATATTTCTCCCCGAACTTGAAATTTACTGTCCAGGGGTATTTCAAAAACTAACTCTATTAACCAATTGAACCTGAAACCTCCGATTTATTTAATTATTTAAAACTTGAAACTTGAGTCTCGTAAATAAGAAAAAAATATGTTGTTTTTTTTTTCTAAATTGTTAGATTATTTTCTAAGGAATTTTATATTAAAAGTTCCTGTTGTCTACTTTTTAATTTTTTTTTAATTTATAAAATGTAAAATAAATACTTTTATTTAGTGTATAGCAAAATCGTATTTATCTAATTAAAGAAAATTTTGTATAAAAATATCTAGCTAAAAATAATGACATAATATAGTACAGTCTTTATAAAAAAAATATTGAAAATAATGTTTGAATTAAAAATTGTCATCATTTTTATTAATGTAAGTATGTAGGGGACATAATATTCTATTCTTTTTTTTTGGGGGGGGCTGTTGTTGTTGCTGTTGCTGTGAATAATTTCAAATAAGTTCAAATCCGTGACACCTGTAGAGCTCAAACAATGTTTATTTGAAGAAATTAATTATTTTTAAAATCAACAATAAAAAGAATTTAAAAAATTATTACATGTATGATTCTCCATAGAACTGAATTTACCTATCGCTTATATCCGTTACAAGATGTTTTCCTGGGGACAAGCAACATTTTTTTTTCAAATCTCCATATTGGATGTCCTTCTAGAGTTTTATAATCCTTTTCATTGTTTCTTTTAAGTTAAATTTATATATATATATATATATATATATATATATATATATATATATATATTATATATATACTCCCAGTAATGGTTGAGTTCTCTGAATACGGACTTAATTGCAAATTCACCGTTTTGGCGTCTAGCTAACCCTCGCGTTTGTTTACAAACGTTTGAGGACTCTAGTGAATATCATTTCCGCTTAGAAATGTAGCGATTAATTATTCTCCGATATTTGACAGCAGCCTCTGGCCGCACGGGTATAAAGGTTTGGCGAACGAAAGTTTATTCGGCTCTCGAACCCGGCCAGAGGTAGCTGTTACGGTATAGCCACACTGATGAAAGGTGAAACCTTGAAACACTTGTCTGTGGATTACTTATTTATTATATATATATATATATATATATAATTCAGAGTGAATTCTTTTATTCTATTAACCTAATTTTTCTTTTACCTAGAATTTACACTGATATTTTTTATGCATGATTTTGTTTTTTACCTTACTCATTTTGCGGGAAAGACCGGAGGGCACATCGAGCAAAACGTTGTGTATACAACAATAAAGATGAAGACAACATTCCTAAAAATCTAAATGATACTAATTATCAAGCCTCATCTAAAAAACAAAAACTCGCACAAATAACTCTGATCTACTAGTTTAAAGGTTGATTTTGGTTTGTTTTGTTTTACGGCATATCAACCTCAGTGGGTCATTTAATGCCGATAAAGTTTTGAAATAAATCAATTCTTAATGGATAATACAATTCTTTTATAAATACATTTTTCTATTTAACCCATAGATGGGACCCTAACAGGTACTACCACCCCGGGTCAGAGTGGACCAGGGAGCTATGGTGATGAAGGGGTGCTCCACATTCCCCAAACCTCCAAAACTGGAACCTCACCATCAGATAGAGTTTAACGTCATTCCCAGGACATGTAGACCCGCAGCCACCGCCTTCTAGCACCCATATGATAAGAAGGGGTCGGGGCTTGCCATAAGGGCAATAGAGTTGGGAAAATCATATAGGTGCTAGGGCTTGATGTGACCAGCCGATTGATCAGAGATTGTCTCTCCGACCGCCCGTCTAGCCCAAGATAGGGCCAAAGTGGAGTATAGCATGTCATGAACTGCTCATCCACCTGGGCTCTATCCTTAAGCATCACCGGTCGCCACCCACGGCCAACAGGTGGCCCCATTGGGGGAGTCTTACCTCTCTGCAGAGGTGCAGTCGGTGCATTCTAACGCCCCACCGACAGGGCGGAAAGGTTAATTTTATTTAACAAGATAATTAAATCCAGTGTTTGTTTCTTAAATATTCCCAGTTGACCTTTCTTATTCAATGCTGATTTTTTAATTTTTCTTTTTTTTTCAGTTGATCCTTGTCAGGCTCATCCCTGCCAAAATGGTGGTAAATGCATTGCTGAAGGACTCACTCGCACCTGTGATTGCATAGGACCATTTGATGGAGACGATTGTTCGAAAAGTAAGTACATATATAGACAATGAGTTTTAAATCGTCGCATTTTTTTTATTTCCGTTTTTTTTTTCTTCACTTATAAAAACTTATTAACTAAAGCATTAAGTTCGTGAAACTTAAATTTTTTGGATATTTTTTCATATTCTAACTTGGTTGGACATACCGGGACCTCAAAAAGACGCTCGAACTTAATCCACAACGATACTAGATTACAAAATATTTACTCTACTGTATATAGTTACTAACCCTTCGCATAAGCTTGATGCAAAATAAGGTCAATTATTTAAGCGAATTTTCGAATGGTTGAATTTAAAGTTTTCCTTCTCTTTGACCGGTTACCATACTAATATTAAATAGCACAATCTGTCCTATTATTTACCTATTGCTAGTGTTACATAATCTATGCGGTTGCATAAGATTATTGTCAATCCCCTGTAATTCTGAGGGGATGACCCCTTTCATACCATGGCCGGGTCCTTCTATGGAAAATTACAGAAGCCCGCCAAATATGTGAAGTCACGTGGGACCTTTTTCAGAGTCCCCAGTTTGCAGTTAGACGTCAGACAGAGCAGTCGGCCATGATGTTCTGTCTAAAACTGTAACTCTGCATACGCGCGCTATGTTATGTCTGGGTTGGGGATTTACCGAATAAAGAACATTAAAAGAAAATCGAAGTCTTGTGTTTACTAAAAACTAACAATGACACAGGGCTTCTGATAAGGAGAAATCCCTAACAGAAAACCAGACCCGAGGTTCCCAAGAAAGTCCAGACCCAGACGCTAGACCAGACCAAGATAGACGATCAGAATAGCAAAGCCGGCCAGAAGAGAAGACGACTAGAAGTAAGAAGTAAGAAAAGGGTATACAACACTAGAGAGAGAGAGAGAGTATACTTTGATACATACCTTTTCCTAGGGATAGCGTCTCATAGGGGTGTAAGGGTTAGTCTCGTAGATCCAGTATTACTGAGTAGAGAGTTCGATTTTTACTGGATCCCTCATACTTGTGACCTTGTCGCATCCAGCTCATGGGGAGCGACTTGGGTAAATACCTACGTTTCCCAAGGGCATTAGTAATGCAAACAGCTTCGTCTAGGATTTTAATTCACTGTGCCGTGTCCATTTCTTATCACGATAAACATTACACGACGAGCACCTCCTGTGTAATATATTAGTCTTTTGAATATTTTGTCATATTCTATATATGGTATGTCTTATTCTAATCGGACATTAAACAAAAATAACAAAAATCTCAAAATATACTCGAACTAAATGAAGATTGAGACTACATTACAAATGATCACTCTCCTGTATATATATAAATTTACCAACCCCTTCTCCTAGATCGGTTGCCTAACCAAGGTTAAAGAGCCCAGTCTGCCCTACTATTTACCCATAGCTGGACGGAGAGTAGGATTCATATCTTTCCCAAGGATATTAGCGTCAAGTGAAATGCAATTACCACGTCCAGGATGTGAACTCGGGGCGACGAGTCCATTTCCCATGACTTTAACCATTACACCACGCGCTTCCTGTCTCCTGTAGATATAGGTAATTTATTAATTTTGGTGCAGATTTTAAGATTCTACACATATTCAGTTTGGGTGGATATGTAAGAACAACAGTAAGTCTCCAAAATATAAGAAATAATATCTTGTTTAATGAAATTAGAGATAACTGCTGATTTGAGACTGGCATGTGATAACTTTCATTACCTTTGCCTTTAAAATAGCTTTCTATGTTATTTAGAATATTGGAATAATTTTTAAGCAATCCTTGAGTCTAACTTTCCTGGGGGTAGTTCCTGTGGCGTAGTAACAAATATTATTTTAACGTCAACGCCTTGTAGAATAACAGTATTGGTACTATTCAACCCATAGCTTAGGTGTGTGAGGGTTTCATACGTTTCCCAAGTGTATTAGACCGAAAGTGAACGTAATAGCGATATCGCAGTCCAACACGTTAGCCATATGCCACGGGGACTCTCTCTCTCTCTCTCTCTCTCTCTCTTTCTCTCTCTATCTATCTATCTATCTATCTATCTATCTATCTTTCTATTTCTATCTCCCTCTCACTATCTTTCTCTCTCTCTCTCTCTCTCTCTCTCTCTCTATATATATATATATATATATATATATATATATATATACATATATATATATATATGCATATATATCTATATCTCTCTATATATATCTATATATATATATATATATATATATATCACTCTCTCTCTCTCTCTGTATATATATATATATATATATATATATATTTCTCTCTCTCTCTATATATATATATATATATATATATATATATACCTCTCTCTCTCTCTCTCTCTCTCTCTATCTATCTATCTATCTATCTATCTATCTTTCTATTTCTATCTCCCTCTCACTATCTTTCTCTCTCTCTCTCTCTCTCTATATATATATATATATATATATATATTATATATATACATCTATATATATATATATGCATATATATCTATCTCTCTCTATATATATCTATATATATATATATATATATATATCACTCTCTCTCTCTGTATATATATATATATATATATATATATATATTTCTCTCTCTGTATATATATATATATATATATATACCTCTCTCTCTCTCTCTCTCTCTCTCTCTCTCTCTCTCTCTCTCTCTCTCTCTGTGTGTGTGTGTGTGTAACTGATGTCTTCATTTTAACTATTCTTTTTCAGTGGCCCCTGATTGTGTGTGCAGTGCATCGGGCGATCCTCATTACAAGACATTTGATGGTCAATGGATCCACTTCATGGGAACCTGCAAATACACACTGGCCGCTCCCAAAGTCAGCAGTGGGCTTCCAAAATTCGCAGTGGAAGTTAAGAATGAACATCGCGGCAACACGCGCGTCAGTTATACGCGATTGGTCGACCTTAAGCTTAATGGAGTCACACTGAGGTTGTTGCAAGGAAATAAAGTCATGGTGAGTGGTTTACTTTATTAAAAAAAACTAGCAAATATATGCACCCTCCGGGTGCAAGTATTTAAGTTTTAATGTAATAAAATATTGTATTAAATTAGAAAGGCTAATGAAACTAAATAAGAATACAGATAAAAAGATTTGAAACAGAGGGAGTATAATAAAAGATTTGAAACAGAGGGAGTATAATAAAAGAGTTGAAACAGAAGGAGTATAATAAAAAATGGAACAACTGAAACTTACTCTTCCATCACTCTCCTCTTTCATTGTTATTTTTTCTAATTTAAGTATTTAGTTAAAAGAGGAAGTAAATAATAAAATGACAGTTATTTTTTCTTGTTAATGGATTTCATTTAAGATTCATTGAAGAGATTTTTGCTTATATTCATTAAAATAAAACCAAACAGTTAGAAATCAATAATACTAAGCACATATTTATTAAATTCGATTTTTTAATATTAATATGCAAATTAGCCTTCCCGTTCACACTGTAAACCGCTATTTTGTTGTATATATAAATATAATTGCATGTTATTAGTATGTAGACATAGTTAACAGTATTAATAATGTAAGACAATTTTATTAATAATTGAGGTTTAGATAAAATAAAATCATGGAGAATGTGATGTCAATAACTAAGAGAATTGTGACTTGAGTAGGAATATAGTTTCGGTTACAGACAGAAAAACACACAATCTCCATTATAATAAGATATTAATTTTCTAAACTGTTACCCCCAACTCATCAGCTTTTTCTTCAGTCCATCCTTAATGTATTTAAGACGTGGATATTAAAGGAAAATACCACGTTGCATAGCCCATGACCAGATCGTTTGAAATCAGTTATTCTGTTCTTACAATGGCTGTGGAGGCTTGTGATTTAATGGTTATCGTCGTAGAAAATGAACTCGTCGACTCGAGTTCAAACCCTAGACGATGTCGATTGCATTTAACCTAGCACTAATACTCTTATGAAAGGATGCATCCAACTATTCTCCCTTCATGTATGGGTAAATAGTACGAACGCCTGGACTCATTAGCTTTGGTTAGGCAATCAGTCTAGGAAAAGAAAAACTCTGAATGCAAACCTATTAAATTCCGCTAAAGAAATTGACCTTGTTTCATATCCTACACGTGCGGAGGGGGTTGTTATATATATATATATATATATATATATATATATAATTAATGTGTGTGGTTGGCACTAGTATACTAGAAAAAGTAGTAGTAATCCAACGTACAGCGTTATTAGAAGAGTGCTCAATATCTGTGATAGAGCGTTGATAGTTGAATGAAGTGACAAATAAAATTTTTAGCTTTTATTCATTTATTTCGGAACGATATTACTACCAATGGTTTCCTGCTAAATCATTCATCGGGTAAACCAAATAGTATTTCGTTTACCTAATTTTGAAAATTAATTAGTTGATAATTAATGAATTTAGGCGGGCATATATGTTCAAATGTAAGGCTAAACAAATCGAGAATATGTATATTTATGTATGTATTTTTACGCCATTATCGTTTCAATGAGTTAAAAGAATTCTAGTCACAAATGAATACTAACAACATTAATATGATAGTGGTATAATCCTAACTGTAAACCTATTTTTGCAGCCATATATATATATATATATAATATATATATACATGTGTGTGTATGTATGTGTGAGTGTGTGTGTGTGTGTGTGTGTGTGTGTGTGTGTGTGTGTGTTGGATTGGTTTGAGTATATAAGCCATGCTACAATACACCACATAAATTTATAGACTAAGCCATGTCACGTGGTTTAAAATCAACAACCCGAATGCGTGGCCGATTGACTACTTACTCACTGATATGGAGAGATGTCCATTTGCAATCATTGACAAAGGACTTGCAATACTGAAGAGCATCAAAGAACAACCAAGGGATTCTTTAACAAGGATTTCCGCCGGACAAGCGCTCTTTCTTGAAGCCTAAAGGATGACCCATAAAATCATAACAATATATATATATATATATATATATATATATATATATATATATATATATATATATATATAGGTTATAAAAAAACAGACTTTTTTTGAAAGTCAGACCCGTTTTTTTTGTCAGCCTGTATATATATATATATATATATATATATATATATGTGTGTGTGTGTAGGGTGTCCCTCCGAAAAAACAGGCCTGACATCAAGTCTATTTTTGGTTCATCCTACACACACACACACATGTATATATATATATATATATATATATATATATATAATGAGAGAGAGAGTGGGGGAGTGAGATAAACTTGATTTTTTATTGATTTATGAATCTATAAATATAATTCAAAGGATACATTATTTCAAACTGGATTACTGCTTAAAAAACAGAAGAACAAAAGAAAGATCAAGAAAAAAAGTTGTTTTGTTTTCAATTTAGAACAATTAAAGTTAAAATATGAATAAGAAACTCACTTTCCTCTTATTCGTTTCCCAGATTTTACAATAAATTCATGCGAGCCATGTTAAACCTTTCTTAATTCTGAAAGACAATGTTACTTTTTTTTTTAAAAGTCCTACTAAACACCATCAAAAAGAATAACTGTTTTCTAAACTCTCTTTAGGTAAATGGTGAACTGATGACATTGCCGCTCGTGGATTATCTGGGTTTCTCTGCTACATTCTCAGCTGGTTGGATTACAGTATCAACTGAGTACGGAATAAAGGTTCTGTTTGATGGTAGACACCGTGTGACTGTGAGGGTTCCAAATACTTACAGACACGAGATGACCGGAATTTGCGGAGATTGCAATGGCAAAAAAGATGATTATAAAACGAAACAGGGAGTCGATGTGTCTGGAAAGAAAAACAAGTTCTCGCTCTCGGCGACAGTTACCGCGTTTTTGACGACAGTGATAAACATTCAAAGAGGTAAGTATGACGCGGTCTTCGTAATTATTCAACTTAGGGTATCTTGTTTTCTCCAATTCATTAGTTTGTATGGATCGTTCAAGAAGCAAACACATGACAGTTTGGTTGTTTGGTTGGTAGTTGTTTAATGCATATCAACCCTTGTGGATTATTTAATACCAAATCCTTTTTTTATATGTATCATTTAAGAGTATTTACGGGTTTCGAAGGAGCTCTTATTTCTCCGTAGTTGTAGGCAAATTCTCGGACAAAGAAGGAACAAACACAAAAGTAAATGCACACACTTGTATTAACAAAAAATTACATAAATGTTTTTGCAAATTTTATTGGTATTTGCTACGAGACTTATCTGAGTTAAGTAATGTCTTGGAGTAATGGTGATAACAGGGGTATTCTGTTCGTCGGTAGGAAATGTTGATAAGACGCTTCTTCTGACGTTTCTCGTTCTTCCTCGTAACCGGTTCTGTGATAAGTAATGGGTGATGCTGTTTTAGAAGCTTCTCACCCTGGTAACAGTCCCTTTAAATGACGGTGAATGGGCCCTTTTCAACTAGACTATTTGGACTTCAGCCTTCAAAAGTGTGCTGTGAAAAAATGCTTCCGTCCAGGTCAACAGTCCGTAGAAGTAAGCCCTGTTTTGGGGCTAAGTGATGAATGAAGTGTAGGGACCGCTATTTACGCGACTACCCTCAGTGGGTGCTCCGTGATAAGTAGGCCCTGTTTGGGCTAAGTGATGAGAGCGATTGTTTTTACGTCTCTCGTCCAGTAACTGTTTTTCGATAAGTGAAGTTTTTGGTTTCTGGTGCCAACATACGATGCCGGCGATTCCACCCCACCCCCCAGCAGCAGGGGGAGATAATTGGTTATGGAATTTCCAATACATTTGTTTGTGAGAATTATTTTCTCCCCCCCCCTCTTTCTATAACTTGGTAGCGAGTTGGTGAGGTAGTCGCCGAATGGGTTGTCCCATTTCCCTCTTGTAAAGCTGACACCCCCTCGTTGTGGTTTATACCAAGGCCTTACAAGTCCGGCTGCGAGGCGGGTGGACAGAACTAGACAGTAGTACAAGCTGAAAGCGAGTTGGTTATACGTGCAATTCCACATTACTTCTTTCCCCTCAACTATTTGACCCAGTACGAGTAATAGTGGGTCGCGTTTTTGAAGTGGTTAGCTGCAAAGCCCACTAAATTTCGCAACCTCTTTATTTACCTGGTCTGGTGGCTACCCCACTAAAGCTCGCTACTGGCCCCTCCCCGTTGCGTCGAGATAAGCGCCTCACATTTTCCCGACAGTTTAAGTTCATGCAGTATTAATGTTTTTGTTAGCATTATTTGTAGAGGAACATTCTGTAGAAAGTATCTAGTTTTGCTTACGGACAGCTTACGTTGAAAGCACAAGTTTTACTAGACCATCGAAATTAGGCAATGATGAACCTGTTCAATGCTTGAATGAGTGAACATTTAAGAACCAGCAGTTACTGTAAGCGACCTGATATCAAAAATGACTTGATCCGACATTAAATGACCCGGATTGATATGGTGTAAAAAAAAAAACCAGCCAGAAACTAGTTTTGTTATCGTATTTTTGTAGAACAGCTTATAGGAAACCGGTGGAATACTTATATTATTTTGTTCAATCCTAGTCCTTCAGGAATCCGAACATGTCATTTTGTTGTATACCCTTCTTTACTTACCTCTATTCTTCTTCTGGCGTCTTTGATATCCTAAGTTCTTCTAGCGTCTTTTCTAACATCTGGACTTCGTCTGGGGACTTCGTGTCTGGTCTTTCATTGGGGATTTCTCTTTATTAGAAGCCCTGTGTCATTGGTAGTTTTTAGATAATAACACAAGACTTCGATTTACTTAGATCATATTTTATTCTCGAAATCCCCCACGAGACTACCTGCGCAGATTGAGTCGGAGCGTGTATAACACGACATACCACCGTCGTGGTTTTTGGCCGACTGACTAAAATCTATTTCTAATCTAAACCGGAAGAGGGTCTTCTCCACCGATTCTCACGGTATCCACCGGAAGGAAGGATCAGGACAGGTCAAGCCTTGTCATTCAAATCCTTCAAGGCCGTGGGCTGCAAGTTATAACAGCCATTTTGATTTCTACACTACTGTACATAAATATTAAGAATTTAATAATTATGTCACAATTTGAATGGACCTGTTCAAAAAGTTATTTGAGGTAACTCATCTGATGATGTCGACAACAGATTTAATTGAAATCAATACATTTTACCATTATATGTTCCACTTTAAATAAAGCATGATATCCAACACAGAGTAGATAATGTTTTTCCTTAAGGAGATAAGAGTGCTTTACTTATGTGTTACCTATGTGAAGTTGAGCAAGATATATTTCTCTATTTTCACTCTCCGATAGTTTTCTTTGATCGTTGGTTGGATTTATTTTAGTTTATTGTTCATACAGATATTCCAAAGAGTTTGCCATTTATCTGTTATGAACCCATTAATTCATTTTGGATTTCAAATCCGTATACGGAATTTAATTTTTTTTTAATACTGTGTAGCGATTTTTATCAGCTTCATCCGATTTTTAATTTCCACAATTACCAACATGGCTCAGTATCCAACAGAAGACAATTGGGTAATTTATGAGGAAGTGCGTCCCGGTCCCCTGCCTCCGAAATTGCTGCCCGGTGAATTTTAAAATAACGACCCCAAGCTTCTTCAAGTTTCATATAGGGGGAGGTAAATTTCACGGGGTAAAAATAGGTGTTACCTATTGTTTATCTATCTATCTATCTCAGTCTATTCAAAACTATCCATCTTCATATCTATCTATCTATTAAATACTAAGATTTTCTTTTATTACGAATTACGATAAATAAACAAGAATTATGACAAATTACGGTAAATAAACTAGAATTACGACAAATTACGATAAATAAACACGAATTAGGACAAATTTCTATAAATAAACAAGAATTAAGACAAAAAGAGACCCCCCCCCAAAAAAAAATACATTTAACGCCCTAAGTTGTTTGTTTTCTTTCAAGTAACACGGATGTGGCGCCGAAGCTTGGGGCCATTATTTTAAAATTCACCGGGCAGCAATTTCGGAGGCAGGGGACCGGGACGCACTTCCTCATAAATTACCGACGATTGTTTTCGTGTTGCAGAGGTTATTGATCCTGTTCCAAAGTTAAATAATTATAGTCTTCATGTTTTTATTTTTCAGTACCTCAAGTAGATAAAGTTGTGACCTGATTTTAGAATGTTGAAATTCTAGAAGCAGATTTTAGACACAAATAATCTCCTAATATCTTACACTAAGAAATTCCTTGATTCTGTACTAATTTTAATTCTAGTGTCATTTGAATCTCAAGTTAATTCGATTCGTTGTTATTGCTTTTAATTAAGTTTCAGTTTGTAAAAATAAAATTGTTTGGTTGTATTTTTCATTTATAAGACATAAAATTGTTTGGGTGTATTTTTCATTTATAAGACACAAAATTTTTTGGGTGTATTTTTCATTTAAAAGACATAAAATTGTTTGGGTGTATTTTCATTTATAAGACGTAAAATTGTTTGGGTGTATTTTTCATTTATAAGACATAAAATGTTTGGGTGTATTTTTCATTTATAAGACATAAAATATGTAGATTTAAAATCTAACCCACAACACTCGAACCACCATGTCTGATTAATTAAAATCTGCACCCCCTCCTTCAAACACAATCTCATTCGTCATTTTAATTTCCTTTTCAGCTGCGAGGTCGTTGATGTTGTAGAGACTTGCAAACCGTCAGAAACAAAGGCGTGTAATACTTTGAAACTTCCACAAGGGCCATTTGCTGTCTGCCTGGCAAAACTTGGGGCGGACGCTGCTGAATATTATAATTCGTGTGTAATCGATAGTTGTGCCTATAAGAATGATTCAAAATTACAAGGATCCGTTTTGTGCCAAGCTTTCGAAAACTTAGCCAGGAAATGCGAGGAAATTGGCATTTTTGTCGATTGGAGAGGTCCAACAAAATGCCGTAAGTTTTGATATATTAATTTATTATTATTATTATTATTATTTATATATTATTATATATTATTATATATTATTTATTAATTTAATATATTAACAGATATAATGTGCTGAGTATAAGTTTATCTATGTATTTAGAGAAAAGATGATGATTAAAAATTAAAAAAAAAAAACAGAATAAAACTTGCATACGCACAAACCCCACTCACAAACACTCACTTACACATACACACATACGTGAATGAAAGCGCGATGCTCACCAGTCCAATTCATGGAAGCAACTGAAAAAGAAACGAAAAACAATGGCATTATAAAGAAACAAAACAAAATGGCATTATATGAAAAAAAAATGGCATTATATGTACTTTTCGAAAATAAAAACACTTTTTTGTTTCTTTACTTTATTTGCCTTTTATTTAACCTACAAATGTGTCAGGTCATTGTTTCTTTACTTCAATTGCATTTTATTAAACCTACAAATGTGTCAGATCATTTTGCCTGACCCTGTACAAAGATCTGAACATTAATAAAAAAAATAATTCAGAACACTAGTGTCAATATGTGATTCAATACAAGTATATTATGGCAATATTATTTTTTTTTTTACAGCTATGAGCTGCACCTTGGATAAGCAATACAGCTATCGAACCAGCGCATGTCAGCCATCTTGTACTTCTCAATTCCCTGTATGTGATGGAACATTTACTGAAGGTTGTGTTTGCAAACGTGGCATGCTTCTTAGTGGCAGGGAATGTGTATTACCATTTTCTTGTGGGTGCACTTATAATGGAATGTACATAAAGGTAAGTTTTATTTAGGATTTTTATTTGGAGAACATATATACATACACACGCACACAAAACATACCTATACATATATGCGTATAAGAATATATTTATGTATGTATTTATATGTATGTATGTATGTATGTATATATATATATATATATATATATATATATATATATATATATATTATATATATACGAGAAGAAAATATTTTAAAAATATAACACACAGGATGTTATAATCAGGAAACAATTTTTAGTGTCAATATTTAAGCATTTCGGTATATTGTACCATCTTCAGGACACTGTTAAGTAATGTTTATGTGAGGGACAAAATGAAAGATGTTAAGTGTATAGGGAATGTGTGAGTATGATGTTATTAACCGATAACTTTTTATATGCGCGTTTATTTACGAAAGCCAATGACGTGATCAATGCATGTGCAAAAATGGAAGGTGAAGATCATATGATGACGCATGCATGAACGTGAATAAGCGGAGAACGAAAAGTTAACAATAACGTTTTTTTCATATGTATATATGTATATATATGTATATATGTATATTTGTATATATATACACATATGTATATATTTTTGGAGGATATGTGCTTAATTGAAGTCATACCTAATTTTGAAAATTAATTAGTTAATGATTAATGAATTTAGGCGGGCATATATGTTCAAATATAAGGCTAAACAAATCGAGAAAATTAGCCTTACATTTGAACATATATGCCCGCCTAAATTCATTAATTATTAATTTTCAAAATTAGGTATGACTTCAATTAAGCACATATCCTCCAAAAATTGTCGGCAAAAAAAGCCATATCAAAAAATAAACACATCGTTTGTTTACTTAATTTCATATGTATATATGTATATACATATGTATATATATATATATTTATATATATATATATATATATATATATATTTGTATGTATATATATATATTTGTATGTATATATATATATATATATATATTGGTATGTATGTATATATATATATATATATTTGTATATATATATGTATATATGTATATACATATGTGTGTATATATAAGTGTTTATTTGAATATATGTATATATTTTAAATATGTGTATTTGGGCAGCATTTTTTCATTTATGCATATTGAATTAAACAAAAGACACATCTCTTTTTTAACAATTTTATTTGTGATTTTTTCATGTTTTCTGGCCAACTTTTTAATATTTGATATTCAAAATTTTAATATTTAATATCTAATATTCTCCTCCTTCCAGCTTCCATATCCATTAATATAATTTGATAAACTAGAACACATCACCCTTGATGATGGCTACTTTAGAAGCGCCGATAGTACTCGGGACATGAACAAATGTATATATTTCTATATATGTATATATTTCTATATATGTATTTACATATGTGTATATGTATGTATGTATGTATGTATGTAATCATGTCGCACTGTTAGTACGGATATCCATGACAATCTCCCTCCATCCGTCTCTATCACTCATCATTCTCGGAAGGTCCACTATGCAGCATCCTGTATCCATACAGAGCTGGTCAATGTACCTCTTTGCTGGTCGGCCCACACTGGCGTGCCCATGTGCTGGCTTCCACGGGAGGACGTCACTTATGAGTTCGTCCTCGCTTCTCCAGCAGTGTCCTGCGTGTCTTGTCTGTCTTACTCGGATGGTTTGGGTGATATGTGGCAGGTGGCCATACAGCTGTTTTCTCGTGGGGTGTTGTTTCCTCGTCTTGTTCAGGATCACACGCAGCATTCTTGTGCAGCTCCCATCTACTTTATTCTCTAGTCACTTCGTTAGGGTCCAGGTGGTGCAGCCGTACAGCAGTACTGACACGACAACGGCCTGGAAGAATTATCTCTTTAACTTGTCTGTGAGTTTGGATTTCCATATGCCTGATAATTTATTTATAGCGGACCATCTCTTTCCTATGCCCTGCACTAACATCGTTTTCTGTGGAGGAGATATTACTGCAACCTTAAATCAATCAAATATAAATTTATCAAGAAAAAAATTGTTTGCATTTAAATGAGCCATGTTATTTTATTTACTGGTATTTTTTGCTAGCTTGGTTCTTCTGTTCTGCTAAGAGACTGTTCGAAGAAGATCACTTGTTTAAAAGGAGGCCAGGTTGAAGAAGAACAAGGATGCGGTGAGCACACAATGTGTGCTATTGATGGTGGAACCCGGCGCTGTGTCTGTAAAAATGGATACCAGATGCTAAATGGAATATGCAGGAGTAAGTAAAATTGGTCTTGAGTAAAACACAAAATAGGTCTCAATGCTGTCGCGGACTGTAGATATGAAATATATATAAAAAAAAAAGGTATTAGATAATAATAATAATAATAATAATAATAATAATAATAATAATAATAATAATAATAATAAGGATTGAAACCATTCAGAACACTGCACTGCTGCAATCTGCCAGAATACTCAGAAGAGTCTTGGAGACCTGAGGAGACTTGCTGTCACTCAGACTCCAGTGAAAGACCATCAGCTAATGCTGATGTGAAAACTCAAAAGGAGTAAAATAATAATAATAAAACGGATTACTATAGCCCAGCAAGAAGACCAGACCTAGTGTTGATTAACAAAAAAAAACAACAAAAAAACTTGTCAACTGGTGGATTTTGCAGTTCCAGCAGATCACAGGGTGAAGCTGAAGGAAAGTGAAAAAATGGACAAATACCTGGACCTTGCTAGAGAATTGAAAAGTTATGAAATATGAAAGTCGAAGTGATACCAATTGTAGTTGGTGCACTTGGAACGGTCCCAAAAAGATTGGAAAAAAGTTTGAAAAATCTGTAAATCAGAGGGAGAATCGAGACCATCCAGAATACTGCACTGCTGCAATCTACAAGAATACTCAGAAAAGTCCCGGAGACCTGAGGAGACTTGTTGCCACTCAGACTCCAGTGAAAGGCCATCAGCTAACGCCGATGTGAAAAACTCAAAAGGACTGAAAATAATAATAATAATAATAATAATAATAATAATAATAATAATGATAATGATAATGATAATAATAATAATAATGTATTCAGAAGTATATTAGTTCAAATAACTATTTGTATTTACAATTCATAATTTTGTTATCACTTACCTAATTTTTTTCAAGACTTCCTATCTTATACTAAAAAGCTATACAGAATTGTTTCAACGAACTATTCCTATTAAATAATAATCATTTCTTTGCGTGCAGTCATACGGCGTCACGTTTCAATCGCGTCGAGGACTTCTAATGTTTTACTACATTAAAACTTAAATACTTCAGTAGTATGCATAACAAAACTGCTTTAATGAATTCGATCCTAACTGTGTGCTCAACGGTAGTAATTTTATGCAGAACTTTAATAAATGTATGTATTAGTATTATCTGCGTTATTCGGACTATTGTCCTCATCTTTATTGTTATTTGTACAACGTTTCGGCCGATATACCCTCCGGACTTAGAATCTTTTGGAATCGGGAACCTTCTTTTCGAACTCGGGAACTTTCTTGTCGTAATCGGGAGCCATCACGGAACTTTGAACTTAACCCTTTATTCAGTCCACAGGGGTATCCTGTTCCCATTCTGCTAACCATAGCTGGGGTAGGAGTTGTGTTAATTATTTTTCTATGTTACTGCTTAATTAACACAACTCCTACCCCAGCTATGGTTAGCGGAATGAGAACAGGATACCACCGTGGATTGAATAAAGGGTTAAGTTCAAAGTTCCATGATGGCTCCCGATTACGACAAGAAAGTTCCCGAGTTCGAAAAGAAGATTCCCGAGTCCGAAAAGAAGGTTCCCAAGTCCGACAAGAAATACCCGCAGAAGGCCGGCGGGTATATCGGCCGAAACGTTGTACAGATAACAATAAAGATGAGGACAATAGTCCGAATAACGCAGATAATACTAATCATCAAACCTCATCTCAAACATTCAGAGAAATGTATGTATTATTTATATTTTCTACTTAACTTATTCAAATTTTCTTTTTCTTTTTGATTTTACAGAAGTCGACGTTCCACAACGTAAGTAACAGACAACCTTAATTGTAGATTCGTTTTCCTTTTCTCTCTTATTGTTGACCTATTTGATTTTTTAAAGAAACTAGCAAATATATGCACCCTCCGGGTGCAAGTATTTAAGTTTTAATATAATAAAATATCATATTAAATTAGAAATGCTAATGAAACTGAATAAGAATGCAGATAGAAAGATTTGGAACAGAGGGGGTATGATTTAAAAATAGAACAACTTTGAAACGAACTCTTCCATCATCTTTCGTTACTCCCGTTTTTCATTGGTAAATTTTCCTAATTTAACTATTTAGTTAAAATTGGAAGTAAAGGATAATATTACAGT
This sequence comes from Doryteuthis pealeii, assembly GCA_023376005.1. NCBI lineage: Eukaryota > Metazoa > Mollusca > Cephalopoda > Myopsida > Loliginidae > Doryteuthis > Doryteuthis pealeii. The sequence goes on from CM042154.1 coordinate 17,377,189, forward strand.
TATTTCTTCTTATTAATCGATTTCATTTAAGATTTATCCCCGAGATTTTTTCTCATATTCATTAAGATAAAACCAAACAATTAGAAATCAATAATACTAAGCACATATTTATTAAAATCAAATTTTAAAGATCAATATGCAAATTAGCCTTTCCATTCACACTGTAAACCGCTATTTTGTTGTATATATAAATACAATTACCGTTTATTTGTATCTAGATATGGTCAATAGTATTAATGATGTATAACAATTTTATTAATGATACAAGTTTAAATAAAAATGAAATCATGGAGAATGTGATGTGAATAACTAAGGGAATTGTGGCTTGAGTAGTAATATAGTTTCGTTTACAGGCAGAAAAACACAAATCTCCATTATAATAAGATATGTTTCATATGTAACACTATTTATTCTCAGCCTTACATGTAAATACCACTGTATCGGTGGGGAATAGAATACGCAGACGGTCCCCAGCAGAGGTGTAATACCCCTTCTCCATAATTCAAATATATCCGTTTAAAAATCATTCAGATTCGATAGGATCATGAGTGTTACATACTCACACAAATATACCCATGTTGGGTATATACACAAGTGTTCTTTTACTGGAGAGGGGAGAGAGATAGACACAGGTAGACAGAGAGATGTATATGCATTTTGCATTACTTACTTCTTTGGCCATTTGGTGATCTCTAGTCGTTTCTATTCTTTCTCTCCGTGTTGAATTCTATTTCTAGATTCTTGTTGGCTGTTCGTCTTTGATGCATTCCTTCTTCTTGGTCAGTCTTTTTGCCAAGACATTCATCAAACAAGAACACCATATTATTTCTTTAAACTTTTATTGCTTAAATTTCTTCTAACTAACACAATGCGCGTGTGCATTTGAGCCCAGGTAAGGCAGACATGCTTTCTGCCTGACGTCCAAGCTGGAACTGAGGATTAACTCGGTCCCACGTGACTTCACGTATTTTGCGGGCTTTCTGTAATATTCCATGGAAAGCCCTCCCCGTGATATGAAAAGGGGCCTTCCCTTCAGAAATAGAGGGCAGTTGACAATAATCTATGCATAGATTATGTAACAATGAGTTTGGTGGGAACAAAAAAAACTCTTCAAAAGTATGAACGTACAATGAATGCAATTCTCTCTCTCTCTCTCTCTCTCTCTCTCTCTCTATCTATCTATCTATCTATCTATCTATCTCTCTTTTCTATCTCTCTATCTATCTATCTATCTCTCTTTTCTATCTATCTATCTATCTATCTCTTTTTCCCTCTCTTTCTCTCTCTCTCTCTCTCTCCTCTCTATCTATCTCTCTCTCTCTTTCTCCCTTTTTTCTCTCTCTCTATCTATCTCTCTTTCTCTCTCTCTCTCTCTCTCTCTCTCTCTCTCTCTCTCTCCCTCTATCTATCTATCTCTCAGATAATGTGCTTAGATTTGCAAGCCCTTATATACAACTAAAAGCATATAGAATACTTATAGTAGTTCAGTTAAAGAAAAGGTTGCCCAACAAACTTTTTTGCAACCAATAATTGGTGAATAATGAATCTTTTATTACAGGAATCTGTGAGATGGGTAGCACAGTCAGTAGAGTAGCCGCCCAGGAATTGCAAGGCTCTGAGTTTAATACTGGTCACTGCCAACTCAGTGGATGTGTTGCACAGTTTATATCTGGTCTGTGCAGTAAAGTGGGGAGCTAACGGTAGGTATAGCTCTCCACTTCAGCAAAAACAATCTGCTTGATCTAGTGCTAGCAAAAAGGAGATAGACTCCCTCGCTGTTTGGCTGATACCAACAATAGGTCACTCCAACAACTTTATATATAAAATTTTCATGGTAGATTTCACTGTTTACCGTAAATGATAGGATTATACTTAGAATCCACTGACTGTATCCCCTGGAAAAGTATAAGACCCCAATGCGTAAAGTTGTTGCATTGGTATGAAACTAAACTGTTTCTGATGGTGAGGCTCCAGTCCAGGAAGTCTAGTAAGTGTAGCCTTTCATTGAAATTACTCACAGGTCCACACTGATTCGGTAATGTAGTGCATGTGAGAGTTCACTCTATGGATATAATAGATATGTCTAAGAATTATTTGCTCTGTGATAGGATCATGTACAAAAATATAATCAAGATATTTGCTCTTTGATTTCAGCTCCAATTATTGATCCGGAATTCTTGGGTCCAGGTGAGTTGACTTATTTTAAATATTCATGAATTTTATATACTGTTGAGTATCTAGCCGCCATCCTTAGCCAGATGTTAAATAAGTAAGCAAGTCAATATGTATCCGGTGTTATAGTATTCTTTGTAAGTCCGACGTCCAAGATGATCCAAATAGCAGTGAGCTAAGATTAGTATCAGGCCTGGTATAAATACAACAGCAGCAGCAGCAGCAGCAATGCCAGTGATTGGATAATAGGTTGCCTTCCCTTGTCACGTGGTAGTCAATGAGTCTATATTTAGTAGTACCGTCTGGCACACGCCTTATATCCCAAAAATGGGCACCCCTGTGGTCTGTACTGGTTAGCAAGGTAGATTTGCAGACCATTGTTAGTGATTTCGATTCTCTGGAGCCCCATACTTCTGGCCTTGTGCCATATCTAAGCTAACTTTAGTAAATAACAGGGACACCTCACGTGGGTGTTGTAATGGTAGCAAGCTAGATTAGGCAGACCCATTGTTAGTGAGTTCGATTCTCACTGGTTGCCCCACACTTCTAACCTTGTGCCGTATCTAAGCTCAGCTTAGTAAAAACTATATCCCAAAAATTCTGGGCACCTCACGTGTGTACTTGTTAGCAAGGTAGATTTGCAGCACCATTTAGTGAGTTCGATTTCTCACTTGGAAGAGCCCCATACTTCTGCCGTTGTGCCATATCTAAGCTAAAGCTTAGTCAATAAACGGCACCTCACGTTGCTGTAATGGTTAGCAAACTAGATGTGCAAACCATTGTTAATGAGTCATTCTCATTGGAAGCCCATACTTTCTGCCTTGTCGCCATATCTAAGCTTAGATGTAGTAAATAACTATATAAACCAAAAATTCTGGGCACCTCACGTGGTGTACTGGCTTAGCCAAGGTAGATTTGACTCTCTCTTTTTTT
>CM042154.1:17380393-17407893 GCA_023376005.1 Doryteuthis pealeii
AAAAGAGAAGAGTGAACAACTGAAACTGCTCTTCAATCAACTCTCATCTTCCATTGTTATTTTTTCTAAATTTAAGTATTTAGTTATAAGAGGAAGTAAAGAATAAAATGACAAGTTATTTTTCTTGTTAATGGATTTCTTTAAGATTTATGAAAGATTTTGCTTATATTCATTAAAATAAAACCAAGCAATTTAGAAATCAAATAATACTAAGCACATATTTATAAATGCACAATTTTTAAATTCAATATGCAAAATTAGCCTCCCGTTCACACTTTAACCGCTATTTTGTTGCATATTAAATATAATTGCATTTGGTTAGTAATTTGATATGGTTAACAGTATTAATAATATAAAACAATTTTATTAAATAATGAGGTTTAAATAAAATCTTGAAAATGTGATGTCAATAACTAAGGGGAATGCATGACTTTGTGTTAGTGATATAGTTTGTTACAGACAGAAAAAGACACAATCTCCATTATAATAAGATATATATATATATATATATATATATATATATATTATGTTGTATAAATTTTTATCACATGCCTTGTAGACCAACATTAATTATGATAATTATTATTTTTTTAGAAATGGCCTGTCAACGAATCAATGTATCAAGTTCAATGCGTTTGTTTGTCAGCCATCATGGCACGGAACCTCAACCAAAATGTGAAGAACGGGAAGAAGCCTGTGTGTGTAAAAATGGATACATTCTCCGAGCGGTGAAAAACTGTGTACGCGAAAGATAAATGTGGATGTATGCATAATGCGTGTACAATGAAGGTATATAAAATATATATCTCTTGAAATTAAGGAAATACAAATATGTATATAGAAGGTGAAAATCAAAAACTATAGTTCGTTGATTAGTTCCACGTAATGTCAAAATTTGTTGGATTATCCTAATGCTTACGAAGTCTTTTCTTGCAAAAAATTATAAGCTTTAGCACCATAATTTGTAAACCGATTACCGGGCTTCAAGCAACTATTCTTAACAACTAATACTTTTTTTGCTCACAGAACGGATCCTTTGACCATTGAACTATCTAAATACAAATATCCTAACAGTTTTTCGAAGTATTCATATCCAATGCTATTAATTTCAAACAGATATTTGCCCATAGATAAAACACTATACTGAAACACTAAAGAATTTGTACACAGGAGTTTTTGAAACCTTTAAACTAGCTAATACAAAAATTTAACAACAGTTTTAAGTTTATTCACTATCCATGCTTATAATTTTCAAAACGGATCAATTTGAATCCATAGATTGAAATACACTATCTTAACACTAAGAATTTGTACACAGGATTTTTGAAAACAATTTAAACTATCTAATACAAATAATTTAACACAGTTTCAAGGTTATTCATATCCAATTCTTCATAAATTTTCAAAAAACTGAGATCAATGACGCCATAGGATAAAAAACCGGTACTACCATTTTGGATCAGGGGGAACTTGGAATAAGTATCAAACGAATTTCACGAATTTTTTCATTTTTTTATTGTCTTTGAAAAAACATCTTTAACGCTGATTTTTTTTTGTAATATTCTATTATATCTATTTGAAAAAAATTTTTTATAGGTGAATGAAGAGGTTATTGATGATTAAGTGCCAGAAGAAAAATTTGCAAATCTGGAGGCAAACTGGTCACTGAAAAGCTGGCACCTTGCAAGAAAAACAGCGAATGTAACGTCGCAAATGGAGAACGCAACTGTATTTGCAAAAAGGGATTTGAACTTCGAGACGGACAGTGCAAAGGTGATACTATATCTTTCATTTTCTACAAACCTGACCACTCATCAGTAACATTCTCGTAAAACACTAATATAAAGTGCTTACATATTTATGAATATGCCATAGACACCCATATGTACATAGGAAATGAAATTAATGTGAACTTTTGGAGGCGTGTTCTGTAATGGTTACCAACCGTAAGAAATAAACTGGGCGACCGGAGTTCCAGATCCTGGATCGAGATGCTTTTGTATTTCATATATCACTAATACCCTTGAGAAAACTATGGATCCAACTATTCTCCGTCTACCTATGGGTAAATAGTAGGGCAGACTGGGGTCTTAAACCCTGGTCTAAGAAGATGGAAAACTCTGAATTCAAATGTGTTAAACCCCGTTAAGAAAAGTGACCTTGAGCAAACATATTATTCGTGCGGAAGGGTTGGTAAATATATATATATATATATATATATATATATATATATATATTATATATATGAACTTTGCTACGAAGTAATTGGGCGCATGCTGTGTAACGGTTATTCGTCGTAGTAAGTGGACTCGGCTACTCGAGTTCAAATCCTGATCGAGGTGTTTGCATTTCACATAGTGCTATACCGTTGGAAATATATAAATTCAACTATTCTTCTTCCAGCCATGGGTAAATATTAGTCCGACTGGGCCTGTGTAACCGTATGAATAACCTGTCTAGGAGAAGAAAAACTGTTAATTTAAATCAGGTTGCCGACCTATGGGGGATTATTCCCGACAGACTATTTTATATCCAAGACACGTTATATGAGTTGCTCACCCACGACCACAACCAGTGCTGAAGAAAAAAAAAAATTGTTAAATATCATTACCTCTTTCAGAATATATGTTGGAGAATAGTTTCTGACAAATCAATAACGAGAATATTAAGCAAACCTTAAACCAGATAGAAATACAAACATTACAGTGGATACAACGAAGAGCTTAACAGAATTGTATGAGCCTAAATGTTTCTTATAGGAAAAAGGAGTAATTTTTAGTAGAGAAAGTCTTGAGTCCTTGATATATAGTTGTTAGAAAATGAAAGTGTAAAGACTTACATGTTAAGAATGTTATTGTGTTCCTGAGACACGAGGTTACTAGGGAACAAAGTCCCTTGTTCGTTGATAGGGACGCAACTGATGCCTTGTTACTTCTCTCAATGTTGGGAAGTAGTGCAGTATTTTGATTTTTCTGCTTCTTCTCCTATAATGATACTCGCTACGCCATCTTTTGTTCTTACATAAACTATTCCACAATAAAATGCCTTTTTCTGTTCAGAATGCTTTTGCAGTTGACTTCACCCATGCTCATGTCACTCGTGCTGACCAATCTGGTTTGCTTAATTTCCCTATCATCAACACTGTTAGTTTTGGGCATAATTCGATTCGTTTTAATGCAATTAATTCTTGGAATACTGTTCAGTCGTTATTTTTTGGTGAAGAAAAGATGAAGCTTGTTTCAGTTAATTATTTTGTCCTTAAAACACTTTTGAAAAATCATTTTATTGACTCTTATAAACAACAGATTTGCATTTAGATTCTCACTCGACTAATTTGTCTCATGATATATATGTATATGTTTTCGTTGTGTGTTTCATGTATTGTTTCCTGTGAGCGTCCAAGGGTGGTCATGTCCATGGGATTAGCTTCACGCTATTAGGCATGGCCTCCCTTCAATAGTAGTTTAAACCAATAAAGTTTTTCTTTTACTTATATTTTTTTAATAATTTGTACTACTATTGATTAATAAATTTCTTATTTCTTATTTCTTATTTCTAGCGGCTATTGGCAGACACGGGTCGTAATTTATTCTAAGTCAGGGGATGTATTCTCCCCAAAACAAAACAAAAACAGCGTTTGGACGAGAGAAATTCATTTGTACATTGACTTAATCGAGCCCCAATTTAATCGAGTTTTCCGAATTGCGACGTATCACTCGGTCAATTATTTGCTTTGTGTTGAGAGATAAAATTTGAGTTAAACGCTAGTTTCAGATACGATTACGTTGATAAGTTCACTTATACATTTAAGTTTCCAAATTTATTACGCCGAAGAAAAATATTTTTTAAAATAAAAGAAATACACATTAAAACATTTTACAGTATATAATTAATTATATTCTATCTTATTATCTTTTATCATGCAATACAATGCTATTTGTCCTTTTTTTTTTTTAAATTGATTTATTAGCGGAACGAATTAAACTCGTAAGACAAGGTTCCACTGTATACTTACACAAAAAAGATGGCATTTCCAATGTTGCATACTTTTAAATAACTTTGATTTTAGATTGCTGCAAAACTCTGAATTTTTAAAAGTCATATTAAATTTTACAGTTGATCCCTGCTTCGTAAACCCATGTAAAAATGCGGGCAAATGTACCAAAAAAGGCGACAATTTCAGCTGTCAGTGTAAAGAACCATTCTATGGAAAGGACTGTTCGAAAAGTGAGTAGGTGAATTTTACGAACTTTCAACTGATCTAATTTTTACATGCATCCGAAAAATAAAATGAATATATTTTTGTTGATATTTATCTTGCAAGAAATCGATTTCTCTCTCTCTCTCTCTCTTCTCTCTCACTCTCTCTCTCTCCTCTCTCTCTCTCTCTCTCTCTCTCTCTTCTATCTATCTATCTATCTATCTACCACAGTGTTTCAACGTATCACGTCTCGTCAGTGTGGCTAGACGTAGCAACTATTCATCGCCGGGCAAAACCCGATTGAATTTTTATCAGTCCGATTCCTTAACCCCTCAGGCGTCAGCACCTACCATTAAGAAGCAGAAATTTTAACTGATAAATAAATGCATAGGTATATATTTTTACAGTAACTTTGAGAGTCATATCCGTAAATAACGTTATATATATATATATATATATATATATATATATATATATATATATATATTATATATTAATCGACCACTTTTTTAACTCCTTCACCGATTTTTTCAAAACATAAACTAAGCCCCGAGAAAAATGTTCAACATGTTAATGATAAATAATAACACTTTGTTTTTTTGGGGTCTTTTTGTAATAAAAAACTATTTTCTACCATAACCCCTAGAAAAACCAAATATCCAAATCATAACGGTCTATCTCAACATTCTATTTCAGCGTTCCAAATTTTTTAAAATTCGATTTTCGAATATTTCCAAAAATCTCTTGTTTTTTTTCCAACGAATTTTTTTCATTCAAAATAAATGTTCACTCTGATGAAGGTCGAATCTTCTATGTGTGCGAAATATTTTCACACACATAAACTGACCGAAACACATGTGTAAGTGATATCGATTAATGTGATATCGATTAAATTCATTTTATCCATCTACATTTCTTTTCTTTACTCATTTTTCCTCATATATATATATATATATTGTGTGTGTGTGTGTGTGTAAATGAAGAATTTTAGAGTTATTAGATATATAGTTATTAAATAAGGAATTTATAAAATCTTAAACTTTTATAGTGTTTTAAGACTATATGGTGGTGCTATGATCGCGAATATTAACATAAAATTTTTCTTCATTCCATACGTTTAAGGAATTTTATTCTTGCTATCATGAAAATCTTGGCTCTGATGTTTACCGATCCACATTATCTTTTTTATGTAGAGAAGCCTGACTGCACTTGCAGTGTATCTGGAGATCCACATTACAGAACATTTGACGGACAAATGATCCACTTCATGGGAATATGCAAGTATACTTTGGCTACGTCAACAAAAGAAGCTCCACATGCCTTTGCTGTTGAAGTGAAGAATGAACACCGTGGAAATACTAAAGTCTCTTACACAAGAATGGTCGATGTTAAAGCAAACAATGTCACTATACGGCTTCTACCAAAACATAAAATACACGTAAGTCATTCATTTTCTTTTTCTTTTCCTTCCTTTTTTTTCTTTTTTCTTTTTCATTTTAGGGCATTCTTTTTTTCGCTCAAGAGAGGGTGTTTAATTTGCTTTAATTTTTTCCTGTGTTTCTCTTGTTTTAGTTATTGTTTTTATAATGTTGCGTCAGTAATATACGTCTGCTTCTATATATGGAGTTAACTGAGGGAGAGTCTTTCTGTTATAGGCATTTTAAAACGTGAGTACTGCATTGAAAATTAATCTTATCTAAGGATGGTTTGGATTGTTTGATGTATAAAGCTTCTAGTATTTGGAGTTTTTGTTTGTTTTTTTTTTCTTTGTGCAGAATGTGCATATTTTCCGTTAAGATATTTCGGTAATTAGAGTGGGGGCATGAATGTACTTTTAGATGTTGTGAAATGGAGCTATTATCTGACATATGAAGACTTAAACGCCCGGACAAAGTCCTTGAGGTAAAACCTATATATCACGTGTCGCGCCCAGTATTTTTTGCGATTATATTCAACAGGTAACTACGGACCAGCTTCGCAACAAGAACGAAATAATATAAATCCGAGATAACAGACTAAAGTAGAAGATACCATATATCCTTGTGTTCCTCTCCGTCGAATTGATAGGTTACTCAAACTAAATATAAGAAGGACATTTATATTCACAAGCAAAATAAAAGAACGCCCTCTGGGCGACGTAAAATAAATATTGCCTGAGGGGATGGGAGTTGAAAATTTAATATCAGAGATTTTGTATCATAAGTAAAGTAAAATCATCAAATTTATTAAAGGAGTACAAAATAAAATAAATTTATCTGTTTTAAAAAAAGGAAATGGAAACTTAGTTCTGATAACTTGAAATATATATTAGAATAAAACAAACTATATATAGATAGATAATACCAGGTATGTATTTATTAAAACTTGTTTAACTGATTCAAAATCTAAGGTTTACTCATTATATAGAAAAATCTGACGATCTTTCTAGGATGTCCTAGAATCTTTCGAAGATTCTAATTGTTCTACCAAACTACACGTGTCACTTAAGAGGTCAACGGGTCAACCATCCTTTCTTCTGAAAAACCGATTAAACTAAATTTTACTAGCATAATCCCAGACTTAATGGCTCTGAATAGACTCAAAGGTGCTAACGACTTTCTCATTGCTTGCCCACTCCCGTAAGGTCTGAGAATCATGCTACAATCTATTAAGGTTTCTCCGTGTCTGGCACAAGGCCACAAATATAGGTGTTCCAGGGTCCATTATGCTACATTATTTTATTGGTTTTGTTAGCTTTAGGATAACTGCTAAACTAAGACGGTAATAAATGCTAAATAATGTGACGATTTATGATTTTGGTATTTTTAGGTTGATGGAGAAGAACTTGCTCCGCCAATCTTGACTAAAGGAGTGTCTGCTAAATTTGCTAGTGGTTGGATGACCGTGTCTACAGAATGGGGTCTGCAAGTTCAATTTGACGGAAGACACCGAGCCAAATGTGAAAGTTCCAGCAACATTTGCCAACAAGTTGACCGGAATCTGCGGTGATTGTAACGGTAAAAAAAAATGACCTGCGCACCAAAGACGGAACGGATGTGTCGAAAGATCGTGACCGATTCTCCAAGGTCGGATCAAGTCACAACGTCACAGATGACAGCGACAAACCGGAACTCAGGTTAGGACAATCATTTGTTCAAATTATCTTATAAATGTAATTCTTCATAAATATTACCTCATATACCTGTGAGATAACTGCTTGTGGGTCACAATTTGTTGAAAAGAATGCTGACACTTGCTTTAACAATAGAATTTGAAAGCTGCAGCTATTGAGAAATCAGTCTTAGTTTGAAAACTTGTGTGTATTTTGATGCAGACTACACAGATTATCTAGTGCTTCTTCAAAATTGAGCAGGAATTGTATGTCGTAATTAGATACAACTGGCTATATATAATAACGAAATCTTGTGCGTCTCACGCTGCGTAATGGTTAGCAAAGTAAGTAAGTAAAAGTAAAGTCGTCGGGGCGGCCTAAAGTCGGTATCAGCCAGTCAGCGAGAGAGTCTATCCCTTTTTTAATAGCGCTAGACCAAGGAGATTGTTTTGGGCGTCTGAGGTGGAGCGCCACACCTACCATCAGCTCTTTACTTTACCGCACAGATCCCTGTGCTACTCATACGCTGAGTTGGCGGGGACCGGTATCGAACTAGGAACCTTGTGGTTTCTAGCCGAACGCTCTACCGACTGAGCTAACCCGGCCCCTAAATGGTTAGCAAACTAGACCATTAATAGAGTTTTACGAGAATGGATGACTGGCCTAGACTAAAGAATCGAGTCTGCCCTACAATTTATCCATAGCTGGTGGGGACAAGAGATAAAATCAAGTCTTTCCCAAAGCATGTAAAGTCAAACGCAATCAGCCTCGTCCAGAACAGAAACACTGGTCGGCGATTCTATTTCCTATGCCGATAACCGTTGCATTAAGCACGACTAATATAGATGAATAAGGCTATCCCAAGGCAAAAAAAAAACGGGAATGTACGTTTAAATTTCACAGAGAGTGTATTCTTTATTTATTATGCAATCCCTCCACAAGAGAAGTATGTGAGCCACGTTCTTTTTTTAAGTGTTTTAACAGATTTGATTTCAGAGATTTCATTCTCCTAGACATGTTCCCACTCCAAGGTTAAAGAGCCCAGTCTGTCTTATTATCTACCCATAGCTGGAGGGAGAATATTTGAATTCCTACCTTTCCCAACGGTATATGGAATTCAACTAGCTTCGTCCAAGATTTGAACTCGTGTCGCCATGTCCATTTCCTACGACGATAACCATTACACGACCAGTGTATCATAATTTTTTCTAATGCGTTTTGTTACTATATGTCGTAGAAATGAAATTTTGGGACAAAAAAGCAGCTTCAAGTTGAAAAATAAAAAACATATGCTATTCAAAATCATTACAAATGGAGAATGTTTCATGCAAATATTTTTTTAAATATGAGTAATTTTTGTTCACGATTTTTCTTCTCAATCTTTGTCCTCCGTAAATAAAATAAATTCGGTGTAGTGGCCTAGTGTCGGCATCTGCCGAACAACGTGAGAGTCTATCCCCTTTTTACTAGTGCTAGACCATCGTGGAGCGTCACACTTACCACCAGCTCCGCACCTTACCGCACAGATCCAGGCTGAGTTAGTGAGAGACGTTATTGATCCCGGAACCTTGAGTGAATGTTCTACCGACTGAGCTAAATGGTATGTGTGGGGCTCCACCACAGACGCAAAAACAATATCCCTGGACTAGCACTTGTGAAATGAGTATATACTCCCTCGCTGTCCGCTGACTTTTATTGTCATATGTAGAAAATAATGATAATTGATATTACATATAAACGTCTGAAGTGTATAATTTTATACAGGTGTAATAAAAATCAAGCAAAAATGAAACTATCTTTTTGGTACAAGTAATCTTCAATATATGTGAAATGATAATAGAAAGAAATGGGTCATTGACGCAGTGTCACATTGGGGTACTGAAAAAATAGCGCTAGACCAAGGAGATTGTTTTAGCATCTGAGGTGGAGCGCCACACCTACTATCAGCTCCTTACTTTACCGCACAGATCCCTGTGCTACTCAAACGCTGAGTTGGCGAGGACCGGTATCGAACTAGGAAACTTGTGGTTTCTAGCCGAACGCTCTACCGACTGAGCTAACCCGGCCCCTTAAGCCAATTTTCGGAGAAAGCTTAGATGTCGCCGTGCTCCATCAAAAATCAGGATTTTTGACTGGGTTCAGAAATTCAGAGAGTTTGGAACTGTGCAAAATCTTAATTCTAAAGGTCTAAGAGACAATTATTCTGGTCGGGGGGTGAGTGCTAGGACAGAAAGAAACATTGTAGATTTGTCTCCAATGCCGCAGTGCCCATTTGGAGCATATTTTAGACAGAGAATTCCTTTAAAGAAAAGCAACCAAGATAACTGAAACTTTGAGTAATGGTTGTACAAAGACTGAAGCTTAGGTTCAACAAGTTTCTTGAAATTTTATAGACGTTGATTAGATCGAATAAAATTTATTTGGGTTTTATTTTTGTGGGTAACCCTGTATGATAGCAGTAATGTCAGGCAATGATATGCGAATCCCTTCCCCTGCTTTATAAATTTATCATGAATATATTCAACATTAAAATTAAATGGTGTCCGTTGCACTACTGGTATTTATAAATGAAAAATTCAGAAATCATCAATAACTTAAAATCGGTTGAGTTTGAGATATTTTTGATAGCATTTTTGGATTTCCTGAGCAAAAATGCATTTTAGAAACCAACTTTTAGTAGCAGGGAAGTTCTAGAACACATTTTACAGACACAAATACATTACAAAAAGTCGCCATTTTTTTCGCGAAACCCACCAAATTTGGAGAGATAAAAATCGAAATAATTCCGCCCATTTTTGGAATTAGAAGCTCAAATTTTGTGGATTGTCTAACTGTAACATAGTTCATACGTGTACATCATTTCAGAAAAATTGAAGTGGGTGGGTGACAATTTTAATTTTTTCAGTATGATTTGACATAGAATTACCCAATGATTATTGATATTACATAATATACGTCTGAAGTGTATACTTTTATGCAGGTGTAAAGTGACCGACGTTGATACAACATGTGCGCCCGCTGAAACTAAGAGATGCGAATTAATTCAACATCCGGTATTTGAAAAATGCAGACAGAAACTTGGTGCTGAACAAGCTAAAGAATACGTAGATTCGTGTAAACTGGATGCCTGTACTTATCGCAACGACACTGCCGTTTTGAATTCTGTTGTGTGCGAAGCAATCGAAGGATTCGCTCGTGAATGTGAAGACGCCGGTTTCTCTATTGACTGGAGATTAGTCTCAAAATGCGGTAAGATTACTGTTGTTTCAACTCCTTATGGGTTATTTAATGCCACCTTTTAATTTATACATCTAATAACTATATTTTCAACATGACATTGAATTTTTTAAAAATACACTTCTATTTGTGGAAGAGTAATAATTGATGTTAGTGTTTTATACCTTTTTCATTACTTTCTTCTATTTGTTACATAATCTAGGCGGTTGCATACGATTATTGTCGGTCCCTTAAATATTAAAAGACTGTGATAGATAGATAAATAGATAGATAGATAGATAGATATTAAAAGACTGTGATAGATAAATAGATAGATATTAAAAGACTGTGATAGATAAATAGATAGATATTAAAAGACTGTGATAGATAAATAGATAGATAGATAGATAGATATTAAAAGACTGTGATAGATAGATAGATAATAGATAGATAGATAGATATTAAAAGACTGTGATAGATAGATAAATAGATAGATAGATAGATAGATATTAAAAGACTGTGATAGATAGATAGATAGATAGATAGATAGATATAGATAGAATAGATGATAATAGATGATAGATAGATATTAAAAGACTGTGATAGATAGATAAATAGATAGATAGATAGATATTAAAGACTGTGATAGATAGATAGATAGATAGATATTGAAAGACTGTGATAGATAGATAAGATAGATATTAAAAGACTGTGATAGATAGATAGATAGATAGATATTAAAAGACTGTGATAGATAGATAGATAGATAGATAGATATTAAAAGACTGTGATAGATATAGATAGATAGATAGATAGATAGACTGATAGATAGATAGATAGATAGATAGATAGATATTAAAAGACTGTGATAGATAGATAGATAGATAGGATAGATATTAAAGACTGTGATAGATAGATAGATAGATAGATATTAAAAGACTGATAGATAGATAAATAGATAGATAGATAGATAGATAGATAGATAGATGATATTAAAAGACTGTGATAGATAGATGATATTAAAAAGACTGTGATAGATAGATAGATATTAAAAGACTGTGATAGAGATAGATAGATAGATAGATAAAAGACTGATAGATAGATAAATAGATAGATAGATAGATAGATATTAAAGACTGTGATAGATAGATAGATATTAAAGACTGTGATAGATAGATAGATAGATAGATAGATATTAAGATGAGTAGATAGATAGATAGATAGATAGATATTAAAAGACTGAATAGATAGATAGATATTAAAAGACTGTGATAGATAGATAGATAGATAGATAGACTGTGATAAGATAGATAGATAGATAGATTAAAAAGACTGTGATAGATAGATATAGATAGATAGATAGATATTAAAAGACTGTGATAGATAGATAGATAGATAGATAGAGATAGATAGATAGATAGATAGATAGATAGATAGATAGATAGATAGATATTAAAGACTGTGATAGATAGATAGATAGATAGATATTAAAAGACTGTGATAGAGATAGATAGATAGATAGATAGATAGATAGATAGATAGATAGATAGATATTAAAAGACTGATAGATAGATAGATAGATATATAAAAGACTGTGATAGATAGATAGATAGATAGATAGATAGATAGATAGATAGATAGATAGATAGATAGATATAGACAGATATTATAGATAGATAGATATTTTTTTTTTTTTTTTTAATGATTACTTTTTCCCAAATTCAGACAACTCATCTCGGAACCAATTCAAATTGCTTTCTATCATTCAGGGTGGGGCAGAAGTAACAGGGTAGTCAATAACAATATAGTATTATTGATTTTCCTATTTCTTCCACCCCCGCCACCCACTATATCAGTATTTACCGATTTTCTTTAGCTATTTTACGCCACATTTTTTATCTTACCGTTTTGTTTTTTTTTGGGTTTTTTTGTTTTTTATTTATTTTTATTTTGCTAATTATAGCGGTAAGATCACTTGGTTGTCTCTTCAGAAACGGTTCGGTTTATCTGTTTAACGGTAAATCAACTCCTTATGGATTATTTAATGCCACTGTATCGTTAGTTTCGTATTTGCCTGGGGGAGTTGTCTGCCCGCTTAGTTTGCTGGTTCCCGATAGGGGGCCGTTTTATATTTAAGCGGCTTGTTCAAACGCTTTTCTCTCTTTTCCTGTTCCTGATACTACGGGACACATGGGTTAGTTAAGGTCTACCCCTTCTCGTTGGGGCTCGTCCCCACCTTACATTACTGTAAGTTATTCGCACAGCATGGACTATTCCTAGTCTCATGTCTGTGGCTTTTATGTATATCTTTTACCATTCATAAATGTGTCTTTATCTTTCTACATGTAACTTTGTTTTACCTATGTATTATGTACCCTTTTATCCATGTGCTGTATACGTATTAAATGTTTTGTTTATCAAATCTTTGTCGGAGTTTGAATCTTCAAGTAAATATAACTTTGAAACCTTTTTACACCACCTTGTAATTCATACATCTAATAACTATATTTTCAACATGACATTGCATTTTAAAAAAATACACTTCTATTTGTGGAAAGTGTAATAATTGATACTCGTGTTGTATACCCTTTCATTACTTTCTTCTATTTGTTACATAATCTATGCGGTTGCATAAGATTATTGTCGGTCCCCTGTAATTCTGAGGGGATGACCCTTTTCATACCATGGCCGAGTCCTTCAATGGAATATTACAGAAGCCCGCCAAAATACGTGACGTCAGGTGGGACCCTCTGAGTCCCCAGCTTTCAGTTAGATGTCAGGCAGAGAAGTCGACCATTTTAGGTCCTGCCTAAAACTGGAACTCACGCGCGGTATGTTAGTCAGATATTTAGTTACATGAAATGTATAGTTAAGGAAATAAAAGTTTGTATAATTAATATGTTCTTGTGGTTGATGAATGTCTTGGTAACAAGACTAAGAAATGAATCCAGGACGACCAGCCAGCAGGAACATAGCAATAGAAAACCAGACCTTAGGAGATCCGAGACGCTAGACCAGACCAAGTCAAGATGTTAGAAGATAGAACCAAAGCCGGCCAGAAGAAAATACGACCAGAGATAAGAATTTAAGAAAGGGTATACAACACTATTCTTCTGCTGTCCATCTTTGACATCTTACGTCTCTTCTGGCGTCTCTTCTATCGTCTTGGTGACTTCGTCTTGGTGGTCGGTCGCACTTAACTCATTTCTTCTTCTATATCAGTCTTGTTACCAAGACATTTACCAACCACAAAACTGTGTTATTTTCTTAAGCTTTTATTTCCTTAACTAAACATTTAATGTAACTAATTATCTGACTAACATAGCGCACGTATGCAGAGTGAGTTACAGTTAAGGCAGGACATCTTCACTGCCTGACGTCCAACTGAAAACTGAGGACCCAACCAGGTCCCACGTGACTTCACGTATTTCGCGGGCTTTCTGTACTATTCCATGGAAATTCCCGCCCGTGATATGAAAAGGGCCATCCCTTTAGAAATACAGGGGATTGACAATAACCTTATGCAACCGCATAGATTATGTAACACTAGTGGGACCATGTAGATATTTCCACGAAACGAAACAGAAATCAAGAGGAGCTATTTAAACCAGAAACGATAATTTGCAATTTCACTTCATATAAATCCGAATAAAATGACCCAAATATCTATTCACAATTTTAATATTTCAAATAAAACAAACACGTAACTTTTATTAAAATTCATTTTAATTTTACGTCGAGAAATTAAGTTACGCGAAACCATTTGGAATGTTTAATTTTTAAAATTGGATGAAATAAAATGGCACAAATAAGTCTGCGATTAAGCAACACCAGATAATCTGTATTTACATTTTTGCATTGCATCTTGGACAATTTGAACGGTCTCATTTTTAACCAGAGTGTGTTGTAGAATGATAACGGGCGGAAGAGTTTGGAACACGCGTATTAATATATAGATTTAAAAAAGAAAGTATTTGTCGACACTCAGTGTTTCGATTGATATGTACAGTATCGAAAAAAATGTTTAAAATAAATATATATCCAATCTTCTTCAAGACAAAACAAATGTCGACTGTTGATGTTGGTACTACCGCTCCGGGTCAGAGTGGACCAGGGAGCAATGGTGATAAAGGGGTGCTCCACATTCCCCAAACCTCCAAAACTGGAAACTCACCATCAGATAGATCAGATTTAATGTCATTCCCCGGACATGTAGACCCGCAGCCACCGCCTTCTAGCACCCATATGATAAAAATGGGTTGGGGCTTGCCATAAGGGCAATAGGGTTGGGAAAATTATATAGGTGCTAGGGCTTGACGTACCCAGCCGATTGATCTGAGAGGGCTTCTCCGACCGACCGTCTAGCCCAAGATAGGGCCAAAGTGGAGTATTGCATGTCATGAACTGCTCATCCACCTGGGCTCTATCCTTAAGCGTCACGTGTCGCCACCCACGGCCAACAGGTGGCCCCATTGGGGGAGTCTTACCCCTCTGCAGAGGTGCAGTCGGTGCATTCTAACGCCCCAGCCGACATGGCGGCTAATGATAGGGTAACGTAGTTACCTCTTTCCCCACCAACGATATGAATGCCAGGACGTGATTCTCCATTTGTTGCAAAAGCGGCCAGACTCGACTTGCATGCTATTTTCGCCTATAGTCAGGAATGAGCCTACAGATGATTGTCCCATAGAACTGGATTAACACAACACTTATATCCGTTGAACCATGTGTCCAACTTAGAATACTTAACATAGCTTAACACTTGTACCCCGTCATAATTAACCGAATGCAAACAATCTACTCCGATAGATTAAATAATAAGGGTTTGCTTCAAAGTACTGTGAAGGCTCCCGATTCCAACATGAAGGCTCCCGAGTTCGACAAGAAAGTTTCTGATTTTGACCAGAAACACTTGAAGAAGGTCGGAGAGCACATCAACCGAAACCTTGTGTATATAACTATAAAAACGAGGAAAACTATCAGAAAAATGTAAGGGGTTGGGTAAATACATGCATATCCTCCATAAAGAAGTAAACCACCAATTTTTTTTTTATCCAAGGAAATTTCTTCTCAACCTAAGATATCAGGATTTTATTATTTCCAATGGAACATTATACAATCAAAATGGATATTATTAAGTATTATTTATTACCAAACTCTACAATATTGAAACTCTGTGAGAGAAATCTGGAGATGTAATGGTTATCATCACAGGAAGTGGACTATACGATCTGAGTTCAAATCCTGAATGAAGCTGTTTGCATTTCACATAGTGCTCATACCCTTAGGAAATAACTAATTATCAGGCCTCATTTTAAAAATTCCGACAAATAATATTTGGATGTATACGTTGAAATACCTTAATCAAATGCAGTACCTATTTTGTTTTCAGCTATAAAATGTGAGCCAAATCAAGAGTATAAATTTAATGCGTTGGTATGTCAACCTTCGTGCGCTGACCTTCTACCGAAATGCAAAGAGCGAAAAGAAGCCTGTGTGTGCAAAGCCGGATTCGTCCTCAGTGGCGAAACCTGTGTACGGATAAATCAGTGCGGTTGTCTTCATAATGGCATCTACATGAAAGTAAGTATTTATGCAAACTGATCAAAACGATCACTTGGCTATGGTTGGTTGGTTGATTGATTTTACGACATGTGAACCCGTTGGATTATCTTATGTCGATAAAATTTATCTTATTTTGTTGGGTATTGAAAATTGTCCACCCGGCTTCTCCTTCTCTTTCTATTCTTCTTCTTCTTCTTCTTTTTCTTCTCTTCTCTTTTTTCTCTTCTTTTCACTACCTCTTCTGCTCTCTCGACACTGTTACTGAAGAACAAAAATGCAGTCTGCAGTTCAGGCCAAAATAGGTCGCTTTTATAGTCAAATAAAAGTTGCAATGCACTATGGGTAAAAAGTAAGTAAAGTCGTCGGTGCGGCCTAAATTTGGTATCAGCCAGTCAGCGAGGAGAGTCTACCCCCTTTTCAATAGCGCTAGACCAAGGAGATTGTTTTGGCGTCTGAGGTGGAGCGCCACGCATACCATCAGCTCCTTACTTTACCGCACAGATCCCCTGTGCTAACTCATACGCTGAGTTGGCGAGGACCGTATCGAACTAGGAACCTTGTGGTTTCTAGCCGAATGCTCTACCGATTGAGCTATCCCGGCCCCCCACTATGGGTAGTCACCCATAATTCCTCGCACCCTCTATAAAATGCCCATTCTGCCCCTCCAATTTCTTGACACTTCTTACTCAGAGTGGGCATAATGGCGTACCGCATTCCTTCTTCCCCAACCACATTCCTTTTTCTGCCATGGATAGTTTCGCAGGCAGGCATCTAGGACGCTTTGAGTCAGGTAAGTTTGCTCGTTACAACAGTATTCAAATTTTTTAACTTAAGTTTTATCTATTTAATCATAGATGTGTCCCTAACAGGTACTACCACTAAGAGTGAACCTGGAATTATTGGCAGAAGAGGTACTCCGCACTACTCAGAGTTCAGATTGGAACTTCACGACCAGATCGGTTTAACCAAAGTCATTAAGACACTCAGCCACCGCCTTCTATTACAATCTATCTTATCTATGTGATAAACGTGTAGGGGATTTGCCATAAGATACATATCGATAGAAACAATCATATAAGTGCTAGTTATTTTGTAGCATACTTAAATAAATAATAAATAGAATACAATGTGTACATTAGACTAACTCTCGACCGAAACACGTGTTGGCATTTCATTAAACATTTTTTATCCATTCAACATTTTCTTTCCTTTATTTATTTATCCTTTCACACACACAACACACACACACACACACACACACACAATATATATATATATATTATATATTATTTACTATTTTTATTTTTTGCTTGAAGGCAATTACAATGCGCATATCGCATAAGATTCGATAATTATAGAAGATAAATAATATTGACAAGTGAATCTCGCAAAGAATTACTTGGCGTGTAGACAATCGTACAGCAAGCTGTTCGACTTTATTAAGTCTGATCAGCGATGTATACTAACGATCTCCTCCGACAGAAATCGAAACCGGGACTTGAGGAGGATAGTCAGAAACTATACTGCCTCAACCACCGATACAGCACCGAGAAATGCCTGCGAATTAACTTGTCAATGATACTGGGACGTCTCTACCATATGAGGCAAGGGAACGCCATGTGAAAACACACGGTGCTTTATGCCTCTTCGGCGAAGGAAATGTCGGAGGGAGACCATATAGTTGGGGCAATCATATAGGTGCTAGGGCTTGACGTGACCAGCCGATTGATCGGAGAGGTCTCTCCGACCGACCGTCTAACCCAAGATAGGACCAAAGTGGAATATTGCAAGTCATGAACTGCTCATCCACCTGGGCTCCATCCTTAAGCATCACGGGTCGCCACCCACGGCCAACAGGTGGCCCCATTGGGGGAGTCTTTCCCCTTTGCAGAGGTGCAGTCTGTGCATTCTAACGCCCCAGCCGACAGGGCTGTGGTAAAAGTCTATATGTAGAAGTGGTGATTCTGCTTACTTCTTATACCACAGACGAAATCCAACAGAGGTAGGCAAACTGACAAGTGCACAAAAATAGCTTGAACAAAGAAATACAGATTCACACAACTGCCCTTTATATATTGTTATATACGCAATGAGTACCATTATAGAATGTGGTCTATGAAATCATGTCTCTCTTATAGTATGTATACCATAAAAAGCATATTATAAGGTTATAATAACTGCTAACCCTAACCCTGTTTCAGAATTTTAGAATATTTTAGAATTAAATCTCTGATTCATGTAAATAATGGATGAATTCTTTTTTTTAATTATTCTTAATTACTATATACAGCTTATGACTGAATTGCATTTCTTGAAATTGAATATATGTGAAAAATAATTAGTTTCAATAAATTGCCTACTACTTATATCTATAAATAACTCTTACTGAGGTAGGCCACATTCAAACCAGGTAGGCCACATACTATAATGACACCACACAAAAACAGGAGTACATACAAAAGGGTTGAGCAATACCCAAGATTGGCACAAGGTCAGAATTTCTTTCACGATGTTGGCAGTGGAAACTTCCTGTTAAAAATGAAGCTACTCTACAAATTAGCAGAGAACTAACACCCTAAATTGTTACTTCTTTCAGTTTAGTATGAAAATAAATAAAATGTATACTTCTTCAGTTAAAGTATAAAATAAATAAAATGTATACTTCTTTCAGTAAGTAAATAAATAAAATGTATACTTCTTTCAGTTAAATATGAAAATAAATAAATGTATACATCTTTCAGTTAAGTATAAAATAATAAAATTACTTTTTCACAACTCCATCTTTTATCATTATCTTTTTGTTCTCTGTCAACAGGTGAACAGAAATCATCGATTCAAATTGCCAGAGTAAAGCCATTTGCAAACCCGGTGGCAAATTGGAAATCGAAAAATTGTCACCCTGTCAGAAACTACAGTAGTTGTAGAATCGAAAAAGGTCAACGCACATGTATATGCGACAAGGTTTTGTACTCCCGTGGTTGGGAAATGTACCGCGAAAGGTGATGGCAGCTTTCATTTGTTTATAAAATATAAAGTTCCTGTCTACATTAATTCTGCATTTCATGACACCAAGGATATAAATCCCTTCTAATTTAGGGAATTTTTTTTGTGTTGGCGGTGCAAAGGAGAAGGGATTGTTTTAGGAAGTGGCTGAATGTATGACAAATTTTTAAAAAATCATGGTGGATTCTGGATTTGAAATGTTGTTAAAATTAGTGATGTTGTTAAAATCCGTGAAGCCATTGTTGTTGTTGTTGTTGAAGAAAAAGAAAAAGAATCCCGCTTAATCCATGTATGTAGTAAGTCTCCATTCGAGAGATAAGTCAGATGTCCTTCCTAAAGCATTGATAGTCAAGTGTGTGAATTCCAGACTGTGAACGATACTATATGCCTTTTTGTTTTGCAAGCCCATGTGCTACTTTCTACTGCTTCTTCCACTTTTGGTAAAGTCTATATTAATTCTGCAT
Organism: Doryteuthis pealeii; assembly: GCA_023376005.1. Classification (NCBI taxonomy): domain Eukaryota; kingdom Metazoa; phylum Mollusca; class Cephalopoda; order Myopsida; family Loliginidae; genus Doryteuthis; species Doryteuthis pealeii. The sequence continues at coordinate 17,399,934 of CM042154.1, forward strand.
TTCATGACTCCAAGGATATAAATACCTTCTAGTTTAGGGAATTGTTTATGTTGGCGGTGCAAAGTAGAAGGGATTGTTTTAGGAAGTGGCTGAATGTATGACAATTTTTTTTAAAATCATGGTGGATTCTGGATTTGAAATGTTGTTAAAATTAGTGATGTTGTTAAAATTCGTGAAGTCATTGTTGTTGTTGTTGTTGTTGTTGTTGTTGAAGAAAAAGAATCCCGCTTAATTCATGTATGTAGTAAGTCTCCATTCGAGAGATAAGTCAGATGTCCTTCCTAGGCATTGATAGTCAAGTGTGTGAATTCCAGACTGTGAACGATACTATATGCCTTTTTGTCTTGCAAGCCCATGTGCTACTTTCAACTGCGTATTCCACTGTTGGTAAAGTCTATATTAATTCTGCATTTCATGACTCCAAGGATATAAATACCTTCTAGTTTAGGGAATTGGGAAGATGTCCTTCCTAGGCATTGATAGTCAAGTGTGTGAATTCCAGACTGTGAACGATAATATATGCCTTTTTGTTTTGCAAGTCCATGTGCTACTTTCTACTGCTTATTCCACTGTTGGTAAAGTCTATATTAATTCTGCATTTCATGACTCCAAGGATATAAATTCCTTCTAGTTTAGGGAATTGTTTGTTTTGGCGATGCAAAGGAGAAGGGGTTGTTTTAGGAAGTGGATGAATGTATGACAAATTTTTTTAAAATCATGGTGCTTTCTGGATTTGAAATGTTATTTAAAATTCACAGATACAAATAAATGCACATACCATCGAGTGCACAGACGTACAGGCACACCAACTTTCATACTTATGTAAATCTAGATTAATAAGCTTTCAGGAAACTGTCAATTACATTTATCTGTTATGCTATGCTCAGATCCCTGTGCTACTCATACGCTGAGTTGGCGAGGACCGGTATTGAACTAGGAACCTTGTGGTTTCTAGCCGAACGCTCTACCGACTGAGCTAAGCCGTGCGGTAAAGTAAGGAGCTCACGGTAGGTGTGGTGCTCCACCTCAGACGCTTAAATAATCTCCTTGGTCTAGCGCAAGTGAAAAGGGGATAGACTCCCTCGCTGATTGGCTGATACCGACTTTAGGCCGCCCCGACGAAAAAAAAAATTGCTATGCATACATTCCCAACACCTTCTTAATTGAACTATAGTAAGTAAAGTAAAGTCGACGTGGCGGCCTAAAGTCGGTATCAGCCAATCAGCGAGGGAGTCTATCCCCTTTTCAATAGCGCTAGACCAAGGAGATTGTTTTGGTGTCTGAGGTGGAGCGCCACACCTACCATCAGCTCCTTACTTTACCGCATAGACCCCTGTGCTACTCATACGCTGAGTTAGCGAGGACCGGTATCGAACTAGAAACCTCGTGGTTTCTAGCCGAACGCTCGACTGACTGAGCTAACCCGGCCCCTTTTGAATTCACAGTTCTCCTTCATCTAGATTGGTTGTCTAACCAAGGTTAATGTACTCAGTATACCCTGCTCTTTACGCATAACTGGAGGGAGAATTGATGGATCCATATATTTCCGCTGGTTATTAGCGCTATGAGAAAAGCAAACAGCCTAATCCAGGATTTGAACTAGACTCGTTGTGTCCATTTCCTATAAGCATAATTATTACCCCACGCGCCTAAAAACTGTATATTTAAACGAAGACTGTTTTTTTTTTTAATAAAAAGGAAACGGGAAAAACTACAATGTTTGTGCGTACAAGTGTCTATCAGTCACGGTCAAACATTAAAAAAATATTTCTCCCCGAACTTGAAATTTACTGTCCAGGGGTATTTCAAAAACTAACTCTATTAACCAATTGAACCTGAAACCTCCGGATGATGGTCTCTTAGAACTGAATTTACCTATCGCTTATATCCGTTACAACATGTTTTCCTGGGGACAAGCAACATTTTTTTTTCAAATCTCCAAATTGAATGTCCTTCTAGAGTTTTATAATCCTTTTTCATTGTTTCTTTAAGTTAAATTTTATATATATATATATATATATATATATATATATATATATATATATATATATATATATATACATATATATATATATATATATATATTATATATATATATATATATATATATATATATTTATATATATATATATATATATATATATATATATATGTACATTTTATATATATATGTATATATATGTACATTTTATATATATATATATATATATATATATATATATATTATACATTTTATATATATATATATACATTTATATATATATATATATACATTTTATATATATATATATATATAATTTTATATATTATATATATATATATATATACATTTTATATATATATATATATATACATTTTATATATATATATACATTTTATATATATATATATATATATTATTTTATATATATGATATATACATTTTTTATATATATATATATATATATTATATATAATATATATATATATATTATATATATATATATATATATATATATCAGAGTGAATTTTTCGATCCTGTCAACCTAATTTTTCTTTTACCTAGAATTTACACTGATATATTTATGCATGATTTTTTTTTTTTACCTTACTCATTTTGCGGGAAAGGCCGGAGTGCACATCGGGCGAAACGTTGTGTATACAACAATAAAGATGAAGACAACATTCCTAAAAATCTAAATGATACTAATCATGAAGCCTCGTCTAAAAAACAAAAACTCGCACAAACAATTATGATCTACTAGTTTAAAGGTTAATTTTGGTTTGTTTTGTTTTACGGTATATCAACCTCAGTGGGTCATTTAATGCCGATAAAGTTTTGAAATAAATCAATTCTTGATGGATAATACAATTTTTTTATAAATACATTTTTTCTATTTAACCCATAGATGGGACCCTAACAAGTACTACCACTCCGGGTCAGAGTGGATCAGGGAGCAATGGTGATGAAGGGGTGCTCCACATTCCCCAAACCTCGAGAACTGGAACCTCACCATCAGATAGAGTTTAACGTCATTCCCAGGACATGTAGGCCCGCAGCCACCGCCTTCTAGCACCCATATGATAAAAAGGGGTTGGGGCTTGCCATAAGGGCAGTAGGGTTGGGAAAATCATATAGGTGCTAGGGCTTGACGTGACCAGCCGATTGATCGGATGGGGCCTCTCCGACCGCCCGTCTAGCCCAAGATAGGGCCAAAGTGGAGTATTGCATGTCATGAACTGCTCATCCACCTGGGCTCTATCCTTAAGCATCACGGGTCGCCACCCACGGACAACAGGTGGCCCCATTGGGGGAGTCTTACCCCTCTGCAGAGGTGCTGTTGGTGCATTCTAACGCCCCACCGACAGGGCAGAAAGGTTAATTTTAATTAACAAGATAATTAAATCCAGTGTTTCTTTCTTAAATATTCCCAGTTGATCTTTCTTATTCAATGCTGATTTTTTTTTTTGTTTAGTTGATCCTTGTCAGGCTCATCCCTGCCAAAATGGTGGTAAATGCATTGCAGAAGGACTCACTCGCACCTGTGATTGCATAGGACCATTTGATGGAGACGATTGTTCGAAAAGTAAGTACATATATAGATAATCAGTTTTAAATCGTCGCATTTTTTTTTATTTCCGTTTATTTTTTCTTGACTTATAAAAACTTATTAACTAAAAGCATTCTACAAGTTCGTGAAACTTTAATTTTTTGTATATTTTTTCATATTCTAACTTGGTTGGACAATACTGGGACCTCAAAAAGACGCTCGAACTTAATCCACAACGGTACTAGATTAGAAAATATTTACTCTACTGTATATAGTTACTAACCCTTCGCATAAGCTTGATGCAAAATAAGGTCAATTATTTAAGCGAATTTTCGAATGATTGAATTTAAAGTTTTTCTTCTGTTTGACCGGTTACCATACTAATATTAAATAGCACAATCTGTCCTATTATTTACCTATTGCTAGCGTTACATGATCTATGCAGTTGCATAAGATTATTGTCAATCCCCTGTAATTCTGAGGGGATGATCCCTTTCATACCATGGCTGGTTCCTTCTATGGAAAATTACAGAAGCCCGCCAAATATGTGAAGTCACGTGGGACCTTTTTCAGAGTCCCCGGTTTGCAGTTAGACGTCAGACAGAGCAGTCGGCCATGATGTTCTGTCTAAAACTGTAACTCTGCATACGCGCGCTATGTTATGTCTGGGTTGGGGATTTACCGAATAAAGAACATTAAAAGAAAATCGAAGTCTTGTGATTACTAAAAACTAACAATGACACAGGGCTTCTGATAAGGAGAAATCCCTAACAGAAAACCAGACCCGAGGTTCCCAAGAAAGTCCAGATCCAGACGCTAGACCAGACCAAGATAGACGATCAGAATAGCAAAGCCGGCCAGAAGAAAAGACGACTAGAAGTAAGAAGTAAGAAAAGGGTATACAACACTAGAGAGAGAGAGAGAGAGAGAGAGAGAGAGAGATAGAGAGAGAGAGAGAGAGAGAGAGATGGAGAGTATACTTTGATACATACCTTTTCCTAGGGATAGCGTCTCATAGGGGTATAAGGGTTAGTCTCGTAGATCCAGTATTACTGAGTAGAGAGTTCGATTTTTACTCGATCCCTCATACTTGTGAGCTTGTCGCATCCAGCCCATGGGGAACGACTTGGGTAAATACCTACGTTTCCCAAGGGCATTAGTAATGCAAACAGCTTCGTCTAGGATTTTAACTCGTTGTGCCGTGTCCATTTCTTATCACGATAACCATTACACGACGAGCATCTCCTTTGTAATATATTAGTCTTTTGAATATTTTGTCATATTCTATATATGTTTTGTCTTATTATAATCGGACATTTAATAACAATAGCAAAAACCTCAAAATTTACTCGAACTCAATGAAGATTGATGTTACATAATTATTAGATTCCTAATATTTATGGAAAGTAGTGTAGAAAACCAAAATGGCTGTTATAAGTTCAGCCGGCGGCCTTGAAGGACTGAATGAGAAGGCTTGACCTCAGTCCTGATCCTCCTTCCGGTGGATACCATGAGAATCGGTGGAGAAGACCCTCTTCCGGTTTAGATTAGAAATAGATTTTTAGTCAGATCGGCCAAAGAGCACGACGGTGTTCAGTCGTGTTAAGCACGTGCCGACTCAATCTGCGCAGGTAGTCTGGTTGGGATTTCAGAATAAAATATGATCTAAGTTAAATCGAAGTCTTGTGTTATTATCTAAAAACTACCAATGACATAGGGCTTCTGATAAAGAGAAATCCCCAATGGAAGACCAGACACGAAGTCCCCAAGACGAAGTCCAGACGCTAGAAAAGACGTTATGTTACGTACTGACGTTCTCACGGTACCAAATCGATATAATGTTGTATACCCTTTCTTACTTCTTACTCTAGTCGTATTTTCTTCTGGCCGGCGTTGGTTCTATCTTCTAACATCTTGCGTCTGGTCTCTTCTAAGGTCTGGACTTTCTTTTATGGGGATTCCGGGTCTGGTTTCTGTTAGGGATTTCTCGTTATCAGAAGCCCTGTGTCATTGTTAGTTTTTAATTAATAAACACAAGACTTCGATTTACGTTGATGTTACTTTATTTCCAAAACCCCAACCCAGAAAATCTGCGCAGTGAGACTCACATCTTACAAGCTCGGCTTCTAACTTCTAACTGACTGAGTTACTTAGTATCCTTAAACCGGAACAGGGTCTTCTAGGCCTTCCCGTTCTCACGATTTATCCCTGGAAGTCAAGGTCAGAGTGAGGTCAAGCGTTGTCACTCACTCTCAAGGCCATCAGCTGCACTAAACGCCATTATGATTTCTACACTATTGCCATATTCATTAGGTATCTAATAATTATGTAACAGTTAGAAGAGATGCTAGAAGAAGAACATAAGATGGAAAAGACGAACAGAAGAAGAATAGAAGTAGAGAGAAAGTAAAGAGAGTATACAACATTGAGACTACATTACAAATGATCACTCTCCTCTAGATATAGGTAATTTATTAATTTTGGAGTAAATTCTAAGATTCTACACATATTCAGTTTAGGTGGATATGTAAGAACAACAGTAAGTCTCCAAAATATAAGAAATAATATCTTGTTTAATGAAATTAGCGATAACAATTTTTCTATTAACTTTTAATTTATCTAATCAAGTCATTTTAGAATTTGATAAATGGAATATGGAAATCTAATAGATTGCAATGGAGTTATCAGAATAATAATTAATTAGAATGATTTTATTTATTTTGTTATTGTCTAAAAGAACTACAATGGTTAAATTACAAAAATACTAATAGTACTGGGTACTCAGTTGGTTACCACATTCTGGGAATGACCCCCTTCCCATATAGTGGTACCACATACTTTTTACAATATGACAATTTTTCCTTAAGAGGACCACTCCCTTTTCGGCATAGATGCCAAGTAACTAATTTTGGCTTAGCGAACTACAATGGTTAAATTATAAAAATACTAATAGTACTCGCTTGGTTACCTCATTTTAGGAATGATCCCCTTCCCTTTAGTAGGACCAGGTACTTTTTTATTTACTTTAATATCACAATTTTTCTTTAACAAGAAGGAAGAACCAGCTATATTGGGGTTTAGACATGACTACGAGCGATCTTAAACCACGTAGAACCACCACTAACTACAAACCAAACCACTACAAATATATTAAACATTAACATTTTTCATCTCTTCACTTATACAATCTTGCTTTTTAGGTCATGGAAAAAAACATGTGTTAACTTCCATTACTTTTGCCTTTAAAATATCTTTCTATGTCATTTAGAATATTGGAATAATTTTTAAGCAATCCTTGAGTCTAAATTTCCTGGGGGTAGTTCCTGTGGCGTAGTGACAACTATTATTTTAACGTCAACGCCTTGTAGAATAACAGTATTGGTACTATTCAACCCATAGCTTGGGTGTGTGAGGTTTCATACGTTTCCCAAGTGTATTAGACCGAAAGTGAACGTAATAGCGATATCGCAGTCCAAGACGTTAGCCATATGCCACGGGGACTCTCTCTCTCTCTCTCTCTCTCTATATATATTATATATATATATAATATATATATATATATATATATAATATATATATATATATGTGTAAATAAATGGAAATTAATCTGACAGAATGAATTTAACATTTTGAAAAAACAATTAGTAATTATTATCTGCTGACAGAATCTGTTTCGACCGCTTAGTAGAAGGGTCATCATCAACGAGCAAAATATATGAAAAAAGAAGGATAAAAAACCGTTGGAAGAGAATAGGGGTACAAACACGCTGGAATGCTTGAATTTTTTAAAATGCGCATACTGTTTCAAAAATAAAATAATTTTATTTTTAAAAATCAGAAGCATTTTTAATCCAAAAATAAACTCAAAAAGAGTTTGGTGTAAATATATAAAAAAAAGTGTAAGAGATTATCAAAAATGTTCAAAATATAATCCAGCTATTAAGTTGTTTACATGTCCACAGCACAATTGAAGGAAGATGTTAAGTTTCAAAAAGTTTGTGGTGTAGGTAAATTTTTGTAGTGTTCGTAGAATAATCTTCGGAGGTGTAAAAATCCGTATATTTTGTTTTTTCATGAGACAAATGTGTAAATAAATGGAAATTAATCCGACAGAATGAATTTAACATTTTGAAAAAATGACAGAATCTGTTTCGACCGCTTAGTAGAAGGGTCATCATCAACGAGCAAAATACATCTATATATATATATATATATATATATGTATATATATACATATCTCTCTCTCTCTCTATATATATATATATATATGTATGTATATATATATATATATATATCCCTCTCTCTCTCTCTATATATATATATATATATACTCTCTCTCTCTCTCTCTCTCTCTCTCTCTCTCTCTCTCTCTCTCTCTCTCTCTCTGTGTTAACTGATGTCTTCATTTTAACTATTCCTTTTCAGTGGCC
>CM042154.1:17412893-17417893 GCA_023376005.1 Doryteuthis pealeii
GTTGTCCCATTTCCCTCTTGTAAAGCTGACACCCCCTCGTTGTGGTTTATACCAAGGCCTTACAAGTCCGGCTGCGAGGCGGGTGGACAGAACTAGACAATAGTACAAGCTGAAAGCGAGTTGGTTATACGTGCAATTCCACATTACTTCTTTCCCCTCAACTATTTGACCCAGTACGAGTAACAGTGGGTCGCGTTTTTGAAGTGGTGAGCTGCAAAGCCCACTAAATTTCGCAACCTCTTTATTTACCTGGTCTGGTGGCTACACCACTAAAGCTCGCTATTGGCCCCTCCCCGTTGCGTCGGGATAAGCGCCTCACATTTTCCCGACAGTTTAAGTTCATGCAGTATTAATGTTTTTGTTAGCATTATTTGTAGAGGAACATTCTGTAGAAAGTATCTAGTTTTGCTTACGGACAGCTTACGTTGAAAGCACAAGTTTTACTAGACCATCGAAATTAGGCAATGATGAACCTGTTCAATGCTTGAATGAGTGAACATTTAAGAACCAGCAGTTACTGTAAGCGACCTGATATCAAAAATGACTTGATCCGACATTAAATGACCCGGATTGATATGGTGTAAAAAAAAAACCCAGCCAGAAACTAGTTTTGTTATCGTATTTTGTAGAACAGCTTATAGGAAACCGGTGGAATACTTATATTATTTTGTTCAATCCTAGTCCTTCAGGAATCCGAACATGTCATTTTGTTGTATACCCTTCTTTACTTACCTCTATTCTTCTTCTGGCGTCTTTGATATCCTAAGTTCTTCTAGCGTCTTTTCTAACATCTGGACTTCGTCTGGGGACTTCGTGTCTGGTCTTTCATTGGGGATTTCTCTTTATTAGAAGCCCTGTGTCATTGGTAGTTTTTAGATAATAACACAAGACTTCGATTTACTTAGATCATATTTTATTCTCGAAATCCCCCACGAGACTACCTGCGCAGATTGAGTTGGAGCGTGTATAACACGACATACCACCGTCGTGGTTTTTGGCCGACTGACTAAAATCTATTTCTAATCTAAACCGGAAGAGGGTCTTCTCCACCGATTCTCACGGTATCCACCGGAAGGAAGGATCAGGACAGGTCAAGCCTTGTCATTCAAATCCTTCAAGGCCGTGGGCTGCAAGTTATAACAGCCATTTTGATTTCTACACTACTGTACATAAATATTAAGAATTTAATAATTATGTCACAATTTGAATGGACCTGTTCAAAAAGTTATTTGAGGTAACTCATCTGATCATGTCGACAACAGATTTAATTGAAATCAATTCATTTTACCATTATATGTTCCACTTTAAATAAAGCATGATATCCAACACAGAGTAGATAATGTTTTTCCTTAAGGAGATAAGAGTGCTTTACTTATGTGTTACCTATGTGAAGTTGAGCAAGATATATTTCTCTATTTTCACTCTCCGATAGTTTTCTTTGATCGTTGGTTGGATTTATTTTAGTTTATTGTTCATACAGATATTCCAAAGAGTTTGCCATTTATCTGTTATGAACCCATTAATTCATTTTGGATTTCAAATCCGTATACGGAATTTAATTTTTTTTTTAATACTGTGTAGCGATTTTTATCAGCTTCATCCGATTTTTAATTTCCACAATTACCAACATGGCTCAGTATCCAACAGAAGACAATTGGGTAATTTATGAGGAAGTGCGTCCCGGTCCCCTGCCTCCGAAATTGCTGCCCGGTGAATTTTAAAATAACGACCCCAAGCTTCTTCAAGTTTCATATAGGGGGGAGGTAAATTTCACGGGGTAAAATAGGTGTTACCTATTCTTTATCTATCTATCTATCTCAGTCTATTCAAAACTATCCATCTTCATATCTATCTATCTATTAAATACTAAGATTTTCTTTTATTACGATAAATAAACAAGAATTACGATAAATAAACAAGAATTATGACAAATTACGGTAAATAAACTAGAATTACGACAAATTACGATAAATAAACACGAATTAGGACAAATTTCTATAAATAAACAAGAATTAAGACAAAAAGAGACCCCCCAAAAAAATACATTTAACGCCCTAAGTTGTTTGTTTTCTTTCAAGTAACACGGATGTGGCGCCGAAGCTTGGGGCCATTATTTTAAAATTCACCGGGCAGCAATTTCGGAGGCAGGGGACCGGGACGCACTTCCTCATAAATTACCGACGATTGTTTTCGTGTTGCAGAGGTTATTGATCCTGTTCCAAAGTTAAATAATTATAGTCTTCATGTTTTTATTTTTCAATACCTCAAGTAAATGAAGTTGTGACCTGATTTTAGAATGTTGAAATTCTAGAAGGAGATTTTAGACACAAATAATCTCCTAATATCTTACACTAAGAAATTCCTTGATTCTGTACTAATTTTAATTCTAGTGTCATTTGAATCTCAAGTTAATTCAATTCGTTGTTATTGCTTTTAATTAAGTTTCAGTTTGTAAAATAAAATTGTTTGGTTGTATTTTTCATTTTATAGACATAAAATTGACATAAAATTGTTTGTGTGTATTTTCACTTATAAGACATAAAATTGTTTGGGTGTATTTTTCATTTATAAGACATAAAATTTGGGTGTATTTTTCATTTAGACATAAAATTGTTTGGGTGTATTTTCATTTATAAGACATTTGTTTGGGTGTATTTTCATTTATAAGACATAAAATTGTTCGGGTGTATTTTTCATTTATAAGGGTGTATTTTTCATTTCATAAAATTTGTTTGGGTGTATTTTTCATTTATAGACATAAAATTGTTTGGGTGTATTTTTCATTTATAAGACATAAAATTGTTTGGGTGTATTTTTCATTTATAAGACATAAAATTGTTTGGGTGTATTTTTCATTTATAAGACATAAATTGTTTGGGTGTATTTTTCATTTATAAGACATAAAATTGTTTGGGTGTATTTTTCATTTATAAGACATAAAATTGTTTGGGTGTATTTTTCATTATAAGACATAAAATTGTTTGGGTGTATTTTTCATTTATAAGACATAAAATTGTTGGGTGTATTTTTCATTTATAAGACATAAAATTTTTGGGTGTATTTTTCATTGACATAAAATTGTTTGGGTGTATTTTTCATTTAAAAGACATAAAATTGTTTGGGTGTATTTTTTCATTTATAAGACATAAATTGTTTGGGTGTATTTTTCATTTATAAGACATAAAATTGTTTGGGTGTATTTTTCATTTATAAGACATTTGTTTGGGTGTATTTTTCATTTATAAGACATAAAATTGTTTGGGTGTATTTTTCAATTTATAAGACATAAAATTGTTTGGGGTATTTTTCATTTATAAGACATAAAATTGTTTGGGTGTATTTTTCATTTATAAGACATAAAATTGTTTGGGTGTATTTTTCATTTATAAGACATAAAATTGTTTGGGTGTATTTTTCATTTATAAGACATAAAATTGTTTGGTGTATTTTTCATTTATAAGACATAAAATTGTTTGGGTGTATTTTTCATTTATAAGACATAAAATTGTTTGGGTGTATTTTTCATTTATAAGACATAAAATTGTTTGGGTGTATTTTTCATTTATAAGACATAAAATTGTTTGGGTGTATTTTTCATTTATAAGACATAAAATTGTTTGGGTGTATTTTTCATTTATAAGACGTAAAATTGTTTGGGTGTATTTTTCATTTATATTTTCATTTATAAGACATAAAATTGTTTGGTGTATTTTTCATTTATAAAGACATAAAATTGTTTGGGTGTATTTTTCATTTATAAGACATAAAATTGTTTGGGTGTATTTTTCATTTATAAGACGTAAAATTGTTTGGGTGTATTTTTCATTTATAAGACATAAAATTGTTTGGGTGTATTTTTCATTTATAAGACATAAAATTGTTTGGGTGTATTTTTCATTTATAAGACATAAAATATTGTATTTTTCATTTATAAGAGATAAAATTGTTTGGGTGTATTTTTCATTTATAAGAGATAAAATTGTTTATTTATAAGACATAAAATTGTTTGGGTGTATTTTTCATTTATAAGACATAAAATTGTTTGGGTGTATTTTTTCATTTATAAGACATAAAATATGTAGATTTAAAATCTAACCCACAACACTCGAACCACCATGTCTGATTAATTAAAATCTGCACCACCTCCCCAAACACAATCTCATTCGTCATTTTAATTTTCTTTTCAGCTGCGAGGTCGTTGATGTTGTCGAGACTTGTAAACCGTCAGAAACAAAGGCGTGTAATACTTTGAAACTTCCACAAGGGCCATTTGCTGTCTGCCTGGCAAAACTTGGGGCGGACGCTGCTGAATATTATAATTCGTGTGTAATCGATAGTTGTGCCTATAAGAATGATTCAAAATTACAAGGATCCGTTTTGTGCCAAGCTTTCGAAAACTTAGCCAGGAAATGCGAGGAAATTGGCATTTTTGTCGATTGGAGAGGTCCAACAAAATGCCGTAAGTTTTAATATATTAATTCATTATTATTATTATTATTTATATATTATTATATATTATTATATATTATTTATTAATTTAATATATTAACAGATATAATGTGCTGAGTATAGTTTATCTATGTATTTAGAGAAAAGATGATGATTAAAAATTAAAAAAAAAAACAGAATAAAACATGCATACGCACAAACCCACTCACAAACACTCACTTACACATACACACATACGTGAATGAAAGCGCGATGCTCACCAGTCCAATTCATGGAAGCAACTGAAAAAGAAACGAAAAACAATGGCATTATAAAGAAACAAAACAAAATGGCATTATATGAAAAAAAAATGGCATTATATGTACTTTTCGAAATAAAAACACTTTTTTGTTTCTTTACTTTATGTGCCTTTTATTTAACCTACAAATGTGTCAGGTCATTGTTTCTTTACTTCAATTGCATTTTATTAAACCTACAAATGTGTCAGATCATTTTGCCTGACCCTGTACAAAGATCTGAACATTAAAAAAAAATGATTCAGAACACTGGTG
>CM042154.1:17422893-17430393 GCA_023376005.1 Doryteuthis pealeii
GTATATACACAAGTGTTCTTTTACTGGAGAGGGGAGAGAGATAGACACAGGTAGACAGAGAGATGCATTTTGCATTACTTACTTCGTTGGCCATTTGGTGATCTCTAGTCGTTTCTATTCTTTCTCTCCGTATTGAATTCTATTTCTAGATTCTTGTTGGCTGTTCGTCTTTGATGCATTCCTTGTTCTTGGTCAGTCTTTTTGCCAAGACATTCATCAAACAAGAACACCATATTATTTCTTTAAACTTTTATTGCTTAAACTTCTTCTAACTAACACAATGCGCATGTGCATTTGAGCCCAGCTAAGGCAGACATGCTTTCTGCCTGAGGTCCAAGCTGGAACTGAGGATTAACTCGGTCCCACGTGACCTCACGTATTTGGCGGGCTTTCTGTAATATTCCATGGAAATCCCTCCCCGTGATATGAAAAGGGGCCTTCCCTTCAGAAATAGAGGGCGGTTGATAATAATCTATGCATAGATTATGTAACAATGAGTTTTGTGTGAACAAAAAAAAAACTCTTCAAAAGTATGAACGTACAATGAATGCAATTCTCTAAACGCTAGGCATAAATTGTGCCATTAAATGATAGTTTACCTAACCCGTTCCTCGTGGATAGAATGTGACACAATGTCGTAAGTTTGGAGAATTCAGCGAGGATCGACCTCGTTATTCAGTAGTAATAAATCTGGTTGAAACTAGGTTGATAACCATTATATTTGAAATCATTATCTTGAAATAGATATGAGCAGAATAAGATAGATTGGTAGACAGACAGACAGGAACCCAATGAAATAGATAAATAGATAGATAGGAACCGAATGAGATAGATATAGATAGATATATAGGAATTGACTGACTTAGATAGATAGATAGATAGATAGATAGATAGATAAGAACCGGTTGAGATAGATAGATTGATAGTTAGGAACCGATTGAGATAGATAGATAGATAGATAGATAGATAGATAGGAACGATTGAATAGATAGATTGATAGTTAGGAACCGATTGAGATAGATAGATAGATAGATAGATAGATAGATAGATAGATAGATAGATAGATAGATAGATAGGAACCGATTGAGATAGATAGATAGATAGATAGATAGGAACCGATTGAGATAGATAATAGATAGATAGATAGATAAGAACCGATTGAGATAGATAAATAGATAGATAGATAGATAGATAGATACCGATTGAGATAGATAGATAGATAGATAGACAGATAGATAACCGATTGAGATAGATAGATAGATAGATAGATAGATAAAGAGATTGAGATAGATAGATAGATAGATATTGGATAGAACGATTGAGATAGATAGATAGATAGATGGAGATAGATAGATAGATAGATAGATAGATAGATAGATAGATAGATATATATATATATATATATATATATATATATATATATATATATATATAATATATATATTAATTAGAATCCACTGACTGTATCCCCTGGAAAAGTATAAGACCCCAATGCGTAAAGTTGTGTCCTTGGTATGAAACTAAACTGTTTCTGATGGTGAGGCTCCAGTCCAGGAAGTCTAATAAGTGTAGCCTTTCATTGAAATTACTCACAGGTCCACACTGATTCGGTAATGTAGTGCATGTGAGGGTTCACTCTATGGATATAGTAGATATGTCTAAGAATTATTTGCTCTGTGATAGGATCATGCACAAAAATATAATCAGATATTTGCTCTTTGATTTCAGCTCCAATTATTGATCCGGAATTCTTGGGTCCAGGTGAGTTGACTTATTTAAATTATTCATGAATTTTATATACTGATGAGTATCTAGCCGCCATCCTTGGCCAGATGTTAAATAAGTAAGCAAGTCAATAAGTATCCGGTGTTATAGTATTCTTTGTAAGTGCGACGTCCAAGATGATCCAAATAGCAGTGAGCTAAGATTAGTATCATGCCTGGTATAAATACAACAGCAGCAGCAGCAATGCCAGTGATTGGATAATAGGTTGCCTTCCCTTGTCACGTGGTAGTCAATGAGTCTATATTTAGTAGTGACCGTCTGGCACACGCCTTATATCCCCAAAATGGGCACCTCACGTGGTGTAATGGTTAGCAAGCTAGATTAGCAGACCATTGTTAGTGAGTTCGATTCTCATTGGGAGCCCCATACTTCTGGCCTTGTGCCATATCTAAGCTAAGCTTAGTAAATAACTATATCCCAAAAATGGGCACCTCATGTGGTGTAATGGTTAGCAAGCTCGCTTCGCAAACCATTGTTAGTGAGTTCGATTCTCACTGGGTGCTCCATATTTCTGGCCTTGTGCCATATCTAAGCGAAGCTTGGTAAATAACTATATCCCCAAAATGGGCACCTCACGTGCTGTAATGGTTAGCAAGCTAGATTAGCAGACCATTGTTAGTGAGTTCGATTCTCATTGGGAGCCCCATACTTCTGGCCTTGTGCCATATCTAAGCTAAGCTTAGTAAATAACTATATCCCAAAAATGGGCACCTCATGTGGTGTAATGGTTAGCAAGCTCGCTTCGCAAACCATTGTTAGTGAGTTCGATTCTCACTGGGTGCTCCATATTTCTGGCCTTGTGCCATATCTAAGCGAAGCTTGGTAAATAACTATATCCCCAAAATGGGCACCTCACGTGCTGTAATGGTTAGCAAGCTAGATTAGCAGACCATTGTTAGTGAGTTCGATTCTCATTGGGAGCCCCATACTTCTGGCCTTGTGCCATATCTAAGCTAAGCTTAGTAAATAACTATATCTCAAAAATGGGCACCTCATGTGGTGTAATGGTTAGCAAGCTAGATTAGCAGACCATTGTTAGTGAGTTCGATCACTGGGTGCCTCTTACATTCGGCCTTGTGCCATATCTAGCGAAGCTTAGTAAATAACTATATCTCAAAAATGGGCACTCATGTGGTGTAATGGTTAGCAAGCTAGATTAGCAGACCATTGTTAGTGAGTTCGATCCTCACTGGGTGCCCCATACTTCTGGCCTTGTGCCGCATCTGAGCTAAGCTTAGTAAATAACTATATCCCAAAAATGGGCACCTCACGTGGTGTAATGGTTAGCAAGCTAGATTTGCAGACCATTGTTAGTGAGTTCGATACTCATTGGGAGCCCCATACTTCTGGCCTTGTGCCATATCTCTAAGCTTAGTAAATAACTATATCCCAAAAATTCCAACATATACTTTTCTAATTTTTTGTATATTTTATATATTTTAGTGGTTAAAAAAAAAAACATTAAGCATAATTTCAGAGGCTTGCCATGTAACGAATATTATTTTTTAAAAAGTTCTCTAAGAGTTCATATGGAGACCTATATATATAAATTATTTTTTTTTTATTTACAGTTATGCATATGTTTGTCCGTGTGTCAATCGCTTACCTCAAAGGAACACCACTAGCTTACACTGAAGAAGATTACACCGTAAACACGAAATCGGTCGATTTAAAGTCTTGCGCCACAATGTGCCTGAAAGAAAAAAAATGCAAATCCTTCAATTACGACCAACTTGAGAAGAAATGTGTTTTGCTCTCAATAAACGCAGAAAATACACGGTTGGTATCAAGTGACTGTCCTTACAAAGACTACTATCAACTTATTGGTGAGTAAAAATATTTTAATCAAATAATTTTCATCAGTTATTACTCAAGTATGTATGTATGTATGTATGTATATATATATATATATATACCAGTTATGAGAGTGAAAGAATCATGCATGAAAACCTAAAGCGTCAACTTCGAAGGGGTTACACATGTCATATTGGAGAGAACATGGAGGGTTAAGTGTCTGACATGTGGTCGAGTTTTGCTTTCGAGGGCTGGCTATGTCAATCATAGGAAATCTCACCTGGTCAATCCATGCAGATTCCAGGAGTAAATAATGTGTCTTGTGCTATATGTGGCAAGGTCTGTAAGTCGGCTTCTGGTCTTAAGAGACATATGGTGGTGCATAAGCATCACATTTTTATCATCTGACTCATCTGATTCATCTGAATCATCTCATTCAACGGGAAGAAGTCTTTTCAATGTCATATTTGCGTCAAACTTGTAGATCTGCAGCAGGTTTGATGAGTCATTTGAGGGCTCATGCAAGGAAGGGTTCTGGTGGTGGAGTTTTGGATTGTGAGGGACGGCAATGATCTGTAAAGATATGCTATTGCCATATATATATATATATATATATATATATATAATATATAGCATAGCATAGCATAGCATAGCATAGCATAATCTTTACATGACATGAGTCATTTGAGGGCTCATGCAAGGAAGGGTTCTGGTGGTGGAGTTATAGGATTGTGAGGGACGGCAATGATCTATAAAAATTATGCTATTGCTATATGTATGTATGCATGCATATATTATTATGTACGTATGCATGTATATGTATGGATGCATGTATATGTATGTATATGTATGGATGCATGCATATATATGTATATATGTGTATGGGTGCATATATACGTATATATATATTTACCAACCCCTCCGCACGAGCAGGATGCGACACAAGGTCAATTTCTTAAGCAGAGTACAACAGGTTTTGAATTCAGAGTTTTCCTTCTCCTAGACCGGTTGCCTAACCAAGGTTAAAGAGCCCAGTCTGCCCTACTATTTATCCATAGCTGGAGGGAGAGTAGGATTCATGCCTTTCCCAAGGGTATTAGCGCTAAGTGAAATGCAATTACCATGTCCAGGATTTGAACTCGAGGCGACGAGTCCATTTCCCATGACTTTAACCATTACACCACGCTGCATATATACGTATATATATGTGTGTGTGTATGCATGTATGTCTATGTACGAGAATTTTATGCAGGGTACCTCTGATTTGCATTCAGGGTTTTCCTTGTTTTAGTACGGTTGACTTCTGTTGTAAACAAACCTTTAAATGTATTCCATTATTTCTTATTATGATCAGAAAGCGATGACTATTTATCGGAATTAATATTGACTTGTATTTTTGTTCTTACTTTGAAGATTCCAAGACAATCTCCATCCAGGGTGCAACCATGCTCTCTTGTATCAATTTGGAATCGGTTCCAAAAGTTAATTCCTGGTCAGACTGCTTAAAGTTGTGCGCGGATAAAAAATGCAAAGCAGCCGAGTATTCCAGTTTTAAGAAAGTATGCAGTATGACACATGACACTAGAAAATCGTATGGACTCACGGGAGACGAATTGTGGAACTATCAGGGTAAGCACACCTAATTATATATTTCATTAATGTTTACTAGCAAATATATGCACCCTCCGGGTGCAAGTATTTAAGTTTTAATGCAATAAAATATTGTATTAAATTAGAAAGGCTAATAAACTAAATAAGAATACAGATAAAAAGATTTGAAACAGAAGGAGTATAATAAAAGATTTGAAACAAAGGGTATAATAAAAAATGGAAAAACTGAAACTTACTCTTCCATTACTCTCGTCTTTCATTGTTATTTTTTCTAATTTAAGCATTTAGTTAAAAGAGTAAAGAATAAAATGGCAGTTATTTTTTCTTGTTAATGGATTTCATTTAAGATTCATTGAAGAGATTTTTGCTTATATTCATTAAAATAAAACCAAACAGTTAGAAATCAATAATACTAAGCACATATTTATTAAATTCGATTTTTAAATATTGATATGCAAATTAGCCTTCCCGTTCACTCTGTAAACCGCTATTTTGTTGTATATATAAATATAATTGCATGTTGTCAGTATGTAGACATAGTTAACAGTATTAATAATGTAAGACAATTTTATTAATAATTGAGGTTTAGATAAAAATAAAATCATGGAGAATGTGATGTCAATAACTAAGAGAATTGTGACTTGAGTAGGAATATAGTTTCGGTTACAGACAGAAAAACACACAATCTCCATTATAATAAGATATTTACTTGTGGCTTTATTTTATTTATCACGGATTTAATTAAGTTTTAATTAATTTTTAAAAATTAGTCTTATACATGGAACCTGCACAAGAATACTACGTGCAGTCTTGAACAAGTCGTGGAAACAGCACCCAACAGGGAAACAGCTGTATGGCCACATCCTCTCCCATCTCATAAACCATCCGAGTAAGACGGACTAGGCATTCGGGGCACTGCTGGAGGAGCAAGGACGAGCTCATAAGCGATGTTCTCCTGTGGAAGCCAACATATAGGCATGCTAGTGTGGGTCGCCCAGCCAAGACTTATATTGAGCAACTATGTGATGCCGCGCAGAAGAGCTCCCAGAGGCAAGGAGTAATAGGGAAGGTTGGCGAGAGACTGTCATGGATATCCGTGCTGCTTGCGTGACATGATGATTATGATGATACATTTATCTAAAACATTAACATTATACAAATTTGAAAATGATTTATTAAATTCCTAGGAAAATTAAATATACATCAACTTAAAAAATAAATAAAAATTATATCCTTTATTATTAAAAGAAATTAAAGACAAGTTTACTTATTTTCTCGCTAAATAAAACGAACGTCAGTTTTTTCTTCTCTGAAATGTGATCTACCTGCCAACATAATCTATAAAAATCAGATCTTCATCGTATGTAGATCGCATACCAAAAACGCACCCCTGTTTGAATAACTGGAGAATATTCCTAACATTTAAAATGCTTTGTATAAATTAGATTTTTTTTAACTAGTGTCCTCACCTTTATAAAGATATACACAACGTTTCGATCGATGTACCTCTGGACTTCTTCACGTACTTCTTGTCGAACTATAGAACCTTATAGAAGGATTTTGTAGCCATAATAGTATTTCAAACCAATTCATTCATGTAATCAATTGGGGTTGATTGATCTCATTCTGTTAAATATGACCGGATACAAGTGTTAAGCTATGTTCAGTATTATATATATATATATATATATATATATATATATATATATAAAATGGACTCTCCCGTCGATTTTCGACGTATGAGGGTTCATACACACAATGAACTCCCACACAGGGATTTGTTTATAGTGGTGAAGGCTTGTGTTGGACCATCCACACTTTTTGGCACAATCGATAGGAAAGAATTGGTGCATCAAGGGTTGCCACAAACCCAATCAACGACCGACCTCAGGAATTTTGAATTCAGAGTTATCCCTCTCCTAGACTGGTTACCTACCCAAGGCTGAAGGGCCCAGTCTGCCCTACTATTTAACCCATAGCTGGAGGGGGAATATATGGATTCATACCTTTCCCAAGGGTATTAGCGCTATGTAACATGCCAACAGCTTCGTCTAGGAATTGAACTCGTATCGACGAGTCCATTTTCCACGACTCTAACCCATATATATATATATATATATATATATATAATCAACCCCTCCGCACAAGCAGGATGTGACACAAGGTCAATTTCTTAGGCGGAGTTTAACAGGTTTGAAGTCAGAGTTTTCTTCTCCTAGACCGGTTGCCTAACCAAGGTTAAAGAGAACGGCCTGCCCTACTATTTACCCATAGCTGGAGGGAGAGTAGAATTCATACCTTTCCCAAGGG
>CM042154.1:17435393-17438548 GCA_023376005.1 Doryteuthis pealeii
CTTGATGATTAGTATTATCTGCGTTATTCGGACTATTGTCCTCATCTTTATTGTTATCTACACTATTTCTCTGAATGTTGAGATGAGGCTTGATGATTAGTATTATCTGCGTTATTCGGACTATTGTCCTCATCTTTATTTTATCTACACTATTTCTCTGAATGTTTGAGATGAGGCTTGAAGATTAGTATTATCTGCGTTATTCGGACTATTGTCCCCATCTTCATTGTTATTTGTACAACGTTTCGGCCGATATGCCCGCCGGCCTTCTTCAGGTATTTCTTGTCGGACTCGGGAGCCTTCTCGGACTCGGGAACCTTCTTTTTGGACTCGGGAATCTTCTATTTCTGTCTGTGTTATATATCCGCTTCATCTGCTGGGTATATAATTGGGAAGAGAGTTCTGTTCTTCTTATGAGGAGATGAGAGGCATTCGTATATCTCTCCCCGAATGTTCCATACTTGCTATCTTGTGCCACACTCTACACGTGACGAACGGGTTGGTAAATACCTACCTCTCCCAATGGTATTAGAACAATGTTATATGCGAACAGCCTTGTCTAGGATTTGAACCCAGGTGGCCGAGTCCATTTTCTACGCCGATAAACATTACAACGCGCGCCTCCATTTTCTGTCTTCAATATGATTGTTTTTGCCTATTACTCATATATGAGAAATTGTCATCATTATACATTCATTCCTCACAAAGATGGTGGACGTCGATGAAGAAATGTTGAAAACGAAAGGAAAAGAAAGAGGGCAATAAATAAAGTAATAGCAAAATAGGTGGAGTTAATAAAAGACTTGTTCCCATGGAAATAAATATATACTCAAATATATAGTAACTTCGTATATGGTCACAGTACCCAAAGCGTATATATTCACCGTACTAAAAATGTATTCGGCACGTAGCGGTCATCTTGTTGATAAAAATTACAACGCGAGAAATATGTAGTCACAACTGCTAGCCTTTATTTCCAGGGTAGGCTCGTCTCGTGGGCTGTATCGGAGAGAAGGAAAGGCAGAGAGAAAGAAAGAGAGAGAGAACACTGTTAAATTACTGTGACCCCATACTAGGCACCAGAGGCCCGTCCGTTCCCCTACGCGTCCGAAAGCAAAAAGAGTCCGCGACCTTTCTTCGTTGTTCCACGTCACCACGTGACTTCCGGTTCCGATCAACACCCGAAACTTCCGGTTGAAACTCAATTCTTCTTCCTCCTTTTCTGATATAGTAGTTCTAGCTCACAAAAGTCAGGACCTTCATTATCTCGTTACATATATTCATTTATTTATTTATCTAAGCAGCCGGGTTAGCTCAGTCGGTAGAGCGTTCGGCTAGAAACCACTAGGTTCCTAGTTCGATACCCGCCCTCGCCAATATATTTGTATATGCAGGAATAGATATTTACCCAACCCGTTCGCCTCTAGTAGGATATGATAGAAGGTCGCAAGTATGGCCATCCAGCGGGGATTGAAACCGCTATTCAGTAGTTGTGGATATACGAGAAAATATTCAAACTAGTATCCACACCTTCATTGTTTTGATTCCTAACGGTTTTTAATGAATGAGGAATTTCTAATTGCTATAGACATAACTTTTCGTGCTCATTTCATTTTAAGTCAAAATTATGCTGTTCTGGATAGAATTTTCAATTCATATCAGTATCAATTAATACTACCATCTATACATATATAAAGAGCTGTTGTGGGAATCTGTATGTCCGGAGGAAACTTCAAAAATAAAACAATTAACGACAAAGTAAATATATATACACATTAAATATCACCAGAGCATGGTTTTTGAGCAAAAATAATGATGGTTTGAACTATTTTCGAATATATCTAAAAATTAGACAGCATCATAAAATATACGTTAAAATTATACTCTGCCATTTTTCGGCGTTTCACGTTAAAAAGTAAACTAGGTACCACCAATTTTCCCTGTGAAATTTACCCCCTCCTCCTATATTTAACACAATGAAACTTGCATAAATCTTAATATTATTTTATTAAAGAAGAAACATTAAACAAACTCCTGATGATTGATTTTTTTAATTTCAGCTTTCGAAAATAATGAAAATTATAAACGAAAAAGAATGTTTACATTTTTGCACCGTTAAATCTATTGAAATTTAACGTAGCCAAAAAACAAGACTTTTTTTTTTTTAATCTATGAAAAATCAATTGATTGTCCGATTATCACGAAAATCTCCTTAATCACTTACCTTAGAATGAAAATAAGTCTGAAATAGTTTTTTTCTAATATATATTAGGGGAAATATGTTTTACGAGGTCTACTCACCCCACCCCCTATTTTATTTTATGAAATATGAAAAAATGAACACACAAAAAACGATTTTTACTTTTTCTATAAAGATAAGTGTAGTGATAGAGGAGACGTGCCTCGTGCAACACGGTGTGACGGAGAGGGTGGCCGGCGTGAAGACTTGCCGTATTCTCGAAGGAAGCGGGCTAGGCTTTGCCTGGCGTGTAGAACTGACCTAGAGTCGAACCCGAACCTTCAGAATGTGAGAGCTGTGGATAATCGGTGAAGTAGGAAATGGCATAGTGGCCCGGATGTGGGTGGTCGCGCCGTGCTGGCGAGTGTCGCACGTGCTGCATGGACAATTATGACTGAAGAGCCCGGATGTGGTGAAATTGGGGTGTATTTAAAGAACTGATTATCACAGACCAGGGAGAACGACTTGCAGTTGTATTTTGTTGTCGAGACGAGCGAGACGAAGACATAGTTTTGAATATTGGATTTTTGAGCGAGATACAGTTGGGAGTGGTTGGACTGTCGATTGGAGCCTTGAGTCAGACTTGACTGGTGACCCCCCCCCCCCCTGAATAATTATATCAGAAGAGTTTTATAAGTCTCAAAGTTTTTTTTAGTAAAAGAACCATGAATACAGAATTCTGCTAACAAATATAAATAAAGAAACTTTTTTGCTTTGAAATATTAATTTAAAATATAGCAAATCGCGTCATTATATTTTATTTAAAAAATATAGTTAATCATTGAATTAAAATTTCTTACTATGTCATTATGTGATGTCATTCCCTCTAGTCTGACGATAAAAAAAATCCCGATTTTCTACCAGTCCGGATGAGAATAAGATCTTTTTTACGTCGGTAATTTATCTCTCTTTTTTT
>CM042154.1:17438648-17511148 GCA_023376005.1 Doryteuthis pealeii
CCTCGTGTCCGCATCAAACACCGAAACTTCCGGTAAACTCAATTCTTCTTCCTCCTTTTCTGATATAGTAGTTCTAGCTCACAAAAGCCAGGACCTTCATTATCTCGTTACATACATTCATTTATTTATTTATCTAAGCAGCCGGGTTAGCTCAGTCGGTAGAGCGTTCGGCTAGAAACCACTAGGTTCCTAGCCCTCGCCAATATATTTGTATATGCAAGAATAGATATTTACCCAACCCGTTCGCCACTAGTAGGATATGATACAAGGTCGCAAATATGGCCATCCAGCGGGGATTGAAACCGCTATTCAGTAGTTGTGGATATACGAGAAAATATTCAAACTAGTATCCTCACCTTCATTGTTTTGATCCCTAACGGTTTTTAATGACTGAGGAATTTCTAATTGCTACAGACATAACTTTTCGTGCTCATTTCATTTTAAGTCAAAATTATGCTGTTCTGGATAGAATTTTCAATTCATATCAGTATCAGTTAATACTACCATCTATACATATATAAAGAGCTGTTGTAGGAATCTGTATGTCCGGAGGAAACTTCAAAAATAAAACAATTAACGACAAAGTAAATATATATACACATTAAATATCACCAGGGCATGGTTTTTGAGCAAAAATAATGATGGTTTGAACTATTTTCGAATATATCTAAAAATTAGACAGCACCATAAAATATACGTTAAAATTATACTCTACCATTTTTCGGCGTTTCACGTTAAAAAGTAAACTAGGTACTACCAATTTTCCCTGTGAAATTTACCCCCCTCCTATATTTAACACAATGAAACTTGCATAAATCTTAATATTATCTTGAAAAGTTTTTGTCCATTCTAAAGAAGAAACATTAAACAAACTCCTGCTGATTTATTTTTTAATTTCAGCTTTCGAAAATAATGAAAATTATAAACGAAAAAGAATGTTTACATTTTTTGCACCGTTAAATCTATTAAAATTTAACGTAGCCAAGAAACAAGAGACTTTTTAAAAAAATCTATGAAAAATCAATTAATTGTCCGATTATCACGAAAATCTCCTTAATCACTTACCTTAGAATGAAAATAAGTCTGAAATAGTTTTTTTCTCATATATATTAGGGGAAATATGTTTTACGAGGTCTACTCACCCCCCCCCCTATTTTATTTTATGAAATATGAAAAAATGAACACACAAAAAACGATTTTTACTTTTTCTATAAAGATAAGTATAGTGATAGAGGAGACGTGCCTCGTGCAACACGGTGTGACGGAGAGGGTGGCCGGCGTGAATACTTGCCGTATTTTCGAAGGAAGCGAGCTAGGCTTTGCCTGGCGTGTAGAACTGACCTAGAGTCGAACCCGCTTCCTTCAGAATGTGAGAGCTGTGGACGATCGGTGAAGTAGGAAATGACATAGTGGCCCGGATGTGGGTGGTCGCGCCGTGCTGGCGAGTGTCGCACATGCTGCATGAACAATTATGACTGAAGAGCCCGGATGTGGTGAAATTGGGATGTATTTAAAGGACTGATTATCACAGACCAGGCAGAATGACTTGCAGTTGTATTTTGTTGTCGAGACGAGCGAGACGAAGACATAGTTTTGAATATTGGATTTTTGGAGCGAGATACAGTTGGGAGTGGCTGGACTGTCGATTGGAGCCTTGAGTCAGACTTGATTGTGACACCCCCCCCACACACACACACACACACTGAATAATTATATCAGAAGAGTTTTATAAGTCTCAATCCCAAAGTTTTTTAGTAAAAAAACCATGAATACAGAATTCTGCTAACAAATATAAATAAAATATTTTGCATTGAAATATTAATTTGAAATTTAGCAAATCGCGTCATTTATATTTTATTTAAAAAATATAGTTAATCATTGAATTAAAATTTCTTACTATATAATTATGTGATGTCATTCCCTCTAGTCTGACGATAAAAAAAATCCCTGATTTTCCACCAGTCCGGATCAGAATAAGATCTTTTTTTTACGTGGTAATTTTTATGAGTCATTCTGCGAGGATCAAACTCACTAATTAGTAGTAATAGATTATTAAACCATGTTTTTTCTCCTCTACCCGGGTTTCGCCGGGTAGCCGCTGACAGTAAACTGTTTAAATGTCAAAAGCTGGAAAGAATTAATTGTTAATTTCTAGAAACATTATTTTTAAATTATTTGATATAAAATAGACAAATATTTTTTCGAATCTAAAAACTCAAATTACAAATTCGATTCGACAACTCGGTTTCAATTTCAATGGTTAATTAAAATAATCTTTTGAATTTAATTACTAGAATAATTGAGATACTTAATCATTTTACGGTATTAATATTAATAATATAATAAAAGCAGTCCTCTACGAACCTATTGAGCCTTAATAAAAAAAACTCATTCCCCCATCCCCACCCCAGCCACTCTCATCCCTGAGTAGAATTTTAAAAAAAACAGGTAGCAGCACAGAGAACAACATCAAATGCAGCCAATCAGACACCAGGTAAGACAGAACACCATCTAATCCCCAAAAGACAAATAATTTTCACACAGTTGTATGTTTTTAAGTCTTCCAATCTAATCTTATTATAATGGAGATTGTGTGTTCTTCTATCTGTAACCGAAATTATATTACTAATCGAGTCACAATTCACATAGTTATTTACATCAGATTCTGCATGTTTTGATTTTTATTCAAACCTCAATTATTAATAAAATTGTTTTACATAATTAATACTGTTGACCATATCTACATGATATTTTCCACGTACCCCACTTGTACGGGTCAGGCACAAGGCCCTATTAACGTGGGACCACCCACAAACCGAAGCTCATGGGGTGGCAGGTGAAAAATTGCGTCGATCCCGTCGGCATTCCCCCTCAAGGGGGGTGCCTCAGGCACTGGGCAATAAACCCAGCCCTTCCCCTTTAAATCGAGGGGGCAGGTGTTGCCTGGGGGGATAGTATTTACCGCGTACCCCACTTGTACGGGTCAGGCACAAAGTCCCTATTAACGTGGGACCACCCACAAGCCGAAGCTCATGGAGTGGCAGGTGAAAAATTGCGTCGATCCTGTCGGCATTCCCCCTCAAGGGCGGCGCCTCAGGCACTGGGCAATAAACCCAGCCCTGCCCCTTTAAATCAAGGGGGCAGGTGTTGCCTGGGGGGATGGCCCCCTGGGATCGACGCCGTTAATTATAGCAATGGTCCAGAGGCCGAAGCCACTGTTGACCATATCTACATATTATTAACATGCAATCGTATTTATATATACAAAATATAGTGGTTTGCAGTGTGAAGGGGAAGGCTAATTTGCATATTGATATTAAAAATTTGATTTTAATAAATATGTGCTCAGTATTATTGATTTCTAATTGTTTGGTTTTATCTTAATGAATATGAGCAAAAATCTCTCCAATAAATACTGTAACAATATTAACAGCAATTCTATTCTTTACTTCCTAATTTAACTAAATAGTTAAATTGTGAAAATTTAGCAATGAAAGACGGGAGGGAGGAAAAAGCAAGTTTTAGTTGTTCCCCCTCTGTTTCAAATCTTTTTATCGGCATCTTATTTAGTTCCATTACCCTTTCTAAATTCCGCCCTGTCGCCTGGGGCGTTAGAATACACCGACTGCACCTCTGCAGAGGGGTAAGACTCCCCCAATGGGGCCAACTGTTGGCCGTGTGTGGCGACCCGTGATGCTTAAGGATAGACCTCAGGTGGATGAGTAGTTCATGACATGCAATACTCCACTTTGGCCTTATCTTGGGCTAGACGGGCGGTCGGAGAGGCCCCCTCCCATCAATCGGCTGGTCACGTCAAGCCCTAGCACCTATATAATTTTCCCAACGCTATTGCCCTTATGGCAAGCCCCGACCCCTTTTTATCATATGGATGCTAGAAGGCGGTGGCTGCGGGTCTACATGTCCTGGGAATGACGTTAAACTCTATCTGATGGTGAGGTTCGAGTTTTGGAGGTTTGGGGAACGTGGAGCACCCCTTCATCACCATTGCTCCCTGGTCCACTTTGACCCGGAGTGGTAGTACCTGTTAGGGTCCCATCCATGGGTTAAATAGAAAAACGTATTTATAAAAAAATTGTACTATCCATTAAGAATTGATTTATTTCAAAACTTTATTGGCATTAAATGACCCACTGAGGTTGATATGCCGTAAAATAAAACAAACCAATCCAAACCTTTCTAAATTAACATGATATTTTATTTCATTAAAACTTAAATACTTGCACCCGGAGGGTGCATATATTTGCTAGTATTAATAATTTATGCGCAATTATATGGCTTCAAGTAACTAGTTCTATTTAATAATATCCATTTGATCGCAAACAGTTAAAATGTATAAATGGCAAAAACTGGAAAGAATTATTTTTGAATCACTGGAATCTTTATTTCTAAATTATTTGATATCTGATCCTTACCGACATGCTAACAAACAAGCAAGTGTAACTAATATTGTTACATAATCTAAGCATAGGTTATTGTCAACAGATTGGCTTTATCGCTTCCACGAGCTCACCTTCTCTCTCTCTCTCTCTCTCTCTCTCTATATATATATATAATATATATATATATATATATATATATATATATTTCCCCTGCTCTCATTCTTTAATTCTTCATTTCTTTCTTTCTTGGCGTTTCTGTGTAGCATGTTCTTTTTCTTCCCTTTCTTTCTTTACAATAAAAACGAAATAGTCCATTATTTAGAAATAAAAATTCAGCCGATAAGCAATACCAAATAATTAGGATTTACATTTTTGGGGCGTTTTGTTACATAATCTATGCATATATTATTGTCAACCCTTTGTATTTCTGAAGGGATGACCCCTTTTCATATCACGGGCGGGACTTTCCATGGAATATTACAGAAAGCCCGCGAAATACGTGAAATCACGTGGGACCTGGTTGACTCTCAGTTTCAGCTTGGACGTCAGCAGAGAAGATGTAACTGCTTTAGCTGTCACTCACTGCACACGCGCGTTATGTTAGTTAGAGAAATATGCTTAGTTAAGTAAATAAAGGTTTAAATAAATAATATGGTTTTGTGGTTGATGAATGTCTTGGCAACACAAGACTGACCTAGAAGCAGAAATGAATCAAGGACGACCAACCAGCAAGACGAAGTCCAGGCGCTAGAAGAAGAACGTAAGATACCAAAAATGAGCAGAAGAATAATAGAAGTGAAGAAAGGGTATACAACAATATTTCATTTGGTGCAATACTTCATTATTGACCAGAGTGACATCTGTTCAACGCAAATCGGTCGAATCAAAGAAAAAATAAGAAAGAATCGATACTACTTTGTCTCTAAATAAGCTCCAATGATTATACAAGCGAGTGATCCGAATACATTTTATGAGTGTTTACACAAGATGTCTAACAGGCTTTTGCAAGGGAGATTATTAAACAGAAACATTTATCGATTTTGACCATAGATTTGTATAGGTATGTAAGTAGACCTAATGACCGACACAAAATGATATAAACTTGTATGTACAAGGTGTGTCGTAAACATATCGAGTTTGAAGCTGTATTTACCAAGATAGAAATGAACAATTAATGGAAGGTTAATTTCTTCAGAATACAAGGTGTGTCAAAAAGTACAAAATATATTGATACATTTTGACACACTTTATACAATATATATATATATATATATATATATATAAATCCAAAAGTCCAGAGAATAAATCTTCCTTACGACAGAAGAGTTTTATTTAAAACCCTGTCGCAGTTTGAGAGCTTAATGTGTGCTCTTAATATTAGAGTAACGGAGTAAATATATAAGTAAAGAAATAACAAAAGACTTAGAGATTTAGCTTTATAGTCTAATTCTTATTGTCTAAGCTCCCTGAAATAGACTATAACGCAAAATCTCTAAGTCTTTTGCTATCTCTTTACTTACTTATATATATATATATATATATATATATATATATATATATATATATATATATACCAACCCCTCCGCATGAATAGAACGCAATGTGAGGTCAATATTCTTCCTGGACGTTAACAGGTTAGCATTCGGAGTTTTCCCTCTCCCACACTGATTGGCTACCCATGGTAAAAGGTATATAAGAAATACGTTCAGAGCTACGAAAAATTGAGAGTTTTATAATTTGCTTGAAGCATAGTGTATATATAGGTTAGGAGGTTGATTTAAAAGGCTATCACAATGCAGGTGTAAAAAAAAAATAATACGGTAACAATGGTGTTGTGTGTTAACCTGTATTTAATTCTTGAATTTAACTATTTTACCTTTTTTCTAACACACACGCATACACACTTATGGACAAGGTATATATGAAAGATTTTTTAAAAATATATGTATATATATATATATATATATATATATATATTAACAAATATTATAAAATATAAAAAGATAAATTGAATTAGATATAAATAAGTAAATAAGCAAATAAATATAATAATAATATTGATAATATATTAATAATAATAATAATCATAATAAATGATTAAATTGATTTATATTACATCCAACACGAAATATTATACATCACCATGGCCACCAAACACAAATACGCTCTTTAATACGCACATACACACGTGCAATCCTGCGCTAGGATACAGTCATAACGTCACAACCAACACGCATTTTCATGGACACGCACATGACAACATACGCACAAGTACAAAAAAATCACATTCACGTAAACATACAAGACGAGAATATAGTTATATAAAAAATACCATCTTTTTCAACAACAAAAAAATTAATTTAAAAAGAAATGCTATAACTAGACTGCTTCAGTTCCAGTGATCTTTTGAAAAAGAGATATCATCTCAAAAATTCAAGAATTAAATACAGGTTAACACACAACACCATTGTTACCGTATTATTATTATTTTTCTTTACACCTGCATTGTGATAGCCTTCTAAATCAACCTCCTAACCAATATATATATATATATATATATATATATATATATATATATATATATAGAGAGAGAGAGAGAGAGAGAGAGAGAGAGAGAGGAGAGAGAGATATTATTATTATTATTTATATATTCAATGGTTTTATGTTACCGCTGTTATGCTTCTCATCCGACAAATCACCTTTGGAATGACATCCAAGTGAATATCCGTTATATATATATATATATATGTGGAAGAATGAATAAAGAAAAAAGGGTACAGAATGAATAATAAAAGATGAATTTAATCAATATCACTTACACATGTGTTTCGGTCAGTTTATCTTTGTGTACACGATTCAAACTATTATTATCATTAAATAAACAAATGAAATGAAATAATAATAATAGAAAAATGTAAAAATATTCCGTACACAGAGAAAATTCGACCTTCATCAGAGTGAAATTTTATTTTGAATGAAAAAATTCGTTGGTCGATAAGATAATAGCTCTATTTCCCAACACCTAAAATTACATTCATGCCCCCACTCTAATTACCGAAATATTCTAACGGAAAATACACACATTCTGCACGAAGAAAAAAATAAACAGAAACTCCAAATACTAGAAGCTTTATACATAAAACAATACAAACCATCCTTAAACAAAATTAATTTCCAATGGAGTACACACATTCTAAAATGCTCATAACACCATTCTCACCAATTCTTCTCCTTCCAGCCTCTACATTAATATAATTTTTTTTTTAAACTGGAACACATCACCCCTGATGATGGCATTTCGAAGTGCCGAAAGTACTCGGGACTTGAACTTTGGTGGACTTATCCACGAATTCCACCCAAACATTAAAAAGTTGGCCAGAAAACTCGAAAAAATGTTATGCCAAAAGTGCAGATCCTTTTTTACTTACCCTTGTGTGTGTATATATATATATATATATATATATATATATA
Organism: Doryteuthis pealeii; assembly: GCA_023376005.1. Lineage (NCBI taxonomy): Eukaryota > Metazoa > Mollusca > Cephalopoda > Myopsida > Loliginidae > Doryteuthis > Doryteuthis pealeii. The sequence goes on from CM042154.1 coordinate 17,446,520, forward strand.
TATATATTGGTTAGAAGGTTGATTTAGAAGGCTATCACAATGCAGGTGTAAAGAAAAAAAATAATAATACGGTAACAATGATGTTGTCTGTTACAATGTATTTAACACACAACACCATTGTTACGTATTATTATTTTTTTTCTTTACACCTGCATTGTGATAGCCTTCTAAATCAACTTCCTAACCAATATATACACAATGTTTCAAGCAAATTATAAAACTCTCATAGTCGAAACAGTCTGTACGATATTCTACACACCGAGCGATCCTTTGCCGGGATTACACTTGTCAAGTTCATTTTCTATAAGAAAAAGTATCGAATTTATGCGATACATGCGTTGTAAGTGCCTTCAAGTAAAAAATTATATATATATATATATATATATATATATATATATATATATTATATGTGTGTGTGTGTGTGTGTGTGTGTGTGTGTGTGTTGAAAAGAGAAATAAAGGAAAGAAAGTATAGAATGGATGAAATAGGATATTTTAATTAATTTAACTTACACGTGTTTCGGTCAGGAGTTTATCCATGTGTACATTATTCAATCTATTATTATTTTTATTTGATTCCCAACTAAAGTTTCTTAATAAATTATAGTTTTTATTTATGAACAACTAAAGCCCTCTACCTTGCACCCCATAACAAATCGTGTTATCGGCGTTTCGAATTTTGTTTCAGACAACGCCGACCCCATTTGCTTGTGGTTATCGGAAAATGTTTGTTACTTAGGAATAAATAAAAGAATAGATGAAAACACAGAACAAATCCCCTACTTGATATAAAAACAAAAATCAACAACACATGTTGCAATTATTTCAAGAGAGCCTTTCATATACATCAACATGAAGAGACCATCTGGCTCAGGATCAAAAGGAGTATATGAAATTATGCGGTAGATTTTTTACTAAGCGGCTCCTCCCTATTATTGAGTGTTAAGGAAAAACCGACAACAAAAACCAAACTAGGTGACAAACGAACATAATGGCGGACACGCGCTAAAAAAGCAGATGCTATTAAACGAGACAAACACACAGACACAAAATGGATCGCAAATGCTCGTAAGAGAGACAAACACACAGACACAAAGTAGAGCCCAATTCTGGTAAGCAGGACGAACACACATACACACAAGGCAGCGCAAATGCTAGTAAAAGTAAGTGAAGAAGTTGGGGCTGACTTCTGAAGACGGTCGGAAAATTAAAACGGAAAGTTTTTTGGTGGTCCCCAATGACAGTTTAACTACAGTCTATGAATTAACTTTTTGCAAATTGGGTTACTTTTTTAGGGGATTAAGGTTGTTTTTAATTACGTATTGCTTAAAATATGGTTAGCTCAGGGCCGGCTTAGCTCAGTCGGTAGAGCGTTCGGCTAGAAACCACAAGGTTCCTAGTTCGATACCGGCCCTCGCCAACTCAGCGTATGAGTAGCACAAGGATCTGTGCGGTAAAGTAAGGAGCTGATGGTAGGTGTGGCGCTCCACCTCAGATGCTAAATACAATCTCCTTGGTCTAGCGCTATTGAAAAGGGGATAGACCCCCTCCATGATTGGCTGATATCGACTTTAGGCCGCCCCGTCGACTTTACTTTATTGCTTAAAATATAATAGATTCAATAATTAATTTCAATGGTTAATTAAATGTATAGTAATTTGGGTTTTTTGTTGTTTATTTTTTTAAAGCAATACGTAATTAAAAACAACCTTAATCCCCTAAAATTGTAACCCAATTCGTAAAAAGTTAATTCATAGACTGTAGTTAAACTGTCATTGGGGACCACCAAAAAACTTTCCGTTTTAATTTTCCGATCTAAATTAAAAGTCAGCCGAGGTCGGTTGGTTAGTTAGAGCATGTCAACCCTTGCGGCGGGGTCCAGTGGCTTCGACCCTAGATCTTACAAACTAAAAGCGTTGATCCCGGGGGTGCATCCCCACAGGCAACACCTGTCCCTTTGATTTAAAGGGGCAGGGCTGGGTTTATTACTCAGTGCCTGAGGTGCTCCTCTTGAGGAGGAATGCAGACGCATTTTTTGCACCCACAACCCATGAGTCACGGTTTGTGGGTGGTCCCTCATTAAGAGGGCCTTGTGCCAAACCTGTACACGTGGTGTACGTGGTACACATCATGTCAACCCATGGATTATTTTATGATGAAAACATTTTAGTTTTATTTATACTTGTTGGGTATATAATTTTTTTAAATCATTTTTTTAAACACATCTTTGATCCATATAATCCGTAAATGGGACCCTAACTGGTGCTACCTATCCGAGTTCGAGTTGATCTGGGAGTTATGGTGACACTTTTCAGAGCTTCAGAAATGGAATCCCACCACTAGATGCATTGTTGGTAGATCAATGGGGTAGCAAGGGGTTTGGGTGTGTTAAGTTTTTAAGGGTCATAATTGGCAACTTGATTCTAGGTAGAGAGTCCTCCGATTTGGTTCCTTTGGTAATCCTCTCAGGTAGAGATTCCTTCGTCGAATGTTGTTAGTAGACTGAGAAAGAAGCAGCGCTTAAGTAATAAATCAGCCACACAGTATGGCCAGCGATTGGCTAAGGAATAGACCACATGATCTCGCCTAGTCTATAATTATAGGTAGGAACTGGCACACACCTTATATATGCAACAATCCAACAGGGTGTTGTAAAGGGAGCTGGATTTTTGGTGCGTGTTCCTAGTTTGTTTTTTTTTTGTTTTTTTGTTTTTTGCCTTTAACCCCATCTCATTTGGTGGTCGCGCTGAAAAGAAGGAATTCAGGGAACGAAAAAGAAAGAGACAAAATCATAACGTGGTTTTATGACTTAGGCTTTATTCCCTGTCATAGTCGCCCGTGGCAAGGGGATATCCCACTGATCGAGGAGGCGACTACCTCAGTTAAGGTCTAAATTCGAATGGCCGAGTTATTCTCTTGGGGGTCGGAAGTCGGTCTTTTTCCCGCACATGCGCAGAGGTTTCTTTCGGTGAAGGCTAATGGGAGTTTTTTTTAAATTTTAATTTTATCTTTATTTTAATCCCCACAGATCTCAGTCGATTAAAATACAAACCCTTTCGCTAGCCGTGTGTCCTGAGTGATTTTTTTATAAGGCATGAACTCTACGAGGCGAAAAACAAGGATCTACAGGAAACAAATATGTATAAGTAAGTATTGGTTGGTTTATTGATTTTAACGGCACATCAACCCGTCCGGGCATGTGACAGATTTATGTATATATATACAGTGATGCTGATAGCTATATGATTTAGGGCTGGCTGGGACGCACATATTTGCTTTAAATGGGTCACAGGAAAAATCTATGGGTCCTAACTAAAGTTTCTTAATAAATTGTAAGGTTTTTATCAATGACCTGGGGAAGCAACTAAAACCATCTAATCCCTACCTTGTAACCTATCCTTAACGGTTAGGAAGTAATATGTTGTGTATTTATATTTATACTTTTGTAGTAATTGATTTTAACTATGTGTTTGCACCATTGGGGATCACGTTGTATGGTATTGATTAAGTTCATGTCTATATTCTATGATATAATTCTATTTCCCTAAAAAAAAAACAGAATGTCCACCATGTTGACATTTTCAAATAGATTTTTGATATTGTTTGCATTAAAATAACGGTTTCTGATGTGAGCAAAAAACCTGCATTCCATGAATAAGTGTTTAACAGTCAAAGGTGTTTGACATGTTTCCTACTGTGTTTGTTGTTCTTGTTTGAGTATATAGGTGTGCGTTAGTCTTGTGTGACCAATGCGTAATCGGGACACAATGACAATAAGTAAAGCTTTCTTTTCAAGAAAAGAATGACTCAAACAATTAGAAAATTTAACAGGTAATAAATAATTATTTTATTTATTAGAAATAATAATAATAATCTTTTCATATAGACAAAACATACAACAAAATTAAAAGTGCATAGTGTTTTTGTTTTTGTTTTTCTGTTTTTTAAATTTTTTTTAAAAACTGAGATTTAAATTACTCTCTTTCCTTTTAATAAAATTGTCGGTTAAGTCGAACTTAAAAGACCTAAATGCCACCATCGTATGTCACCCCACTGAAAGAAAAAAAAACTCAGGGAATTAATCGAATTTAATAAAATTTTCAGTGTTGATATATTAATGAATAAAAGATTTAATGTACCGGTTATTTTATTTTTTTTTAATTACATTTTTTTCAGGTCAGTTAACTTTGAACCACGTATCTTTGAAAATCTGTGTTAGGCCTCAAATATACGTAGTTCAAAGTTAACTGATCTGGAAAAAATGTAAACGTTTTTAAATAAAATAGCTTCGATTCTAAGTTCTAACTCTAACTGACTGAGTTGCTTACACCTTAAACCGGAAGGGGCTTCAATCGGGGATCCGTTCTCACGATTCTCCCCAGAACGCAAGGTGAGATCGAGGTCAAGCGCCGTCACTCACCCTTAAGGCCATCAGCTGCACTAATATGATTTCTACACTATTGTCATAATCATTAGGTATCTAATGATTATGTAACACAGTGGCCTCGACCCTAGATCTTACAAGCTAAAAGCGTTGATCCCGGGGGTGCATCCTCACAGGCAACACCTGTCCCTTTGATTTAAAGGGGCAGGGCTGGGTTTATTACTCAGTGCCTGAGGTGCTCCTCTTGAGGAGGAATGCCGATGCATTTTTTTCACCCGCCATTTTATTCATTAATATATCATCACTGAACATCTCATCAAATTCGGTTAATACCCTGATTTTTGGTATTTTGTTAAGTTCGATTTAACCACTATTTCTCTCAAGGATAGTTACTTGAAGCGATAGTTACTTGAACTAAGAGGCATTATTTTTTTTAACCATATAACTGTGCACTAACAAATTATTATTATTACTACGAAATTATTATTATAAAATATAAATAGTTGCATGAAACCATATAATTATTGATATTAGATAGGGATACTTGAAACCATACAACATTGATCAAATTGTTAAATTAGATAAGAATAATTGATGGTTTGGTTTGTTTTGTGACATATCAACCTCAGTGGGTTATTTAATGCCGATAAAGTTTTGAAATAAATCAATTCTTAATGGATAATACAATTTTGTTTATCAACTCATGTTTTTCTATTTAACCCATAGATGGGACCCTAACAGGTACTACCACTCCGAGTCAGAGTGGACCAGGGAGCAATGGTGATGAAGGGGTGCTCCACATTCCCCAAACCTCCAAAACTGGAACCTCACCATTAGATAGAGTTTAACATCATTCCCAGGACATGTAGACCCGCAGCCACCGCCTTCTAGCACCCATATGATAAAAATGGGTTGGGGCTTGCCATAAGGGCAATAGGGTTGGGAAAATCATATAGGTGCTAGGGCTTGACGTGACCACCCGATTGATCGGAGGGGGTCTCTCCGACCGACCGTCTAGCCCAAGATAGGGCCAAAGTGGAGTATTGCATGTCATGAACTGCTCATCCACCTGGGCTCTATCCTTAAGCATCACGGGTCGCCACCCACGGCCAACAGGTGGCCCCATTGGGGGAGTCTTACCCCTCTGCAGAGGTGCAGTCGGTGCATTCTAACGCCCCAGCCGACGGGGCGGCGCGATATATTGTGACCGCCGATTGTCTTCTGTTTTTTTTAGGAGCGAAATCAAACCGATCAGTTCCTCTAAGTAGAGAGAGGGTGAGGGACGCCCAAACAAAAATTCTACCCATTACACTTCGATTAATTTAAATATTGGCCGAGTTTAAGATTTCTTTTCTTGGTCTGTGGGGGATATTTGCATGTTATTTATTTTTTTATAGTGTTTATTGTGTGGATAAATACGCTTATATTATTACAGGATGAACCGGCGCTGTTTTATCAAAGTTGATCCAGATGTTCGGCCATCACAGTAACGAGGAGATCTATGAAAAGTAAATACGAGGATGAATCCAATTTTTGATGAAGCTAAAAAGAAAACATTCAAAATTACAATGAACAATGCAAAAATATCGTTACAGATATTGTAAACGTGTATCCCCATAAAAAAAAGGATATTTGCGTGAAAGTTCTGTTAAATAATCATACAATTTAATTTAATGCTATTTTTAACCGCTTACAATCTGCATAGTTTTACCCGGATTTTTCTTTAGCCTATAACTGTTTCATGAATCATTTATATTATACGTTGAATAGAATTCTTAAATATGGACCTAACAATCCGTGAGTCAGTTGATAGTATTAATTTCCTCGTCGACGTATTGATACTGGAAAATGGCCAATACCTCGTTTTAAAAGTAGGTTTTCTGAACTTTCATGACGCTTGTGGAAAATGCTTATCGTCTGTCAGCCTTGCAGGATTCTCTTTGGCGCTAGGAAAGACCAAAGCAGGTTGCATGGTTGTCAGAAGACACAAGAAGATAGGTTTCCTGAAAATTGATAGGAAAAACGATTATTCAATCGAACTGACCTCCACAATAGTGACACCAATACAGTATTCAAGTGCCAGTTTCACAAGGTCTCAATATCTTGTTTGTGTCGGCTTGAAAATACCAGTTGTCCACATTTACAGAGATATGCAACTACATGAAAGCTTTAATATATCCGAGTATGCTGGTATCGTGCCTGCTCCAAGCTTGAGAAAGATTCACATTACAAAAGCCGGGCACTGGATTATAACTGACGATACCAACAACTATATTTTTATTAGTTTGAATGATGACGCCGAGAGTATATTCACTCTATTTATAACCAGCCCTGTTTCTGTGACATCTGATTGGTCCTATATTTACGTTATTCATGGGAGACGGTTGAGCAAACTCATTCGTATCAACCTTAAGAACTTCGAACAAGAATTGCTTATGGCTAAAGACTGTATTGACAAACCACTCGCAGTTTCGGTGAATAGTGTGGGTAACCTGCTGATTGCAAATAAACACCGTGTCTCTAATTGTGTGGTACTGCCTGGTTACAAGATAACACAATTTGGTAACCACTGGCGAGTTACCATGTCCAATCATACCTCCTATAAACGGAATTTTTAAGAATTTTAATCCTGAATAATAATTTTGGATTAGATTTCTCCAGATGAATTTTTATTAGTTTTAGATTAGAAATTTAATAGCAAATATTTTTAAACACCTAAAATCTGAAAATTTAAGCTTTTAATATATTTTTTTCCGTTGTACTTTCGTTTTGGGCGTTTTGTCTGGAGCTAGATATACCACACATTTCGATTATTTCCCCTTTTGGCATTTTACTTCGTGGGGACCGGTTTAGCTCAGTCGGTAGCTTTTGCCTAAGAATCGCAAGGTTCCAGGTTCGATACCGGTACCCGTCAACTCCGTAAGTGAGTAGTACAATTCTGGTTATCTGATCTGTGCGCTAAATAATCTGGAAGCTGACTGTTGGTCTAGCACTCCACTTCAGCAAAAACATTCTCACTGGTCTAGCGCTCGCAAAGGTGGATAGACTTCGTTGTAGTCCGACTGATACTGACGATAGGTCATTCAACAGATTGTTTTTTTTACTATATGGGCCAAATTTATCTCTAATTATATTTATTTGCATGAACATGTGCTATAAAAAATTACGTAGCTCTTTCGAGAATTTTATTTAACTACATTTCAATTTTGTCTCTCTCTTCCTGTAGACCCCCCCCCCAAAAAAAAGAACACGTGCCCCCCTAAATGTACACAGGAATTAGGAAATATACGGATTTTTAAAATTACATAAATTGATGTAGGGGATTTTACCCAATCAGTAGATCAACCACCAATGAATCCAGATTCTGGGTTCAATACCATTCCTCGTCAACTTGACGCACGAGTAGCACAGATTAGGTAATCTGATCCGTACGATAAAGTGGGAATTTCCCTAGTCTAGCGCTGGCGAAAAGGGGATAGACCCCCCTTGCTGTCAGGCTGATACCGACAATAGGTCACTGTGTCAACATTAATTTTTTTTTATTTGTAGAAAAGTAATTACTTTTAGCATCCAAATATTTTATCGAAATTTTAATAAATCAAATAACGTGGGGTTTTACTGTCTTTAAAGTTATTTGCAAATTTGACAGAAAACACTTCATTTCATTTCACTTCACTGAACCTGTATCCTGGTAATTAGTGAGACCAGATTTAATAAAGTGAAAATAATACGAAAAAGTAAAAAGATAGTACGAAGAAATTAAATTTATATTATTTTTCCTATGACTTTTATTCATTCTTATAAGCAAAAAAAAAAACGCAATTAATGTCTAATGAACCTGATTTACACTTGGTAGCAAAAAAAGAGGGCTAAGGCATGAAACCAAACGCGTTTAGTTCCCATATATAACCGTGTTTATTTGAATGACTCCCTACTTTAATTTGGGAGTCCAAGGGACAGAATGGCTTATATGCAGAACATATAAAGCATTCTAGAACTCCAGACGCTTTATCGCGTTTACTTTAGGAAAGTTTGAACACTAGGGTAGGTCGATTTTTGACTTTAAAAAAAAAATCAAATTGTCCATCCATGCGAAATTTGTGTGTTAGTATACTGATACCAAAAATTAGATCTTTTACTGGCACCATTGTTTGGGGAAATAGCATCAAAAATCTTCTACTAAAATGCATTAAAAATCTTCGTTTTTTTTGTTTTGTTTTTTTAGACTAAATTTTACGTAAACGAGTATTTTAGTGCATTTTAGTAAATGATCTTTGATGCTATTTCCTCAAACAATGGTGTAAGTAAAAGATCTAATTTTTGGTATCAGTATTCTGTATACTAAAACACAACTTTCTCATGGATGGACAATTTGATATTTTTAAAAAGTGAAAAATTGACTTTCCCTAATGAACACAGCTGTAGGTTTAATATTACCTCTGCTGTTATTCTATAAAGATGACTGTTTTTAACCCACGAAAGAAATAACCCTGCCATATGAAAAATAAAAATAAAAAATGGCCCGAGACATCTTAGTGACTTGAAATCCAATCGCGATATAACGTTCACTTTCGGATTAATACCCTTAAGATAGGTAGGAACCCGCCCCCCCCCTCATACTCCCATCTACGGGTTAAATATTACCACTGCAGTTCTTCTATGGAGATGACTTTGGTAACTTTAGATTTCTTTGCCATAGAAATAAACTGAACTGGCGTACGATATCGTCGTAAGCGTTTGGTTTGGTTTGTTTTACGGCATATCAACCACAGTGGGTCATTTAATGCAGATAAAGTTTTGAAATAAATCAATTCTTAATGGATAATACAATTTTTTTATAAATACATCTTTCTATTTAACCAATAGATGGGACCCTAATAGGTACTACCACTCCGGGTCAGAGTGGACCAGCGAGCAATGGTGATGAAGGGGTGCTCCACATTGCACAAACCTCCAAAACTGGAAACTCACCATCAGATAGAGTTTAACATTATTCCCAGGACATGTAGACTCGCAGCCACCACCTTCTAGCACCCATATGATAAAAAGGGGTCGGGGCTTGCCATAAGGGCAATAGGGTTGGGAAAATCATATAAGTGCTAGGGCTTGACGTGACCAGCCGATTGATCGGAGGGGGCCTCTCCGACCGCCCGTCTAGCCCAAGATAGGGCCAAAGTGGAGTATTGCATGGCATGAACTGCTCATCCACCTGGATTCTATCCTTAAGCATCACGGGTCGCCACCCACAGCCAACAGGTGGCCCCATTGGGGGAGTCTTACCCCTCTGCAGAGGTGCAGTCGGTGCATTCTAACGCCCCAGACGACAGGGCGGCGTCGTAAGCGTGTTGAAATCAATTGGTTGATTGATTTTAATGGCACATCAACCCGTCTGGGGTTATATTCAATCCCTACAGATCTCAGTCGATTAAAATCCAAACCCTTTCGCTGGCCGTGTGTCCTGAGTGATTCTTTTATAAGGCATGAACTCTACGAGGAGAAAAACAAGGATCTACAGGAAACAAATCTTATTATAATGGAGATTGTGGGTTTGTCTGTCTGTAACCGAAACAATATTACTATACAAGTCACAATTCTTTTCATTATTTACATCATATTCTCCATGATTTTATTTTTATTTAAACCTCAATTATTAATAAAATTGTTTTACATTACTTACACTGTTGACCATATGTACATAGCAATAACATTTAATTATATTTATATATACAACAAAATAGAGGTTTACAGTATGAACGGGAAGGTTAATTTGCATATTGATCTTAAAAAATTGATTTTAATAAATATATGCTTAGTATTATTGATTTCTAATTGTTTGGTTTTATCTTATTGAATATGAACAAAAATCTCTTCAATAAATCTTTAAAGAAATCCATTAACAAGAAGAAATAACTGTAATATTATTCTTTACTTCCTATTTTAACTAAACAGTTTAATTAGGAAAATTTACCAATGAAAGACGGGAGTAACGGAAAATGATGGAAGACTTAGTTTCAAAGTTGTTCTATTTTTCAATCATACCCCCTCTGTTCAAAATCTTTTTATCTACATTCTTATTCAGTTTCATTAGCCTTTCTAATTTAATATGATATTTTATTATAAAATTTAACTAAAATACTTGCACCCGGAGGGTGCATATATTTGCTAGTATGTATAAGTAAGTGTTGGTTGGTTTATTGATTTTAACGGCACATCAACCCGTCCGGGCATGCGACGGATTTATGTATATATGTACAGTGATGCTGATAACTATTTGATTAGGGCTGGCTGGGACGCACATATTTGCTTTAAATGAGTCGCAGGAAAAATCTATGGGTCCTAACTAAAGTTTCTTAATAAATTGTAAGGTTTTTATCTATGACCTGGGGAAACCACTAAAGCCGTCTAATCCCTACCTTGTAACCTATCCTTAACGGTTAGGAAGTAATATGTTGTGTATTTATATTTATACTTTTTTAGTAATTGGTTTTAGCAATGTGTTAGCACCATTGGGGATCTTCTTGTGTGGTATTGATTAAGATCGGGTCTATATTCTATGATATAATTTTATTTCCCTCAAAAAGGATAATGTCCTCCATGGGGACATTTTCAAATAGATCTTTCATATTGTTTGCATTGAAATCAAGTCGTGCTATGATGTTAGGACAAATACCCTTGGGAAAGGTATTTACCCCCCCCCATCCTCCCAGCTACGGGTTTATTTACCAATACTGTTCTTCTACAAGGACGGCTTTGGCATTAGATAGCCCACGAAATAAATAACCCCACCATTGAAAGAAAGTAAAGAAACCAAATTAACCCTGCTTTGATCTCATATTGGTTCGCCCTGTCTGCCCTCTGCAGAGTGGTAAGACTCCCCCAATGGGGCCACCTGTTGGCCGTGGGTGGCGAGCCGTGATGCTATCCTTAAGGATAGAACCCAGGTGGCTGAGCAGTCCATAACTTGCAATATTCCACTTTAGGCTTTTCTTGGGCTAGACGGATGGTCGGAGAGGCCCCCTCCGATCAATCAGCTGGCCACGTCAAGCCCTAGCCCCTATATGATTGCCCCAACCTTATTGCCTTTATGGCAACCCCCAATCCTTCTTATCATATGGGTGCTAGAAGGCGGTGGCTGAGGGTCTACATGTCTTGGGAATGACGTTAAACTCTATCTGATGGTGAGGTTCCAGTTTTGGAGGTTTGGGGAATGTGGAGCACCCCTTCATAACCAATGCTCTCTGGTCTACTCTGACCCGGAGTGGTAGTACCTGTTAAGGTCCCATCTATGGGTTAAATAGAAAAACATGAGTTTATAAACAAAATCGTATTATGCATTAAGAATGAATTTATTTCACAACTTTGTCGGCATTAAATGACTCACTGAGGTTGATATGCCGTAAAACAAAACTACCCAAACCAAACCTCATATCGGTTGTAAAAACGCAAGATGCATTTGGGAATTTTATGATTCCATGGTCGTTTTCTTTTTTGTTTGTTTTGTTTTGTTTTACGGCATATCAACCTCAGTGGGTCATTTAATGCCGATAAAGTTTTGAAATAAATAAATTCTTAATGGATAATACAATTTTTTTATAAATACATTTTTCTATTTAACCCATAGATGGGACCCTAACAGGTACTACCACTCCGGGTCAGAGTGGACCAGGGAGCAATGGTGATGAAGGGGTGCTCCACATTCCCCAAACCTCCAAAACTGGAACCTCAACATCAGATAGAGTTTAACGTCATTCCCAGGACATGTAGACCCGCAGCCACCGCCTTCTGGCACCCATATGATAATAGGGTTGGGGCTTGCCATAAGGGCAATATGGTTGGGAAAATCATGTAGGTGCTAGGGCTTGACGTGATCAGCCGATTGATCGGAGGGGGCCTCTCCGACCGCCCGTCTAGCCCAATATAGGGCCAAAGTGGAGTATTGCATGTCATGAACTGCTCATCCAACTGGGCTCTATCCTTAAGCATCACGGGTCGCCACCCACGGCCGACAGGTGGCCCCATTGGGGGAGTCTTACCCCTCTGCAGAGGTGCAGTCGTAGCATTCTAACGCCCCACCGACAGGGCGGGTTTTCTTTTTTATCAACACTTTATCTTAACTAAATTCTACAACTTCACATGCTAGTTTTATCTATCTCTGTTTATCTAAAAAAAAAAGAATAACAGATTCATGAAATGCAGGATTTTTACTTCCATCAGAAAGCGTTATTTAAATGCAAACAATATAAAAATAAATTTTTAAAAAAACAAACCATACTAACAATTTTTGCACAGTTATATGGTCGAAAGTAATTATTCCTATTTAATAATGATTTATTTACACGTCATATAAATGTGTGCAAAATAACATAAGAAGCAACTACATAAAAATTTAAATATAAAGGTACAATTGACGCAATTCCCAAACTTCCAGGCATAATGTAATCCCAAACGGGTTTGAAGTACCGTTAAAATCAATCTATCAAAAATTTGCATGTGTCGTTCGTATTGTTTTGAAATATAAATATTAAGGAAGGACGAAGTATTTTCCCTTGAATTCATTTCAGGGGAAATAACTCAAAAATTAAAAGTTGTCTCCCTCTTCTTTAAAAATTTACAATATATTATTGAAATATTTTTATTAATATGACTATACTGTTTTAATCTTTTCAGTGTCATTTAATATGAATTCAAAATTGTTTCAATTTGACTTTTATATAAAGTTTATATTTTCTTTAGCTATTTTAAAACTTCACTAAAAATCAAATAATTATCAGATTTTGATAAAGTTTTTAGCACATATAAGAAAAATACTAAGTTTTAATTCAATGAATTTCGCACTCAAAAGTTTGGAGATAACGATTTTTTTTTTTAAAACATATCCACCACCCCATTAATCAATTTAATTAAAGTTTTTATTAATCACAATGATTTTTAAAATATCTTAAAAGATAATTCTATCAAAAAATAAATTCTGTTTACCTTTTTATTTTAAACAAAATACAAAAATTGTTTCTACGAAGGCTTTACTTTTGGAAGTTTAGAACGTGAAAATAAATTAGGGACTGGCAAACTGGGCCTAAAATGCGTTTCTGACAAAATGAATTTAGCCCCCCTACAGGGATTTATCGGATTTTAATGAAATTTTCAGTGGTTATTTATCAATTAATGCATTATTTATTTTATTTCAAAACTTTCTCATTTTTTTCAGGTCAATTAATTTTGACCCCCCTTATCCTGGGGGCATAAAATTGTTTCGAGTTGGTGATATGTTATACTAATTAGTATAAATAAAGAGACAAAAGACCGAAGTTATGAATAGAAACAAAAAAAAATGTTTATGGTTGCGCTTCTATGAGAAAATAAGTACCGAAAATCGAAAAATAAAATGTAAAAAAATAATAAATAATTAATTTTTTGGAGATTTCTTTTTTACTCATTTTGATAATTATTTAATTGGCTATTATTTTATAAAAGAAAAAATTATACATCGATGTTTTTCTGCTTAAAAGGGGGAGGGGGTACATTTTCAATCGAGTTTTTCTTCAAAACTTATTACTTTTGGAACCTAAAATAAGGTTTGCATTAAGTAGATATTTATTTTTAGAATCTAAAAATATAACATTTTAAACTTAACATTAGACTTTTCATATTTTAAATGAATTTTATATATTAATTTTTCATAGCAAAAATACTAAATTAAAGTTTTGAAATAACATAACTGATGCATTATAAAATTCATTAATTGTTAAATCAATACTGAAAATTTCATTAAAATCAGATAATTACCTGATTTTTGGTAAAAAAAATTCCAACCCAAATGTTACGTAAAAATTGTAAACAAGCGCCTAAAACCATTGAAAACAGCCAAAATGGTGGATATCGTCGAAATTGACCAAAACAAATAGTTTTAAATATTTTAAGAATAAACTGCATATGTAATTATATTTTTCTTTTTTTAATGATGGTTATTATGTTACTACTTATTGATATAGACAAAGTTTAACCTTAAATAATAGATTTAGTTATTCTTAATTCGCTTTTAAAACTCGTAGTATCCGATTTTCTTTGCTAGTCCCTAGTAAAGAGGGTGTCTCACCGTGGTGTAATAATAAGCAAGTAAGTCTCAGGGATTATTACTGCTAAATTGGATGTTCGCACTTGCGATCTGTGTTATATCCTTCCCGTGGCGAACGGATGAGTAATACCTACTTACCCCCCTCTTTCCTGTCTTTCTTTTTTTTTCAACATTTTCTTTTTCATCCCAAATGTTACGTTAAAATTGTAAACAAGCGCCTAAAACCATTGAAAAACAGCGAAATCTTTTGAAAATAAACTGCATATGTAATGATATTTTTCTTTTTTTTAATGATGGTTATTATGTTACTACTTATTGATTTAGACAAAGTTTAACCTTAAATAATAGATTTAATTATTCTTAATTCGCTTTTAAAACTCGTAGTATCCGATTTTTTTTGTTAGTCCCTAAAATAAATCCTCTATTCTTGTCGGTGTTCTTATTCGATTAATTTCATTTTAGGAATGCAGTCAATAAAAAGAGAAAAAAATTCACGTAAAATCTTTAGACATTGTTTTATTCTTGTTTATACGTTTTTTTTTGTTTTATTTATTATTCAATTGCCATAAAGGCAAATAAAAAAGAAAAAGAAAAAGAAAAATTATAAAGAAAAATATTTTTTGAATTGAAATAGATCACTAAGTAGGACTGAACCTATTCTACTTGTGACCAGGTTTGAATTCAGAGTTTTCCTTCTATACTGATTGCCTAACCAAGGTTAAAGAGCCCAGTTAGTCCTACTGTTTACCCATAGCTGGAGGGAGAATAGTTGGATTCATACCTTTTCCAAGCGCTTTGTGAACTGTGCCATCGTCCAGGATTTGCACTCAGGTTGACGATTCCATTTCCTACGACTCTAGCCTGAATAATAATGTTGAGTCTTAGTAGGTTACCTGTTTCATTATTCCTCTTTCCTTCATTCCGCTTCAGCTAACACAACCAAGCCAAAGTAAAATTTGTATGGAGAGTTTAAAGAAGAAATATCACCAACACCAACGAAAATCTCCATTAATGGTAACTTCAACTGGAACCACATACCCCTTCTTTGGTACGGATGTTTGCAAGCGTTATAAATACTAGTACAAAATTTAAAAAACACCCTCCGGGCGATGTAAAATTAGGTTTTTGAAACATATTGCCTGAGGGGTGGGTGTTAAAAATTCAATGTCAGCGAGTTTGTACCCTAAGTAAATAAAATCATCAAATTCATTAAAGGATTAAACAATAAAACAATTTGAAATGTAAACTTTAAATGTATTAAAATAAAACAAACTATATATAGATATATAATACCAGTCATGTATTTATTAAAACTTGTTTTAAAAAACAATGAGGACTGTCTAATGCTGCATGTTCAAATTTTGAGTGTATTTATTCTATGTTATGACGATTTTGGGTAATGTGACGTAAGCAGTGACGTAATTTTTGTTACAGACAAAAAAACCGAAGCTAATCTCCATTATTAATAGATTATTTGTGTTTAAATTCTTCCACTGACTAACATGATTTGATTTTTGTTTAAATCTTTCACTGATTGCCAAGATTTTCTTATTTAATATAAGAATTCTGGGTTATTTCCTGTGAGTCTAACATAAAAAGGGGAACTACTCGTAATTGATAAATTATTTATTTATTTACTTAATGATCCACTGGGAAAAAAGAAGACGGGGTTAGGGTTAGGGTTAGTTTAATGGGAAAATGAATAAATAATTTATCAGTCAAGAGTTGTTCCCCTTTGTTTATGTTAGACTTATAGGAAATAACCGAATTCTGAATAAACATATATAACTGGTCTTTTGAAAAATATTCAAAACAAACAGTGGGAGGCGCGTGGTGTACTGGTTAGAGTCGTAGGAAATGGAATCGTCGACCTGAGTTCAAATCCTGGGCGAAGACACAGTTCACATAGCGCTAATACCCTTGGAAAAGGTATGAATCCAACTATTCCCCCTCCAGCTATGGGTAAATAGTAGGACTGACTGGGCTCTTTAACCTTGGTTAGGCAACCAGTCTAGAAGGACACATCATCTCCTCTGATCACGAAGCTCCTAAACAAACTAAACACCCTCTCTAAAAATAATAACATTATATTCATCTGGATACCAAGTCACATTGGTATCCAAGGAAATGAAAAGGCAGACAAAGCCGCAAGAAAGGCACTTCAGATATGAGCAAATCTAAAATCCCATATACAGATCTGAAACCAACCATAAAAAATTTATATTAGACAAATGGCAGAAATAATGGTACAATTTGACTCAAAACAAACTCCACGAAATACAAGAAGTTATTGGATAGTGGCCAGCAGGCCACAGAAGTATTAGAAGAGAAGAAGTAATACTCGCCAGATTGCGTATTGGGCACACCCACATTACCCATTCGTACCTGTTAAAGGGGGAGGATGCCCCAGTGTGCCCAACATGCAAAGTACAACTTACAACCAAGCATATCCTTCTAAATTGTAACAGACTTAAACATATCCGCGCAAATTACTATCAAGCAAGAAACCTGAGAGACATCTTTAAGAATACAAACCCTGAAAACATTTTAAATTTTATAAAAAAAAGCAACCTTTTCAACAAAATATAACAGAACATAACCAATTATCTCCATAGAACCACTACTTTAAAGACTGAAATCCAAAATAACCTTTTGGGCATTAAATGACCCACAGACGTTGATATGCCGTTAAACAAAACTCAAACTCAAACATCAGTTCTGAAATAAAAACCCTTTCGGTGTGGTTTTTATTTCGAACCTTTATATTTTTAAACCTGTCACAGGCATATAGACCAAGGTTTGTGTTTTGGAGGTTGGCACAACTGGTCATATGGGTGCTAGAAGGCGGTGGCTGAGGGTCTACATGCCCTGGGAATGACGCTAAACTCTATCTGATGGTGAGGTTCCAGTTTTGGAGGTTTGGGGAATGTGGAGCACCCCTTCATCACCATTGCTCCCTGGTCCACTCTGACCCGGAGTGGTTGTACCTGTTAGGAGTGGTAGTACCTATGGGTTAAATAGAAAAAATGTATTTATAAAAAAAGTGTATTATCCATTAAGAATTGATTTATTTCAAAACTTTATCGGCATTAAATGACCCACTGAGGTTGATATGCAGTAAAACAAAACAAACCAAACCAAACCAAACAACTGGTGATTGCTATCCATTGTACTACCTGGCTAGGTATATTCACTGTCCGATCCATACAAATAGACAACTTACGTTCTTCTGTATCCTGCTTCCACCAAAATACCCCTGTCTTTTCATGGCTCAAACCTACATAAATATGAAGTTGAATAGGCGAATTTGAATTGAATAGGAAAATTTGGCTCAAGACCGCCCTCGGTGGCGGCAGAATCTCCATAGAGTCCTGTACACGTCAGAATTCACCCTGATATATCATGAAGCTAAGAGGTCCATAAGAAAGCAACGGCAACAAAGCATCGGAACATCATCATCTACAGGGACAACCTACAAATGCAAAATCTGTGTGTTGTATACCCTTCTTTATCGGCCCTAAATAGGTATATGTTATATACTTCTCTTACTTCTTACTCTGGTCTATTCTTCTGGCCGCTTCTGATCGTCTATCATCTATCTTGGTCTGGTATATCTTCTAAGGTCTGGTCTTCTTGGGATTCCGGGTCTGGTTTCTGTTGCTAGGGATTTCTTGTTATCAGAAGCCCTGTGTCATTGTTAGCTTTTAGTAATAACCACAAGACTTCGATTTACGATGATGTTACTTTATTCGTAGACCCCCAGACCAGACAATCACGCAGTGAGACTCACATCTTGCTAGCTTGGCTTCTAGGTTCTAACTCTAACTGAGTTGCTTACCCCTTAAACCGGAAGGGGGCTTCTATCGGGGTTCCGTTTCTCACGGTCTATCCGCAAGGCAAGGTCAGAGTGAGGTCAAGCATTGTCACTCACTCTCAAGGCCATCAGCTGCACTAATATGATTTCTACACTATTGTCATAATCATTAGGTATCTAATGATTATGTAACATGTGGTCGAGAATGTTTCTCAAACATAGGACTTCATAGTCACAGGAGGCGCTGCAACTTCAGGGAAACACAAAAACTTTTATCATAGTCTTTCGAGACTGAATTGCCCATGATGATGTCACAGGCATATAGACCAAGATTTGTGTTTTGGAGGTTGGCACAACTGATCATTGCTATTCATTGATCTACCTGGCTAGGTATATTCACTGTCCGATCCATACAAATAGACAACTTACGTTCTTCTGTATCCTGCTTCCACCAAAATACCCCTGTCTTTTCATGGCTTAAACCTACATAAATATGAAGTTGAATAGGCGACATATTGACGAGCGTAATAATCTTCATACACTGACTGCTATTTACACAGTAGCATTGCAACCAACAAAGCCTTCATCAGATGATGACTCTGGGTTCAGGTATGGTTTCGGGACCGAAGCATCATTACCACTAACCCAGAGCGCCCCAGCAGTATCTCACGATACCACCACACTTTGTTGGTTTTATGTCACAATATAGGACTGCCATATCCACACTTATGCGGTTAGAGCTTTCTCCTGAATCTTTTTTAAGTATTTCCTCTTGTCTGGTAGTGAAAGTCCAAGTTTAGACAAAAATGCCAAGGTTGAATTGGTAATAATAAACGTACTAAAAAAAACTTCATACAATGACTGCTATTTAATAGGCAAGATATTTGGTATAGGCTCCCATATCAGTTCTGAAATAAAAAACACTTTCGGTGCTGTTTTTATTTCGAACCTTTTTTATTTTTAAACCTGTCACAGGCATATAGACCAAGGTTTGTATTTTGGAGGTTGGCACAACTGGTCATTGCTATTCATAGTTCTACCTGGCTAGGTATATTCACTGTCCGATACATACAAATAGACACTTACGTTTTTCTGCATCCTGCTTCCACCAAAATACCCCTGTCTTTTCATGGCTTAAACCTACATAAGTATGAAGTTGAATAGGCGACATATTGACGAGCGTAAATGAAATAATAATCTAATTTAATTGACGTCATGTATTTATTGTTCAACGACGTTGTGACGTAAAATGGCTGCCGATACTTTCGATTAAGCTCACTTATTTTATTTGATTGTATCATTACAAATCATCTGAAATAATTGATATTTAAAACTTCAACCTATATGCTATTATTTAATTTAATTTTACAACAAGCCCACAGATAATGGTAAGTAGCTGACAGGAAAAATCCAGCAATTTATAAATCATTTATTCTAAGATTTTCTTGTGTTTCCGAACCCTTGGCAGAATTTGAAAATTGTCTTTCTAGTTTTAAGCAGAATTATTAACATTTCCGTTTTTTTTTTTTTCTTTTTGCGTTTCAAAATCAGTTTATACATGTCCGTAATTAGAAACCTTGTCGGCTGAGGCTGTACTTCTACAGAGGGGTAAGACCCCCTCCAATAGGGCCAGATATTGGCTGGGGCTGGTGACCCATGATGCATTAGGACGGAATCCTACTGGCCGGGCAGTCCATGACATGCAACCTTCCACTTGTCCCTTACTTGGGAGAGGCAGACGGGTAGAGAGACCCCCTCCGATTATTCGGCTGGTGACGTCAAACCCTAGCATCTATATGATTGTCCTGACCGTATAACCCATATGGCAACTCTTATCCGTTTTATCATATATGCGCTAGAAGGCGGTTTCTACGGTGTTAGTGGCCTGTGCATGACTTTAAACTGCTTATAGTTGTGAGGTTTAAATTCCGAAGCTCTGGGGGAGTTGGAGTACATTATTGTTGTGAGGTTTTAAGGGGTCAAATAAGAACAAAACGACGGGTAACAAATGTAGGAAAATGTATTAACAAAAAGTAGACAAATACAATACAGAGAAGTGGGAATTACGTCCGACAAATAGAATTGTGAGCTGACTCGCATTGGCTTACTCTCAAGCCACAATTGTCCCTGTGACTTATAGTAACCCGTCGGCGCATTCCATTAGTCTTATAGGGTGTATAACCTATAACAATCATAGTTGCCATTACTCCCAGTTCCACTAAGGCATGGAGTTGTAGGACCTGTTAGATTAAAAATAAATAAGTTAAAAAAATGAGTCAAAAATTAGTTTTAAAATAAATTGAATACCTAACAAGAATGAGTAAAACAGAAACATCTTCTGCACAGAATAACCCATTGGGTTGACATTCCCTAGCCAATAAAACAGCGTTCATAATGAGAACGAAGTTTATGATTTAATATGATTTGTTTAGCTCAGCTGGTAGAGCATCCGTCTAGGAATCGAACAGTTTCCCGTTCGATATCGGTCCGCACCAATTCAGCATACTAGTAGTAATCTCGAGTAATTTGATCTGTGTATTAAAGCATGCAGAGAAATGTTATACATCTCTGTATTTCATTTTTTTTCGAATAAAATATTTGAAGTGAGTGCAGGGATGTATACACTTCAAATGGCGGTATAAGAGGTCCACAGAGTGTTAACTCTGGTTCTTATAAAACATTGGGCTACTTAAAGGATAAATACCAATGCGGAATACTTCAGTTAGGAAAACAACAAACGCGTTAGTTACATTTATATAACTTTATTATAACATATTAGGGGAACAAAGTTCCCCAGGCTATTTAATGTCACAAGTGTCTAAACATACACAATAATGTTAATAGACAAAGTGGTAACCACTTACTGTAAGTAGAAGCTGTAGCGTCTGGTATGCACCATAGGTGTCTGCTGGAGAGAGATGACAAGCACGTCCAGGCTTGTTCAGTGGCATCGGAAGAAGAGCATTCTCTCTTTGCGTTCCTGTGTCACGTGACCAAAATAGCGTCTCCTGACACGAAAGATTCACTAAAACCCCCAGACAAGAGAGACTGCCGTTATAGCGGTAAAGCATCTGATATTTGATGGTAGGTTTGGCGTTCCACCTCAACAAAACGCAATCTTCCTTGTCTAGCGTTAGCCTTGCGGTTCGGCTGATACTGACAATAGGCCACTCTAGAGACTTTACTTTTTATTTACCTATAATTTACATTTTTTCAGGTCAGTTAACTTTGAATCAAGTATCCTTTGAGAATCTGTGTTACGCCTCAAAGATACGTAGTTCAAAGTTTACTGGCCTGAAAAAATGTCAAAGATTTTAAATAAAATAACTGGTGCATTATATCTTTTGTTCATTAATATATCAACACTGAAAATTTCATTAAATTCGGTTAATTCCCTGATTTTTGGTATTTATTTTTCTTTCGGCGGGGTGACATACGATGGTGGAATTTAGGTCCGTTAAGTTCGATTTAACCAAAGTTCGTATTTTAGAATAAATCTAAAGTAAGTCGTCGGGGTGGCCTAAAGTCGGTATCAGCTTATCAGCGAGGGGGTCTATCCCCTTTTCACTAGCGCTAGACCAAGGAGATTGTTTTTGCGTCTGAGATGGAGCGCCACACCTACCATCAGCTCCTTATTTTACCGCACAGATCCCTGTGCTACTCATACGGTGAGTTGGCGGGGGCCGGTATTGAACCAAGAACCTTGTGATTCCTAGCCGAACACTCTACCGACTGAGCTAAACCGGCCCCATAGGTCAAAAAGGTATAGAATGAATAGATATTATACTTACTTCAGTTGAATAATGGTATATTTCATTCCAAGTTTAAAGCAAAAATTTATTTCAATTTCTTAACCTGACTAAATAAAGGAACTAGTTAAATCTCAAACAGGAAGTGAATTCTTGGCCTCCAGTTTTCGACTCTACCTGCGCGATGTGTAGACCTTTTGATATAGAACGCAATTGTAAACTCTATTCTCTCGAATAGACACTTGGTACTTTAACACAATGACCTCTGTTATCTATGATATCTAGTTTGGTTTGGTTTGTTTTGTTTTACGGCATATCACCTCAGTGGGTCATTTAATGCCGATAAAGTTTTGAAATAAATCAATTATTAATGGATAATACAATTTTTTTATAAATACATTTTTCTATTTAACCCATAGATGGGACCCTAAAAGGTACTACCACTCCGGGTCAAAGTGGACCAGGGAGCAATGGTGATGAAGGGGTGCTCCACATTCCCAAACCTCCAAAACTGGAACCTCACCATCAGATAGAGTTTAGCGTCATTCCCAGGACATGTAGACCCGCAGCCACCGCCTTCTAGCACCCATATGATAAAAAGGGGTTGGGGCTTGCCGTAAGGGCAATAGGGTTGGGAAAATCATATAGGTGCTAGGGCTTGACGTGACCAGCCGATTGATCGGAGGGGGCCTCTCCGACCGCCCGTATATTTGGGAGAATATGTGCTTTTTAATTTTAGTCAGACCTAATTTTTTGAAAGTTAATTCATTTATGTTTAATTAGGCGGGATTTAAACTACTTAAATGTGAGGCTAAACAAATCGAGAAAAATCAATCTCTGAATATATATTTCGACATATTAGGTCTCATCACGCCTAGCGTGTGACTCGAACCCTTTGTGCCGAAACGGCACGCCGGTATCTTACCATCACGCCAAAGAGAAATCCCGCCTAATTAAACATAAATGAATTAACTTTCAAAAAATTAGGTCTGACTAAAATTAAAAAGCACATATTCTCCCAAATATATATATACTAGCAAATATATGCACCCTCCGGGTGCAAGTATTTAAGTTTTAATGTAATAAAATATTATATCAAATTAGAAAGGCTAATGAAACTAAATAAGAATGCAGATAAAACGATTTGAAACAGAGGGCAGGTATAATCGATAAATAGAACAACTGAAACTTACTCTTCCATCACTCTCGTCTTTCATTGTTATTTTTTCTAATTTAAGTATTTAGTTAAAAGAGGAAGTAAAGAATAAAATGACAGTTATTTTTTCTTGTTAATGGATTTCATTTAAGATTCATTGAAGAGATTTTTGCTTATATTCATTAAAATAAAACCAAACAATTAGAAATCAATAATACTAAGCACATATTTATTAAAATCACATTTTTAATATCAATATGCAAATTAGCCTTCCCGTTCACACTGTAAACCGCTATTTTGTTGTATATATAAATATAATTGCATGTTATTAGTATGTGGATATGCTTAACAGTATTAATAATGTAAAACAATTTTATTAATAACTGAGGTTTAAATTAAAATAAAATCATTGAGAAAGGGACATTAATAACTAAGGGAATTGTGACTTGAGTTGTAATATAGTTTCGGTTACAGACAGAAAAACACATAATCTCCATTATGATAAGATATATATATATATATATATATATAATATTCATATTCTGATCTTATACTTATATTTTATTCTCTTCCACCATTTTCTTTCCTTAGCCCGGCCGACCATGGGCCAGAAGTTCACCAAAAAATTTAAATGTTGCGGCCGGACTCCTTCAAATGAATCGCTTACAAACGTCTCCAGTCTGTTCGGTAACTCAAATTTAAATTCGGACACAAGTGTCTTTAGTAGCATAACAAAAGTTTCAAATTCCGATCAGATCCAGAAATATGAAGTCTCAGACACGAAAGCAGTTGAAGAGAAAGTCGACACTAAGAGTGACTCGCCTACTCTTTCAGAGCATGGCAGCGACACCAAAAACAATCAATCTCCGGAGAATACGGAAGACACCAATGACATATGTCTTTGCCTTTGCGAACCTATCTGTTCTGACAGTTCAGATTCTGGCCAGCAATCTCTTCCTCCTCCTACTCCGGTGGCAACGCAAAAACCACATCGAGCCAGTCGTTAAACACAGAGAGCTGCCCCTGTAGTGAACTTATGTGCTCGTCTTTCATTACAAGATCGAGCCGTTCGCTATCTTCCCTAGTTCGTTTGATAGACGACACAAACGATCTATTTCAATGCCCTTGCATTCTTTGTTCCACTCGTGTAGCCAAAACACCTTCTTTTATAACAAGATGTGAAACCAAGTTGTTAGAGCAGCGCATTCAAGTTCTACCGAGACGTCTGTGTCCACTTCAAGCAACAGCGAGATGTCCAAATCCACAGTATCCACCAACTTTTCGGCTATCACACAATCGACGGGGAACACATCAAGCCTTTGCAGGACGGAGAGTTGTACGTGCACGTCTAAAAACAGCTGTAGTTTCAGTTCCATTCCAACATCTTGTACCACTTGCACCGAAAGTAGTTTGTACAGCAGCGGGAGCTCAAACACTTGCAGCAGTTGCGGCAGTAAAACGGATAGTACGAACAGCACTGCTAGGAGTAGTAGCAGTGGATTAAGTCTCTGTACCCTGTTCGGCACAACCTGATAGATTACATGACAGCTCTACTGGTTTCCGGAAAGAAAGCAATTATTTGTCGCGTCGATGTTTTGTTTTACGATCAACGTCGATTCTTTCGTAGAATGTACGGCAATATCTTCAATAAAGATGTGTGCATTTCTGGTTATCTATTAATCTATTTCTTTATTTTCATTTTTTTTTTAAATTCTTTTATCTATTACGTTTTATTTTATTGTTTTTATTTATTTAGTTTTTGTTATCAATCATTTTAACCACATTGAATCCGTGACTGAGGTACACACGTACTTATGATTAACGGGAATTATCTGTTTTTGACACCAAGTAAAAGCGATGATTATGAATCTCACTTGGTGCCCAACCCTTCTTGGCTGGTGACAAAACTAAGCAAAGTTTAGTAAATTTATATATTATATATATTATATATATATATATGTGTGTGTGTGTGTGTGTGTGTGTGTGTGTGTGTGTGTGTGTATATATAGTATTCATCTGTATAAATTCCCTCTATCAATGATGCCTGTGCAGATGTCCCGTGTCAAGGAATCTGATTGGAAGTAGCCAGCTAAGTCTAGCCGTACTGAGGAGACCTGATACGTGGAAACAAGACTCTCTGCGCATGACTATATATATATATATATATAATATATATATATATTATATATGTGTGTGTGTGTGTGTGTGTATAAGTAAAAAATAACGAAAGACTTAGAGATTTAGCATTATAGTCTATTTCAGGGAGTTTAGACAAATAGTCTAAATCTCCCTGAACACTCATCAGATGCGAATGATGAAATTTTTTATTACTTTAAAGGCATTTGAAAACAGATTTTTATTTATATATTTTTTAAAGTTTTAGAATTTTGTAGTCCTGTGATATGAATTCCAAATGTAATCCTTGATGTTGCAAAAAAGAAAAAAAAATATGTTACAGTTTCACTTCCGCTACAAAAAATCGGTCAGCGAAAGGTGTATCTCTTAACTGTATCCAATTTTTTTGACAGACTAGAAAAAAGAAAGACATATTCAAACTACGTCACCGGGCGAAATTCCCTATTCAACTAATTTTTTTTCATAAATTTGCTCTGTGACTCTAACATTAAGAGCACACATTGAGCTCTCAAACTGCGACTTAGTTTTGTTTGAATAAAACTCTTGTGTCATAAGCGAGATTTCTTCTCTGGACTTTTGGATTATATATATATATATATATATATATATATATATATATATATATATATATAGTCACTCATAGACACGTGTTTGGACTTATAAGTGTCTTCAGTGTTGTTAGACATTTCGTGATTTACCTACAGCCGGGATTGAAATCCGATCGTTTCATCATCAGTCGGACTGCTTAACTACTTGGCTATCGTCACCCACAGAATGCGAGGGGGATTTTAACTGTTTTTAATACACACATCTGTATGTATGTAAAGGCTGTCAGAGAGTGTGTATGTCTTTTGTCATAAGTCTTGACGCTAAAGCAAATATCGGTGACAGAGCAGATGTAAATATAATTTCGGCGATATATTGAATATTAAGCACCGTTGGCTTAATATCTCATTGTTTTTTCATTTACACCGTCAATATCCGGTTGTTTGTTAGGGGTTAAGATTAGGGATTAGGGTTAAGGGTTGTAACCCTAACCATAACCCTAACCCCTAACAAACAACCGGATATTGACGGTGTAAATTTTTAAAAAATAGCCTAATGACACAGAATCGAAAAGGAGTGCCTTAAGCTAATATGGTCCAAAACTTTTATTAAACTAGAACTCTTGAGTAAAACATAATTTACAATACTAAAATATAAACATAAAAGACATCCATGATATAAGTATTTTTTGAAATATTAAAAAGAATGAATGAAAATAATACAATTTAGATATTCTCAAAGCCATCAAAATTAAAATCTTCAGATCCTGAGGCGAAAGCTGAAATTATTATTATTTTCTAAGATTCATTAAGTGGTGGCTGAAATTTACTTGCTGCATCAGTCAAAATTGTTTTGATTTAAGGAAACTGGTGTTTATGTTTCTTCAGGTCATAGTCATAATTAACTAGACACTTAAAAATCAATGCGTATAAATAAGATATGAGTACGATGAGTCATTCAAAAAATAAAGTGAATATTGTGTAACAAGTTTCCAATAGGAAGCAGGGTTTACAGTTGCACCACTTTCAAGGAAAACCAAAATTCACATATATAAATCTACATGTCTGTATACACTAGGGACTGGCAAACGGAGCCTAAAATGCGTTTTTGACAAAATGAATTTAGCCCCCCCTACAGAAAATAATTTACCAAAAATCAGGAAATTATCGGATTTTAATGAAAATTTTCAGTGTTTATGTATCAATAAATTATCTTTATAATGCATTATTTATTTTATTTCAAAACTTTCTAATTTTTTTCAGGTCACTTAATTTTGACCCCTCTTATGCTGGGGGCGTAAAATTGTTTCGAGTTGGTCATATGTTATACGAATTACAGTATAAATAAAGAGATAAAAGACCGAAGTTATGAATAGAAACAACAACAAAATTATGGTTGCGCTTCTATGAGAAAATAAGTACCGAAAATCGAAAAATAAATTGTAAAAAAATAATAAATAATTAATTTTCTGGAGATTTCTTTTTTACTCATTTCGATAATTATTTAATTGGCTATTATTTATAAAAGAAAATATACATCGATGTTTTTCTGCTTAAAAAAGGGAGGGGGTACATTTTCAATCGAGTTTTTCTTCAAAACTTATTACTTTTGGAACCTAAAATAAGGTTTGCATTAAGCAGATATTTATTTTTAGAATCTAAAAATACAACATTTTAAACTTAACATCAGGATTTTCATATTTTAAATGAATTTTATATATTAATTTTTTCATAGCAAAAATACTAAATTAAAGTTTTGAAATGGAATAACTGATGCATTATAAAATTCATTAATTGTTAAATCAATACTGAAAATTTCATTTAAATCGGATAATTACCTGATTTTTGGTAAAAAATTTCCAACCCAAATGTTACGTTAAAATTGTAAACAAGCGCCTAAAACCATTGAAAAACAGCCAAAATGGCGGATTGCGTCGAAATTGACCAAAACAAATAGTTTTAAATCTTTTAAAAATAAACTGCATATGTAATTATATTTTTCCTTTTTTAATGATGGTTATTATGTTACTACTTATCGATTTAGACAAAGTTTAACCTTAAATAATAGATTTAATTATTCTTAATTCGCTTTTAAAACTCGTAGTATCCGATTTTTTTTGTTAGTCCCTAGTATACACACAAGCTCACACATGAGTCTATATTCATACAAAAACACAAACACGAACACAGATAAACGGTTGAAAACGTACACACACACGCACGCACGCACGCACGCACGCAAACCAAATGAGTAAAAAACAGTTCGACTCGATTTTCTTTGTTAGTGCAGCTATCAAATCTTCATAATCTAATTTTCGAATATTCGGTTTTAATCGTGTATTTATCATTTATTTCAGCATTTTCACATGTTGGCGACCTGTGAATCTAGGAGTATTCAAATTTGGATATTTATCTATCCTTTCTGGATTATAATCGTGGACATTTTATATATAGGAATCAAATATTTTCGTGACAGGATTCAACCAAGTTACAGAACTCAAACGTACATACAAAAGTTTTGCGTGTATATATACATATATGAAAATCAATAAACTGGCAGTAACCAAGCGCCGTTGACTTCAAGTCCACGCTATATATATATATATATATATATATATATATATATATATATATATATATATATATATATTTGGAGGATATGTGCTTAATTGAAGTCATACCTAATTTTGAAAATTAATTAGTTAATAATTAATGAATTTAGGCGGGCATATATGTTCAAATGTATGGCTAAACAAATCGAGAAAATGTCGATCCCTGAATGTACATTTCGACCTATTAGGTCTCATCAGCAAGGTTATAGACATGGGAGACTGTTCCGTGTGTGACTCGAAACCTCGACTGCCAAGCTGACAGGCGGAGATTCTAACCACTTGGCAGTCGAGGTTTCGAGTCACACTGTCCGATTCAATTGTTACGCAAAATGGATGTGCCCTTTATGTAATGGTTATAGTCGGGGAAAATGGAACCAGTGACACGAGTTCAAATCCTCGACAAGGACTGATCCCAGAGCGCTAATAACCTTGGAAAAGATATGAATCCAGCCATTCTCCCTCTAGATATTAATTGATAATAGGGCGGACTGGGCTCTTTAAACTTGGTTGAGAAACGGGTTGAGGAGAAGGAAAACTCCGAATTGAAATCTGCTAAAATCCACTTAAAAATTGATAACGTGTCACCTCCTGCTCGTTTGGATGGGTTGTTAAATAAATATTCTTAGGTGCAATAGTTTTTTAATCGATGATTATTTATTTTAACAATTATTTTTTAAATCGTTTAACTTTGTTTCATAACAAGTAGACTACAGGATTTAGTGGTATTTTACTGCAATCAGAATAACATCAAGTTTCACAGATTATTATTTTCACTGTGATTTTTTCACACCGGTTTAAACTCGTGTTTTATTTCTTGTTTGTTTTTTTTTGTTTTTTTTTTTTCTCTGAAGTTTGAGTAAAAGCAAGACCCCTGCCTCACGTTTCCGGAAATGTTTCTATGTATTCCATCTGATATAAATAATGTTGTCGTCTGGATTCGGTCTTTTATCTTTTTATTTCTACTGAAATTAGTATCAATCAAGGACCATCTCGACAATATTTTACACTCCCAAAGTAAGGGGGTCAAAATTAAGTGACCTGAAAAAAATCAGAAAGTTTTAATAAAATAAATAATGTATTATAAAGATCATTTATTGATAAATAAACACTGAAAATTTGATTAAAATCCGATTATTCCCTGATTTTTGGTAAATTATTTTCGAGGGGGGGGGGGCTAAAGTAATTTTGTCAAAAACGCATTTTAGGCTCATTTTGCCAGTGCCTAGAATAACATTAAGTTTCTTCGGATTATTATTTTCACTCAGTGATTTTTTCACACCGGTTTTAACACGTGTTTTATTTCTTGTTTTTTTCCTCTGAAGTTTGAGTAAAAGCAAGCTCCCTGCCGCACGTTTTCAGAAATGTTTCTATGTATTCCATCTGATATAAATAATGTTGTGGTCTGGATAGTCTTGATTCTTTTTCAGACACCCATTTCGTACATCTTTTTTCCAGTGCTTTGGGACCCGTTTCAAGTACACCAACTACTATTGGTATCACTGTCAACTCCATGTTACACAGCCTGTTTAGCTTTCTGGCAAGATACAAATATTGATCTATGTTTGCTTTCTTTTATTTTAACTTTAAGGTCCTCCGGAATGGCAACATTCACTAGATGATAAGTACTTTGATTAATTAATACTAAGTCTCTGTGTTACATAATTATTAGATACCTAATATTTATGGCAATAGTATAGAAATCAAAATGGCCGTTATAAGCTACAGCCCACGGCCTTGAAGGATGAGTGACAAGGCTTGACTTCAGTCCTAACTTTCCGGTGGATACCGTGAGAACCGGTAGAGAGGACCCTCTCTTCCGGTTTAGATAGTAAGTAAGTTTCAGTAAGTTAGAAGGTAGGAGCCGAGCTCGTAGGATGTAAGTCTCACCTGCGCAGATGTCTGGGTTGGGGATTGAAAATAAAGTAACATCAAAGTAAATCGAAGTCTTGTGTTTATTACCTAAAAACTAACAATGACACAGGGCTTCTGATAAGGAGAAATCCTTAACAGAAACCAGACCCGAAGTCCCCAAGAAAGTCCAGACCTTAGAAGAGACCAGACCAAGATAGATGAAGAAATAGCAAAGCCGGCCAGGAGAAAATACGACCAGAAGTAAGAAGTAAGAAAAGGGTATACAATATATATAATGAATATGTAAATACCTTGGTACCCCCTTACTATAATCTGATTGGACAGTGTCATGTATAAATGGTCGACACTGTGTTGGACCTATACCTAAGCCTACAAGCTAAACTTACTCGCTAGACGACACCACGACTGCTCGGCAGACGGATGGCTATTTGACGTACCAATTACCACTGCGATAATATACCAAATACAAACTTCAGAATATATCCCTTAAGATATATCAGTCTCTAATTCTGGACGTGATCAATTTTTATTTCAAAAGTCCAGATAATTCTATAGATCTCATTTTCTAGGACAGATTCTGGTTTGTGCATGCATCATTTCTCAGCATGATCAAATTTTAATCTCTTGCTCAGTTCCCAGTGGATCACCCTTCCTACGCAGTGGTGCCAAGTCTTTTATCACTTTTATCCCAGTTTGCTGAATTCGCGTACATAAAAATAAAACAACACTCTAACATATCACCTGCGCGTCATGTAATTCCCTATTCGAATATTTGTGCAAAACTTGGGAAGTCATCTACTCACATGAGATGATATATAAATATATAAACTGCTATACAAACTTTTTTCTTCATCGTTTTTCTCTCGGGAATTCTATGAGATAAACGTACTTTTGTATCTTATGTTACAGTGTGCAATTCTCCGTATCAACAACGCTGAAAATAAAATACTTTTTCTCACATTGTTTCAAGACTGAAGTGTATTTATTTATAAATATATTAATATTTTGAAGGCCAATACAATGCGTATGAAAAATAAAAACAAAAAGATGTTATTTTTGTCTTATCGATTTCGAAGCATGAGCTTCATCATCAGAGTTTATTTTCAGAAATGGACGTGCTTATGTTTTTATTGGTGTGGTTATAATTTCTCTTCTTATTTCCTTTTTCTCTCTTTCTTCTTCTCCTATTGTCTATTCTTCGGTATAAAGTTTTTTTTGGGTTTTTTTTAAAGTTTTTTTTTTATAATTCTATAGATCTAAAAATGTATTTTTTATAATTCTATAGATTTAAAAAATATATAATAGTATAATAAATAATAATAATATATAAATATAATAATATAATAAATAATAATAATAATAATAATAAACTTCTCCCAGAAGAACAGAAAGGATGTCGCAAGGGAAAAAGAGGAACCCACGACTTACTCTATATAGACCAATACATTCTTAAAGAAGTCAAAAATAAACGGAAAAATATTGCAATGGCCTGGATCGATTACAGAAAAGCCTATGACATGGTCCCACATACCTGGATTTTAGAATGCCTACAAATGTATAAAATTTCCAACAACATTATAAACTTCATTAAAAAAGCCATGGAAAACTGGCGAGTTCAATTAAAAGCTGGAAAACAATCCCTGGCAGAAGTAAAAATCCAAAGAGGTATCTTCCAAGGAGACTCATTATCACCACTACTCTTTATTATTGCAATGATGCCGCTAAACCATATACTGAAAAAATGTACCGGGGGATACAAATTTAGTAATTCACAAGAAAAGATCAACCACCTTATGTACATGGATGACATTAAAATTTTTGCAAAAAATGAAAAAGATTGGAGAGCCTAGTACAAACTATTAGGATATATAGCCAGGATATAGGGATGGAATTT
This sequence comes from Doryteuthis pealeii, assembly GCA_023376005.1. Taxonomy (NCBI): domain Eukaryota; kingdom Metazoa; phylum Mollusca; class Cephalopoda; order Myopsida; family Loliginidae; genus Doryteuthis; species Doryteuthis pealeii. Next base: position 17,478,753 of record CM042154.1, read on the forward strand.
GGAATCGAAAAATGTGCTATGCTTGTAATAAAAGGGGTGAAAGAAAACTATTAAATGGAATACAACTACCAAATTAGGAAACTATAAAATCTCTTGATGAAAATGAAAGCTACAATACTTAGGAATTTTGGAAGAAGACAATATCATGCAAGCAGAAATGAAAGGAAAAGTTAAAAAGGAATATCTCAGGAGAACTAGAAAACTTCTAGAAACGAAACTTAACAGCAGAAATCTGATCAAAGGAATTAATACATGGGCTGTCCCCATTATAAGATACTCAGGACCATTCTTAAAATGGACAAAAGAAGAACTCAGACAGATAGACCAAAGGACGAGAAAATTAATGACCATGCACAAGGCTCTCCACCCTAGAGATGATAGAGATAGATTGTATGTGTCAAGAAAGGAAGGGGGAAGAGGTCTTGCCAACATAGAGGAATGCGTAGAAACCACAATCCAACAACTTGAAGATTACACAAGGAAGAGCAAAGACAAATTACTTATGGCGACCAACAATAGTAGAAACGGCAGATGGACAAACAGAAGAACGACAAAGACTAGAAAACAAAAATGGGAAGAAAAACAATTATATGGACGCTTCAAACGACAAATAGATGAGGTTGCACATCAAAGACTTGGACATGGTTAAGAAAGGAAACCTCAAAAGAGAAACAGAATCACTTATAATTGCTGCACAAAATAATGCCATAAGGACAAACTACATCAAAGCGAAAATTGATAAGACCCAACAAAATAGTAAATGTAGACTTTGCAGTAATAGAGATGAGACTGTTAACCATATACTCTGCGAATGTAGCAAACTAGCACAACGAGAATACAAAACTAGACACGACTGGGTTGGGAAGGTGATCCACTGGGAATTATGCAAGAAATTAAATTTTGACCACACAAAAATGGTATATGCATAAACCAGAATCTGTTCTTGAGAACGAAACGCACAAAATTCTCTGGGACTTTGAAATTAAAACGGATCACCTTATCCCAGCAAGAAGACCAGACCTAGTGTTGATTAACAAAAAGAAAGAACTTGTCAACTGGTGGATTTTGCAGTGCCAGCGGATCACAGGGTGAAGTTAAAGGAAAATGAAAAAATTGACAAATATCTGGACCTTGCCAGAGAACTGAAAAAGTTATGGAATATGAAAGTGAAAGTTATACCAATTGTAGTTGGTGCACTTGGAACAGTCCCAAAAGCATTAGAAAAGGGTTTGGAAAGTTTGGATATCAGAGGAAGGATTGAAACCATTCAGAACACTGCACTGCTGCAATCTGCCAGAATACTCCGAAGAGTCCTGGAGACCTGAGGAGACTTGCTGTCACTCAGACTCCAGTGAAAGACCATCAGCTAACACTGATGTGAAAACTCAAAAAAATAATAATAATAATATAATTCAATAGATTTTAAAAAAAAATATTTTTATGATTCTATAGATTTAAAAATTTATTTAAAAAAAATTCTTCTTTTTAAATTAAAACAACAAACCCAACAAAAGACATTTGGAATACCTTTCTTATATTAAGCAGCCCTGTTACATAATCTATGCGGTGGCATAAGATTATTGTCAATCCCCTGTAATCCTGAGGGGATGACCCTTTTCATACATATGTAAGGTAGTATAGAGATATGGTGGCGATCAGTGCAGTTGATGGCCCTGAAAGTGAGTGACGGCGTTTGACCTCACTCTCACCTTGCCTTCCAGGGATAAATCGTGGGAACCGGAAGGCATAGAAGACCCTGTTCCGGTTTAAGAATAGTAAGGAGCTTTAGTTTAGTTTTGCAGTGGACGTCAGACAGAGCAGTCGGCCATGATACTCTGTCGTAAACTCTGCATACGCGTGATATGTTATGTCTGGGTTGGGGATTTACCGAATAAAGTAACATTAAAAGAAAATCGAAGTCTTGTGTTTACTAAAAACTAACAATGACACAGGGCTTCTGATAAGGAGAAATCCCTAACAGAAACCAGACCCGAAGTCCCCAAGAAAGTCCAGACCTTTAGAAGAGAGACCAAGATGTTAGAAGATAGAACCAAAGCCGGCCAGAAGAATAGATGTCCAAGATATAGAAGCAAGTAAGAAGTAAAGAAGTAAGAAAGGGTATACAGCATTATATCGATTTGGTACTGTGAAAACCTCAGTATGCAATAGCCCCATCTGTGTGTAATGGTTAGCAAGCTGGTCTCGTAGATCCATTACTCCTGAATAGTGAATTCAATCCTCATTGTATGCTCCTAACTTGTGACACATCCTTCCCGTGCCCAAAGGAATGGTTAAATACATACTTCTCTCATATTTGTTAGTAAATTCTTTTTGTTGCCAAAATCAGAGTATCACTTGTTATTCTGTACGCTCAATTAATCTTCTGTAGACAAATACATCTAGCGAGGCGCCCGTGTGTTATGGTTATGGTCGTAATAAATGGACACGGCAACACGAGTTCAAATCCTAGACGAGGCTGGTTGTATTTCACAAAGCGCAAATACATTTTAGAAAGGTAGGAATCAACGTATTCTCCCTCCAGCTATGGGTAAATAGTAGGTCAGACTGGGCTGTTTGACCTTCCTATAGCAACCTGTCTCATGAGAAGGGAAATACTGAATTCAGACCAGTTAAACTCCTGTTTTGTTTTTTGTTTGTTTTGTTTTACGGCATATCAACCTCAGTGGGTCATTTAATGCCGATAAAGTTTTGAAATAAATCAATTCTTAATGGATAATACAATTTTTTTATAAAAACAATTTTCTATTTAACCCATAGATGGGACCCTAACAGGTACTACCACTCCGGGTCAGAGTGGACCAGAGAGCAATGGTGATGAAGGGGTGCTCCACATTCTCCAACCCTCCAAAACTGGAAAATCACCATCAGATAGAGTTTAACGTCATTCCCAGGACATGTAGACCCGCAGCCACCGCCTTCTAGCACCCATATGATAAAAAGGGGTTGGGGCTTGCCATGAAGGCAATAGGGTTGGGAAAATCATATAGGTGCTAGGGCTTGACGTGACCAGCAGATTGATCGGAGGGGGCCTCTCCGACCGCCCGTCTAACCCAAGATAGAGCCAAAGTGGAGTATTGCAAATCATGAACTGCTCATCCACCTGGGTTCTATCCTTAAGCATCACGGGTCGCCACCCACGGCCAACAGGTGGCCCCATTGGGGGAGACTCACCAATCTGCAGAGGTGCAGTCGGTGCATTCTAACGCCCCAGCCGACAGGGCGCCAGTTAAACTCCGTTTAAAACTTTGAGTCACATCCTGCACGTGTGAAGGGTTTGCTAAACACAGCTTTCTGCTTTTCTTATCTACAATAAATACTTTTCAGGTTAAATATGCTCATTCTTTAAAGAACTTTACTGCATAATCAGAAACGTCTATCGTGAGAAATGTCCATTCTTAGGTGTAAAGTAAGAAGGACATTTTTTGTGAACACTTGTGGACATTTTAGTTTAGAGTGTGGATATTTTATTTCAACTAGCAAAATAAATAACGCACTCCGGGCGATGTAGAAATAGATTTTTGAAACATATTGCCTGAGGGATGGGTGTTTAAAAATTCAATATCAGCGAGTTTGTACCCTAAGTAAGTAAAATCATCAAATTCATTAAAGGATTAAAAAATAAAACAATTTGAAATGTAAACTTTAAATATGTATTAAAATAAAACAAACTATATATAGATATATAATACCAGTCATGTATTTATTAAAACTTGTTTTAAAAAACAATGAGAACTGTCTAATGTTGCATGTTCAAATTTTGAGTGTATTTATTCTATTTTATGACGATTTTGGGTAATGTGGCGTAAGCAGTGACGTAGTTCTTGCTACAGACAAAAACCGGAAGCGAATCTCCATTATTAATAGATGTGTCGATATTTTAATCCCAAGAAATAGAATTCTTAGAGGCGTTATGTTCATCACAACGAGGAAACTGAATGAAACAGATGTATCTCTGTGTGCGTGTGTGGAGGGTTGTATGTATCCGCACGATTGTATAAAAGTATCTTGGGAGAATTTACCCAACCAGTTCGACATAAGCAGGATGTGACACAAGTGAGGATCGAACGCTATTCCCTAGTAATGGGTCTGCGAGACTTGCTTGCTAACCGTTACACCACGATGGGACGCCCAGTGCTCGCGTGTATGTATTTATTTCCCTGAACTCCCACTAGGTCGGATCATCATAAAGATTTTTTGGCGGACCTGAACTTTCAGAACTCCCCCATCTAAAAATGGAAAGAAAATTTTTGTTTTATTCTTTCAATGGATTATTATCGATTGCACACCAATCTATCAGACTGTGAAAAAAAAAAATTAAAAAAAGTTATTTATTTTTTGAGTTTTCTGGGGTGCCCAGTTCCCCGTATAAGTTTATAGTAAATCGATCCCCCATATCGGAACCGCTCGAAAGGAAACTGGCGCAATGGTGTCAAAGTTAGGGTGGCCCAGAAAAAACAGAACCCAAATTATTTATTTATTTTCCCATTAAACTAACCTTAAACCCCAACAGCAACCCAACCCAAACCCTAACCCCAACCCCAAACCCTAACCCTAACCCCAAACCCTAACCTCCCTAGTTAAAATTAACAGTTTTATTACAAATGTGTGGGTTCTGGTTTTTCTGTGTAACCTTAATTTTGACACCTTAATGCAAATTCAGCCCAACTGTTAAGATAGAGCGGTTCCGATATGGGGGATCGATTTACTATAAACTTATAGGGGGAAATGAGCACCCCTGAAAACTCGAAAAATAAAGAAATTTTAGAATTTTTTTTTTACAATCTGATAGATTGGTGTGTAAACGATAATAATCCATTGAAGAAAAAGAAAGAAATTACAAAGAAACATTTTTTCAGCGGTTCCGATATGGGGGATCGATTTACGATAAACTTATAGGGGGAAATGAGCACCCCTGAAAACTCGAAAAATAAAGAAATTTTAGAATTTTTTTTTTACAATCTGATAGATTGATGTGTAAAAGATAATAATCCGTTGAAGAAAAAAAAATTTAAAACGAAAATTTTAGATGGGGGGGGTTCTGAAAGTTCAGGTCCGCCGATTTTTTTTATCGTAGTGAAGCACGCACAAACCGAAGATGCCAAAGCCAGAACAAAAAGCACGGTCCTGCTGGTAATTCCCTGAAGAGACGAATCAGTCATCGAATAATAAAACCGACCCTTGCGCCTTTTAGGCGAGGCGAAGTGCTGACGGGGGGGGGGGGTAGCGGCTCCAGGACTACGCAATTTATTTACCTCACTTGTCGATAGCAGTAGGTTAGTGCGTATGTGTGTGTATATGAGTGTGTGTACAAGGTGCGCCCGCTAATTGAGAACAAATTATATTATAAAGAACACGCCAGTATATTTTCAATAAAATGTATATAAACTCAACCCCAAGAAATTGGCCTTGTGTCACATCCTACTCATGTGGGGCGGTGGTAAATATATACCCATCATAATTTATCATGCCGAGAAATAGTATGGCAGACTGGATTTTTTTTAGCCTTGGCAACCAGTGTAGAACTATAATTCAAAAGCAGTGACATTCCGCTTAAAAGTTAACCTTGTGTCAGACGTGGAGTTGTGATTGAGTAACTACAAGTTCCAGAGTTCTCAAAATATATATCAGAACCAATCTTTGCGCTTCAAAGATTAGAATTAAAGTAATCTATGTTTATCCAGAATTTCTAGATTCTTAGGGAAAAGTCTTAGTTTTTGTTATTCCTTCATAGATCATTGTTTTAATACGTCAAAACCAATTCATTTCTCACTTGATAATTTTTTTTTTATCTTTCTTTATTTGTCTATTACAATTCTGTATGGTTTTCTTGTTTGAAAGAGACAAGCGAGAATAGGAAATGTCTATTATTTGTAGAAAAGATAAATGGTAATTTACTATCACGTGTTAGCAGACCGTATCATTTGCTTTAGGTTCCAGTTTCCGTTCCATGTTTAAAAGAGTTAGTGAGCTCACGTTGGCGATTCGTACGCTGAACAAAGAATATTTAAGGATTGTCAGGTTTTAAAAAAAAACAAGATTTATCTCAGCGATCTGGCCTCACCTGTTAACAGGTGATACATAATAGGTGAAGGAGAAATTTAAAGAGAAAAGGAAGCGAAAGGAAGAGAGAGAAAAAACCCAAGAGATATAGGCAGATAACGAGCAAGATTAAGAGAGAGAGAAGAGAGAGACAGACAGAGACAGACAGACAGACAGACAGACAGACAGAAAAAGAGAGAAGTCGCAAAAAGAAAGATTACAAAATGAATGAGTAAAAGAGATAATGACAAAAAACATTCACGGGAACTGACGAGAAATGGGAAATAATCGAATGGCAAAATAATATATATATATATATATATATATATATATATATATATATATATATATATTGTGTATTTTGGCAGCAAATTATTCTCAAGGCATGTGTTATTGAACAACACAGTGTATTCTTTTTTCATTTTTTGTATGGATATTTTTTCCAGTCTTCTGGCTATCCTTTTTGAATCTGGATCGAGTTGATTCATGATATTTTTCATACTAATTTCCCGAGCGCTTTCGACTGTTGCTCCAGTCGTATTCATGGGGTTATGTAATTTGGTTTTTAGTTAATTTTTTAGTTCTATTATCTATGCTTTTATAAATTTCTTAATAATAATAGACTCTCCGAATTTTATAAAATGTTTTTTAGATAACAGAACTAAAAACCAAATTACGTAACCCCATGAAGACGACTGGAGAAACAGTCGAAAGCGCTCGGGAAATTAGTATGAAAAATATCATGAATCAACTCGATCCAGATTCAAAAAGAAGAAAACTGGAAAAAATATCCATACAAAAAATGAAAAAAGAATACTCCGTGTTGTTCAATAACACATGCCTTGAGAATATATATATATATATATATATATATATATATATATATATATATATATATATATATATAGCGTGGACTTGAAGTCAACGGCGCTTGGTTACTGCCAGTTTATTGATTTTCAAAGCACTCAGTTTTAAATCGCATAGGCATATAACATACACACACACACACACATTATATATATATATATATAATATATATATATATATATATATATATGTGTGTGTGTGTGTGTGTGTGTGTGTGTGTGTGAGTGTGTGTAATCCAAAAGTCCAGAGAAGAAATCTTCCTTACGACACAAGAGTTTTATTTTTTTAAAAACCTGTCGCAGTTTGAGAGCTCAATGTGTGCTCTTAATGTTAATGAGTCACAGAGCAAATATATAAGTTAAGAAATAACAAAAGACATAGAGATTTAGCATTATAGTCAAATAGTCTAACTCTCCGACTCATCAGATGCGAATGATGAGTCGGGAGAGTTAGACTAATTGACTATAATGCTAAATCTCTATGTCTTTTGTTATTTCTTTATTATATATATATATATATATATATATATATATATAATATATATATATATATATATACGACAGTGTATCAGAAAGTGTAACAATGATAATGAAAAATTAAATTAACAAAATAAAATAGCAAAAATGCAAAATAAAAGAGACATAAAAGAAATAACAATCTCCCAGAATGCCTTTGAAGCCCGAAAAAATAATGTGCGAAAAAAATGTGAGACAAAAAGACGACGAACTTGAAAGCGAAATCAGTTTGTGCTTGACGGGAAGTGTTGTATACCCTTTCTTACTTCTTACTTCTGGTCGTATTTTCTCTGGCCGGCTTTGCTATTCTGATCGTCTATCTTGGTCTGGTCTCTTCTAAGGTCTGGACTTTCTTGGGGACTTCGGTTGGTTTCTGTTAAGGATTTCTCCTTATCAGAAGCCCTGTGTCATTGTTAGTTTTTAGGTAATAAACACAAGACTTCGATTTACTTTGATGTTACTTTATTTTCAATCCCCAACCCAGACATCTGCGCAGTGAGACATCCTACGAGCTCGGCTTCTAACTTCTAACTTCTAACTGACTGAGTTACTTACTATCCTTAAACCGGAAGACAGGGTCTTCTATACCTTCCGGTTCTCACGATTTATCCCTGGAAGGCAAGGTGAGAGTGAGGTCAAGCCTTGTCACTCATCCTTCAAGGCCGTGGGCTGTAGCTTATAATGGCAATTTTGATTTCTACACTATTGCCATAAATATTAGGTATCTAATAATTATGTAACAGAAGCATCTTCCTGAAAATCTAGTTGTAACCTGAATGATAAAGTTAAGTCTCAGTAGATTACGTGTTTCCTTGTTCCAACTTACTTCATTCCCTTTCAGCGAACACAAACAAGCCGAAGAACCTTCGTACGGAAAGTAAAGAAATAACACCAACGCAAATGAAAGCTTGAAAACTCATCGCGAACACACATAAATCTCAAACTGTGGACTCCCTAATACCAGATACTCGATAGATATAGAGAGTTGGTGTATGTTCATGTTGTTTCCTTCAATAAAATAGAGTAATTAATGGATATTCTATTGGGTCAACAAGGACACCCTAATGTGAGGAAATATTTCATGTTGATAGCATGAATATCATTCAGTTTCTTTTTTTTTTTTAATTTCAATTCCGCATATGAATAAAACTATTCAGTGATATCAAATATTATTTCGATTTTCTAATACGAAACACCTGAAATCATTTAGGATTACTATATATATATATATATATATATTATATATATATATATATATATATATATAATGGATTTTTCCTTTGCTGAGAAAGGGACAGCACAGATGTTTTCGATTAATTCTTATTGCTTAATATCTGGATTTAAAAATAAAGACAAAACGTAGGTTGAGAACATGAAAGATGACAATGTTTACTGTCCTGAAGAATTCTCATATAATTCAATTATTTTGATTATAACATCGTTTTTTTTTTTTTTTAAATTAGATAATTCTTAAAAATAGAACGCAGTTCTCTCAGAAGTGGAATGTAATTTTCTGATAAACAATGTTAAAAGCCGGGGAATGCGGTCATTCCAGCTGAAAGTCAAATTATATTCGATTTATAAAACATATAATATAGCCAAGTGCATTAAATATATAGAAGATATTAAAAAGTATACTCTAATGTATAATTAACATAGTTAGGGTAGCGTGGTCTTGAAGTCAACTGATAGTTTCTTGCCTACGCGATTTTCAAACCATCTTTTGAAATTCGCATAGGCGAGAAACTGGCAGTAACTAAGTGTTGACTTTATATTCACACTACCCATACTTAGATATACATACATGCTCTAACAATGATATAGAACACTATTTACTTATAAATATAGCACACCATCTTATCAATATTAATATCAATATATATTATATATATATATTATATATATATATATATATATATATATATATATATAAATGTTGTTCTGGTTCCAATGGGAGAAAATTCAATATTTTATAAAAAAGAAGGTCCGCAAAATATATTGTTTTCAGAAAAAAATTATTCTTTTTATCTTACATATGCAACACGTGTTTTCAAATCTTCTGGTATCTTATTCAGGCTTTGATCATTGATATGAAAATGAATTCTTACATGCATGTATATATATATATATATATATATATATATAATATATAATATATAATATATGAGTATTTAACTTCCCTCTTCCTGTTTGGTGGGAGTGGAGTATAAAGGAATTCATTTTTAACATTAGTTTTTAAAGGTTTTTTGTTTTCGGCTTAGTAATAAATTCATTAACTGAGCTTTTATAACTCTTTTATTAGAGTTTTTTCTGATATAGTTCATCAGATGTTCATTTGATATGTCAGGTGTGTGTGTTTGTAATTTGATTTTTGTTCTAGAAAATTTCTGTGCTTTTCTACTTAAATTTCTACTTTTTGGGTGTGTGTATGTGTGTGTTTATGTATATGTGTCTATTATGTGTCTGTTATATATATATATATATATATATATATATATATATATATATGTTCGAATGTCCGGAAAATCCAAATAAACTGATAATTTCTTGTGTTTCCCAGTGCTTGCTCTGTTTCACTAGACAAGTTTGTCTAGATAGATAAACATATATAATGAAATAGATAGATAGATAGATAGATAGATGGAGATTCGAATTGATAGATTGATAGATATTCACACCTTGTGGCCACTGTACCTTACCTGCTATCCGCAGCTGAATGACGTTGCATAAGATACAAGAAATAAATTATTATAATTTTGCAATAGAATAAAAAAAAGTATGGCTGCCATGACTCATATTCAGATGCCGACAAAATAGTTAATTAAGAAATTCGAATGATCATAGCAGGAATGCCGAGCTGGCATTATCGTCATTATCATTTTACTCCTTGTGTGTATGTAGAATCATTTTTAAGAAGTGGTTTCTCGCAGGTATCTTTGAGACAGCAAGTCTCCTTCAGATTTCTACGACTTTTCTTTGTATTCTGATTTTAGCAGTGATGCGGTCTGGATAGTTCGGAATTCCTATTCGAATAACTTATAATACTACACGTGTTATGGGTTGATTGGCGATCTTTTAATTAATTACTAATTAATTAAAACTACCTTAATTATTAATTAGGGTAGTTTTTCAAAAGTTAAAAGTTACTTTAAGAAAAGAAAATGTAATAATAATAATAATAATAATAATAATAATAATAATAATAATAATATTAAAAATTTCAATTTATCCAAACAAAGAGTGGTGTCACGTAAAAAGTAAAGTCATCGGGGCGGTCTAATGTCAGTATCAGCAAATCAGCGAGGGAGTTTATCCCCTTTTCACAAGTGCTAGACCAAGGAGATTGTTTTTGTGTCTGAAGTGGAGCGCCACACCTATCATCAGCTCCTTACTTTACCGCACAGATCCCTGTGCTACTCATAACGCTGAGTTGGCGAGGACCGGTATCGAACTAGGAACCTTGTGGTTTCTAGCCGAACGCTCTACCGACTGATCTAACCCGGCCCTATTGATTATGGAATTTGGCCCATATCACAAGAATTTTAAATTTTGACAAAATAAAACGATAATTTAACAAATAAGATATCAGATTTCGGTCAAAAATTTCAAAAACTTACAGAAAAAAAACAATGGTAGGGCTTGAGTTGTGGCAGTTGGAAAAAAAACAATGAAAAACTACAACTAAGGCTGACACAAGGCCATTTAGACAGGTAGGGCAATGTTATCGAGTGGCTGACCAATCAGAGAGGTATGTTCGGGGGGGGGGTGTAGACGCCATAAATAACAGAACTTCAACCGAGAGAAAAAAGAGAGTAAAGCCGAGAACGTCCACCAGAGTCAGGCACATCGAAACCAGAGAGCTCGCCATGGCTCGGGCCCTTGTTACAACTTTGCCGATACACTCCGCCATCTTACCACTCGGTACCAAATTGATAAGTTAACCAAAGATAACTAGCTGTAGATCGCCAGTCAACTGACAAAGAAATTACCTCGCTCTTCGGATATTATGCAAAATTACTAAACATTTCAGCGTCACACCACCACACACAACTCCAACTGCATTGGATCACAGCGGGAGTGTGGAGAGGGGGGATTTGCTGTCTGGGCAACAGCTCATCCTCCATACCAAACCGCTTAGGCTATGTAGTTCCACAAAAAAAGGGACACTACTCCATCATCTCTTGTAGACGGAAGGATGCCAACAACTAAACATTATATGACAATAAATGGAGACGCGTAGTCTAATGGTTAGAGTCGTAGGAAATGGACTCGTCAACGCGAGTTTAATTCCTGGACGGAACTGTTGGCATTTCTCATGGCGCTAATATCATTGGGAAAGGTATGAATCCAATTCTCCCCCCAGCTATGGGTAAATAACAGGGCAGACTGGACTCTTGAACCATGGCCAGGTAACCAATCTAGGAGAAGGAAAACTCTGAATTCAAATCTGTTAAACTCCGCTTAAGAAATTGACTTTGTGTCGCATCCTGCTTGAGGGGTTGGTAAATATATACATGACAATAAATGTATATATTTTGTACATAATCATCAGAAAAGCGTCCCTGTTTGTTTTGTTTGATTGACCTTGTCGACAGCTTTTGGTAATTTGATCCTATTTCAGCCGAGTTGGTAAAAGGAACGAAACCAGCTCTTTTTCAGCCTTCCTGGTTGGTTGGTTTATTGATTTTAACGGCATATCAAACCGTCCAGGGTTATATCATGCCTAGCGGTTGGGGTGTTTACATATTGTGTATTCATATATATACTTTTAGTAATTGGTTTTAACAATGTGTTAGCATTATTGGGAATCATACTGTATGCCATTGATTTGTTTCATGTCTATATTCTATGGTATAATTTTATTTCCTTTAAAAAGGAGAAAATATCCTCAATGTTAACATTTTCAAATAGATCCTTCATATTGTTTGCTTTAAAATAATGGTTTCTGATGGGAGCAAAAAATCTGCATTCCATCAATAAGTGTTTAACTGTCAGGGGTGTTTGATATATTTCACATTGTGGTTGTTGTTCTTGTTTGAGTATATACGAGTGCGTTAATTTTGTATGACCAATGCATAATCGGGACATAATGACTTGTTCCTTTCTAGACTTTCTTAAAGTTGGTCTCCAGCCTCCCAAATTTCCTGTAAATCAACAAACAACATAAGAACGGGAGGTTTGAACAGGCAGTTTCGAAGAGTTTTTGTTTACCCACATCACCACATATTCCGATAGAACGACTGTAATACTGAGCCGGGAGCATCGTAATATAAATTGAAACCGTGCACCAGCAAAATATTATAAACTAAAAGAAAAGACATTCAGAGAATTGAAGGAATATAAATCACCCTACTAAGGAAACGCCATGTTTGTGTTTGCTTTCAAAGTATGTATTAACTTTCACGTGCTATAAGTAATATATACATATACAGTAATACATCACTCAACGTCCTTAATTGGTTTCAGTTAAAAAAACGACTTTAACCAAAACAGCCATTATTTAGATGCTATTATCCGACTATCCGTAATTGGTAAATTTCAGTACATTTTTATGTCTACCGGTAGCCTAGCCTAGTTTCTTTTATGTTAGACTACGTAATCAGTATATTTCGGTAAATTATAAGCGTAAACAATCGAAGCAATACGGAATTAACGGTACCATTATACATCTATTTCTACAGACGACGTAGATATTATAATATTTTATATAGCTTTTACTATTTTAAAATTTCAATATATATATATATAGGGCTAGATGGGCGGTCGGAGAGGCCCCCTCCGATCAATCAGCTGGTCACGTCAAGCCCTAGCACCTATATGATTTTCCCAACCCTATTGCCCTTATGGCAAGTCCCAACCCCTTTTTATCATATGGGTGCTAGAAGGCGGTGGCTGTGGGTCTACATGTCCTGGGAATGACGTTAAACTCTATCTGATGGTGAGGTTCCAGTTTTGGAGGTTTGGGGAATGTGGAGCACCCCTTCATCACCATTGCTCCCTGGTCCACTCTGACCCGGAGTGGTAGTACCTGTTAGGGTCCCATCTATGGGTTAAATAGAAAAACATGAGTTGATAAATAAAATTGTATTATCCATTAAGAATGAATTTATTTCAAAACTTTATCGGCATTAAATGACCCACTGAGGTTGATATGCCGTAAAACAAAACAAACCAAACCAAACCAAATCTTTTTTTTAACTGATATTTCTGCATTTAGTATACCGACTGTGTAAATCTCACGATAAAGTAAACTGTATTATTTCTACAAGTGCCATCCAGGTGAAAATACAAGAATTAAACTAATTGCAACGATGAGTTGATCCAAATAGTCACTGAGTATGTAATCTAAGTAAAAAGTCGTCGTCGGGGCGGCCTAAAGTCGGTATCAGCCAATCAGTGAGGGACTCTATCCACTTTTCACCAGCGCTAGACCAAGGAGATTGTATTTTGGCGTCTGAGGTGAGGCGCCACACCTACCATCAGCTCTTTACTTTACCGCACAGATCCCTGTGCTACTCATACGCTGAGTTGCCGAGGACCGGAATCGAACAAGAAAAAAAAAGTATTATTTTCAGTAAAAAAAAAACTTACTTTATTAGATTGTTATAAGTTGTAACTTGGCACGGGGAACTTTAGTCGTTATTTTCTACGGATTTAATTTCCTAGAATCTCTCTCTCTCTCTCTCTCTCTCTCTCTCTCTCTCTCTCTCTCTCTCTCTCTCTCAATAAATCTCTTTTCATCTGTTTACATATACACAAGGGCCCGGTTAGCTCAGTTGGTAGAGCGTTCAGCTAGAAACCACAAGGTTCCTAGTTCGATACCGATTTGATTTCTGGTTGTACTACCGAGCGATTGTGTATTTTTAGGTGCAACGCATTAAAACCACTTTTTAGTTGTTTTGATATTTTTCTTTTAGAAAATGCAGCAAGTCTTCTTCTCCATATGAATAACAGTTTGGAAACTCACAGAAATATCCAGTTTAATGTATTGACACAATAAACGTGGGAACTAAACTGTTATTACGAGTTTGTTCATTTCTCGCATTTCCGGTGATCAAGTGCCAACTTCGTGAGTTTAACCAGCCGTTTCAAGACAGAAAACAGGTAATTTCAATGACAATACAATTATGATTGCTTGTTCATAAGAAGACAAAATTACAGACTTGTAATGATTAGCAAGGCGCAGTTAGTTGTCATTATCTTATAATTAAATTTAAATATGCAAATTAGATATTTCCATTATATGAGGAACTACTGAGGTTGGCTAAGATACGAGAAATCTGCTGGTAGGTGCTACCAAGTTGGTATAAATCACTGACACGAACAGGAGTTATTTTAATGATAGATTTTTTCTAATGTATACTCTCTATCTTCCTCTCCCTCGCTCTCTCTCTCTCTCTCTCTCTCTCTCTCTCTCTCTCTCTCTCTCTCTCTCTTACTCTCTCTTTTGCTCTCGTTTGCTCGCCCCTCTCTTTTTAGATTCAGATTCAGATGGACAGACAAATGATGTTATAAACAGGGATATGCTATGTTTCAATCCTTCTTCTTCTTCTTCTTCTTCTTCTTCTTCTTCTTCTTCTTCTTCTTCATTCAAATTTGCGAATATCTCTACTGTAACGTTGTGCCTTTTTTTCCGGGCACTAAAACGATATCTGTAACGTTGTCGCATATCCGGTCACAGTACCCAAAGCTGATATGAGTAACGCGTCGGTGGTGGTGGCGGCGATATATTCACGGTACTAAAAATGTCTTCTTGTTGATAAAAATTACAACGCGAAAAATATGTAGTCACAACTGCTAGCCTTTACTTCCAGGGTAGGCTCGTCTCGTGGGTTCGTATCAGAGAGGAGGAAAGGCAGAGAGACAGGGAGAGAGAACTATTAAACTACCGTCATCCCACACGGGACCAAGGGCACGTCTTAACCCTACGCTGTCCCAAATCGAAAAGAGGCCGGTCCCTTTCTTCGTTGTTCCACGTCACCACGTGACTTCCGGTTCCGGTCAACACCCGAAAACTTCCGGTTGACACTCAATTCCCCATTCGGGAGGTCACGCTCCGGTCAAACTGTTTTGTGTTCATTACTCTTTTTTAAACATTTATCATCTCTTATTTCTTTCTTCCTCTTTTTCTAATATAGTAGTTCTAGCTCACAAAAGTCAGGACCTTCATTATCTCGTTACCGAGGTTGTCTAAGATACGTGAAATCTGATGGTAGGCGCTACCAAGTTGCTATAAATCACTGACAAGAACAGGAGTTATTTTCATGATAGATTTTTTCTAATATATACACTCTATCTTTCTCTCTCTCCCTTTCTCTCTTTCCCTCTCCCTCTTACTCTCTCTTTTGCTCTCTTTTACTCGACCTCTCTCTCTCTCTCTCTCTCTCTCTCTCTAGATTCAAATTCAGATGGACAGACAAATGATTTTATAAACAGGGATATGCTATGTTTCAATCTTTCTTCTTCTTCTTCTTCTTCTTCTTCTTCTTCTTCTTCTTCTTCTTCTTCTTCAATCAAATTTGCGAATATCTCTACTGTGGTGCAGTGGCTAACGTGCTGGACACTGTGACGAGACTGAAAGGCCGCCCTATGAACAAGCGGATTCCCAGCCCCCACAAACGAAGCGCGTCAGGATATGTTTGGCCAGTGGCGAGCGGCTACGGATATTAGAACTCGCTACCTCCTCGTAGCTGAGGTGTTGTTAGTAGAGACCCAAATAAAGTATATCTGAATTTGCATAAGCGCAGCCGAACGAGCAGAAATAAAGACGGACTGTTGCTGACAGGGCGAGTGAGGAAGAAAGTGTTTGGACGGCAAGTGAAATCTGACGACTGCTATTTGAAGTGAGCGTGGTGTGTTCGGTTGGGAAAGGAATTGCATTTCGTTTGCTGGAGAGACTTTCAAAGGATTGATATTACCTTGAATTTTTGGACCCTTTCAAAAGAGACACTGATATCGTAGTATGCAAGTTTCACCTCCTGTCACGCTATTACGTTCACTTTGGGAATAATCCTCTAAATACCTATGGTTTAAATGTTACAACTTCTTCTACAAGGATTGGTTTGGCATTAAATAACCCACGGCGGATGGTATGACACTAAACAAAGAAATCTAAGTGATTATCTCCATTCGGCATTTCTTCTTGTCTATTTGGGTCGGTTTAACTCAGATAGATCATTCAAACAGGAATCACAAGGTTCCAGATTCGATACTGGACCTCCAAAACTCAGCACAGGAGTAGCACAGGGGTAATCTGATATGTGCGGTAAATCATCTAGAATCTGACGGTAGGTGTTGGGCTCTACACCAGCGAAACAATCTCCCTGCTCTTGCACAAGCCAAAAGGGGATAGACTCCCTCGCTGTTTGGTTGATACCGACAATAGGTCACTTCACCAGCCTTTCTACTTTTAATATATCAATTACTCCTTTGTTTTTTCTCTATTGCAACCCTCTATTTAATATCCTACGTCTCTTTCTTTATCAACCCTGTCGGTAGAATGCACCGACTGTTCCTCTGCAGAGGGGTAAGACTCCCCCAATGGGACCACCTGTTGGCCGTGGGCTGCGACCCGTGATGCTTAAGGATAGAGCCCAGGTGGATGAGTAGTTCATGACTTGCAATACTCCATTTTGGCCCTATCTTGGGCTAGACGGGCTGTCGGAGAGGCCCCCTCCGATCAATCGGCTGGTCACGTCAAGCCCTAGCACCTATATGATTTTCCCAACCCTATTGCCCATATGGCAAGCCCCAACCCCTCTTTATTATATGGGTGCTAAAAGGCGGTGACTGAGGGTCCACATGTCCTGGGAATGACGTTAAACTCTATCTGATGGTGAGGTTCCAGTTCTGGAGGTTTGGGAAATGTGGAGCACCCCTTCACCACCATTGCTCCCTGGTCCACTCTGACCCGGAGTGGTAGTACCTGCTAGGCTCCCATCTATGGGTTAAATAGAAAAAAATATGAGTTGATTAATAAAATTGTATTATCCATTAAGAATTGATTTATTTCAAAACTTTATCGGCATTAAATGACCCACTGAGGTTGATATGCCGTAAAACAAACCAAACCAATCTTTCTTTATCTACTCCTCCCGTCTTGAGTGTCATTTATCTTCATTTTACTTAATATATCATATTTCCTGTGGAGTGGTCGTGGCTAACGTGTTGGACGGTTACAGAGTGGCACGTGAATTCGCTATAACGTTTACTTTCGGCAAAAGTATGAATCACTCCATCCCCGAGCTATGGGTTAAATAGTACCAATTACTGTTCTTCTACAAGGTTGGTCCGTTTTTGATTGACAAAATGTTGGACGTAAATTTATTTCCTGCGCATTTAGTCAATTTCTTTGCAGTGTTATATTATAGCAGGAAGGTAATAAAGAAATTTAAAAAAGAAACAAACAAGACTGAACAACCAAAAATCTAAAGTACAGATCAATAAAATGGGGTAAAGGATTAAAATTCCAGACAGTATGGCGTCCATCCTCAAAGGAGTTCCTTTTGAAGTTGATGAAGATTGGATTGAATCAAATCTAAGGATTTTTAGTTCAAAAGTTGAATATAAGAAACTATCAGATTTGGAATATCTTAGAAACAACCAGAATTAAGACTAATGGTTTTCTAATTACTTTCGTTGATATATATATAGAGATGATCATCTCTCTATCCTTGAGTCAAGTTGAGCTTAGCATCCCAATTAGGAAAGATGCCTCTTTCTATCCCTCAAGTATAATCTGTATAATCATCATCATTACCATCATCATTTACTATTATCATCCCCACCACCATTATTATTATTATTAGTAGTAGTAGTAGTAGTAGTAGTATTAGTTCAATTCTTGCGAGTTTGTACACCAAATATCGCTGGTAGTATTTCACTTGGGTCTCAGTGACAGCAAGTCCCCTCAGGTCTCCCGGAATCTACTGAGTATTCTAGCCGATCTTACAAATATTGTTATCATGATGCTCTGATTTTCAATTCTTCCAAACACCTGGGGCCCTAGAATTATTGTAATTTTTAACAGCTGCTAAACCTAGTTGTCTTTCACTCTGATTTGAGTAACACCAAATTTTCTCAGGTTTCCTAGGTTCTTCTGAGTATTGTATTATGATGTTGTCTGGGTGATTCTTCCTCTGATTTCTAATTCATCCAGACTCTTTTCAAAAAACCTGGGGACCGTTTCAAGGGCACCAACTATAATTGTACTATCACCTTTACTCTCATATCCCACATATTTTTTAATGGTAATGATGATGATGATATAATAGCCCACGAAGTTTGATAAATCATTAAACAAAGAAACAAAAATTATATTTCCTTCAGCCTCACTTTTGCCTTAAAACCATCTCTGTAACCCTTTCCCTTCATTTATTCGATAAGTGTGCCCAAAAATATCCTCTTAAGAAACATCTACTCAAAAATTTAAATATAAATATAAATAAAACGCAGGGGCCGGGTTAGCTCAGTCGGTAGAGCGTTCAGCTAGAAACCACAAGGTTCCTAGTTCGATACCGGTCCTCGCCAACTCAGCGTATGAGTAGCATAGGGGTCTGTGCAGTAAAATAAGGAGCTGATGGTAGATGTGGCGCTCCACCTCAGACGCCAAAACAATCTCCTTGAAACGCTATTGAAAAGGGGATAGACTCCCTCGCTGACTTGCTGATACCGACTTTAGGCCGCCCCGACGACTTTACTTTACTTTTTTATTTACCTCTATGCCTTAAATAACCCCACATGGGTTGAAATGCCGTTAAAAATCAATCAATCAGTCATTTTCATAATTCTTTTCTATTTCCCCGACCCCTCCTCCCCCCCCCAAAAAAAAATGCTTCCTTTTTTCTTGTTTCTTTTCGTTTGCTTCTTTTTGTGTTCGTTTGAAATTCGTCCTCTTTTTTCCTCCTGCTCACATGTTACCATCTCCGTGTCTCAGTCTCATTCAAATATTCTCAATTTTCCAACATTATTATCACCTTCCCGGCATCTTCTAAACTTCTTGATGTTGTTATTTCTGCTTAAAAAGAACAGGTGATAATGCAAGTGAAAATATATGCGAAAACGCCTGAAGCTGTCAAAAAAAAGGACAACACGAAATGAAATCACGTTCCAACAACAACAACAACAACAACAAAAATAATAATAATAATAATAGTAATAATAATAATAATAATAATAAATTAAATTTTGACCATACAACAAAATGGTATATACATAAACCAGAATCTGTTCTTGAGAACGAAACGCATAAAATTCTCTGTGACTTTGAAATAAAAACGGATCACCTTATCCCAGCAAGAAGACCAGACCTAGTGTTGATAAACAAAAAAGAAAGAACTTGTCAACTGGTGGATTTTGCAGTACCAGCAGATCACAGGATGAAGCTGAAGGAAAATGAAAAAATGGACAAATATCTGGACCTTGCCAGAGAACTGAAAAAGCTATGGAATATGAAAGTCAAAGTGATACTAATTGTAATTGGTGCACTTGGAACAGTCCCAAAAGGATTGGAAAAGTGTTTGGAATGTTTGGAAATCAGAGGAAGGGTTGAAACCATTCAGAACACTGCACTGCAGCAATCTGCCAGAATACTCAGAAGAGTCCTGGAGACCTGAGGAGACTTGCTGTCACTCAGATTCCAGTGAAAGGCTATCAGCTAATGCTGATGTGAAAACTCAAAAGGAGTAAATAATAATAATAATAATAATAATAATAATAATAATAATAATAATAATACAGCAAACTATCACAGCGAGATACAAAGCTAGGCATGAATGGGTTGGAAAGGTGATCCGCTGGTAATTGTGCAAAAAAATAAATTTTGACTATACAACAAAATGGTATATGCACAAACTAGAATCCGTTCTTGAGAATGAAACGTATAAAATTTTCTGGGACTTTGAGATACAGACGTATCACTTTATTCCTTGCCAGACTACCGGACCTAATATTGATGATCAAGAAAAAGATAACTTATCATGTGGCAGATTTTGCAATCCCAAAGTGAATGTGATAGACAACTACCTAGACTTTGCCGTGGAATTGAAAAAAAAATTGTGGCATATGAGGGTGAACGTGATATCAATTGTAATTAGTACACTTGAACCCCCCCCCGCCCCCAAGAATTTAGAAAACAGACCAGAGAAAGTGGAAATCAGAGGATGAATCAAGACCATCCAGACAACAGCATTGTTAAGATCAGCTAGAATACTCAGAAGAATCCTGGAAACCTGAAGAGACGTGTTGTCTCTCAGATTCCAGTGAAAGACCACTAGCTAACGTTGAACGAAGGACTAGCCCGGATTGAAATAATAATAATAATAATAATAATAATAATAATAATAATAATAATAATAATAATAATAATCTGCCAGAATACTCAGAAGAGTCCTGGAGACCTGAGGAGACTTTCTGTCACTCAGACTCCAGTGAAAGACCATCAGCTAATGCTGATGTGAAAACTCAAAAGGAGTAAATAATAATAATAATAATAATAATAATAATAATAATAATAATAAGAAGAAGAAGAAGAAGAAGAAGAAGAAGAAGAAGAAGAAGAAGAAGAAGAAGAAGAAGAAGAAGACAACGTGACATCCCGTGGATTTTTGCTGTCCCGGCGGACCACAGAGTGAAGATGAAAGAAAACGAAAAGATAGACAAATACGTGGACCTGGTAAGAGAGCTAAAGAAACTGTGGAACATGAAAGTAAAGGTTGTGTCAATTGTAATTAGGGCCCTTGGGACGTTTCATAAGGGTTTGGAAAAGAGTCTGGAAGAATTGGAGGGCCGAAAAAGAATCGAGACCATCCCAAAAAATAGCACTGTTAAGATCAGCTAGAATACTCAGAAGGGTCCTGGAGACATGAGGAGACTTGCTATCACTCAGCTTCCAGTGAACCACCAGCTTAGGTAGCTGTGAAAAAACATATAATAATAATAATAATAATAATAATAATAATAATAATAATAATACTGGGATTTGAAATAAAAACGGATCACCTTATCCCATCAAGAAGACCAGACCTAGTGTTGATAAACAAAAAATAAAGAACTTGTCAACTGGTGGATTTTGCAGTTCCAGCAGATCACAGGCTGAAGCTAAAGGAAAATGAAAAAATGGACAAAAATTGCCAGAAAACTGAAAAAGTTATGGAATATGAAAGTGAAAGTGATACCAATTGTAGTTGGTGCACTTGGAACAGTCCCAAAAGGATTAGAAAAGGGTTTGGAAATTTTGGAAATCAGAGGAAGAACTGAATCGATTCAGAACACTGCACTGCTGCAATCTGCCAGAATACTTAGAAGAGTCCTGCAGACCTGAGGAGACTTGCTGTCACTCAGACTCCAGTGAAAGACCATCAGCTAATGCTGATGTGAAAACTCAAAAGGAGTAAATAATAATAATAATAATAATAATAATAATAATAATAATAATAATAATAATAATGATGATGACCGAATGAATAAGTAACATGAAAAATAAATTGCAAGGACTTGAAGAATGGCCCGAGGCCAACATACACCTGGACTTGCCAGAGGAAGCACTCAAGAAAATACCAAATTAGAAAAACCGGCTCATGATGGTATACGTGGATGCTAATTTTGAAAGCATCACGTCCATTCACGACGGATTGGTCCAGCAATTGAATACCTATATCCTCGGGTTCCATACGCTCGATGGTGGACTCTTAACATCTTTTGTTGATTTGGAATTTCCCGCATCAACTTGGTGGAATCTTAGTCAATAATGTATTTGTTGTTTCTGGTGTTGAACTTAAAATATTTGAACATTTTCAAGAAGTTGGCTATGTCAGCGTATTCTACCGATAGGGCGTAAATATTTCAAGAGAACAGAAGAAAAGGGAAAGCAACTAATAAGTCAAAGGCTAATAAAGTAAAGCCGATTTTTCACAATAACAAACAATAGTAATTCATATATATATATATATATATATATATCTTATTATAATGGAGATTGTGTGTTTTTCTGTCTGTAACCGAAACTATATTCCTACTCAAGTCACAATTCTCTTAGTTATTGACATCCATTCTCCGTGATTTTATTTTTATTTAAACCTCAATTATTAATAAAATTGTCTTACATTATTAATACTGTTAACTATGTCTACATACTGACAACATGCAATTATATTTATATATACAACACAATAGCGCTTTACAATGTGAACGGGAAGGCTAATTTGCATATCAATATTAAAAAATCGAATTTAATAAATATGTGCTTAGTATTATTGATTTCTAACTGTTTGGTTTTATTTTAATGAATATAAGCAAAAATCTCTTCAATAAATCTTAAATGAAATCCATTAACAAGAAAAAATAACTGTCATTTTATTCTTTACTTCCTCTTATAACTAAATACTTAAATTAGAAAAAATAACAAGAAAGACGAGAGTGGTGGAAGAGTAAGTTTCAGTTGTTCCATTTTTTATTATACTCCCTCTGTTTCAAATCTTTTTATCTGTATTCTTATTTAGTTTTATTAGCCTTTCTAATTTAATATGATATTTTATTACATTAAAACTTAAATACTTGCATCCGGAGGGTGCATATATTTGCTAGTATATATAAAATAATAAAATTCGAAGGCAATACAATGCGTAAAAAATAAAGACAAAAAGATGTTTTATATGTCTAATCGATTTCAAAGCAGAGCTTTATCATCAGAGTTTTATTCAGAAATGACGTGCTTATGTTTTTTTTTATTTGTGTGGTTATAATTTCTCTTCTTATTTCCTTTTCCTCTCCTTTTTTTCCTCTCTTTCTTCTTCTCCTCCTTTATGAATGGGCAAATAACTGTAATTTCTTATTTCTCTCTTTCTTTTTTTCTTTCTTAAAAGTTTGTTGAGAACAAGGCTGACATCCGGTAAGATGTTGCAATGTGTTGCGACCGTGTGAGCATGTCATAATATATATATATATATATATATATATATGTATATATATATATATATATATATATATATATATATATATATATATATATATATATATATATATAATAAATATTCTGTCAGTCTGTCAGTATTGGCTAGAGCAAAGAGTAAAACGTCACCTTCACTTCTATTTAATACGCTTCGCATATTTTCTAAAGATTTTGTAATTTTCTTGAAAAGAAATTCTACACGGTGAATTTTTTTTCCATTAGAAATTTTTTTTTTTTAATCTTAAAATGTATTTCTCTGAATGTTTGAGATGAGGCTTGATGATTAGTATTATCCTGGTTATTCAGACTATTGTCCCCATCTTCATTGTTATTTGTACAACGTTTCAGTCGATATGCCCTCAGGCCTTCTTCAGGTATTTCCCCAGCTATGGTTAGCGGAATGAGAACAGGATACCCCCGAGGAATGAATAAAGGGTTAGGTTCGAAGTTCCGTGATGGTTCCCGATTACGACAAGAAAGTTCCCGAGTTCGAAAAGAAGGTTCCTGAGTCCGAAAAGAAGGTTCCCGAATCCGAGAAGGTTTCCGAGTCCGACAAGAAATACCTGAAGAAGGCCGGAGGGCATATCGACCGAAACGTTGTACAAATAACAATGAAGATGGGGACAATAGTCCGAATAACGCAGATAATACTAATCTTAAAATTTGTTCTCACTTGACGCACCAAGCTGAGCTTGGGACATTTTTTTTTTAGAAATTAACTTTTAGAAATTATCCATCGATATATACTGTGCTTGCTTGATTGATTTTAACGACACTTCAACCAGTCTAGGATTATCTTGTTTAGATGTTAGGGAATTGTATTAATTGTAAGTGTATGCTAGTGAGCAATAGAAATTTGGTGGGTTTCCTTGCTAAGATATCTAAATATAATCTATCGCACGAAATTCTAAGTAAGAAGTTTAGGTTATTAGTACTAGTACAAAAAACGTCCTCCGGGCGATGTAAAAATAGATTTTTGAAACATATTGCCTGAGTTAAAAATTCAATGTCAGCGAGTTTGTACCCTAAGCAAGTAAAATCATCAAATTTATTAAAGGATTAAAAAAATAAAACAATTTGAAATGTAAACTTTAAATATGTATTAAAATAAAACAAACTATATATAGATATATAATACCAGTCATGTATTTATTAAAACTTGTTTTAATAAACAATGAGGACTGTCTAATGCTGCATGTTCAAGTTTTGAGTGTATTTATTCTATGTTATGACGATTTGGGGTAATGTGACGTAATCAGTGACGTAGTTTTTGTTACAGACAAAAACCGGAAGTGAATCTCCATTATTAATAGATTAAGAATAGCTTCTCGAAAGTAAAATCTTCAAATAATTAACACAGTTATTTGAAACGAAATATTCCGTACAAAACCTGATTTCCACATACAAATACCCCAAAATGTTTGATGTGCCGTAAAACCAACCAACCAACCAACCAACCAAAAACCTACTTTAAAGATTTTGACAAGATACTGTTTTTTTCCCCGCCCTGTCGGCTGGGGCGTTAGAATGCACCGACTGCACCTCTGCAGAGGGGTAAGATTCCCCCAATGGGGCCACCTGTTGGCCGTGGGTGGCGACCCGTGATGCTTCAGGATAGAGCCCAGGTGGATGAGCAATTCATGACTTGCAATACTCCACTTTGGCCCTATCTTGGGCTAGACGGGCGGTCGGAGAGGCCCCTCCGATCAATCGGCTGGTCATGTCAAGCCCTAGCACCTATATGATTTTCTCAACCCTATTATTGCCCTTATGGCAAGCCCCAACCCCTTTTTATCATATGGGTGCTAGAAGGCGGTGACTGCGGATCTACATGTCCTGGGAATGACGTTAAACTCTATCTGATGGTGAGGTTCCAGTTTTGGAGGTTTGAGGAATGTGGATCACCCCATTCATCACCATTGCTCCCTGGTCCACTCTGAGCCGGAGTGGTAGTACCTGTTAGGATCCCATCTATGAGTTAAATAGAAAAATGTATTTATAAAAAAATTGTATTATCCATCCAAAACTTTGTCGGCATTAAATGACCCACTGAGGTTGATATGCCGTAAAACAAAACAAACCAAACCAAACAAAATGTTTTTTCCATTTTCACTTTTGGCCTTGGTCTATACTAAGGAACATTTAGCAAAGGCCGAGATAACGGCCGTGTTGACATTTCCACACATACTGCGAATGGCATATTGAACATTTAGTGCTGGGAGCTTGTTAGTATAGTCACGTTTTTCGACAAAAGGTTTGGGCAAATGTCGTCACTCATCACGGGATTTGTCAACATTTTGATAGATATTGATATTTATCTTAAGGCTACAAGAGTGGAGCACTCGGTGAGAATCGATATCTAGCCGAATTAATTCGAGATGCTTTCTCCAATTGGTAATGGTCCACAGATATCCGAAAAAGAATACTTGAAAACAACGACTTAACATTACAGCCAGCCTATGGCCAGGCAAGAATATTAAATTTAGCAGAACAAAATTCTGAAAATTACGATGCAGCTGCAGTAACGTCACAGACCTCTCCGATTTTTTTCCACTTCCTCCCATCACATGAAATACTAGGCTCTCCAAAAATGACAAACTTAACTAAACGCACATTGTTTTCTGTAAGGTCAAGAATACAAATAAGAAGAATAACAGAAATAAACAACATAAAAACAAGAACATATAAAGAATAAAATGTAATAAACCAAATACATAGAAATATATTTGTTTTATTAATCGATATGCATAAAATAATCGATTTATTTTAATTTTCAAATCCCGGGTAAAGCCATGTAGCTTTGCGAGTGTGCAATAGAAGTTTGGTGCATTTCCTTGCTAAGATATCTAGATATTATCTATTGCACGAAATTCTAAGTAAGAAGTTTGAATTATTAGTACTAGTACAAAAAACGTCCTCCGGGCGATGTAAAAATAGATTTTTGAAAAAATATTGCCTGAGGAGTGGGAGTAAAAAATTCAATGTCAGCGAGTTTGTATCCTAAGTAAGTAAAATCATCAAATTCATTAAAGGATTAAAAAAATAAAACAATTTGAAATGTAAACTTTAAATATGTATTAAAATAAAACAAACTATATATAGATATATAATACCAGTCATAAAACAAACTATATATAGATATATACCAGTCATGTATTTATTAAAGGTCATAAAGTAGCAATGGCTAAATCTCAAGGCATTTCCTAAAGAAGACTTGGCGACCTCACGACTGGGGTCAACGACTGGTTGCCATGCTTGATATAAGCATCCTCATGCCTGTTGTATACCCTCTTTACATCTATTCTTCTTCTGATCGTCTTTTGGTATCTTATGTTCTTCTTCTAGTGTCTGGACTTCGTCTTGGGGACTTCGTGTCTGGTCTTCCATTGAGGATTTCTCTTTATTATAAGCCCTGGGTCATTGGTAGGTTTTGGATAAATAACCCGAGACTTCGATTTTCTTTAGATCCTATTTTATTCCGAAATCCCCCACCAGAGTACTGCGCTGATTGAGTCGGCAGCGCGATTAACGCGACTTACTACCTTCGTGGTCCGGCCGATACTAACTAACTTTTTTTAATCTAAACCGGAAGAGGGCCTTCTCCACCAATTTTCGCGGTATCCACCGGAAAAGGGATCAGGATGAGATCAAGATTTGTCACTCAATCCTTCAAGGCCGCCGGCTGTACTCATTCAGCCATTTTGGTTCGTACACTAACTGTACATAAGTGTTAGGGTACTAACAATTATATAACATGCCAATGATGCATTATCTATACAAGTACTTGGATACTGTGCATTTTTATTTCTTGGCTTCTTATATTTCTTCGATTTTAGGGGTAAAAGGAAAATAGTTTAAACAAATATATGTTACATCATTTCAACTCAACAAGCAATTAAGAACTGAATACCAAAATCTTTACATTTTTATTTCTTAGCTTATTTTTATTGTTACATTTTTATAGGGTTAAAAAAAGAAAAATAAGAATACATTTTATATCAATGTAACTCATAAGGCAAGAAAAAATTTGCCTTTAGAAAAATAGAATTGCTTCAAATCACTCACGACTTTAGGGTTACATTATTTTAAGATAATATTTTAAATGTAGATATTTGCCCAACCCGTTTGTCACGGATAGAATGTGATACAGGAACAAGTATGGGATCGAACTCGCTATTCAGTAGTAATGGATCTGCGAAACTAACTTTTTTCTTTATCCAACCCGTTCGTAACGGGTAGGATGTGACGCAAGATCGCAGTTAGGGCATACAACGTGAATCAAACTCACTATTCAGTAGTAATGGATCGGCGAGACTAGCTTGCTAATCATTTCACCAAGATGAGTTGATTTCCTTAAACTATTAATCGCAGGTAGAATATGAGATGAATTGCAGTCATAAATCTTATTATAATGGAGATTGTGTGTTTTTCTGTCTGTAACCGAAACTATATTACTACTCAAGTAACAATTCCCTTAGTTATTTACATCACATTCTCCATGATTTTATTTTTATTTAAACCTCAATTAATAATAAAAGTGCTTCACCTTTTTATTAGTGTTGTCCATATCTACATACAAATAACATGCAATTGTATTTATATATACAAAAAATAGCGGTTTACAGTGTGAATGGGAAGGCTAATTTGCATATTGATATTAAAAATGTGATTTTATTAAATATGTGCTTAGTATTATTGATTTCTAATTGTTTGGTTTTATTTTAATGAATATAAGCAAAAATCTCTTCAATGAATCTTAAATGAAATCCATTAACAAGAAAAAATAACAGTCATTTTATTCTTTACTTCCTAATTTAACTAAATAGTTAAATTAGGAAAATTTACCAATGAAGGATGGGAGTAACGGAAAATGATGGAAGAGTTGTTTCAAAGTTGTTCTATTTTTCAATGATACCCCCTCTGTTCCAAATCTTTTTATCTGCATTCTTATTCAGTTTCATTAGCCTTTCTAATTTAATATATTTTATTATATTAAAACTTAAATACTTGCACCCGGAGGGTGCATATATTTGCTAGTACAAATAACATAGTGTATCATTCATTATCTTTATATATAAAGATTAAATTAAATATTGAAGGAATTGTATTTATTTATCTTTCTCGTCATTATTCAGTCGTAATACGTATTGCAGCTGAATATTTATATACAAAAGTCACAACCTATCAGACTTTCCTGACATCTTTAATCCCTATAGAAAATGTGTCTGACATTGTTTTGCACTCATCTTGTTGATATATATATATATATATATATATATATATATATATATATATATATATATATATATATATATACAGAGAGAGAGACAGAGAGAGAGAGAGAGAGAGAAAAGGCTATGAAAACACATAATGCTGTTAAAAGGAAAATATCTTATATCATATTCATAGCTAATATTGAACAATATTTCGATTTATAAAAATCATCATCAGAGCTTGTTTTTAATCCGGACTCATCGAGAGAGAAGCAGAAAATATTTTCTGCTTCTCTCTCGATGAGTCCGGATTAAAAACAAGCTCTGAAGATGATTTTTATAAATCGAACTATTGTTCAATATTAGCAATCAGTATGATATAGAATATTTTCATTTTAACAGCATTGTGTGTTTTCATACCCTTTTATCTATACATATACCGTCGGATTCATTTCCTTACTCTTAACACACATATATATATATATATATATATATATATATATATATATAATATATATATATATACAAGCTATGTAAAAAAAAAGTATCGAGATGTTTTGTACTTTTTGACACATCTTATATTCTGAAAAAAAAAGTTCCATTTTATTCTTGATTTCTATCTTGGTAAATACAGCCTTAAATTTGGTACTTTTTTGACACACTTTGTATTCTGAAAAAAATTTATGAATGGAACGTTAAAGTCCAAGCAATAGCACTGACATGGATATAAGTAGTAAGTACGTAAAGTCGTCGGGGTGGCCTAAAGTCGGTGAACCAGACAGCGAGGGAGTCCATTGTCTTTTCACTAGCGCTAGACTAAAGAAATTATTTTAGCGTCTCAGGTGGAGCTTCACCCCTTGTCACAATGGATCTAGGAGCACTACCACTCCGGGTCACAGTGGACCTAAGAGTAGTGTCGATGAAGGGGTACTCCACACTACCCAGAGCACAAGAATTGAAACTTCACCAGCTCCTCACTTTACCGCACAGACCCCTTACTACTCATACGCTGAGTTGGCGAGGACCGCTATTGAACCAAGAACCTTGAGGCTCCCAGCCGAACACTCTACCGACTGAGCTAAACCAGCCAGATATCCATATGATCGATAATCTGTCAATAGCAGTCCATGCCATTCCTATGCGTATATTGACATCGCTTTCTGTAGATGAGATATTACTACCTAGGTATGTGAACTGGTCTATTAATTTCAGTCTTGCCATCCAGTGTAGAGATATCACCATCTTGTTTAAAACATAAACATCATTTTATCTGAGTCTACAGTGAGGTCAATGTCTCTTGTTTCCTTCTTTTGACTATGCAGCAGAAATTCAACGTGTGCAGGTGAATTTACGAGAAGCACTAGACATTCTGCAAAGTCCACATTTTAATAGTTTCTGTGGAATATCGCAAGCCTTGCTTGCCTTTTATGCTTGAGGCCTTTTTCTTTCATTAGATCTAGTGACGTTATATATGGTGTCTACCAAAAATTATTTTAAAACCTATTTATTTCATTAAAACTCCCGATACATAATTTTGTCGTGTAATACTGGAAAATTAGTTGAGGTTTATGGCATGTAAACCCTGGTTGGGTTATTTTATGTGGAAGACGTTTTTATAATATTCATTCTTGTGAGTGATTCAAATTGTTCTTAAAACTCATTGTAACGTAGCGGGGTCTTTCTGCACAATGCACTTTCTGTACGTCTTTACACCGTGCACTCTGTGGGTGCACTATTAAAAGTTATTCACTGGTCGCTGAACGCTTACAAGACATGTAAACTTCTGGGGCGTGTTTACAACACTCACAGAATCTAGTAGTCCTTTCGTTGGTCAGGCAAGACAATTGGTTCTTCGTTGCGGTCAATTAACTTTCTATCTCAAATGGGTATCTTTGGGCAGGGGAATCTCATTCATAAAATATCTCGTAGTATTTCTTTCACGTAGTAAAATAAAGATGAGGATAGTACTTCTTGCTTTTCATCAATTTATTCCCTTAATGCAAATTATTGAGATAGAGAGATAGAGAGATAGATAGATAGATAGAGAGAGAGAGAGAGAGAGAGAGAGAGTCGATTTCTTTAACACATGTTTTTCAGTCACCCGCCTATGACTAACTCGGCCAAACTGCCAACCCCGACTGCTCTCGGCAAGTTTCGTCAACCCGACTGTCTCGGCAAATTCTGCCAACCCAACTGTCCCAAAATCTAAAATTCCCTCATTATATAGAAATGAATGGGGAACTTTCTAGAATGTCGTGGAACCTTTCGAAGGTTCTAACTGTTCTACCAAATTGCATGTGTCACCTAAGAGGTCAACGGTTCAACCATTCTTTCTTCTGACAAACCGATTAAAATCAATTTTAATAGCAAAATCCTAGACTTCCTGGCTCTCGACCCAGTCTCAGGTGATAATGAGAATTCCATAATCCTCTTGCTTGCCCACTCCCGTAAGGTCTGAGAATCATGCTACATCCTATTAAGGTTTCTCTATGTCTGGCACAGGGCCACCAATATGGTGTTCCCGGGTAGGGCGCGCCAATTATGCTACATGATTTTTAAACACATTTTCTAAAGTCCTTTGCCATTATTTGACAAGGTTTGTACAATAAAAACAACATTAGCGATATATTCAGAAATGTCAGTATAGTTGTTCTGCTGTCCTTCATGAAAGAAATACCAAGGATAGAACAATAAACTTGAACTTTATACTATAAACTTATCCCGGAAAGCTACACGTAATCTATTTAACTGCAGATAACGTACTGACAAAATCAAGAAAGATCCTTTATAAAAAGATACGAATAAATCTGACCATCCCTCACCATTCACAATTTGGCATAAATTAACCCTAGAAGAGATGTGGCGCCGTTAAATTCAATCAATCAATTGTATTTAGCAAAAACTGCCAGAAGTGTTTCCCAGATGTTTCCAAAAGTTGTTTTTTTCGAACAGCATAGAGTTAAATTTGTAGTATATTAAGAAAATTGAAAAAAACACAGGTTTAAATAAGTTGAGTTGCAAGTTTATTAGCCGACAATGCAGTGTTTCAATCTATTAATTAGATCTTCTTCAGGGCATTTGTTGATATAAGGAAAGATAATAAACAAATTTTATCACAGAATAACGAGAAAAACAGCGATAGTCCTTGTTTGTTTGGTTTGTTTTGTTTTACGGCATATCACCCTCAGTGGGTCATTTAATACCGATAAAGTTTTGAAATAAATTCATTCTTAATGGATAATACAATTTTTTTATAAATACATTTTTTCTATTTAACCCATAGATGGGACCCTAACAGGTACTACCAATCCGGGTCAGAGTGGACCAGGGAGCAATGGTGATGAAGGGGTGCTCCACGTTCCCCAAACCTCCAAAACTGGAACCTCACTATCAGATAGAGATTAACGTAATTCCCAGGACATGTAGACCCGCAGCCACAGCCTCCTAGCACCCATATGATAAAAAGGGGTTGGGGCTTGCCATAAGGGCAATAGGGTTGGGAAAATCATATAGGTGCTAGGGCTTGACATGACCAGCCGATAGTCCTTGTTTATCAGTCTGTTCAAAATTTTAAGTTTGAAGAAAGAACGCTGGAAAGGTGGACGGTTTGAAATATGACGTCAAATATTCTTCTTTTTTGGTGTGAGTATGAGTGTGTGTGAGCGTATGTATCGAAAACAGACATTGTGCTTTTTTTTTTTTTAGGTGTTTTGTGTGTATGGTTGCGCGTGTGTGTATAATTTTTTTTGCGATAAACGTCATCGAAACAAACCTATTTGGTCCAATTACTCCGTA
>CM042154.1:17518266-17533266 GCA_023376005.1 Doryteuthis pealeii
CCTTTAATTTTTATACTACCATTAGCGTTACCTCATGTAAGCACTTTTAGAATCCACAGTGATGTAGACA
Organism: Doryteuthis pealeii; assembly: GCA_023376005.1. Taxonomy (NCBI): domain Eukaryota; kingdom Metazoa; phylum Mollusca; class Cephalopoda; order Myopsida; family Loliginidae; genus Doryteuthis; species Doryteuthis pealeii. The sequence continues at coordinate 17,518,337 of CM042154.1, forward strand.
CTATGTTTCGCTTCTTTTCACCATATATATGTATTTGTGAGCATCCCCCAACAAACGGGGACACAATCCAGTGAATCTGTGGTCGTTTGCGAAAAATCAATGATCATTTCGCTTTTTTTCTATTCCGAACAAATTACATAAAGCCTGGCCTCTTCACGGATAGTGACTTAGTTCTATATTCTTTTTCTTTTCAGCATACCCGTATTTTCTGCTTGTGAATTATTTACTTTTCTCAATTACCTTTACATTTACGTGGTCACTGCCGTTTTACACTCTACGTAATGGTTGCTGCAAAGGGCCGGGTACTGCATTTTTCATTGCTGACAGGCTACAGACTTTGAGGGGAGCTAAGGGCCTCCAAAACGTATCCCTAGCAATGAGTGCTGACGCAATAAGCCATGACCAAAAATTAGGTTACTGCATAAGATTTTTTTTTCTATCAGAAGCATTCCCTGCGCTTTTTTATAGCGGTTTCCTTTTATTGGTCAGTCCACAGCCCAGTATCCAAGTACTTGTATAGATAATGCATCATTGGCTGTTTACATTAATGTCAGTACCCTAACACTTACTCTACAGTTAGTGTACAAACCTAAATGGCTGAATGAGTACAACCAGCTCATTGAAGGATTGAGTGACAGGTTCTTGATATCATCCTGATCCTTTTCCGGTGGATACCATGAGAATCGGTGGAGAAGGTCCTCTTCCGGTTTAAATTAGAAACAATTAGTTAGTATCAGCCGGACCACGAAGTAGTAAGTCGCATTAAGCGCGCTGCGACTCAATCTGCGAGGTAGTCTGGTGGGATTTCGGAATAAAATATGATCTAAAGAAAATCGAGTTTTGTGTTATTATCTAAAACCTACCAATGACCTAGGGCTTATGATAAAGAGAAATCCCCAATGGGAGACCAGACACGAAGTCCCCAAGACGAAGTCCAGACCCCTAGAAGAAGAACATAAGATACCAAAAGACGATCAGAAGAAGAATAGAAGTAAAGAGGCGTATACAGCAGGCATGGGGATGCTTATATCAAGCATGGCAACCATCGTTGCCCAGTCGTGAGGTCGCCAAGTCTTCTTTTAGAAAACGCCTTGAGATTTAGCCATTGCGCTACTTTATGACCTTTAATAATACATGACTGGATATAATCTATATATAGTTTGTTTTATGACTGGTATTATATATCTATATATAGTTTTTATTTTAATACATATTAAAGTTTACATTTCAAATTGTTTTATTTTTAAATCTTTAATGAATTGATGATTTTACTTACTTAGGATACAACTCGCTTGACATTGAATTTTTTACTCCCACCCCTCAGGCAATATGTTTCAAAAATTATTTTTTACATCGCCCGGAGGACGTTTTTTTATACTAGTACTAATAATTAAAACTTCTTAGAAGTTCGTGGCAATAGATAATATTTAGATTCTTAGCAAGGAACCCACCAAACTTCTATTGCACACTAGCAAAGCTACATGGCTTTACCCGGGATTTGAAAATAAATCGCCTATTTTATGATATATCGATTATCAAAACAATAATATTTCTATGTATTTGGTTTATTATATTTATTCTTTATATGTTCTTGTTTTTATGTTGTTTATTTCTGTTATTTTCTTATTTGTATTCTTGACTTCACAGAAAACAATTTGCGTTTAGTTAAGTTTTCATTTTTTAGAGAGCCTAGTATTTCATGTGATGGGGAGGGTAGAATGCAAACATCGGAGAGGTCTGTGACGTTACGGCAGCTGCATTGTAATTTTCAGAATTTTTGTTCTGCTAAATTTTGATCATTCTTGCATGGCCATAGGTTGGCTGTAATGTTAAGTCGTTGTTTTCAAGTTTCTTTTTCGTATATCGTGGACCATTACCAATTGAAGAAAGCATCTCGAATTAATTTCGGCTAGATATCGATTCTCACCGAGTGCTCCACTCTTGTAGCCTTAAGATGAATATCAATATCTATCCAATGTTGACAAATCCCGTGATGAGTGACGACATTGGACCAAAACCTTTTGTTGAAAAACGGACTATGATAAAAAGCTCCCAGCACTAAATGTTCAATATGCTATTCGCAGTATGTGCGGAAATGTCAACACGGCCGTTATCTCGGCCTTTGCTAAATTTTCCTTAGTATAGACCAAGGCCAAAAGTGAAAATGGAAAAAAACATTTTGTTTGGGTTTGGTTTGTTTTGTTTTACGGCATATCAACCTCAGTGGGTCATTTAATGCTGACAAAGTTTTGAAATAAATCAATTTCTTAATGGATAATACAATTTTTTATAAATACATTTTTCTATTAAACCCATAGATGGGACCCTAACAGGTACTACCACTCCGGTCAGAGTGACCAGGGAGCAATGGTGATGAATGGGGTGCTCCACATTCCCCAAACCTCAAACCTGGAACCTCACCATCAGATAGAGTTTAACGTCATTCCAGGACATGTAGACCCCGCAGCCACCGCCTTCTAGCACCCATATGATAAAAAGAGGTTGGGGCTTGCCATTGAGGGCAATAGGGTTGGGAAAATCATATAGGTGCTAGGGCTTGACGTGACCAGCCGATTGATCGGAGGGGGCCTCTCCGACCGCCCGTCTAGCCCAAGATAGGGTCAAAGTGGAGTATTGCATGTCATGAACAGCTCATCCACCTGGGCTCTGTCCTTAAGCATCACGGATCGCCACCCACGGCCAACAGGTGACCCTATTGGGGAATCTTACCCCTCTGCAAAGGTGCAGTCGGTGCATTCTAACGCCCCAGCCGACAGGGCGGGGGAAAAACAGTATCTTGTAAAATCTTTAAAATAGGTTTTTGGTTGGTTGGTTGGTTGGTTGGCTGGTTGTGTGTGGTTTTACGGCACATCAAACATTTTGGGGTATTTGTAAGTGGAAATCAGTTTTGTACGGAATATTTCGTTTCAATAAACTGTGTTAATTATTTGAAGATTTTACTTTTGAGAAGCTATTCTTAATCTATTAATAATGGAGATTCGCTTCCGGTTTTGTCTATAAAAAAACTACGTCACTGATTACGTCACATTACCCCAAATCGTCATAACATAGATAAATACCACTCAAAATTTGAACATGCAACATTAGATAGTCCTCATTGTTTTTAAAAACAAGTTTTAATAAGACATGACTGGTATTATATATCTATAATAGTTTGTTTTATTCTAATACATATTTAAAGTTTACATTTCAAATTGTTTTATTTTTAATCCTTAATAAATTTTGATGATTTTACTTGCTTAGGGTACAAACTCGCTGACAATTGAATTTTTAACTCAGGCAATATGTTTCAAAAATCTATTTTTACATCGCCCGGAGGACGTTTTTGTACTAGTACTAATAACCTAATCTTTTACTTTAGAATTATCGTGCGATAGATAATATTTAGATATCTTAGCAAGGAAACCCACCAAATTTCTATTGCCTCACTAGCATACACTTACAATTAATACAATTCCCTAAACATCTAAAACAAGATAATCCTAGACTGGTTGAAGTGTCGTTTAAAATTAATCAAGCATCGATGGATAATTTCTAAAGTTAATTTCTAAAAAAAATGTCCCAAGCTCAGCTTGGTGCGTCAAGTGAGAACAAATTTAAGATTATTATTATTTGCGTTATTCGGGACTATTGTTCCCATCTTCATTGTTATTTGTACAACGTTTCGGCCGATATTTGCCCTCCGGCCTTCTTCAGGTATTTCTTGTCGAACTTGGAACTTCTCGGACTCGGGAACCTTCTTTCGAACTCGGGAACTTTCTTGTCGTAATCGGGAACCATACGAACTTCGAACCTAACCCTTTATTCAGTCCTCGGGGGTATACTGTTCTCATTCTGCTAACCATAGCTGGGAAATACCTGAAGAAGGCCGGAGGGCATATCGGCCGAAACGTTGTACAAATAACAATGAAGATGGGACAGATAGTCTGAAATAACGCAGATAATACTAATCATCAAACCTCATCTCAAAACATTTCAGAGAAATACAATTTAAGATTAAAAAAAAAATTTCTAATGGAAAAAATATTCCCCGTGTAGAATTTCTTTTCAAGAAAATTACAAAATCTTTAGAAAAATATGCGAAGCGTATTAAATAGAAGTGAAGTGATGTTTTACTCTTTTGCTCTAGCCAACACTGACAGACTGACAGAATATTTATTATATTATACTAGCAAATATATGCACCTCCGGGTGCAAGTATTTAAGTTTAATGTAATAAAATATTGTATTAAATTAGAAAGGCTAATGAAACTAAATAGAATACAGATAAAAAGATTTGAAACAAGGGAGTATAATAAAAGATTTGAAACAGAGGGAGTATATAAAAAATGGAACAACTGAAACTTACGCTTCCATCCACTCTCGTCTTTCATTGTTATTTTTTCTAATTTAAGTATTTAGTTAAAATAGGAAGTAAAGAATAAAATGACAGTTATTTTTTCTTGTTAATGGATTTCATTTGAGATTTATTGAAGAGATTTTTGCTTATATCATTAAAATAAAACCAAAACAATTAGAAATCAATAATACTAAGCACATATTTTATTAAATTTCGATTTTTTTAATATTGATATGCAAATTAGCCTTCCCGTTCACATTGTAAACCGCTATTTTGTTGTATATATAAATATAATTGCATGTTGTCAGTATGTGTAGACATAGTTAACAGGTATTAATAATGTAAGACAATTTTATTAATAATGAGGTTTAGATAAAAAATAAAATCACGGGAGAATGTGATGTCAATAACTAAGAGAATTGTGACTTGAGTAGGAATATAGTTTCGGTTACAGACAGAAAAACACACAATCTCCATTATAATAAGATATATATATTATATATATATATATATGAATTACTATTGTTTGTTATTGACATCACATTCTCCGTGATTTTATTTTTATCTAAACCTCAATTATTAATAAAATTGTCTTACATTATTAATACTGTTAACTATGTCTACATACTGACAACATGCAATTATATTTATATATACAACAAAATAGCGGTTTACAATGTGAACGGGAAGGCTAATTTGCATATCAATATTAAAAAATCGAATTTAATAAATATGTGCTTAGTATTATTGATTTCTAATTGTTTGGTTTTATTTTAATGAATATAAGCAAAAATCTCTTCAATAAATCTCAAATGAAATCCATTAACAAGAAAAAATAACTGTCATTTTATTCTTTACTTCCTATTTTAACTAAATACTTAAATTAGAAAAAAAATAACAATGAAAGACGAGAGTGATGGAAGCGTAAGTTTCAGTTGTTCCATTTTTTATTATACTCCCTCTGTTTCAAATCTTTTATTATACTCCCTCTGTTTCAAATCTTTTTATCTGTATTCTTATTTAGTTTCATTAGCCTTTCTAATTTAATACAATATTTTATTACATTAAAACTTAAATACTTGCACCCGGAGGGTGCATATATTTGCTAGTATATATAATAAATATTCTGTCAGTCTGTCAGTGTTGGCTAGAGCAAAGAGTAAAACATCACCTTCACTTCTATTTAATACGCTTCGCATATTTTCTAAAGATTTTGTAATTTTCTTGAAAAGAAATTCTACACGGGGAATATTTTTTCCATTAGAAATTTTTTTTTTAATCTTAAATTGTATTTCTCTGAATGTTTGAGATGAGGTTTGATGATTAGTATTATCTGCGTTATTCAGACTATTGTCCCCATCTTCATTGTTATTTGTACAACGTTTCGGCCGATATGCCCTCCGGCCTTCTTCAGGTATTTCCCCAGCTATGGTTAGCAGAATGAGAACAGTATACCCCCGAGGACTGAATAAAGGGTTAGGTTCGAAGTTCCGTGATGGTTCCCGATTACGACAAGAAAGTTCCCGAGTTCGAAAAGAAGGTTCCCGAGTCCGAGAAGGTTCCCAAGTTCGACAAGAAATACCTGAAGAAGGCCGGAGGGCATATCGGCCGAAACGTTGTACAAATAACAATGAAGATGGGAACAATAGTCCGAATAACGCAAATAATAATAATCTTAAAATTTGTTCTCACTTGACGCACCAAGCTGAGCTTGGGACATTTTTTTTAGAAATTAACTTTAGAAATTATCCATCGATGCTTGATTAATTTTAACGACACTTCAACCAGTCTAGGATTATCTTGTTTAGATGTTAGGGAATTGTATTAATTGTAAGTGTATGCTAGTGAGCAATAGAAATTTGGTGGGTTTCCTTGCTAAGATATCTAAATATTATCTATCGCACGAAATTCTAAGTAAGAAGATTAGGTTATTAGTACTAGTACAAAAAACGTCCTCCGGGCGATGTAAAAATAGATTTTTGAAACATATTGCCTGAGTTAAAAATTCAATGTCAGCGAGTTTGTACCCTAAGCAAGTAAAATCATCAAATTTATTAAAGGATTAAAAAATAAAACAATTTGAAATGTAAACTTTAAATATGTATTAGAATAAAACAAACTATATATAGATATATAATACCAGTCATGTCTTTATTAAAACTTGTTTTTAAAAACAATGAGGACTATCTAATGTTGCATGTTCAAATTTTGAGTGTATTTATTCTATGTTATGACGATTTGGGGTAATGTGACGTAATCAGTGACGTAGTTTTTTTTATAGACAAAAACCGGAAGCGAATCTCCATTATTAATAGATTAAGAATAGCTTCTCAAAAGTAAAATCTTCAAATAATTAACACAGTTATTTGAAACGAAATATTCCGTACAAAACCTGATTTCCACTTACAAATACCCCAAAATGTTTGATGTGCCGTAAAACCAACACACCAACCAGCCAACCAACCAACCAACCAACCAAAAACCTATTTTAAAGATTTTGACAAGATACTGTTTTTTCCCCGCCCTGTCGGCTGGGGCGTTAGAATGCACCGACTGCACCTTTGCAGAGGGGTAAGATTCCCCCAATAGGGTCACCTGTTGGCCGTGGGTGGCGATCCGTGATGCTTAAGGACAGAGCCCAGGTGGATGAGCTGTTCATGACATGCAATACTCCACTTTGACCCTATCTTGGGCTAGACGGGCGGTCGGAGAGGCCCCCTCCGATCAATCGGCTGGTCACGTCAAGCCCTAGCACCTATATGATTTTCCCAACCCTATTGCCCTCATGGCAAGCCCCAACCTCTTTTTATCATATGGGTGCTAGAAGGCGGTGGCTGCGGGTCTACATGTCCTGGGAATGACGTTAAACTCTATCTGATGGTGAGGTTCCAGGTTTGGAGGTTTGGGGAATGTGGAGCACCCCATTCATCACCATTGCTCCCTGGTCCACTCTGACCCGGAGTGGTAGTACCTGTTAGGGTCCCATCTATGGGTTAAATAGAAAAATGTATTTATAAAAAAATTGTATTATCCATTAAGAATTGATTTATTTCAAAACTTTGTCAGCATTAAATGACCCACTGAGGTTGATATGCCGTAAAACAAAACAAACCAAACCAAACAAAATGTTTTTTTCCATTTTCACTTTTGGCCTTGGTCTATACTAAGGAAAATTTAGCAAAGGCCGAGATAACGGCCGTGTTGACATTTCCGCACATACTGCGAATAGCATATTGAACATTTAGTGCTGGGAGCTTTTTATCATAGTCACGTTTTTCAACAAAAGGTTTGGTCCAATGTCGTCACTCATCACGGGATTTGTCAACATTTGGATAGATATTGATATTCATCTTAAGGCTACAAGAGTGGAGCACTCGGTGAGAATCGATATCTAGCCGAATTAATTCGAGATGCTTTCTTCAATTGGTAATGGTCCACAGATATACGAAAAAGAACACTTGAAAACAACGACTTAACATTACAGCCAACCTATGGCCATGCAAGAATATCAAATTTAGCAGAACAAAATTCTGAAAATTACAATGCAGCTGCCGTAACGTCACAGACCTCTCCGATGTTTGCACTACCTCCCATCACATGAAATACTAGGCTCTCTAAAAATGAAAAACTTAACTAAACGCAAATTGTTTTCTGTGAAGTCAAGAATACAAATAAGAAGAATAACAGAAATAAACAACATAAAAACAAGAACATATAAAGAATAAAATATAATAAACCAAATACATAGAAATATATTTGTTTTGATAATCGATATACATAAAATAAGCGATTTATTTTCAAATCCCGGGTAAAGCCATGTAGCTTTGCTAGTGTGCAATAGAAGTTTGGTGGGTTTCCTTGCTAAGATATCTAAATATTATCTATTGCACGAACTTCTAAGAAGTTTTAATTATTAGTACTAGTATAAAAAACGTCCTCCGGGCGATGTAAAAATAGATTTTTGAAACATATTGCCTGAGGGGTGGGAGTAAAAAATTCAATGTCAGCGAGTTTGTATCCTAAGTAAGTAAAATCATCAAATTCATTAAAGATTTAAAAAATAAAACAATTTGAAATGTAAACTTTAAATATGTATTAAAATAAAACAAACTATATATAGATATATAATACCAGTCATAAAACAAACTATATATAGATATATACCAGTCATGTATTTATTAAAGGTCATAAAGTAGCAATGGCTAAATCTCAAGGCGTTTTCTAAAGAAGACTTGGCGACCTCACGACTGGGGTCAACGACTGGTTGCCATGCTTGATATAAGCATCCCCATGCCTGCTGTATACCCTCTTTACTTCTATTCTTCTTCTGATCGTCTTTTGGTATCTTATGTTCTTCTTCTAGGGTCTGGACTTCGTCTTGGGGACTTCGTGTCTGGTCTCCCATTGGGGATTTCTCTTTATCATAAGCCCTAGGTCATTGGTAGGTTTTAGATAATAACACAAAACTTCGATTTTCTTTAGATCATATTTTATTCCGAAATCCCCACCAGACTACCTCGCAGATTGAGTCGGCAGCGCGCTTAATGCGACTTACTAACTTCGTGGTCCGGCTGATACTAACTAATTGTTTCTAATTTAAACCGGAAGAGGACCTTCTCCACCGATTCTCATGGTATCCACCGGAAAAGGGATCAGGATGATATCAAGACCTGTCACTCAATCCTTCAATGCCGCTGGTTGTACTCATTCAGCCATTTAGGTTTGTACACTAACTGTAGATAAGTGTTAGGGTACTGACATTTATGTAACATGCCAATGATGCATTATCTATACAAGTACTTGGATACTGTGCTGTGGACTGACCAATAAAAGGAACCGTATAAAAAAGCGCAGGGAAATGCTTCCTGATGAGAAATCTATGCAGTAACCTAATTTTTGGTCATGGCTTATTGCGTCAGCACTCATTGCTAGGGATACGTTTTGGAGGCCCTTAGCTCCCCTCAAAGTCTGTAGCCTGTCAGCAATGAAAATGCAGTACCCGGCCCTTTGCAGCAACCTTACGTAGAGTGTAAACCAGTGACCACGTAATGTAAACGGTACATTGAGAAAAGTAAATAATTCATCAAAGCAGAAAATACGGGTATGCTGAAAGAAAAGAATATAGAACTAAGTCACTATCCGTGAAGAGGCCAGGCTTTAGTAATTTTGTTCGGAAAATAGAAAAAAAAAGCGAATGATCATTGATTTTTCGCAAACGACCAACAGATTCACTGGATGTGTCCCCATTGCTACAAATACATAATATGGTCGAAAAGAACGCGAAACATAGTGTCTACATCACTGTGGATCTTAAAAGTGCTTACCATGAGGTAACGCTAATGGTCAGTATAAAAATTAAGGTGGTTAACGGGGGGGGGGAGAAGAAGAGAAAGGGCGGAATTATGACGTCAAGGAACGAGTTAACAACGACATGAAATGCAACTGTTTTAATACATATATATGCACATAAAATGGGTACACAAAGAAAAGAAAGTTCTTAGTTTAGTTCGGACAAGCAACCCGAGATTTAATAACAGTTATCGGCACCTTTTCGTGAGGTAAAGCCGTATGTTATTATTTAGTTCTCAGCTCTGCAAGGTCTTAGCCGTAGTCATTAGTTTAGTTGAGTTTTGGTTACAGCCCCGTTGTGGGTAAGCCGTAATTAATTGGTTGTGGGTTTGTTTAAGGTCGTTTAGGTTGCAAACGTTAGTTGTTATCCTGGCGATAAAGGTAAATTGCTATCAGCCTTCATGGGTTAAAAGATAGCAATCTCTCATGAGAAGCGGGGAATGGTAGAAGTCCGTCGTGGGTTTTTCTATCTGTAAGCCAAGTTCATAGGGAGAAATAGAGCAAAGCCCTTACCTGTAGAAATAGTCACCAAGCAGTCAGAAGGTTACAACTAAAAGAGGAAGAATTGCTAATGACATGGCTTTTTATAAGGACCAGCACGGGACTATGATGATAGAGATGGCTGCTGCTGCTGTGTGTCGGTGACACTCGACCACCGTCCCCTAAGGGGACTAGGTGCCGGTGAAGACCGAAGATAGTAATATAATAACATTTCAGTAAGTTACAAACCTTCGATAGATAACTACAGAATAAACGAATACTGGATTTTTCCACCTACAAATAGGGACACAATTTTTAATTCTTAGCTTCTTTGTCAAAACGAACACATTTCTCTCACTGTAACACAGTAGGCAATTAAGAATTGAATTAAAATTTGTCATATAAGGAATTATTTCTGAGAACAAAATGTATTAATTTTTAATCAGTGAAACTCAAAGACTTTGGGAAAATAGACAGAAATAAACATTTGAATTAAAATGCAAAACTTTCCTCCAACAAATGACACATGTTTTATTCTTAGCTTCTTATATTTGTTACATTTTTAGGGGTAAAAAGGAAAATAGTTTGAACAAATATATGTTACATCATTAAGAACTGAATACCAAAATCTTTACATTTTTATTTCTTAGATTCTTATATTTGTTACATTTTTAGGGGTAAAAAGGAAAATAGTTTTAACAAATATATGTTACATCATTAAGAACTGAATACCAAAATCTTTACATTTTTATTTCTTAGATTCTTATATTTGTTACATTTTTTAGGGGTAAAAAGGAAAATAGTTTTAACAAATATATGTTACATCATTAAGAACTGAATACCAAAATCTTTACATTTTTATTTCTTAGATTCTTATATTTGTTACATTTTTAGGGGTAAAAAGGAAAATAGTTTTAACAAATATATGTTACATCATTAAGAACTGAATACCAAAATCTTTACATTTTTATTTCTTAGATTCTTATATTTGTTACATTTTTAGGGGTAAAAAGGAAAATAGTTTTAACAAATATATGTTACATCATTAAGAACTGAATACCAAAATCTTTACATTTTTATTTCTTAGCTTATTTTTATTGTTACATTTTTATAGGGTTAAAAAAAGAAAAATAAGAATACATTTTATATCAATGTAACTCATAAGGCAAGAAAAAATTTGCCTTTAGAAAAATAGAATTGCTTCAAATCACTCACGATTTTAGGGTTACATTATTTTAAGATAATATTTTAAATGTAGATATTTGCCCAACCCGTTTGTCACGGATAGAATGTGATACAGGAACAAGTATGGAATCGAACTTGCTATTCAGTAGTAATGGATCTGCGAAACTAACTTTTTTCTTTATCCAACCCGTTCGTAACGGGTAGGATGTGACGCCAGATCGCAGTTAGGGCATACAACGTGAATCAAACTCACTATTCAGTAGTAATGGATCGGCGAGACTAGCTTGCTAATCATTTCACCAAGATGAGTTGATTTCCTTAAACTATTAATCGCAGGTAGAATATGAGATGAATTGCAGTCATAAATCTTATTATAATGGAGATTGTGTGTTTTTCTGTCTGTAACCGAAACTATATTACTACTCAAGTAACAATTCCCTTAGTTATTTACATCACATTCTCCATGATTTTATTTTTATTTAAACCTCAATTAATAATAAAATTGCTTCACCTTTTTATTAGTGTTGTCCATATCTACATACAAATAACATGCAATTGTATTTATATATACAAAAAATAGCGGTTTACAGTGTGAATGGGAAGGCTAATTTGCATATTGATATTAAAAATGTGATTTTATTAAATATGTGCTTAGTATTATTGATTTCTAATTGTTTGGTTTTATTTTAATGAATATAAGCAAAAATCTCTTCAATGAATCTTAAATGAAATCCATTAACAAGAAAAAATAACTGTCATTTTATTCTTTACTTCCTAATTTAACTAAATAGTTAAATTAGGAAAATTTACCAATGAAAGATGGGAGTAACGGAAAATGATGGAAGAGTTGTTTCAAAGTTGTTCTATTTTTCAATGATACCCCCTCTGTTCCAAATCTTTTTATCTGCATTCTTATTCAGTTTCATTAGCCTTTCTAATTTAATATATTTTATTATATTAAAACTTAAATACTTGCACCCGGATGGGGCATATATTTGCTAGTACAAATAACATAGTGTATCATTCATTATCTTTATATATAAAGATTAAATTAAATATTGAAGGAATTGTATTTATTTATCTTTCTCGTCATTATTCAGTCGTAATACGGAATATTTATATACAAAAGTCACAACCTATCAGACTTTCCTGACATCTTTAATCCCTATAGAAAATGTGTCTGACATTTTTTGCACTCATCTTGTTGAGATATATATATATATATATATATATATATATATATATATATATATATATATATACAGAGAGAGAGACAGAGAGAGAGAGAGAGAGAGAAAAGGCTATGAAAACACATAATGCTGTTAAAAGGAAAATATCTTATATCATATTCATAGCTAATATTGAACAATATTTCGATTTATAAAAATCATCATCAGAGCTTGTTTTTAATCCGGACTCATCGAGAGAGAAGCAGAAAATATTTTCTGCTTCTCTCTCGATGAGTCCGGATTAAAAACAAGCTCTGAAGATGATTTTTATAAATCGAACTATTGTTCAATATTAGCAATCAGTATGATATAGAATATTTTCATTTTAACAGCATTGTGTGTTTTCATACCCTTTTATCTATACATATACCGTCGGATTCATTTCCTTACTCTTAACATATATATATATATATATATATATATATATATATATATATAAGCTATGTAAAAAAAAAGTATCGAGATGTTTTGTACTTTTTGACACATCTTATATTCTGAAAAAAAAGTTCCATTTATTCTTGATTTCTATCTTGGTAAATACAGCCTTAAATTTGGTACTTTTTGACACACTTTGTATTCTGAAAAAATTAATGAATGGAACGTTAAAGTCCAAGCAATAGCACTGACATGGATATAAGTAGTAAGTACGTAAAGTCGTCGGGGTGGCCTAAAGTCGGTGAACCAGACAGCGAGGGAGTCCATTGTCTTTTCACTAGCGCTAGACCAAAGAAATTATTTTAGCGTCTCAGGTGGAGCTTCACCCCCTTGTCACAATGGATCTAGGAGCACTACCACTCCGGGTCACAGTGGACCTAAGAGTAGTGTCGATGAAGGGGTACTCCACACTACCCAGAGCACAAGAATTGAAACTTCACCAGCTCCTCACTTTACCGCACAGACCCTTACTACTCATACGCTGAGTTGGCGAGGACCGCTATTGAACCAGGAACCTTGAGGCTCCCAGCCGAACACTCTACCGACTGAGCTAAACCAGCCAGATATCCATATGATCGATTATCTGTCAATAGCAGTCCATGCCATTCCTATGCGTATATTGACATCGCTTTCTGTAGATGAGATATTACTACCTAGGTATGTGAACTGGTCTAATAATTTCAGTCTTGCCATCCAGTGTAGAGATATCACCATCTTGTTTAAAACATAAGCATTATTTTATCTTAGTCTACAGTGAGGTCAATGTCTCTTGTTTCCTTCTTTTGACTATGCAGCAGAAATTCAACGTGTGCAGGTGAATTTACGAGAAGCACTAGACATTCTGCAAAGTCCACATTTTAATAGTTTCTGTGGAATATCGCAAGCCTTGCTTGCCTTTTATGCCTGAGGCCTTTTTCTTTCATTAGATCTAGTGACGTTATATATGGTGTCTACCAAAAATTATTTTAAAACCTATTTATTTAATTAACACTCCCGATGCATAATTTGGTCGTGTAATAACTGGAAAGTTAGTTGAGGTTTATGGCATGTAAACCCTGGTTGGGTTATTTTATGTGGAAGACGTTTTTATCATATTCATTCTTGGGAATTATTCAAATTGTTCTTAAAACTCATTGTAACGTAGCGGGGTCTTTCTGCACAATGCACTTTCTGTGCGTCTTTACACCGTGCACTCTGCGGGTGCACTATTAAAAGTTATTCACTGGTCGCTGGACGCTTACAAGGCATGTAAACTTCTTGGGTTTGTTTACAACACTCACAGAATCTAGTAGTCCTTTCGTTGGTCAGGCAAGACAAGTGGTTCTTCGTTGCGGTCAATTAAATTTCTATCTCAACGGGGTATCTTTGGGCAGGGGAATCTCATTCATAAAATATCTCGTAGTATTTCTTTCACGTAGTAAAATAAAGATGAGGATAGTACTTCTTGCTTTTCATCAATTTATTCCCTTAATGCAAATTATTGAGATAGAGAGATAGAGATAGAGATAGATAGATGATAGATAGAGAGAGAGAGAGAGAGAGAGAGGAGAGAGAGAGAGAGAGAGAGAGTCGATTTCTTTAACACATGTTTTTCAGTCACCCGCCTATGACTAACTCGGCCAAACTGCCAACCCCGACTGCTCTCGGCAAGTTTCGTCAACCCGACTGTCTCGGCAAATTCTGCCGACCCAACTGTCCCAAAATCTAAAATTCCCTCATTATATAGAAATGAATGGGGAACTTTCTAGAATGTCGTGGAACCTTTCGAAGGTTCTAACCGTTCTACCAAATTGCATGCGTCACCTAAGAGGTCAACGGTTCAACCATTCTTTCTTCTGACAAACCGATTAAAATCAATTTTAATAGCAAAATCCTAGACTTCCTGGCTCTCG
>CM042154.1:17538266-17561442 GCA_023376005.1 Doryteuthis pealeii
CGGGCGGTCGGAGAGGCCCCCTCCGATCAATCGGCTGGTCCCGTCAAGCCCTAGCACCTATATGATTTTCCAAACCCTATTGCTCTCATGACAAGCCCCAACCCCTTTTTGTCATATGGGTGCTAGAAAGCGGTGGCTGCGGGTCTACATGTCCTGGGAATGACGTTAAACTCTATCTGATGGCGAGGTTCCAGTTTTGGAGGTTCATCACCATTGCTCCCTGGTCCAACCCTGACCCGGAGTGGTAGTACCTGTTAGGGTCCCATCTATGTGTTAAATAGAAAAATGCATTTATAAAAAAAATTGTATTATCCATTAAGAATTGATTTATTCCAAAACTTTATCGGCATTAAATGACCCACTGAGGTTGATATGCCGTAAAACAAAACAAACGAAACCAAACAAAAATGTAGTACCTTGAATTATGAGTTTAATTCGCCTGAACGTGACTCAATTTCCTCGTATATAAAATCAATTTGAGCACCTCACGTGGTGTAATAGTTAGCAAGTGAGACTGGCACATCATGACTAGTGAGATCTTGCCTCACTGGGTGCCCCTTACATTCGGCATTGTGCCACATCTAAGCAAGGCTTAGTAAATAACTATATAAAATCAATTTTACCATTGAAATAAACTGAAATGCCATTAATCCGTACCCACCCCCAAAAAAAACACGTTTTTTGTTATGTTTTGTTTAAATAAGAAAAATAGCACTGAATTGTATAAAATAGAATGAAATAGAATGCAATAAATTATTGGGTGTGTTGCAAGATGGGTACATTATCCTGACTTTTGTGAGCTAGGACTACTAATGGAAGGGGAGGAAGAAATAAATAAATAGGAGATGATAAAGGTTTAAAAAATAGTGATGAGCCAAAACAGGATGAACGATGATTTAACCGTAGCGTGACCCCGAACTGAGAATTGAGTGGTAAGCGGAAGTCGGGTGTTGACCGGAAGTCACGTGGTGACGTGGAACAACAAAGAAAGCTATCAGCCTTTTTTCGATTTGGGACGTCGTAGGGTACGGACCTGATCTTGGGTCCCTTATGGGATCACAGTAATCTAGAAGTATAGTTCTCTCTCTTTCTCTCTGCCTTTCCTCCTCTCTGGTATGAGCCCACTAGACGAGCACGATAATAAAGGAGCAGTTGTGACTACATATTTCTCGTGTTGTAATTTCTATCAACACCATTTTAGCACTGTGAATTTGGAGGCACGTGGACGAGACCCGCTATATAATACATACGCCGCCGCCACCTTACCGTTATCGTAGTAGCGCTCGGAAAAAAGGACAACGTTACTTATATCATTTTGGTACTGTGAAAATATACCACTACGGTACAGGTGTAATTGTTTTAATCTTTACTTTTTATAAATTTTAAGATATAAATGATTTTAGTAAACTTATTAACATAGGCTTATATGAAGCTCGCTCATACCTCAAATTTAAGCTGAAAACACAAAGCAGAAACTCGACCGAGTGACATCTTGTAATTTAGGCAACTCGTAATTTGGAATACTCGTAAAATCAAGGTACCACCGTATGCCAAACATTTGTTGTAACGTCTAGTAAAAATACAACAGAAAAATCAATTCGATAATTCATTAGATACTTTTTATAATATTATTAAGAATATCAGAAAACTATTTTTTCAAGAATTTCTAGTCGCAAAGGTTAAAATTAAAATCAATGACTGGGAGAGGGTGTTAAAGCGTGTCTGCAAAAAGTTAGGAACAAGAAAACAAAAACAAAAAAAGTAACTTTAATATAATTTGAAAGAGATAAAAAAAAAGGTGAAAAGAAATAAAAAATGGCCGCCAAATTAGACATTGGTTTGGGTGTCAAATAGGAGGAAGACAGTCGCCAGAAATTTGGAAATCGATTAGTGACTTGATTAGCGAGTTGGGTTTGTTAATAGATAAGAACTGGAAAAAACGAATACATATAAAGACGCGTTTAACTTTCTTCATTTCTCTCTTCTACCCTCTCTCTCTCTCTCTCTCTCTCTCTCTCTCTCTCTCTCTCTCTCTCTCTCTCTCTCTCTCTCTTTATACCATCTTCCTCTTTCTAAACAGTTTTACTTCAATGCTATTCTTTTATGATGTTGTTGTTGCTGTATTTCTTCTTCTTCTTCTTCTTCCCCCCTTTCTTCTTCTTCTTTCTTCTTCTTCTTCCTCTTCTTCTTCTTTTCTTCTTCCCTCCTTTCTTCTTTCTTCTTCTTCTTCTTCACTCCTTTCTTCTTCTTCTTCTTCTTCTTCTTCTTCTTCTTCTTCTTCTTCTTCTTCTTCTTCTTCTTCTTCTATTTTGTTCTACTTTTTCCATTGCTTTTATTCTATGTTACACAATCTACAAGTCTTCCCTAGAATTCTAGAAAATTTATTTTTCGTCTTAACTCAATTTTTATTTATATTTTCTTCTCATTGTTTTTAACTTCCTCGTCTAATTTGATTCTTACCTCACCTTTCTTTTTAAAAAAAAATTAGTTTACATTTCCTCTTTTATTTTTTATTTATTTATTTATTTTTACCTGTTACGTAAATAATATCCGTTTTTATTTTCTATCTAGTTTTGTCATTTCCCCTTCAGACATATTTTTTAAAGGTCCATCAAGTTCAACCTCTCTATTTCCTTCTTTTTGTGTTGTTGTTGTTGTTGTTGTTGTTCTTCTTCTTCTTCTTCTTCTTCTTCTTCTTCTTCTAGATTAGTTTTTCTTATTTGTTTTCTTTCTTTTTCTTTCCATTTCAAATATATTTAAGCCCCAACGCTTTTTTATCATATTATAGAATGCACCGACTGCACCTCTGCAGAGGGGTAAGATTCCCCCAATGGGGCCACCTGTTGGCCGTGGGTGGCGACCCGTGATGCTTAAGGATAGAGCCCAGGTGGATGAGCAGTTCATGACTTGCAATACTCCACTTTGGCCATATCTTGGGATAGACGGGCGGTCGGAGAGGCCCCCTCCATTCAATCGGCTGGTCACGTCAAGCCCTAGCACATATATGATTTCCCCAACCCTATAGCCCTTATTGCAAGCCCCAACCCCTTTTTATCATATGGGTGCTAGAAGGCGGTGGCTGTGGGTCTACATGTCCTGGGAATGACGTTAAACTCTATCTGATGGTGAGGTTCCAGTTCTAGAGGTTTGGGGAATGTGGAGCATCCCTTCATCACCATTGCTCCCTGGTCCACTCTGACCCGGAGTGGTAGTACCTGTTAGGGTCCCATCTATGGGTTAAATACAAAAATGTATTTATAAAAAAATTGTATTATCCATTAAGAATTGATTTATTTCAAAACTTTATCGGCATTAAATGACCCACTGAGGTTGATATGCCGTAAAACAAAACAAACCAGACCAAACCAAATATATCTATTTTCGTCTACGTTTTCTTTCTTTTTTAAAAGTTTACCTTTTTTTTATTTATCTATTGATTCTTTCTGTTCTGTTTAATCTTTTTATTTAGTTTCTTTATCTCCCATTGTTTTTTTTAATTATATTGACAAGGAATTTTCTTGGAGTAGCCCCCGTGGCATAAGGGTTAAAAGTTCTGGACTTTGGCAGCGTAGTAAGCAAGTTCGAACTTTCGTACTAATAGTCTTGGGTAAGGTATGAACATTATCATTTACCTATATATGGGTTAAATTATACCACTCCTGTTCTTCTATAAGGATGGCTATGGCATTGCATAGTAAAATAGGCGGAGTGGCATAATGTCGATATCAGCTAGACAAGGAAGGAGTCTATCCCCTTTTCACAAGTGCTAAACTAGGTAGATGGTCTTTGCATCTGAGATGGAGTGTAACACCCATCATTCTTTCTTTTTTTTCTACTTTCTTCATCATTTATCTTTCTTTCTTTCTTTCTTTCTTTCTGCATATGTTTATTTTTGTATGTTTACTTTCTGTTATTCAGCCTTTTTCATTCTTTTTCTTCTTTCTGTTTTTGTTTTTTCTGTTTTTCTTTCTTTCTTTTCTTCTTTCTTTCTTTCTTTCTGCATATATTTATTTTTGTATGTTTACTCTCTGTTTATTCAGCCTTTTTCATTCTTTTTCTTCTCTCTGTTTCTTTCTCTCTTTCTTTCTTTCTTTCTTTCTTTCTTTCTGTATATTCATTTGCATATGTTTCTCTCTGTATATTAAGTGTCTCTTTATTCGGCCTTTCTTGCATTTTCCCGTCTCTTTGTTTTTCTTTTTCTTTTTCTTTTTCTTCTGTATATTCATTTGCATATGTTTCTTGCAATATGTTCAGTTTCTCTTTATTCAGCCTTTCTTCACCCTTTCCTGTCCAACTGTTTTTTCCTTCTTTCTTTTAGGCCTTTGAATAAAGCAAATAAAAAGCGGAACATATTTCCTCAGAGTCAAGATTACTAGTTACCTGATAACCGAATGCATATTGATGTCAATTCCGCGTGTATTCTGTGAGACCTATCGATATCTGCCACATGTGTAGATATGTGATAATTATTTTCGTCTGAACAAATGGTAAGCGTATTTTGAAGGTGTCTGAATACTAAAAGACAGGTGATTCATAGTTGTACGGATGCAAATCAGTACGTCCTGGTTTATGCATATACCATTATGGTGAATTGTCAAAATTTAGTTTTTTGAATAATTCCCAGGGAATCTCCTTTCCAAACCCAGTCGTGGCTAGCTTTGTATTCTCGTTGTGCAAGTTTGCTACATTCGCTTAAAACATGGTTTATGGTCTCATCTCTGTTACCACACAATCTACAGTTCTGTTGTGTATTATTATTATTATCATTTACTCCTTTTGAGTTTTCACATCAGCATTAGCTGATGGTCTTTCACTGGAGTCTGAGTGACAGCAAGTCTCCTCAGGTCTCCAGGACTCTTCTGAGTATTCTCGCAGATTGCAGCAGTGCAGTGTTTTGAATGGTTTCAATCCTCTCTCTGATTTCCAAACATTCCAAACCCTTTTCCAATCCTTTTGGGACTGTTCCAAGTGCACAAACTACAATTGGTATCACTTTCACTTTCATATTCCACAACTTTTTCAGTTCTCTGGCAAGGTCCAGTATTATTATTATTATTATTATTATTATTATTATTATTATTATTATTATTATTATTCTAAACTGATTAAATGATAAGGATAGAATAAACCGCTCTAACGGGTAAACAGTAGAAATAGACGTTAAAATTCGAGACACCACAACCACAAATGAATTAAAGTAACTGCTAAATATAAAACGTTAATACCTATTAATAATCGAGATTAGGTCTCTCTTTGTCTGTAATCAAAACTACGTCACTTCTTACGTCAGAAAACCCAAAATCGCCAATACATAGAATAAAGAACTATTAATATCAACAAGATAAATAAAAACTGTTCCATTATTCCAAATTTGAATCCTTTCGATTGTAATAATGACAATATAAACAAATAAACTATATATTATTCAAATGAATAAACTACATAAACTATGAAGTTAATTTTAAAACTGTATTATCACCTTGCTCGGGTTGTAATATTCATAAAATCACATAAACCACACATAACTATGTTACATATTACTTTTTAAGGTAGTATAGAAATCCTTATGGCGATCAGTACAGCTGATGGCCTTGAGAGTGAGTGACAATGCTTGACCTCACTCTCACCTTGCGTTCTGGGAATGGAACGTGAGAACGGAAGTCAATAGAAGCCCTTCCGGTTTAAGGATACTAAGCGAGTAACTTAGTCAGTTGCAGTTAGTCAGTTAGAAGTTAGAAGCGAAGCTAGGAAGATGTGAGCTGACTGCGCAGTTGTCTGGCCTGGGGATCCGGAATAAAGTAACATCAAGAGTAAATAGAAGTCTTGTTGTTATTACTAAAAGCTAACAATAGCACAAGGCTTCTGATAAGAAATGGTCCCCAACAGAACCAGACACGGAACCCAGATAAGAAAGACCAGACCAAGATAGAAGACTAGACGATCAGAAGACGGCGATCAGGTTCAAGATAACTCCCGAAGGCTCCACATTGCGTAACCCTGCCCACGACTCTCAGCTGAACACAACCGGGGGAAAATAAACATCTCTTATATTTTCCTAAATTACAAGTGTTTGTGTTTTTGTGGGTCCAGTGTGTAACAACTATCCATATGCGAATATCACTATGGATTTATGATTCTTATGAATTCCTACGTATATGAATAATCAGGTAGCTCGAAGATGGCTACTGGTACCATGTAATCCCAGCGTCTTTGCCGCATAGTCAAAAAATCCCTGATAATAACCAGTTACGTACTGGCATCAAATGCTCTATGTTATATAGCGACTTCAAATTCACGGCCCTACTTCGTGTATCTGGATACGTAGCGGGTATGTAGTAGTCAGATACTACCGACTACCGGACTTCAATAAAACAACAGATACGTATGTACAAAGAGGGGACCCTTCTTTATTTTCTTCGGTGTGTGGGTGGTGAAGGCGCAGAGCTTACAATGAGTAACCGAGGGGTGTTTTCCGACGGGAGACGTGAAGTGTCCTTTCGGCTACCGGCTGGCGTCTCTCTGTGTGTCGGCTCGAATCTTCTCGCCTTTATATTGATAGGTACGCCTCCGCATCTTTATATTTGATCTGATAACGGACATTTGTCATATATTTCTTTATCCCCTCCCTGCTTCCTTGACCGGAAACCCTCACTTCCGTTTTTTAACTTCTTTGTTCGCTTTTACCGGGAAAAAAGTCCTTTGGCATTCTTTGTTTAATTTAACCGGAAATTCCTATTTCCGTTTGTACAATATACAACATAACCATTCTCAGTCAATAGAACTCTAGACTAGGACTCGCAAGGGTCTTGGTTCGATACCGGCTCTCGCCAACTCAGCGTGTGAGTAACACAGGGATCTGTGCGGTAAACTGAGGACCTGATGATAGGTGTAGCGCTCCAACTCAGGCGCAAAAACAATGTCCTTGGTCTAGCACTAGTGAAAAGGGGATAAACTCCCTCGCTGGCTGATATCGGCTTTAGGCCACCCGACAGATATTGAGAATTTTAGTAACATATAGGTGATGAGGCGCTTGTCACGTAATGGTTATAGTCATAAGAAATGAACTCGGTAACCCGTGTTTAAATTTACCATAGAGCTCCGACTCCTTAGGAAATGATGACGAAACGTTAATGTATCAGTTCAAAATTATCTCGGTATAACAGAAAAAAGAGGTCTTTTCGAAGAATGAAAGCTAATTTTCTAAATCTGAAAATCATTTCTGAATAAATCTGAGATCTTTGATTTTTTTTAATAAAGAAATCAAATTATATTTGGTTATCAAATTTATTTTCCTTCTTTCTAACTTTTTATTCGTTCTTTCAAAAAAGAAAAATCAGAACTAAAAATTCACCTGTGTACTTGATCGCTTCAGAAAATACAAGTAAACACACACTCACGCACACTCATACACTTCTCTCTCTCTCTCTCTCTCTCTCTCTCTCTCTCTCTCTCTCTCTCTCTCTCTCTCTCTCTCACACACACACACACACACACACACACACACGCCCCCATATATATATATATATATATATATATATATATATATGGGGGGGGGTAATATCGAATGATTTCAATATTCGGATATTTCCTTCGGCTAAACAGGAGGGCTGGATGTATATTTATCAGAAATAAAAATGTTTAATATATATATATATATATATATATATATATATATATATATATATATATATATATGAAAGAGAGAGAGAAAGAAAGAGGGAGGGGGAGATGTAGAAAGAGAGAGGGAAAGGGAGAGAGAGAGCAAAATATAAACAAATAAATTAAAACGTTTAGGTTATAAATTTGTAATTGATTTCGGCTCGTTTGCTTTGACAGATTTGAGAGCAAATTGTGTTGTCATATTTGACAACACAATTTATTATATTAAACCAAAATAAATTTATAATTTGATAACCAAAGAGTTTTTCATTTATTTATTCATATATATATATATATATATATATATATATATATATATATATATATATACACATATATATGAACAAATAAAAGAAAAACTCTTTGGTTATCAAATTATAAATTTATTTTGGTTTATTGGCCTCGTCAAATATGACAACACAATTTGCTATATATACTGGCAAGTATTTAAGTTTTAATGTAATAAAATATCAAATTAAATTAGAAAGGCTAATGAAACTAAATAAGAATGCAGATAAAAATATTTGAAACAGAGGGAGTATAATCGAAAAATAGAACAACTGATACTTACTCTTCCATCACTCTCGTCTTTCATTGTTATTTTTTCTAATTTAAGTATTTAGTTATAAGAGGAAGTAAAGAATAAAATGACAGTTATTTTTTCTTGTTAATGGATTTCATTTAAGATTAATTGAAGAGATTTTTGCTTATATTCATTAAAATAAATTCAAACAATTAGAAATCAATAATACTAAGCACATATTTATTAAATTCGATTTTTTAATATCAATATGCAAATTAGCCTTCCCCTTCACACTGTAAACCGCTATTTTGTTGTATATATAAATATAATTGTATGTTGTTAGTATGTAGTGGCTTCGGCCTCTGGACCATTGCTATAATTAACGGCGTCGATCCCAGGGGGCCATCCCCCCAGGCAACACCTGCCCCCTCGATTTAAAGGGGCAGGGCTGGGTTTATTGCCCAGTGCCTGAGGCGCCCCCCTTGAGGGGGAATGCCGACGGGATCGACGCAATTTTTCACCCGCCACCCCATGAGCTTCGGTTTGTGGGTGGTCCCACGTTAATAGGGACTTTGTGCCTGACCCGTACAAGTGGGGTACGCGGTAAATATCAGGTAGATATGGTCAACAGTGGCTTCGGCCTCTGGACCATTGCTATAATTAACGGCGACACCTGCCCCCTTGATTTGAAGGGGCGGGACTGGGTTTATTGCCCAGTGCCTGAGGCGCCCCCTTGAGGGGGAATGCCGACGGGATCGACGCAATTTTTCACCCGCCACCCCATGAGTCTCGGCTTGTGGGTGGTCCCACATAAATAGGGCCTTGTGCCTGACCCGTACAAGTGGGGTACGTGGAAAATATCATGTAGATATAGTTAACAGTATTAATAATGTAAAACAAATTTATTAATAATAGGTTAAAATAAAAATAAAATCCTTGAGAATGTGATGTCAATAACTAAGGGAATTGTAACTTGAGTAGTGATATAGTTTCGGTTACAGATAAAAAAAAGCACACAATCTCCATTATAATAAGAAGATATATATATATACATATCACAACTCAAGTTACAATTCCCTTAGTTATTGACATCACATGAATATATATATACATATGTGTGTGTATATATATATATATATATATATATATATATATATATATATATACACACACACATATGTATATATATATTCATGGCCCGGCTAAATGACCATACGTGTTTAAAATTGTTACCGAACAGACACTAGTAAGGTGGGCGCATGTCTTTGATATTTTTTTTTTTTTTTTGTAACGCAGCGATTATTTTTTAAGAATTTCGGAGTAGGTTGACACAGAAGTGTTCCTTACAGGAAACTCATATTATTGCGGATTGATAATATAAGGTTCCAGAGATATGCCAGTCACTAGTCACTACATATTATAGTTCTTCCTTCAAAATGTTTCATTAACACTTTTTAACAAATTTTTTCTCCATTTACTAGTATGATGGAATATTTCAATGTTTAATATCTATTCATCTCAGAACTCATTATATTCAAATAAAATTCTAATGGGCCGGGTTAGCTCAGTCGGTAGAGCGTGCGGCTAGAAACCATCAAGGTTTCTAGTTCGATACCGGTCCTCGCTAACTCAACGTATGAGTAGCACAGGGATCTGTGCGGTAAAGTAAGAAGCTGATGATAGGTGTGGAGCTCCACACCAGACGCTAAAATAATCACCTAGGTTTAAAAGCAAGTTAAAAGGGGATAGACTCCCTCGCTGATTGGCTGATACCGACTTTAGGCCGCCCCGACGACTTTACTTACTTATTATCTGTGTGCTTCTGCTAAATAATAAAGAACTAATCATCAGTTTTTGTACTTTGCAGTGGTGAGAGAGGCGCTGCGAACGGTTTAAAGTAGGTAAAGAGTTTAAATGCTGTCTGAAAAGACACACAAAAGGAAACATGGGAAGGAAAACGACGATGGAGGCAGAGGCGGCTCCGAGACTGTCAGCTCAATCGGCAGAACATCTATCTAAAATCGTGAGGTTCTGGCTTTGATACTGTCCCCGCCAACTTAGCGCATGAGTGTGCTACCCATGCGCTAAGTTGGCGGGGACAGTATTTAACTCTTTCTACTAGCAGAACCTGTGGATATACCACAGTATGATAATTCAATTATTACAACAATTGATATGTTTACTTTAAAGCTATTCCAAAATAGTTCAATATGTAAAAAGTATAATAATCTTGATTTAACTCTTTCTACTAGCAGGACCTGTGGATATACCACAGTATGATAATTTAATTATTACAACAATTGATATGTTTACTTTAAAGCTATTCCAAAATAGTTCAATATGTAAAAAGTATAATAATCTTGATTTAACTCTTTCTACTAGCAGAACCTGTGGATATACCACAGTATGATAATTTATTATTACAACAATTGATATGTTTACTTTAAAGCTATTCCAAAATAGTTCAATATGTAAAAAGTATAAATAATCTTGATTTAACTCTTTCTACTAGCAGAACCTGCGGATATACCACAGTATGATAATTTAATTATTACAACAATTGATATGTTTACTTTAAAGCTATTCCAAAATAGTTCAATATGTAAAAAGTATAATAATCTTGATTTAACTCTTTCTACTAGCAGAACCTGCGGATATACCACAGTATGATAATTTAATTATTACAACAATTGATATGTTTACTTTAAAGCTATTCCAAAATAGTTCAATATGTAAAAAGTATAATAATCTTGATTTAACTCTTTCTACTAGCAGAACCTGCGGATATACCACAGTATGATAATTTAATTATTACAACAATTGATATGTTTACTTTAAAGCTATTCCAAAATAGTTCAATATGTAAAAAGTATAATAATCTTGATTTAACTCTTTCTACTAGCAGAACATGTGGATATACCACAGTATGATAATTTAATTATTACAACAATTGATATGTTTACTTTAAAGCTATTCCAAAATAGTTCAATATGTAAAAAAGTATAATAATCTTGATTTAACTCTTTCTACTAGCAGGACCTGTGGATATACCACAGTATGATAATTCAATTATTATGAACTTTGATATTTACTTAATCTGATCTGTGCAATATAGCATCTGTTAGCTGACGGTAGATGCGGCCCTACATCTCAGAAAAAAGACCTCTGGTTTAGCGCTAGCGAAAATGGAATAGACACCTTCGCTGTTTGACCGATGCTGAAAATAGGCCACTCCACAGACATTACTTAATAACATTCATATTTATCTGAATAAATTATTATTTGTTCACTATTAAAAACTCAGCGTATGAGTAACACAGGGATCTGTGCGGTAAAGTGAGGAGCTGATGGTAGCTGTGGTTCTCCGTCGCAGACGCCAAAACCTTCTTATTGGTCAAGCACTAGAGAAAAGGGGATAGACTCTCTCGCTATCTGTCTTAAAGCTACTTTAGGCCATCCGAACGACTTCATTAAAAACGTATTTGCTATTTCGTTAGCAGTCTGAAAGGAAAGTTGTGCATTCAGATCCCTACCATATTCCTCTCTTTAAATTCAATGGTTCAAAATCTGCTTTTATCGCAAAATTTAATTTTGAAAATTCTTGAAGATTAAAAAATCTAATTATATACATGTCAACATTCATTTACCGTTCTGTGAAAGTGATTTTCATATTCCTCTTTAGATATTAAAATAATGAGTTGGTAAACGAAGTTTTTATAACAATATTAAGGACTTTTTTAAAATATAAAAAGACAGTGTAATGATAAACGATAACACGGTTAGACTTACAAAATCTTTATTCTAGTTAGAATCATGGTAAATTTTACCGAGAGCTTATATCCTCTTGTAAGCACAAAAGAGTTCTCCAACGGAGAGGTAATAATAAAATAGTGGAGGTAACTCTCAATTACTTATTAAAGATAGATGATCACAAAATTTACTATAGATTTAGATTAAATATTAATTTTGTAATACAACAATATGGGTAGGTGAAGAGGATTAGGAAAAATCTGTATTTGTATGCACAAGTCTTTATGTATAGGTTATCTCAAGTTGAAAAATCATGGGGTCCGAATAAATGTATGTATGTGTAGACTTGGCTTTAGAGAAAAAGACCAAAGTATATATTCGTGTATGTGCGTATATGCGTATATATGTATCTATGTGTGTGTATATATATATTATATCCGACTTAGAGAAAAGGTTAAGAAAAACTATAAGAGCCAAGTCGTCCGAGACTTGAAAAGGGTTAAATTAATATCCAAAGGTCTGACTATGTGATGACTGGAATTAGCTTTAGGTTAATATTTCTTTTAGAGATGAAAATTATATTGGGAAGTGGCTAAGCTGAGTGTCGTTTCTGGGAAGTAAGGAAAAGGCACAGGGTGTAGAGATTCGCTTGGAATTCTTGGAAGAGAGTAAAGGGCTCTGGGAGGTTCATTTTGTGACTAATACCCTTGGGAAATGTATGAACCCTTTCATCCCCCAATTATGGGTTAAATCGTACCCCTGCTGTTCTTCTACAAGAATAGTTTGGGCATTAAATAATCCACGAATTTTGATATGCCATTAAAAAAGAGGTTGAGACCTACAGTAGGAATGTGCTGTTCTAATGTATATTATTTTATCAACCTTATCCCCCCCCCAATAAAAATGTGTTTGGGGTAGGATTTTTTCTCAATCGGTATATTTGCCTAGCTGGTCGATATTTTTTCGATTAACTCAGCATTTTTTATTTGGTCAAAAGCATAAAAATATATTTGATGTTCAAAACCTTATTGACAACTTTATTGAGTTGAAGTTAGTCTTTTAACCTTGGTACGGAAAATACAAATAATTTGTATATAGTTGTATCATTTCGAATATTCCGATCTCATATTAATAATCACGTGATTTCATGTCAATATTTCAACTAGCAACAGAAAATACCACCCTCCGGGCGTCGTAAAAATTAATTTTTGAAAGACATTGCCTGAGAGGGTGGGAGTTAAAAATTCAATGTCAGAGGGTTTGTATCATAAGTAAGACAAATCTTCATATTTATTAAAGGAGTAAAAAAAAATTGAAATAAAAACTGAGCCCCGTCCCTCTCAAATAAAATGTTGCGTGCATGTAATAATCAAACAATTATTTTGAATATTTTCCACATCAATTTTATACAAAATCGTAGGTATTTATTTATTTGTAAACTTGCTTACTCAAATACTGGGTGTATATAGCATAAGAACATTGTGACATAATCTGTGACGAAGAGCTATGTAGTTGTTTGTTACAGACAGAAATAGAGATAATCTACATTATTAATAGATAGATGTAATAATAATACTTTGTTCCTATCCAGTTATATGGTTTCAAGTCACTCATAATAGTCCTTGGTAAACAATAATAAGTCGTCGGGGCGGCCTAAAGTCAGCATCAGCCACTCAGCGAGGGAGCTTATCCCCTTTTCAATAGCGCTAGAACAAGGAGATTGTTTTGTCGTCTGAGGTGGGGTGCCACACCTGCCATCAGCTCCTTACTTTACCGCTCAGATCCCTGTGCTAATCATACGCTGAGTTGGCGAGGACCGGTATTGAACTAGGAACCTTGTGGTTTCTAGACGAACGCTCAACCGACTGAGCTAACCCGGTCCTTAAACAATAATAGTGTGGGGATTTAAAATAAATAAAAAGTTCTGAGCGTCTGGACGCTAGCGTTCAGACTGAACGGACAAATTAATAAAGTCTCCAACTATACTTCAAAACAGTTGTCTTGTTATTTCTCTTCATCTCCTCATCTCGCATTCCCTATAATAGCTTGCCTCAATTAACTATTTTTAATACTGATAATTTGCATTTATATAACTTCAAGTATTTCCATCGAATACGAATAACTTTTAGATTGATCTATGAGTGTTGTATGGAATGCACATGCTCTAATGATTATCGTCGTAGAAAATGGACATAGAGATCTGAGTTCAAATCTGCAACGAGGCAGTTCGATTTCGATTTTATATAACGCTAATTACCTTGATAAAAGAATGAATCCAAAATCTCTGGGCAAACTGGATACTTTAACCTTAATATGACAACCGGTCTAGGAAAAGGAAAACTGAATAAAAACCTGCTCAAAACCTCGCTTTAAAAAATTGACCTTGTGTCACATCATGCTTGTGAGGAGGGGTTAGGTAAATACAAAAATAGATACAGACGTGTTATTTATCTACTAATTCTATCAGAACCGTACGATGAATTTCGAGCGAATTTGCCTCATGCTCAAATGATTATCGTCGTAGAAAATGGACATAGAGATCTGAGTTCAAATCTGGATCGAGGCAGTTTGATTTCGATTTCATATAACGCTAATTACCTTGATAAAAGTATAAATCCAAATATTTTCCCTCCAGTTGATGGGTAAAAACTCTGGGCAAACTGGATACTTTAACCTTAATATGACAACCGGTCTAGGAAAAGGAAACCTGCTAAAACCTCGCTTTAAAAATTGACCTTGTGTCGCATCCTGCTTGTGAGGAGGGGTTAGGTAAATACATGAATATATACAGACGTGTTATTTATCTACTAATTCTATCAGAACCGTACGATGAATTTCGAGCGAATTTGCCACATGCTCTAAGGATTATCGTCGTAGAAAATGGACATAGAGATCCGAGTTCAAATCTGCAACGAGGCAGTTCGATTTCGATTTCATATAACGCTAATTACCTTGATAAAAGAATGAATCCAAAATCTCTGGGCAAACTGGATACTTTAACCTTAATATGACAACCACTCTAGGAAATATAACGAAAAATGAAAACTGCTAAAAACCTCGCTTTAAAAAATTGACCTTGTGTCACATCCTGCTCGTGAGGAGGGGTTAGGTAAATACATTAATAGATACAGACGTGTTATTTATCTACTAATTCTATCAGGACCGTACGATGAATTTCGAGCGAATTTGCCACATGCTCTAATAGAAAATGGATATAGAGATCCGAGTTCAAATCTGCAACGAGGCAGTTTGATTTCGATTTCATATAACGCTAATTACCTTGATAAAAGTATAAATCCAAATATATTCCCTCCAGTGGGTGGGTAAAATCTCTGGGCAAACTGGATACTTTAACCTTTAATATGACAACCGGTCTAGGAAAAGGAAAACTCTTAATAAAAAACCTGCTAAAACCTCGCTTTTAAAAAATTGACCTTGTGTCACATCCTGCTTGTGAGGAGAGGTTAGGTAAATACAAAAAATAGATACAGACGTGTTATTTATCTACTAATTCTATCAGAACCGTACGATGAATTTCGAGCGAATTTGCCACATGCTCTAAGGATTATCGTCGTAGGAAATGGACATAGAGATCCGAGTTCAAATCTGCAACGAGGCAGTTTGATTTCGATTTCATATAACACTAATTACCTTGATAAAAGTATAAATCCAAATATTTTCCCTCCAGTTGATGCGTAAAATCTCTGAGCAAACTGGATACTTTAACCTTAATATGACAACCGGTCTAGGAAAAGGAAACCTGCTAAAACCTCGCTTTAAAAATTGACCTTGTGTCACATCCTGCTCGTGAGGAGGGGTTAGGTAAATACAAAAATAGATACAGACGTGTTATTTATCTACTAATTCTATCAGAACCGTACGATGAATTTCGAACGAATTTGCCACATGCTCTAATAGAAAATGGACATAGAGATCCGAGTTCAAATCTGCAACGAGGCAGTTCGATTTCGATTTCAAATAACGCTAATTACCTTGACAAAAGTATGAATCCAAATATTTTCCCTCCAGTTGATGCGTAAAATCTCTGGGCAAACTGGATACTTTAACCTTAATATGACAACCGATCTAGGAAAAGGAAACCTGCTAAAACCTCGCTTTAAAAATTGACCTTGTGTCACATCCTGATAGTGAGAAGGGGTTAGGTAAATACATGAATATACACAGACGTGTTATTTATCTACTAATTCTATTAGAACCGTACGATGAATTTCGAGCGAATTTGCCTCATGCTCTAAGGATTATCGTCGTAGAAAATGGACATAGAGATCCGAGTTCAAATCTGCAGCGAGGCAGTTCGATTTCGATTTCATATAACGCTAATTACCTTGATAAAAGTATAAATCCAAATATTTTCCCTCCAGTTGATGGATAAAATGTCTGGGCAAGCTAGATACTTTAACCTTAATATGACAACCGGTCTAGGAAAAGGAAACCTGCTAAAACCTCGCTTTAAAAATTGACCTTGTGTCACATCCTGCTCATGAGGAGGGGTTAGGTAAATACATGAATAGATACAGACGTGTTATTTATCTACTAATTCTATCAGAACCGTACGATGAATTTCGAGCGAATTCGTATCTTCATGTTCATTCGAAGTTACCCAGCAGCGCAGAATTATTTTGTAAAACTATTAACTCGACAATGATGATTATCTTCAATGTTTTGCGGGTGTTTTCGCTTCATGAATTTCATAGCTGAAATGTTTATCATTTTGCCTCGTCTGAACATCGGGGAAAAAAGAAGAAGAAAAAAGTATAATCTCAACGGAAAAACGAAGATAATTACAATATTGATTGGACTATCTCTGTGATCAGATTTCAACGGTCGACGTTGAGAAGAAAGTTAATGATTATTTTCTCTTATTGCTTTAAGCAGTTGTAGAATCAAGACAAAAAAAATGTGTTTTTACGAATGTTCTGTGTGTTACATTTTCTAATTATAACATTATTTATTTGTTTAAATAAGTTGTCTTATCAAACATTTTTTTACTGACAATAATTTAATTCATCGTATTCCCTATTTGGCAATGATTGCGCATTTCGTAGGCCAATAGGGACTGCTAGATAGTTTATCGGATATATATATATATAATATATATATATAAATATATATATATATATATATCATTTTTTGTTATTAATATTGGAGAAATCATTATAAAGTGCTCAATTATTTCTTTAAGAGCTGTATTTATTTATTTATTTATTTAAAGTCACCAATACAAAGTTCGTCTTACCAATGGTTTCAGATGTTTATTCGTCATCAGAGACGTTGACTTTTTGAAAAAAATAGACAGTTTTTTAACTCGTGCCTCGTGCGAACGTGATCCGTTATTCGTTCTTGTTTTTGCTTTCTTCATTCACCGGCGTTCCTACTTGTCGTCATTGAGTCTCGTGTTTTTATGATGATTTTTTTATTTTGTGTGCGTTTATATATATGTGTGAATTCCTAAATTATGGCGGTCTGAGGTTTTGGTTTGTCCAATTCCATATCAAAAATTTGTTTCGGTGTGGGCATGCTCTAAATATTTCCATTTTATTATTAAGAAAATCGTGTTCTGGGCTTAATCCTTGTAGAATACGCAATTTTTCATTACAATTGTCCATTACAACAAAGGTGCAACATAGAATCAATAATATACCAGGCAACAATTAAGACAAACAACACAAACCAACCGGTGACCAACGAAAACTACGTAGGGATGGTGCAAGGCAGTTTTAAACAACGCTACTACAACCATTTAACATCCTTCAAACACGAAAACAAAAGGAACGTGACAGCGCTATCCAACAAAGTATGGGTATATAAAAAACAGGAAAAACAATTTAACATAGAATGGAAAATACTGGACCAATCGAAACCATACGTAAATGGATTTTTAAAAAATGCTCATTGTGCACCACTGAAAAATTGCGTATCCTATACACAGGAATTACCATTTTACTGACCCAGCAATAGTTTATGACTTTTCATACATTTTTTCTTATATTTCGGTACATAAATTGGACCCTATTCCAAGGAACTTTTTTTTGAATATTAATAAAAACATTTTGCTACTTTTTAAGAACTTTTAGACATAATTGGTTGCAGTTCACATTTCTATGATGATTCTTGTGACATTACATGGTCTCATTTTCATATTAGACCTGACTCTAATCATATCTACATCTATTTAATAAGATGAAGTCACATAAAGATTCTATGAATACTTATTCAGATTTTTCAAAGATTCACCTAACCACACCAGAGAAAATTCGACCTTCATCAGATTCTCTGTGTGCGGAATATTTTTACATTTTTCTGTGTACGGAATATTTTTACATTTTTCTGTGTACGGAATATTTTTACATTTTTCTATTATTATTATTTCATTTCATTTGTTTATTTAATGATAATAATAGTTTGATCTCGTGTACACAAAGATAAACTGACCGAAACACATGTGTAAGTGATATTGATTAAATTCATCTTTTATTATCCATTCTGTACTTTCTTTTCTTTATTCATTCTTCCTCATATTGTCGGATTCAATTCCAATTCCATTTTTACATATATATATATATATATATATATATATATATATATATATATATAGAGAGAGAGAGAGAGAGAGAGAGAGAGAGAGAGAGAGAGGGAGGGGAATTCTGGAGCTTTTGGGAGTATGTTTTCTCCCAATCAATCTGACCCGGATTGGTAGTATCAATTTGGGTACCAGCAGGTTACGAGCAGGATGTGACACAAGGTCATGGAGGGGTTGGGAAAACACACACAGACACGCATATTCACACACACACACAAATACACACACACACACACACATATATATACAGGGTGTCCCAGAAGTCGTGCACCATGTATGAAAATACATATAAAAAGTATAAAAAGATATATGAATATCAATTTTATTCATCATAATCATAATAGATGCTCAAATTGTTCACCCTCTCCATTGATACAAACATCAATTCTCAAGATGCACTTTGTACGGATGAAATTTCTGTGTCTTAAGAATACGATGTACTGATGATTTGCTAATCGTAAGCTCTTGGCTTATTTTCTTACTGATTTTACGGGGCTTCTAGCAACATTCGCCAAAACCATAGTTGATGTTGCTTCATCAGTTGCACTCTTTCGTCGACCACATCTCTCGCGGTCAGCAACTGAGCCAGTTTCTTGGAAACGTTTTATCAAACGGCAGACAGTGGTATGGTCCAATGGTTATTCTCGCTCGGGATGAGTGCAGTTGAATTCTTCAGCTACAGAGCGGTATGTAGCCCCATCTCTTCCAAACATAAAAAACAATTTAACTCTTTCTTGTGTTGTTAATTTCTCACCCATATCCAATAAAATCTGAAAAACAACAAAAAAAAAAAGACAAATGATATGGTGCGCGACTTCTGGGACACCCTGTATATATATAGTTCTGGAGCTTTTGGGTGTATGACTCTGAATTCAAACCTGTTAAACTCCGCTTAAGAAATTGACATTGATGTTACATCCTGCTCGTGCGGAGGGGTTGGTAAATCTTATTATAATGAAGATTGTGTGTTTTTCTGTCTGTAACCGAAACTATATTCCTACTCAAGTCACAATTCACTTAGTTATTGACATCACATTCTCCATGATTTTATTTTTATTTAACCTCAATTATTAATAAAATTGTCTTACATTATTAATACTGTTAACTATGTCTACATACTAACAACATGCAATTATATTTATATATACAAGAAAATAGCGGTTTACAGTGTGAACGGGAAGGCTAATTTGCATATTAATATTAAAAAATCGAATTTAATAAGTATGTGCTAAGTATTATTGATTTCTAACTGTTTGGTTTTATTTTAATGAATATAAGCAAAAATCTCTTCAACAAATCTTAAATGAAAGCCATTAACAAGATAAAATAATTGTCATTTTATTCTTTACTTGCTCTTATAACTAAATACTTAAATTAGAAAAAATATCAATGAAAGACGAGAGTGATGGAAGAGTAAGTTTCAGTTGTTCCATTTTTTATTATACTCCCTCTGTTTCAAATCTTTTATTATACTCTCTCTGTTTCAAATCTTTTTATCTGTATTCTTATTTAGTTTCATTATCCTTTCTAATTTAATATAATATTTTATTACATTAAAACTTAAATACTTGCACCCGGAGGGTGCATATATTTGCTAGTATATATAAAAGTATTTCTTGTTGATGTTGTACTGTTTGAATTGTACAAATTACTTTGACAGTATTCCATTACAAATCTCTAGAAAAAGTGTAATTAATGTTTACATTAACAATAACTCAATCAATGAAAGTGCATATCATTTACTTATTTATAATAAGGCATTAATAAAGTCTATATATATAACATTCATGTTACATCACTCACTTGATTTGATATTAAGTTTAAAAATCCAACAACAAAGAAAAATGGGATATGATCTTATTATAATGGTTTTGGTTTGTTTTGTTTTACGGCATATCAACCTCAGTGGGTCATTTAATGCCGATAAACTTTTGAAATAAATCAATCTGACCCGGATTGCAAGTACCTATTCGGGTACCATATGTATCAAATAAATGAAGAAGGTGCTTTTGAGGGATAAAAGGGTAATTACATGAGTAAATGTTTATACCAGACAACCGCAGCTAAAAAACGTTCCATTCATTCTCAATCTCAACGGAGCACATCTAAATTTCATTCTATTATATTGAAAAATGGTTCTAATGCTGGAATAATTTCTTCCCAGAATTATTATCTCAGTATTATGAGTTATTGGGCCGGGTTAGCTCAATCGGTAGAGCGTTCGGCTAGAAACCACAAGGTTCCTAGTTCGATACCGGTCCTCGCCAACATAGCGTATGAGTAGGACAGGGATCTGTGCGGTAAAGTAAGGAGCTGATGGTAGGTGTGGCGCTCCACCTCAGATGCTAAAAAACAATCTCCTTCGTCTAGCGCAAGTGAAAAGGGTATAGACTCCCTCGCTGACTGGCTGATACCGACTTTAAGCCGCCCCGACGACTTTACTTACTTACTTATTATGAGTTATATTATACAATGTATCAATATGTGTGTATATCATAAACATATATTGGCATTAATATATTTTTACTTACATTAGCATCTTAATGAAGGAGAACATCCATATATATCGGTGTAACATAACATAAGAAATACATATTGTTACATAATTATTAGAACCCTAATATTTATGTGTAATAGTGTAGAAATAAAAATGGCTGTTATAAGTTACAGCCACCGGCATTGAAGGATGAGTGACAAGGCTTGACCTTAGTCCTAACTTTCCGGTGGATACCGTGAGAATCGGTGGAGGAGACCCTCTTCCGGTTTAGATTAGAAATAGGTTTTAGGCAGTCGGCCAAAACCCACGACGGTGGTAAGTCGTGTGATACACGCTCCGACTCGATCTGCGCAGGTAGTCTGGTGGGGGATTTCGAGAATAAAATACGATCTAAGTAAATCGAAATCTTGTGTTATTATCTAAAAACTACCAATGACACAGGGCTTCTGATAAAGAGAAATCCCCAATGAAAGACCAGATACAAAGTCCCCAAGAGAAGTCCAGACGAAGAAGAGATGTTAGAAGAGACCTAGAAGAAGACGTTAGATAGAAAAGATTAACCACAGAAGAATAGAAGTAAGTAAAGTAGAAGGGTATACAACAATATCTTAGTATATTCAAGTATTTTTGTTGCTATATGAGTTGTATTATCAACAGATAATGATTGGAAAAATCGAAGACAATATGGCGACAATTCTGAAAAATAATACAATTATTTTTTCTCGTTGATTTTTAACCTTCTGGCATTATCGAGAAAATACTAGGCTCCTTGTTTCTTGGTTCATTTTTTATCATTTCAGTAGATAATAAGTATATGTAATTATGATGTCATCTTTAGGTTAGGAGCGTCTTAAACTTTGACAAACCAACTCAATTTCTATTTGAGTAATTTGTGTCTCTACTCTTCATCTAATCTTAGTAGACTATAACGAGTGGAATTCCCGCTCATATCTAAGCTGATTTGAATAAAAGAAAAACTTAACACAATCTCTCTAAATTGCTTTCTCTTCTAATTGCTTCTTTATTTTTTGTTGTTGTAATCATTTAATGAGTATAACTTAGTTTGGCACAAGACCAGAAGTACTGGGTATCCAGTATTCATCATCATCATCATCATCATCATGTCGCGCTATCAGCATTGATATCCACGAAAATCTCTCGCCGATCTTCACTATCATTCATTGTCCTAGGGAGGTCCTCTGCGCAGCATCCAGTATCCGTACAGAGCTGCTCAATGTAGGTCCTTGCTGGGCGACCCACATTAGCATGTCCGTGTGTTGGCTTTCACAAGAGAACATCGCTTATGCGTTCATCCTTGCTTCTCCAGCAGTGCCGACATGTCTTGTTCATCTCACTCGGATGGTTTGTGGGATAGGGAACAGATGGCGGTACAGCTGCTCCCTTGTATGGTTACTTCTTCACGACTTGTTCAAAATTGCACGCAGCATTTTATATGTTGCTCCCATCTAGATTATTCTCCAGGCACCTCGTTATGGTTAAAGTGGTGCAACCATACAGCAACACTGATACAAGGTCATAATTATGAAGCACTATCCCGTCGTAATTGGTTTAAATTCATGTGGCTAATCTGACGGAGTGAGATACTGTAATAAATGAGTTCGAAATCCATTTCTCAGCTTTGGATGGCTACGGTGATCAACCAGAGTAAAACAGGATTCAAAATATTGAAATTTTATGTTATTATCTTCATACAACACCGGCACTTGTGCCCCTAGGTGACAGTGGTCGAGTGTCACAGACAAACAGCAGCAGTAGCCATCCCTATCATTATATCCACGTAGTGAACTTTATAAAAGGCCACGACAGGGATGATTCTTCCTCTTTTTGGTTGTGATCCTTCTGAGGACGACTGCTGGCTTGATACATCTACAAGGTAAGGGCTTTGCTCTCTCTCTTCCTACGAACTAGGCATACGGACAGAAAGCCCACGACGGACTTCATCCATTCCCTCCTTCTCAAGTGAAATTGCTATCTTTTGACCCATGGAGGCTGATAGCAATTACCTTTAATCTCCAGGATAACAACTAAGGGAGCCGACGAGATAAATGCAACCTCGGACAAGCTTCACCCTTTGTTACCAATGCAGTCGAAAGCTGCTAAGCAGGAATAAACTTTTGATCTCTCT